>CM054181.1:12305000-13505000 GCA_028829895.1 Sinotaia quadrata | reverse complement strand
GACTAGCATATATATATATAAAATCATCGACTAGTCTAGCATACGTAGACATTCAACTAGCCAAGCATACAAAGACAATCATCGACTATCGTAGCTTACATAGACAATAAACTAGTCTAACTTACATAGACAATCAACTAGCCAAGCATACATAGACAATAAACTAGTCTAGCCTACATAGAAAATCATCGACTAGAGTAGCATACATAATCATCGACAAGTCTATCATACATAGACAATAATCGACTAGTCTAGCATACATAGATGATGAATTGCCACCTGTTGTTAAGAGTTGTTGATGTAATAAAAGACAGTGGAGAGTAGTGGACAGGAAAATGATGATGAATTGCCGCCTGTTGTTGAGTTGTTGATGTGATAAAAGACAGTGGAGAGAAGTGGACAGGAAAGTGATGATGAATTGCCGCCTGTTGTTCGTTGCCTTATGTCTGGCCTGTAGATGTATCCATTGGCTCGGTATTCCGTGGGCCAATGTTGTTGTAGTCCCCGAAGTTGGAGGGAGGTGGAGGTTGTCTACAGAACCTAGGCTAGTAGCACACCAAGTCTGTACCTAGTGTACCCTTACCTCCGCACAGGTCACGCATACTTTGGGGAAAGTCCTCTCAAGCTAGTAAAGGGGACGTGTGGGGGCCTGAACGGAGATGCTGTAATACCTAGCTTAAATATTAACTTGTAGGTAAGTATTTCACTCTGGACGAGTAAGACTTAGAAGAGGAGAATAATTAGTGTAACTGTTGATTCTAGGGTTTGACTTAATCTCCCTGACTGCGAAAGACGAAGATCCGTCGATTAGTGAATTAACTATATTAATAAAAGATAATTAATTATTAATTCACTGGGGTGAAGGCTTCACCAAGGTTGTCACACATGGCTTTGGCAATAGATCAATCAAGTAGTTCTATATGTTGATCTTTACCTTCAGCGTTCTGAAAAAGGGCTCATAAAAATTATTAGATCTGAGAAAGATTTTTGTTGAGTACTCGGTTGTCTGACTTAATCTCGAAGTCATAAGGTGTTAGCGTTTTAATCTCTGTGGACCGGTCTTCATCTACCCAGGGTATTATGTAATCAGCAATGTTGCGTTCGCCCTCTTGCACTTCTTCATATTTTATTACTTCAGAATCTTCTTATTCTCTTGCACTTCTTGTCCTGAAAAAGGGCATAGGAGTGACAGATCTGACGCTCTAGTGACTCATGTGTCCATGGCAGATTTTAATCTCGGTAATCTGAAGGATCAAAAAGCTGGAGAGAAGTTGAGGTGCGCCCTTTCACTCGAAGTGAGCGAGCTGGAGTGGTGACGATTAGTCATAGTCTGGCTGCTTTTAGTCTTCCTGGAGTCCAGAATAATTGCCTGTCATTATCAACATAACAATTCATTGCATGTTGTTAGTTCTGTGTGTTGGCATGCGTACGTGTGTGTGTGTGTGTGTATGTGTGTGTGTGTTGATGTTCTAAAATATATATTTAGAACTACACCTAATTAGACATGATGATTACGTTTTTTTTTTGTATAACTTCTATTGGTAACATGATGATTACGTTTTTTTGTATAACTTCTATTGGTAACATGATGATTACGTTTTTTTGTATAACTTCTATTGGTAACATGATGATTACGTTTTTTGTATAACTTCTATTGGTAACATGATGATTACGTTTTTTTGTATAACTTCTATTGGTATTTTCCATGGACAGCAAAGTCAATGAAAGCCAGAACCTAGATAAAACCTTATCACCTGCTAGATTCGATGAAACAAGAGGGTTGGGTGGAGGTGAAGTGTGGTGATTATTCTTGTTGGATTTTAGTGCAAATATATTTATCTTTCTACTTTTGAGAAGAAAGTCAGATTGTGAATCGACTGGGTGAACAGTATAATGAACTGGCACATCACATCACATCTGTTATTCCAGCCAACACAAAATTAGCAGTTAGTACGCCACTTGCATACAAACGGTTTTTTAAAAAGAACAACAAGGTGTGTATCATGAATATTAAACAGCATTTTACCGTGCACAACTATGCACAAATCACTAGCACACACATGGTTAAAATGTTAAAGCACTACAGGCGTATTAATATTTATAATGGTGAAAGTACTAAAACCTAAAAGATTAAAATTGAAATTGCACTAACAGGCGTCGTTAGTTTCTTAAGTGGAATAATTACGACTTTCGCTTGAGTTGTAAGAATTCTCGCCTTCCGGAAAGAAAATGAATGATAAGTGCATTTCCAAGCGTCACTGTAATGATCAGGGAGATGTTAGATATATAACTCAGAGTGGGTTGGATAGGCGAAGAATGAATGGAAGTGGTGCGACGAGGAAGGGGAAGGGAGGGAAGACCGTTATGTGGGAGGTGGAGAATTAAGGGTGCATTGGAGCATGTACGTTACCCGAAAGTTCCATTATGAGGCATGGAGAGAATGAGCTGCGGCGTCATTTACTGGTAAAAGAGTAAAGGTGTTGTCACTTAGCAGGCCGTAGCGGAAGTCAGGAGTGAAAGAAAGGTGTTGTCACTTAGCAGGCCGTAGCGGAAGTCAGGAGTGAAAGAAATGTGTTGTCACTTAGCAGACCGTAGCGGAAGTCAGGAGTAAGTGATAACATTGTCGCTAACAGCTTCTGTTGGAAGATATTTTGCATAATGGAAGCCAGGATTGAGAAACAAGTGTCGCTACTTATAGGCCATACCTCTACCGGAAGTTACTTAGCAAATTAAAATGAAATTCAGTAGTGAGAGACAAGTGTCGCTGTTTATAGGCCACGTTTAAACCAGAAGTTACATAACAAATTATAAAAGAATTCAGTAGTAAGAGACAAGAATGGCAATGTCTACAGCCAGTCTCTATCGGAAATCACGAACAAATTAATAAAGAATTCAGTAGTAAGAGACAAGAATGGCGATATCTACAGCCAGTCTCTATCGGAAATCACGAACAAATTAATAAAGAATTCAGTAGTAAGAGACAAGAATGGCGATGTCTACAGCCAGTCTCTGTCGGAAATCACGAACAAATTAATAAAGAATTCAGTAGTAAGAGACAAGAATGGCGATGTCTACAGCCAGTCTCTATCGGAAATGACGAACAAACTGGAACAAAAATCTTGACTTAGAGACGAGTATCGCTTTCTATCGGCCACTTCGCTACCAGAAATTACTCGGAAGAGTGACCATTAATATTACAGAAACACATATTATCCTTACATGATAAACAGGGGTAATAACTGATGGGTCCGTCGAAAGATAATTATGTAAAGCAAAAATGAAGAAGAAGAAATACTTAATTCTGTTTTCTTCTTACTATTCAGTGTTATAGAATGTCATGATACATCTAGAATTCTGATTGTAAAGCTTCCTAGCGACAACAAAGTGACAACAGTGGATAGACAGACAGACAGACAGACAGACAGATAGATAGATAGATAGATAGATAGATAGATAGATAGATAGATAGACAGACAGACAGACAGACAGACAGACAGATAGATAGATAGATAGACAGACAGACAGATAGATAGATAGATAGATAGATAGATAGATAGATAGATAGATAGATAGATAGATAGATAGATAGATAGATAGATAGATAGATAGATAGATAGATAGATAGATAGATAGATAGATAGATAGATAGATAGATAGATAGACACTCATAAAGTAGCTCTTTATATATATATACATGCACGTACATATACTAATACAATGAGTTTCATGCATATAAATACGCACTTGTGCATGAACTTACATAAAAACTTGCGTATGCATTCGTCTTCATAACATTCATGCACGCTCACGTACACACAAGCATACACACTGTTCCTAAGGAGTGCCTCGATCTATCAGGTGACAATTCCCTTCAGCCGACCGTTTTGGCAAGCGAGCCTTTAGCAAAGAAAATAACCTACAAATCCTTAACAGCACAGTTCTTATCAGTGCCTGTCAGCAAACCTAATCCGTAGGGCAAAACCAACGATGCCTTAAAGCCTCTCGCGTGTTTACAGCCATGGAGCTGGCTGTTTGGGAGTTATTAACAAACTTTCAATCACACGCAAGTCTGACGTGCCAAATAGCCGACACTGTCTTAGTGCCAAAGTCCCTTTTGACAGTATTATAAGATCCGACTATAGGACCTGTACGGTTGTCCTTTCTTAATCGAGATTTGCCCGCTCGAAATGTGTGTCGTCAAACACTGCAGTCCACGTGACTTCGGGAGGAGCCAGGTGAGAGGAGTAAGATATGGTGTTAAATATGTCATCCTAAATAGAGGTGACTTTAAGTAATGCTTCATTTGTCTGCATGCAGTCCTCTAATATACAGTTCAATAAAACATAAACTGTCAATGCAGCACAAATTGTCTATGCAGTTCAAAGTAATATAATGCAATATAGTATAGCTTGACAATACACCCCAGTTTGTCAATACAATATACATGTATATGTAATAATAATATTTGTGAGTAAACCCAATAATTTATCAATAGAGTACAATACAATTTGTCAATTTAGTTCGATTTGCCAAAACAGTATAAAACAATTTATGACTAAAGTTGAATTTTACAATACTGTTTATAACATGGTACATTTCAAACGTTTCATTATATATATTATCTATGGTTGGCCAGCATTTGTATAGCTACATTGTCTCTGGCCGGTCAGCAGGGCCGAGCGCAAGGGTTACATGCACACTAGACGAGATTTAGAACTTACGACCAGTTGTATTCTTTACCAATCCACCATCCATCTATCCATCACCCTGCCCACCAACAAGCTTACATATTCCCACCCATTCATCTATCCATTCATTTATCTATAATAAATACTTGTATATTATTATTAATTTTTATATAATTATTTTTTAATTCACTACAAAAGACATTTCGTTGGAATGCGACCCTAGGACCTTCGCGCCCAAGGCGAGTGAATAGGATCGCCTATTGGTCCTCACTGGTATTGCTATACTATCTAAGCTTGTTTAGATAGCACATGTATTGCTATACTGTATTAGGCCAGGTCTTACTTAGCTCTATTACGTCTCAGGACTCGGTGAACAATTTTCAAACATTGTCAAACGAAGTGCGTGAAAATGCTCCCAAAAAATTCAACACTGTCAACCAAACGTGAGGGGAAAATATTGATCTAAGAGCGAACAGTATTTGTATTGTTATAAATAGTCTTGATATAATCTCTTTATAAATGATTTAACAGGGCTTTCAAATGTCACCTAAGAATTAAAGTCGTGCCCCAACCCTGAAAAATGTACAAAATCAAGAGAGAAAGACGAGAGGAGAAGAAAGTTAGAAAGGGGAATTATTAGGCCCTACAAATGTTTGAGGTTTTATTTTGAGATAGAGATTATTTGTGCGCAAACGCGTGAGAAAGAGCGCAGACGACAGTTCTTTGCCAAAATGGGAACTTAATTATTGCAGAATTCGAACACCACAACATACATTTAGTTCAAAATTGATTTAATGCGCTGATCTTTGCTTATTTCTTATTTCTTTTTAAATTTAAGCAACTACTCTGCGGGTAACTTCACTAAACGTACCTCTCGAAATTATATGACGTCATCCTAAAAAAAAAAAAATGACCTTTCCCCTCCATGTTGTTCTATTAATAGTTCATGCCAGAAATAGCCAAAGAAGTCAAGGACACCTGAACGAAGATCGAAAAGTTGTAATTGATTTGTTTACAAAGAAACACTACACTGCGTTCAAAAACTTATAGTGCAGACTGTTTGCACTGATTTAAAAACATATATATTTTATTGCATCGTATTCTATCTTTTAAAAATTACTGTCAGTGCCCTTTATTCCGCTTTTGTTATAGGCACGCTTAAGACAAAATTTTGAGCAATTCAAATTTTACACATTTTTTTAAAAACAGTAGTTTTGAACTAAACTAGTAAAAGATATTGTTTGCGCTAGTAAGTTAATTTTGTAAATCAGTTACAATGTAATCAGACAAGACGCGCTTTTGCTGTGTAAATTCTTGCTTCTATTTTGCCTTTGTGTTTGTTTGTGTAGAATGTTGTTGTGAATCTCATGGTAATTAAAATATTGGCCTCGATGGCGAGAGGATGGGGTTTAAACCTCACTTAAGTCTAAGCAATCGTCGGATTTCATTTCCACAACTAACACATCCTCTAATTACGAAGCTCGCCCCTACGAATTACATAAATCTCCTCTACCATCATCATCACTATTATTATTTATTGTAGTTTCGTGTTTGTACTGCAAATAATAAATACAGATCTACCCTTTCGCATAATGTTTTTCGTTGTCTCAATTTTCAGGCCAAAGAAAGCGAATCGCCAGGGACACTTGAAAAGGCACTCTTGAGTAAGTGCTTCTGGCGTTTCATTTACTTTCACACGTTCTTTTCTTTCCTCCTTCCTTCAACAGGGACCCTCTCCAAACGTGAATATAGTATATTTTATACTGCATACTCACACACAGAAATACGTATATACATAAATACGTGCATACTCACACACAGAAATACGTATATACATAAATACGTGCATACATCAGCACACATTCATATACGCTTACTTATACATATACGCACATTCAAACACATGCGCACATACATACATGAGCATACGTTCATATGAACATATAAATAATACATACACATACTTACGCACATAGAGAAACATACTTGCACACACAATCGTATGCATGAGTAAATGTAAGCACGTGTGTGCTTACATAAATACAAAACATACGAATACACAGACATGTGTGATTTGTTTTATAAATTAAATTATCAACAGGGAGGGTGGCTTGATTAAAAATAAATCTAACTGGAACTTTTATATTATTTTTTTCTTTTGCAGTTTCTTTCTTTATTTTCTTAGGAGCGTTCGGGTTAACAAACCTTATAATTGGTAAGTATCTAGCAATTAAAATAAGTTATAACCACCGTTGAGTTGACGTAAATGTGATGTTTGAGACAATGCCACCTATTTATTGATTATTATTATTATTATTACTATTATTATTATTATTATTATTATTATTATTCATAACTAATTACAAGTGATGAGAATCTTAATTTATGTTTTTAATAATTCTCTCTCTTGGCATATATGCGGGTGCTATAAACGTTTTCTCTCTTCCACAACTTTAAAGACAAACATTCATTGTCATACAATATTTCTGTAGGTGGAAAACCTCTTACAAAAAGAGAAAATAAATCCGTCTTTAGCGAGCCCCCATCCACCCACTATCTCTCCAACATATGGTTATAAGAAGGTCAATAAATTTATTAAATCAACAATCAAATATACATAGAGCAAATACAATGAAAAGATTATTTGACGTCAATGCTTCCATGAACCATGTTCAAATAATTTCAATGTTTATACAGTCTTATATCATAACACATATTTCAACAGATATCAGTATAAATCACAGGGTAATTTCTCATCAGAGAACAGAAAAGGAGTTATAGAGATTATAGTGATAATAGTTTGTACATAACCTTGTCAAGAGGATGCTGCAATAGTGTTTTGCCACTTTCATAACAAAGTCACAATTTTATTATTCACAATAGAATTGTCAGTTCTTCAAATGTTTCTCTTGCATGCTATAGAACACTGATGAGCCACTATTCTCTCGAGTCCAATTTGGATTCTCCTTTGCCATATTAATTCCCTCAAGCAGAACAACAATGTAGCAACTTCTAGTAACTTTATTGGGCCAGAAATTCCATGATGTAGTTGAACACACTTTGCCACCATACATCAACAGAGTGCAGTGTATCCTTACACTTACAAACAGGAGGTAGAGACTTCTTGAATCTACCAGGGTCATAGCAGTTTATAAAAGTAAACCGGAGATTCTGGTTTTTTAAAAAAGGCTGCTTCTTTCCTGTAAAATAGAATCAGAGAACAAACACTAAGTTTCAAGTTTAATCATTTCTAACTCCATTCTTTCTTACATTTAAGTCTTAACTTCAGTTTCCTGCAACAGTATTTATTAACCTGATATGTGCATACAACATAATAAATAAAACATAACAATTTTATGAACGTGTTCACTAGAAACAATGTCAAGTGCTTAGCATACTATTTACAAGCACCATAGTTCACAATTTGTAGAAGTAACAGTCTTCTCACGTAATACATCTCTATGTAAATGCAATAAAATATATCAGTAACAAAATGCACGAAATATTTCTAAGTCCATTCTCTCTCAATCAGTCAGTTAACTCACCATTAAACTAACGGCCACCTTTCGTGGCTGGACTCTTCCACTCCAAATTAAAAGTGATTAGAAAATAAATCAATTTCAATAGGTAAACTTTGATCTCAGCCCATTGGCTGGTCTCGTTCTTATAAATCTTAACCATTGGATAATAAAAAACTACTCATCCACCTAAAACTGGTTTAGATTACATCAGCAAGTCTAGCACATTCTCCACCTAAGTTGTTTGCTCCCAAAATATCATATGCAGTGCCCACAGTCGGGTCACATTAACATTGGCAAGAAAGAATATATTATTAAGTATAGAAATAGGGATAGTCAAATTTACTCCGCCAAACGATGGTCTCTCATCACATAGGGATAGGCAAATTTACTCCGCCAAACGATGGTCTCTCATCACATAGGGATAGGCAAATTTACTCCGCCAAACGATGGTCTCATCACATAGGGATAGGCAAATTTACTCCGCCAAACGATGGTCTCATCACATAGGGATGGGCAAATTTACTCCGCCAAACGATGGTCTCATCACATAGGGATGGGCAAATTTACTCCGCCAAACGATGGTCTCATCACAACTAGTGATTTAATATTACAATTTTCTATTTACCTTTAGAATTGGTTTCCGCGCCTCAAAACGTCATAGTTATGTCACCCATTGTATGTGACGTGCTTTACAAAGAACGTCACATTGATATAACCAAACAGCTGTTTCACAACGCAGTACTGTGATGAAGTACAGCTACATTCTGAAGCACGGCTATGCAGTGACACAACAATAAACTTACACTTTGGTATTAAATACTATATTAGAACTGTAATAAGTCTGATATGCAGACGTAACACACTTCAGTACTCAACTAAACATCTTTAATAACAAAAAAAAAAACCAAGTGTAAGTACACATTGATAAACGAACTGCAGAAGCAATCAACCTTGACGTTGAACCACACGTCTAGGATATGACAACCGCTACAGATTGTGATATACAATATTTATGGCGAACTTTAATATTGAAGGCATAAAGCAACGATAATAAAATATGACACACAACTTTCAAAGGGAGCTATGGAACGACCAGCTTTAACTGTAAGACTCAAGAACACTCGCAAATCTAAAAATATTTAGCAAACATGGGTAAAGAATGAATGCACATCTAAATGTACAAGAAATCCGATATAACAGTGAGCTGTCAAAAAACGATCATCTCTAACATTAAACTGCACATCTATTTTTAGAAACTCGACACACTTTGCTATGGAATGAACTGCCAGAATGGGTCGGTCATAAGAAGTGAAGTACATGCCCGCCATATGTATGTTGGCTAAGGCAATTTTAAAACGGCTGTAAGAGCAGACACCTCGACTGATAAAATACACGACTTATAGTAGGAAAGCATGAGACGCTGACATAAAACTAGGCTATTAAACATCCATACTTTATATGTTATATTTCAAAACTAGATTTTTTTAAAATTTAATTTAATTAATTTTATTTATTTATTTATAATTTTTTTTTTTTTTTTTTTTGGGGGGGAGCTTTGTTGTTGTTTGCTTATTAGTTTATCAATGTTATCACTGAACTGCTCTTCTACAGTAAAATTTTATGTCAAGTTTATCGTTACTTGGAAACTTTTGTTTTCTTCTAGTATTTGGTATAACCCTCTTTTTCAAATAATAGCTATAGTAAACTCTAGTTTTCTACTAGTATTAGGTATATGTTTTTCGAATAATAGCTATAATAAACTCTATTTTTCTACTAGTATTAGGTATAGCTCTCTTTTTCGAATAGCAAAGTTATAGTAAACGAAAAAGTCGTAACTAGCTAGCTTTGGGTTGGAGTTGGTGTAGTCACGTATGCCGAACTGACTTGAGGTAGTTCATTTGAAATCTCGCCAGCGCTATACTTGACTCAACTGTTTAAGAGTTATTTCAGATTTTAGTAATAAAATGTTCTAAAAATTCAATACATTAATGAGTATCCTTTATTAACTAACTCTTAAAAGATAGTAATTTGCTGCTGCTAGACATCTTCAAAAGTTGATACTGAGTAAAAAAAAAAAAAATTGTTTCAGCAGACCCCGACCGAACAGCTATTACAGGGCTCAACGTACTTAGAAAGTATTACTTTCTAAATATAGACTTGGTTTACCTACAACCGCACTGCCGCCATAGTACAGAGCCATCCTCCTACTGGTAGTTGGAATTGTTGTGTGTACTTCTCATTTGGATTAGGGCAGTTATAAATTTTAAGAGTAAAACCAACAGAAAACAAAAATAACAATAAACCCACATTTATAATCTGTCTTTTCAATATTTTTGAAATTTTACTCAGGCTCAGGCCCAAATACGTGTCTCCTTCATTTCAGCATTTCAGTTCTACTCTTTTCTTATGAAAGAAGTAGAAAACATTTTTTTTTCAAATATATTTCTTCCCTCTCCATTCACGGCATGCCACTTTGATAGCAAAAGTCAGTAACTCTCGCGATACATAAGCAATATCTTAATCAACCAATCACGCACAACAGCTTAGTATCATCCACTCATGTATATCTTAATAATCAACCAATCACATAGCGCATCTTAAATAGCCAGCTACTCACTCGCTGCGTCTTGTTTAGTGCACTATATGTCTAAATTCTAATGTTTAAAACTGTGTTCACGTGCTTTCTTCTTGCGCTCTTTTTAATCACTTTTCTTCAGGCTCAATCAACATAGACCGTTGTGGAGGTGCCAAGGTTCTCCCCGTTTTTCTTGTGGTGAACGGGGTTGCGTGGGTTGTTCCTTCTATTCTCTTACTCGTCATCAATTTTCACAAGAAAGAGGACGACATCGGAAGTTGCTACAGCTTCCTAGAGAAAGTTTTCTTAATTTCCTTCTGCCTTCTGTTCTGTGGTAAGTAATCGTAATTGTATGATGGTTTAAACTGACTCTAATGCCATTGATGCCTTATTTTGCTGTATATAGTTGGATGGTTGGATTTGGACAGATAGAGAAGGGGTGGGGTCGCGTTGGCCCAAAGAAAATACGGATGTCAACGTAACACTGTACTGAAAATGCGCGTGAGGGACTAAAATTTGCGTATGAAATAAACCGTGCCGTGTTATATTACTATTAGCAGTAATAATTACTCATATAATTTTCAAACACACAGTACTGTAAATAAACCATGGTTACAGTACTATTAGCAGTAATAATTACTCATTCAGTTTTTCAAGTACATCTTGCTATAAACTTTTAGATGACCTGGCTAGTGTACTGACGTCGTGTAAAATTAAATACAACAACGGTAGCAAGAATGCTCTGGTCTAATCGAGCCCCTTAAGAGACAACTGACGATGTGCTTTTTCTTTTTGCTGTCAATTTTAAATGTGTACATTGATCTAATATTCTGGCTTTATGTAGAACATTTACATGATTAAGCAGAATTACCAGAATTACAAAATGCTGTTTTTACATTTACAGTGAATGAGTAGAAGGAGACAGCGTGAAGACAAAGCACTAAATAGCAACAACTTTCATTAATTTTTCCTTTAGATTTCAGCACTAAATAGCAGCAACTTTCATTAATTTTTCCTTTAGATTTCAGCACTAAATAGCAACAACTTTCATTAATTTTTCCTTTAGATTTCAGTACTAAATTGCAACAACTTTCATTAATTTTTCCTTTAGATTTCAGCACTAAATAGCAACAACTTTCATTAATTTTTCCTTTAGATTTCAGCACTAAATAGCAACAACTTTCATTAATTTTTCCTTTAGATTTCAGCACTAAATTGCAACAACTTTCATTAATTTTTCCTTTAGATTTCAGCACTAAATTGCAACAACTTTCATTAATTTTTCCTTTAGATTTCAGCACTAAATTGCAACAACTTTCATTAATTTTTCCTATATATTTCAGCACCGATTGTGCTTTTCACGTTACAAATTTGCAAAGAATGTATGACTTGTCACCTGTTTTGTAGGCTACAAATTTGCAAAGAATGTAATACTTGTCACCTGTTTTGTAGGCTACAAAATTTGGAATGTCAGATACGGATTTCCTTTGTTCAGTTTGGAAATGTTATTAGTTTTGTTGTGGTGGTGGTTGTGACGTTTTGGGAGATGGGCAAGATGTTAATTCTCCACCACCCCCGCCGCCCGTAAACTAATCCCCCAAAACACTCCTTCTCGCTGGCCGCGCATGTTAGAAATATGAATGATACATAATGTAGAATAGAAGAGCGAGAGTTCTTGAAGATAGCTTGAGCCCCCTGATGCATACAGAAAGGATAGTAAGTAGACACAGGTGACAGATATATTATTTAAGCTCATAATCACGACCATGTGGTGTGGTATGAGCAAATGTTCGTTTAGTCAACCACATAATTGCATTTTTATTAATAATTTTATTCTAATGCTACCTGAAATACCAATCAATGATATTGTGACAGAGTAAATTTGAGCATGATGATATTTTTGTAAGTACCAGAGTTAAAATAACAACTCAGGGCAAAGAACATGCTAGAACTTGCTGATGCAATCCAAACTAGTTCCAAGTGGATGAGTAGTTTTCCTGACTAATAGTCTTGTTCATAACAATTCCATCCAAAAAGGACAGACCAAAAATAGCTTTGTGAAGAAAGTTCTATATTCTAATCACTTTGATTTTCAAACTCAAGTCTGGTCATGAAGTTGATCATTAGCTTATGAAAGGAGCATGCATTAGACTTCGAGTGCTAGTGATTTTTACTAAGAAAGGCTATTCACACAAATCCCCGTAACTCCTGCTGGGCTTTTCTTGTTTGGCAGTGATAGTCTTTAGAAGGAAATGCATAATATGCAAATAAAATAAAGATAATGATCTCTGGTTGGTTGGTTAGTTGGTTGGTTGGTTGGTTGGTTGGTTGGTTGGGTTGGTTGAATTGGAGAATAGCTGGTTAGTTGGTTGGTAGGTAGGTTGATTAGTTGGTTGGCTAGTTGGAAGATTGACTGGCTATTTACAATTGATGACTCACCGATAAAATAGTTTACATGTAAAGATAGCTTTAAGTCATTTGGTCTACCGATATGACACTTTCAATATGAAACAAAATATTAAAAATATGTAAAGAAAATAAACCAACATACTACCATAAATTTGCTGGGTTTTATTATGAAAAAAATATATTTTTAAATCAAAGTTTAGATATTTTTTAATTATAACTTTAATTGTATTGAAATTTTTAATATTATTCAATTCCAGCGTAATAAAATTGACAATCATTATTTCTACTGTCAGCAACTAAGCATTTCTAGTCAGTGCATGCACTGGTTGATAGACCGACAGACATTTTCTTATGAACATGTTTTGAATTGCAATGCCATTTCAAAACATATAAATTCCTTTATTCAGGTACAATCTATGTAGCGGTTTCTGCAACCCAAGTCAGAACGCTGGAAGTCCTCTGCACTTATTCCTGGGTACCGCCATTTGCAATCGCCGTTATCGTCGCTGATTGGATATTGTTCGGTGTATTCTTCCGCCTGTTCTGCGTCGTAAAGCTTCCACAAGAAAAACCTCCGACCCAGTTCCGTCATTTACAAAACCTTCCGCCTTTATATTTACCTTGGAACCGGCACAGGCAAATGCGATACTGAGTCAGTATTCTAGCAGCAGTCGCCATTAGAGCAGTGTCAACAAATGGTAACTAGGGAAGTCATGTTTTATAGAAGTGGAGGTAAAATAAACCTACAAAACATTAGAATTATTTTCTTTTATAGAATCTTGGAAATGTACTACAGCTCCACCCGGTGAAGTGTATGCAAGAATACGAGCCCGAATGCCTATGGAAGTTTGCATTTGAATAAATATCCTGTGATTTATGAAAGCCTGTATTCTAAACCGACCCGGTGATTTGTGAAAGCCTATATTCTAAACAGACCTGGTGATGTGTGAAAGCCAATATTCTAAACAGACCCGGTAATATGTGAAAGCCAATATTCGAAACAGACCCGGCGAGTGGTGAAAGCCTATATTCTAAACACCCGGTGATATGTAAAAGCCATTATTCTAAACAGACCCGGCGATTTGTGAAAGCTTATATTCAAACAGACCCGGTGATTTGTGAAAGCCAATATTCAAACAGACCCGGTGATTTGTGAAAGCCTATATTCTAAACAGACCCGCTTATTTGTGAAGCCTATATTCTAAACAGACCCGGTGGATTTTGAAAGCGTTTAAGAGTAAGTAAAATAAATCTGGGATGAATTGATGAAAAGTTGATGCTAAATCTGACAAGGTGGTCAGACTATTACGTAGCAGAAAGCAGACGCTGCTGTTTGGAACTTAAAGACTCAGGGAGATTTCTAGTCATTGTGAAGAGTACATCATTAATCAGTCAACATCAGAGTATGGGTCTGGCTAATGCATATTTAATCGGTCAGGATATACCTGAACACTTACACACACACACACACACACACACACACACACACACAGAGGCAAGCAGCGTGCTCTGGTTGTCTAGCCCATGTTTAGCCAGCGAATGGTTGATAATGATACTGTATGATTAACTAGCCCGGTTTTAACCAGCGAAGGGTTGATACTGTATGACTACTAGCCCGAGCGGTTATATGTGTGCTATTACTAGTTTGGTTTTAGCCATCCACTTGTTAATATTATGCTGTGATAAGACAAATACTTCAATCAGTCAATAACGTTCGCGGAGTACTACGAATAACCAACAGTTAACTAGTTATGTCACACTAATTCATCTTTAATCAACCAATGACCGGAAGCGATTTGTGACAATCAGCGGTTCCAAGTATGTGTAGATAAATATATACATTTCGTGAGATAATACATTTCTGTAAGAATTTTGTGTATCTAGAGTACAATGTATTACTACTAGTTTGCTGTACAATAGTGAATCCAGAAAACAATGTAAGACTACTAGCTAACTGTACTATAGTGAATCGAGAAAACAATGTAAGACTACTAGCTTACTGTACTATAATGAATCCAGAAAACAATGCAATACTACTAGATTACTATACAATAGTGTTTTCAGAAAATAATATACTACTTGCTTACTTTATAGCTAACTAGAATGCACTACTAGTAGTTTACTATACAACAGTATATCTAGTTAACTATGTACTACTACTAGTTCGATGTATATATGTCCAGAGTACAATTTACTATTACTACTATTGACTTGTTGATATCAGTGTGTCTAAAGTACAGTATACTACATGTACCAGCTAGCTGATTAGCTTTGTTTCTAGAGTACAGTGTACTACTACTACTACTACTAACTGTACAGTTATGTATCCAGAAAAAAATATAGCACTAGCTTGCTGTATAGCTTTGTACCTAGAGTACAATGTACTACTACTTATACAATTGTGTATTAAGTAAAAATGTACTACTACTTGTTCGATATATATCTGTGTATCTAGAGTACAATGTTCTGCTAGTTTGTTGTACAATATTGTAACTACTACACGTATAATATTGTAACTACAATATTGTACAATATTGTAACTACTACATGTATAATATTGTAACTACAATATTGTACAATATTGTAACTACTACATGTATAATATTGTAACTACTACATGTATAATATTATAACTACTACATGTATAATATTGTAACTATTACATGTATAAACTAGTCTACTACATGTACAATATTGTAACTACTATATGTATAATATGTCTACCTAGAATGTAGTGTACTACTATTATTAGACTGCTGTATAATATTGTATCCACACTACCATTTACTACAACATAGTTCTATATACAGAGTAGGTAACCAGTATACTACTACTACTACTACCACTACTACGAAACTCCTGCATAAATTAATATATAGTTCAACATTTTGTCTCTTGTATATTGTAGGCATTATTCTGATAAAGAGAGTGTGTTTAAGAAACCGTAAATGAATTTTTAAAAAAAATATTTCAGAAAAAAATTACGCTGAAAAAGTGAAAAAATATATTGAAACTAACAATGGAAATTAACAATGTTGTATGTCAGCCTCTATTCGTTTGCAACAACATGAGAACTTTTACAAAAACTGCCGGTCGAAAGCCAGAAATTTGGTTTTCATTAATAATGTATTCGCTCTGCTCTCAGACTCGATCCAGGTGAGCGAGACACAGTAACAGATTTCTAAAATTCGAAGTTTCTGGATTCCACCAACTAATATAAAATTATATTTTGAATTATTATATTATCGTGAATTGTTATATAGTTATTTTTAAAGTTTTAATTATTAGAAAACGTTGTATAAAATTTTATTTTGAACGTCAAATTATAATTTTAAACTCTACCAGAAGAGGAACAAGTTTACTTGTAAAATGTTGTTCATCTGAAATATGGCCACAAAAATGTACACCCTCGCAACTATAAGCTGACTGCAGCATTGACAAGTATTTATAGTAATATTTTATTACTTTTTATTAAGGCCATTTATATATTTGACTTGTTAATATGAGCACAGTAATGAATAATAACGAATCAATGAACTGTATTTTTAATGAAATAAATTGGCGACAAATGTAGACATAGTCGACTTACATGCAGGATTATCTTTGCCTGGTCTGGACTTTTAGATACCCGTATGTTATTTATTGTATGCTCGACAAAGGTTTTCGTCAACCTGATAAAAGAACTTACACACCCGGCACCGTTGAAAACTGTGATATCGTTTCAAGTTTGCTCGCATTGACCTGAGAATCTTGTGCGAGCAAACAAACACCAAATTAAGTCTTGATGGACGTCCAAAATGACTTACTTTGACCGCATGCGAGCAAACAAACACCAAATTAAGTCTTGATGGACGTCCAAAATGACTTACTTTGACCGCATGCGAGCAAACAAACACCAAATTAAGTCTTGATGGACGTCCAAAATGACTTACTTTGACCGCATGCGAGCTTTCGTGCGATTTTTAGGGTTGTATTTTGTCTTTTTTTTTTTAAAAAAAAATTTCTAATGTCTAATTAATCTGTGATATCTTTACAATACGTTTATAATTTCACTCGTTTATATATAAAGCACTTTTGCTATATGTAATTGTATTTTAATGTTATAAATCTTGAGCTCACATTAAAATATGAAAATTTCTATGGAATGATGTTAATGTTCTTGAGTTCAACTCAAAGTGGAAATTCGATGAAGAGTAAATGTGTACAAATGACTGAGCCAGTGATTGAATATGCATTGTTCAATGCAAATACATTGCTTATGGTAGGAAAGTTTATACCAGAATTTAATATAAAAAAAAAGAAGTAAATCTCGCCTTTTTCTGTTTATGCATCTATACTTTTATTTTAAATCTTGCTAAAGTGTGTTTGGCGTAGTTTTAATAATTTCAATTATAATATTTTTTCCAATTTCTTGACTTAACGCTGAATTAGATAATGTATATTTATTTACTTATTAGTGGACATAAAATATTAAAACATTTCATATCTATCTAGTATCCAAATGCTGCATTGAAAAAAAGCAACATTACCAAACAAACACAACAATATACACATTTTGCCATTTTGAAAATATTGTGGTTCAAGTAACTTTTCCCCCAACTATTTATAAATTTCTGCCTAAACAAGTTTTTCGCCGGAGACACAATAATCACACTACATATTTATTTCACTTCTTTCAATGTTGCATACTGCACACCCCTCCATTCCGTGACAAAGTAATTAAAGTCTTACAGAAGTTCATACACAAAGAATTTCAAACAATTGAAGTCTGAAAGCCTTCTGCAACCTCTGACCTAATGCAGCCTGATCCGACACACAGGTCACGTGATCTTGTCTAGCAAATGGCATGATGATAAAAACGAGTCAATTGCAAAACACAGGGTGGAATGGTTTTGTATTAATTCTTTTCTGTGATAACTTCTTTTCTCCACCTTTACACCCTCCCCATTTCTACAATTTGTTATGAAGCTACATTCAACCTAAATTTTATATTAATTTTACAGATTTTTAAAATAATTCAAAGTTGTTATAATCCGTCCAGTATGTTCCGATTCTCTCACTCCCCAAGTCTAATGTAATTTAATTGAATGTTAATTAAGTGTCATTTTACGTAAATTATAAATAATAATTATTTTCAAACTAAACCTTCATTATTTAATAATACTCAGGTGAAAAATAATACAAGAATTCTGGTTTTGCCGGGAAAAAAATGTACTCCTGTATACGAGTGCGCAGTCAAGGACAATAAAGATGAGCCATATTTTCGAGAAAACAACTCACAAGGACTACTTGAAGCGCACATGCTCTCTCTCAGTACTGAAAACCCGAACGTGAAACCCCATCCCCTTATATAATCACACTCGCGCACGCACGCACGCACACACACACACACACACACACACACACACCAAAATCGACCTAGCCTTAAACACCCCCAACAATACATCAACCCACCTATAGCCAGACAAAAGTGCTGGAACACATAAACAACAAGTGAAGTGGTCAGGGGTTTGAACAACCTGGCGTGTGTACACACTAGGTACAGATTTGGTGTGCTACTAGCCTGAGCTGTGTAAGATATCCCCCCGCCCCCTCCAACATTGGGGACGACTACAACAACACTAACAACAACATTGGCCTACGGAATACCAATGGATGCCTCTCCGGCCAGACATAAGCGCAACAGACAACAGGTGGCACTTCTTTTCAGAGAACAATGCTGACTGATCAACACTTGTCATCTCTGATCAAAGTGGGAACTGCCCAGACATTTCAACCAGACATGCCAAAAATAGTCAGCAAAAAGAGGTGTCAAACTTCAGAACAAAACACTAAAAATTAATGTTCAATTTTGAACTGCAGTATTTTTTGTAGGCCCTACAATGTATTTGTTGCTGTTACAAATTGCAAGTATAAGTTGCCGTTTAAAATTATATTTTTTTGTCGAGCTATTTCATTACTTTATATTCATGAATGTTGCTAAAAGATTTGTGTGCACATTGTATGTTTCTAAATTTAAGTAACAAAAATATTCTGAAATAAATTGTATTAAATTACTTCAATTAGTTGTAATGCGCGCAATTAGTTGTCGTGTGTGGCCCTCATGACAACACATATGTTGACTTATGTGGCCATCGGGGAACCCTCAGTTTGATATGCCTGCTATAGACTCCTAGCTCTGTGATGCAAGCGTTGAATATACTGTAATGAGGGTATCTCCCCCACCCCTTTTCAACTAATAAAAATATATATTAAAGCTCTCAGAACTAAATCATTGATCCCGCGGTTCGTTATAGTCTTAAACCTAGCAAATGATCCATGTTATATGTTTTCTACATTTCGTTAGATACCTTAACATCTAGAGAAAGGTTTAATAAAGGTTTTATTTCTTCTTCCAACTCATTCGCTATTTAATTTGCAAGATTTACGGGTTCGGCAACATAATTTTTCTGATTTGCAAAGGTCGAACAGATAACTCTGAATACTCGTTCTTTAATTGTAGTTTGTTCCCTTTCCATGCAAGTTTTATGGCGGACAAATTCGAAGCGCAGCAAACCTGTCTAGCAATACCACCTTTATTAACCTTGTGTAAAACTCACTTTGAACCACCTTTTTAAAATTCTAGTGTTTTTTAAAAGATACATTTTTTAGAAATTGTTTTAAATGTATTATTGGAGTTGACCTGTTTACTAATAGAATTAGTAATAAGGTATTGGACCAATCTCTGACGTTTTGGTCAGTGACAGACAATTGCAGAATTGAATCAAAATGCTTTTATTTTTAGTTTTTAGAAGTAACAGTTTTATGTGTATTTTTTAAACTATATTATTTTCTGTGTATAATACTAATAGGAAAGATCGTGAGAGCAAATGTAACAAAATGTAAACTTTTGTCGTTTAAATGCATATAAGGTTTTCAGAGTTTGTTACGACCTGTGCCTCCACCTTGAACAAACTTTCAGTTGCAATTTACATTTTCACACTCAAACTCAGTTCATACCTGGAACAAACTTTCAGTGAACTGCAATTTTCATTTCCATATTCAAACTCAATTATTTTTATCACCATACATTTTTAACTCTTTAAATTTCACCTTAAGTGTGTTTAAATACAAACTCGGTAACGGTAATGTCTTGCATTGGTGTGTTTGTGCATGTGCTCTTGCTGATCAGTGAGATAACAACCCGATTAAATAGTCAGTAGTTTAGTCTCTTTGATTCTGATCAAAAGATCAGTTATTACTGAGAGCAGTTAATTCCTTTAATTCAGTAATGACTAATTTAAACAAGTCTGTGTAACCCAAACAGCTATCAGCTGTACTATGTGTGTGATCGATATAGCACATAAATTGTTATGGGACTTAGAACAACAGTGTATAATTTCTTTTGGGGGCAGGGCAGGATTTCCCCTGGAGTATAGTATTTTTTTAATTTTAAAAAAGAATGGCCTCATATATGAAAATTTACTGAGAAAACAGTGATGAAAAAGCCAAGGAAGTATTCAACTGAAGAAAGTGTAGAAATCCCAATACAACAGTCAGTGTCAACATTGAAGAAACTTTAGAAATCCCAATACAACAGTCAGTATCATTGAAACTATTGGGAATCATATATAAATTTTCTGGGTATTCTTGTTTCTTTTTTTCTTTTTTTATTTCTTTTTTTTAACAGTGAGGTTTTTTTTTAAAAAAAGTTAACAAAAAAAAAGTATAATTGTTTTTAAAAACAAGAAATAATATGTTATATTTATTTTGCTGATAAAGAAATATTGTTATTATTTATAGTCATTAGCTAAACAAGAATTGAACGATGAAGAAAAGTTGGATGAGTGTAAAGATGTCAATCTAACAAATTTTCTCAAGGTAAGGCTAACCAGTGGCTACTGTATTTACTAAAGGTATAAAAGAAAAGTGCTCTAAGACTTCATTTATTTAGGGATATGGCAATATTGGCTGTTTAAGTTTAAGATTGTACTCTAGGAAAAGAAAATATAATATTGTGAAAGAACCGAAAAATGAAATTAGTTTGTTATAATTGTCTTGAATAATAATTGTTACAATTATCACTAGTAAAAGTAGTATAATTTATGTAATTATTATTACTCAAGGGATCTAACCAAATTTGGTATTTTAATTGTTTGGTTTTGTGTGCATATATTCAGCAGAGTTTAATATTTATTGTATTTTGAAGGTTGAAAAACTTAGACTGATGTAATAAAGTTTGTTCTGTATATATACGTACAAAATATATTTAATAGTACATGTATTTTGGATAGGTGGGTGGATAGCTAGAAATTTTATTAGATAAATGCTTCACAGTGAGGGCGCTGAGCTCAACAACATACCTGAACTAGGAAAAGGGTGTGTTGAATGAATTGATCACAACCCACGACTATGCAATCTCCTGCATGCAGACCTCTCAATCACCCATCTTTAAAATTCTCTTTGACATGTGTATGATGACTAACTAAGATAGGTTTAAAAATAAATTGCCCAGTATTATTAATTCACTGTTTTGTTTTAGATGGCTTTACATGAGGTTACAGGCATACTTGAAAAAGGTAAGAGATATGCTGCATATTGTGTGTATAATAGTATACTTTCTCTCCTTCACTTCCTTATCTCCCCTGTATTCTTAGCCTTTTCCTCACAGAGACCAAATGAATCTTTGTTTTCAAAGACTTAATAACAGTACAGGGTCCAATCTCCTGCTTCTTCTAAAAGAGTATACAAGTTCATTAAAACGTTAATTATATGCAGACATACAATGATATTTGGGTATGTTAGATACTGATTAAGAACCACAAATAGAGAGTAAACATGATGATTCCCCAAAGACGCTGGTTTTGTGGTAGTGTATTATTAACTATGATTAACTTTGGTTGTTGATGACTATTAAATGGATAAATTGAAATGCATTAAATATAACACTAGATAAATAGATTATTATGTATTGTTGGTACCAGAACAGAATGAGTTTGCTTGCAAGTACATATAGTTTCAAATGTGCATATTTTTTTTTTTAAATACACACATTTGTCTCACACTTAAACTTTTCATTAGTCTGTCTGATTGCTATAAATTTAACTTTAATAAACCTCTCTGAAAAATAAACAACCAGAACTTGGTCATGTAAAAATACTTACTTACTCTCTTTATTACTTTTACCAGTCAGATGCATGAATTGCCTTTTTTTGTAAATTGACACACTGTCATATATTCATTGAAGAGTTCCTTAAAAATTACATCTGTCTTCTGTAAATACATGATAATTTCATCCTATTTAATTTGAAACAAAATATTCTTTTTAAGTCCATCTGCAAGTTTTATTATATTTGGTGTCCTTATAATGTATTCTTGTAAATGTTTATTTGATATCCTCACGATGTATGTTTACTGCAGTCTTTCTCAACCTTTTTACACTGGAGGAACACTTGAAATTATTCACAGGTCTCAAGGAACCCCCACATAAAAATGACTTTATCTATGATGTTTATTTTTCCAATCATTATCTCTTGGAGAATCCCTGAGAAACCCCTGAGAAACCCCAGTTTACTGTGTAGTCTGGAAATGTTGTTTATTGGTGTTCTCATAATGTATGCTTACTACAGTCATTTTAAAAAGAATATTTATATTTAAAATTAACAGTATTCCTTGTAAAATGGAGAGTTGAATTATCAGTTGCTCGATTTATTTATTTAGGGTTTTGTGCCCACTATTAATTTTATTTTTTGTTTAGACTGGGTTAAAACACCTGCTAAGGAGATATTTTAGTTATAAAAGGAAAAATATAAAGTGATAAGAGAAGTTAGGCTATCAAGGGAACCCTCACATCAATAAGCTTACTGTACAAAGTACAAGGGAGCATTCATTATTCCTCATCTTCTTTTTCTCTTATAATACTACAATGGTACTCCTAAGCTATTATCTCTCTTAGTTACAAAAAATTCTTAATTTAATCATTCCCTCTCTTTATTTCTTTTATCTGTCCCCTTTACTCTACATTTCTCATTTTGTTTCAAAAAATGGCACTCCTGGCTTTGTCCCACTTCTGACACTACACTCTCCATTTCCTATAATGCATTTAATTATGTATTATTTTAGTGCTTTTTAGGTGTATTACTGTTTGTGATAAACAGCCAAAATCCAACTGAAAAGGCCATGGAGAGTTAAAGTACGTGAAAGTTACAAACACAGGCTCACAGAGACCTGCTCCACAGTTAACACCTTATTATTCAAAACCATTTGCATGCTGTAATGAAAATACAAACTTGCAGATTGAGCTTTTACACTGTTAGAATTAGAGTGAATTTAAAAGTACCCAGATTTAAGTATTTTGTGACCCTGGACACATTGTGGTTTTTTTCATTGGGGCTGTTTGCCAACCAGCACAAAAGTTCTAATCTGTGAGTTACTTTCCCACCTCAAACTAAAAGATCATAGGATTTCTGAGGCTGCAAAGCTGTGCCTACACCCATCCTGAATGTAATATGAAATTGTCATTTAGTTAGTGCTTTGTTGATTCTTAACTTTGAAATATAGTTCAATACTTATTGCAGTTTTGTATCCAGATATGTATAATTTTTTCTTTCTTTTCTCAACTAGTTGGTGACAGGTGCAATAGTAATGAAGACACAAATAAATTCAAATCTGAAGAAGACCAGAGAAACCTCAGTGATTCATCAGTAGATAAGGTGTGGGCCATTAGAGTGCTAGCTCTTGTCTTTTGTTTTTAACAAATTTAAAATATTTTGTGTTTTATCAAGACACCAGTTAAATATATTACTACCAGTATTGCCACAAACGAGTCCTGTATGTTTATTGATTTAACAGTATTGACAGTAATAGATTGATGTTAAATTCAAGGGGCAATTACTCTCCAGAATTATGTGCACTATATGAATAAATATTTTAGTGGTATAAAAACATTTTAAAAAATTCTCTTGGAATATAATAAATTGTGTTGTAGAGCCTGGCAGTGTTGTCTGTTATGCAGTACGTGCATGCTTTTATTTCGTTGTTTGTTTTGTGTGTATATCTTGTGTTATTGTATCACAATCTGTATATTGCTCTATTATGGTTTATGTTTGTGAGTTTGAGGGGAGTGGGGTGGTGGTCTTACTTTTGTATATGCTTTTGATTTGAGTGTGTATTTCTGATGTGTGTAAAACCCACATCCCCAACAACATGCACAAACACACGGATGACAGTCGTAACAACGGTCAGACATGAAGATACAACATGCAAACCAAACAACGCATGAACACCACACCCCACCCTCCTTGAATAACAGAGAAAGGAGGAAGGTCCCACAGGAATCCACCAAGAACTGAAAACATCGTCAAGATGAAAAGTTCTAACGCAATCCCTGTGGGCGCATAGATAGCAGAACTACTACTACTACAAGAGCCTGGCAGTGAAAGGATTAAAAATTATTGTACACTTGTCAGTTACCAAGCTAGAATTCTGAGTAAACAGGCTGCAATGTATGCATGCATGGATTCCTTATTTGTGGCAACGTGGCTACACCACTTGTATGCATACTATTACTGGTGTGTGTTGTCTGTGTGTGTGCATGTGTGTTGAAAAATTCATTATGTCTTTGAATTTTAACTGGATATCTTGAATTTCCCCCAGTTTTATTTACTATAGTATGCTATAGTTTTGATGCTGGCTTGTAGCACTGAAGCAAATGCCTTGAAACATTCATATATATATATTCATTTTCTCTTATTAAAGTTAGTAGCACTATATTCAAAAGAAAAAGAGTTTTAGCATTCAGTCTTTCTTTCTTTTTTATCCCAGGTCCACCTAAATGTACATGAAGGTAAGTGCTCATGTATTAATTCAGTCTCTAGTTAGGAAGTTTGTCTTGCATACTGAATGTAGTTATATTTTTAGTGTAAACTGAATATAGGTTGGGATTTTTTTTAGTGCATACTGAATATACTTTACTTTTAGTGCAGACAGAATATAGTTTCTTTTTAGTACACACTGAATATAGTGTATTGGATGGTTGGTGCATACTAAATCTGGTTTATTAGTGTACACTGAATATAGATTTTTTTTTTTTTATAGTATTTATGAAATAGCTGGAAGTGCGGGGTGGGTAGTGCATTTTGAATATAGCTAGGAAGGGGGATGTTTGCGTATACTGAGTATAAGGGTTGTTTTAGTGCATACTTGGTGGGGGGGAGGGAGATGGTTTAATGCATACTAAATAGGTGGGGGGAGCAAAACAGAGTTGCCAAGGTCTATGCCACATTTCTAGGTTGCATATTTCGCCATTTATTAGAATCATATTTTTTTATAAGAATATTTCTTTGAAAACTCTGGACCCTCACTATGATGTTCTGAGGGGTCACTAGCCACGTACAGATGTTCATTTTTGTAATGTAATTATGTCCATTCTAGTAAGACCTACTGCAGAAGGTCATATACTGTGCTCTTACTTGTAGATCTGTGCCACCTGTACATCTTTAATTTTGAAAAATAATTTCTTATTTAGATGATGACAAAGTTGTCGCTGAAGAAGAGAAAGAAATAAAGAAGACATCAACAAGAGTGCATCAGAAGAGCACATTGTCATACAGAATATTATTCAAGTTCTACTTGGTAATTTGAAACAAAATAGAATGTAGCTAACAAGAAATGTGTATGTGTATTTCTGGCGAAGTAAATTTGCATATCCCTATTTCTAAATTTAATTGTTATACAAATTGTTAAATTGTCGAAGTGACCCGACATTGGGCACTCCTTATGAGGGTATTTTTATAAGTATCAAAGTTGTCATTAATCTGATTGGCTGTAAGCATTTTACATGTAGGTATATGGTTATTGAAATGTGTTTTTATTACCAGTTTAATTTGCTGCATTTTATGTGTATTTTATTCTACTCGTCTCTCTCATTTGGCAGATATATAAATAAATATTTCTCTTTATATTTCTGTAAATATTTCTCTCTTCCACAACTTTAAAAACACACTTTTACTGTCACAATCTTTCTGTAAGTGGAAAACTTACTAAAGGAGAAGACAAATCCAACTTTAATATTTAGTGAGCCCCCATCCACCCACTTTCTTCATGCATAAGAAAGTCAATAAATTTATTAAATCAACAATCAAACATACTTATGACAAATGCAATGAAATAGATTACTTGACATCAATTATTGTCATGAAACCACAATTGAATAATTTATATTATTGACAGTCTTATGCTGCAAATACAATTCAACAGTAATGTAAATACAAATCACAGGATAGTTTTCTCAGTGGACAATAATGGAGTTATTAGAGATAAGCAATAATAGTCTTTACGTAACTTAATTCAGCATGGTCTTAACTGTCCTTCAAGCACATTGCCACATGTCACAAATTATAGTTCAGTTCAATTTCCACAAGTTTCTGTCCTCACTTTGAAATAGAATTTGCTTCTTGTTCTACTAAAGTCAACCTGGGCTTTTTTCCACCTTATCAGTTCATTCAAGCAGAACAGCAATTATAGTAATTTCTAGAACTCCCCTATACCAGAAATTTTCTCAATGTAGTGGGCATACTTTGCCACCATACTACAAGTGTAGTATCCTCTTTTACACTTACACACACTGCGGCATACGATTCCTGCATCTCCCCAGTCATAGAGGTTTACAATCAATGAGCCAGTAGATTTAAATAGCATGTGAAAGGTGCACGTTGTCTCTGAAAAACATAATCAGGAGATAATCTCAGTCCATTGGCTGGTCTCATTCTCGTAAATCATAACCATTGGATAATAAAAACTACTCACTGGTTTGCATTACATCAGCATTTTCTAGCATATCCTCACCTCGAGTGTTTACTTCAAACTTGGACACTTTCAAAAATACCATCATAAGGAGTGTCAAAAATCGGGTTACTCTGACAATTCAACAATTTATATAACAATTTCATTTTAAGAAATGGATAAGCAAATTTACTCCAGAAGAGCATGATAATAATTGCTGTTTATTAGGTTGTGGAATTTTTCCCATTTAGACTGACTACAAATTTTATAACATTAAATGGTGACTGATTTCTATAATGAACTGTGCTCTTCATATGTACTTTTTCTTATTTCCAGATCAGGAAGATAAACACAACAAAATTGATTATTTGCACATTAGAGAAAACCGTTACCAGTAAGTGAATTTATTTGACCGCTTTCCTAATCTGCACTCCTTTATTGTTCTTTATAATATCCTTTTGTGTATTATGTGTGCTGTTGTGGACAGCAGGTGCCAGAAATTAGTTCAAGTAGACAGTTGTAGTACATTTTTAGTATCCTTTAACTCAGTATGTCTGCTAATCACTGCCCTCTTTTGTTGTTGGTTTTTTTAAAATTATTTTTGAAGTGACATTAATTTTCATCTCAACTTATTTAGATTTGGAGTAGTGCAGACTGTCATCTTTAATTGCTACTCTTTTCATATAGCTATTCGTGTAGCTTTGATCTTCTATCTAAGCTAGTGGCTTCATTTTGTGCAAGCATTTCCTATTCAAATAATATTGCATGATTTTTTTATCCTTTATTTTATTTGGTGACTTCATTTTGTGCAAGCATTTCTTATTCAAATAATATTGCATGTTTTTTATCTTTTATTTTTCCTGGTGATTTTCGTGCAAGCATTTCCAATTCAAATAATATTGCATGTTTTTTTGATCTTTTATTTTACCTGGTGACTTCATTTTGGCCAACGCATCCTATAAAAAATAATTTATATGTTGCAATCTTTTGTCAGATTGGCTTCTCTTTTCATTGCAGTATTCTTTGTCTTAACTCAAGTTGAACTAGAAGGATTTCATGTAAAAGTACAATTATAATTTTTATACATTTGACATGTACAATTCTGACCTGTGTAATAATTTAGGATCAGTGCTGTATTATGGTTGTTCCAGTATGCCTCTTGACCTCTTGACTAAGTGCATAGTCAAGTACATCACAATTATTATATAGCATTATTTATGTCTGCTGGTTTGGTTTGTTCAGCAATGCTGCCAGTAAAATTTTTTATAGTAAAGAAATTATCTGGAAAAGAGTTTTCATCATATATTTCTCTGCTGTTTACATTATGGTTAGAGAAAATGTGTTTATTTTATTTTGATGACCTTTAGGCTTTACTAAATGTTTGTTTGTGTCATGCATTTTTTGCCATACACCCATTTACCCAACCTGTACTGAAGATCTATTATGCATTCTGTAATGCACATAACTATGTCATGCTGTTCATGTGAAATGCCACATTCTAAATTCAAAAATTTCTGATTCTTAGAATATAGAATTAAGGAATAATAGTTCATGCATGTTAAACATTTTCAGTATTTGGTTTTATTTTGCAAAATATTCACAAATCTGGACCAATTATAGACATTTAATATTCTACAGTGAATGGTGCACTTATTTATTGCATGCTTTGTTTGTTTTTCCTTTATTTATTTATTTACTTTTTGCTTTCTTCATTTTATCCCATTGATTTATTTTATTTTATTTATGCTTTCTTCAGCTTACATCCCATTTGTTCTGATGTTATACGGGGTAGCAAATTTGGTTTTAGGTGAGTATTTGAGAAAAATTTTATGCGCTTTAGCATTTATTAAAATAAAAACTAATGTGGTATGAGCAGCCATTATTTCCTTGAATTTACAGTTACAGACTTTCAACTGGTGTTCTTGTAATAGACTTATAAAACCATACTCATTCTCCTATCCAGAAAATTTAGGTCTTGCACTAGTGCAGATTTATGGGCCTTGCCTAGCATTTAAGACTGGTATGAGTCTTACACTAATGCAGATTTATGGGCCTTGGCTTAACATTTACTTAAGACTAGTATGAGTCTTACACTAATGCAGATTTATGGGCTTGCCTAGCATTTACTTAAGACTAGTATGAGTCTTACACTAGTGCAGATTTCTGGGCCTTGGCTTAGCATTCACGTAAGACTAGTATGAATTTTACACACAGTCCAAGCATTTCACATCATTTATCTATCTTTGAAAAGATGTATTAATGTTATGTTGCCTACACATAATTGTAAAATACTTGTTTAGTAGCTTATTTCTTAGTAAGCAGATGCATTAATATACACTACACCCGTGTTCTACAAGCGGTCCTGTTAACAAAATTTTGTTGAATGAGTTACCTTCCATATCAATTTAAAATTTGATTAATGAGCTCAATTCAAATATCAATTAGTATTGTTACATTATCTTAATTGATAGGAGTAATATTATTATTATTTATTAATGTTTGTTGTCTATGTATAATCATTAAGTATTATTACATTATCTTAATTGACAGAAGTAATATTATTAATGTTTGTTGCCTATATATAATCATAAGTATTGTTACATTATCCTAATGGAAGTAATATTACTGTTTATTGCCTATGTATAATCATAAGTATTGTTACATTATCTTAATAGACAGAAGTAATATTATTGTATGTTGCCTATGTATAATCATAAGTATTGTTACATTATCTTAATTGATAGAAGTAATATTATTGTTTGTTGCCTATGTATAATCATAAGTATTGTTACGTTATCTTAATTGATAGAAGTAATATTATTGTTTGTTGCCTATATATAATTGTAAATATTGCTTTAATTTCTTACTTATTGGTAAGTTAATATGTGTTAAGGTTTCTGACTGTATCAGTATTGGTTCAATATTTTAAATAGTGCTATAATAGTTGTATTACTGCATTTTACTATACAAGTTGTATTAATGCATCTTATTATGCAAGTTGTATTGATGCATTTTACTATGCTTACCTGATGCCTAAATATTTTGGATGAAGTATTATTTTGCTGTGTGTTTTAATTGTAAACTGATTCAGCATGACTGGAGACCTAAAGTGCATGTTTGTTAAAATAGAATTTTAGTGCACTGCCCTCCTATCTGCATAAAAGTTTCAGTATATTAAGATTGGTATATCCTGGGTCAGGAAGTAAATTTATGCACAAAGAACAAAATTGTCACAGTAATTTTTATAAAAGAAAATGTTGTTATATACTTTCAAAATATTGTAATAAGATTTTTCATTGTTTTTCATATGAAGAATTTCATGGTTGACTGGTTACTGGTTTGAAATCTTTTCATTTTTACCTCATTATCAATAGAAGGAACAAATACCATGAAAAAGTTTAAAATCTTTTCATTATTCCTTAGATTAATTTTAAATTTGGTAGTAACATACAAAATTTTGGTTAAAATACTGAAGTAACAGCCAGTGTTTGCAATACGCAAATCACTTCTTGAACTGTGTTTGAAAATTTAGGATTATATATTCACCATTTTAATTTGAAGTCTCTTTTTTTTGTTTACAATCTATCAGGTTCATTGAACTGGGAACTGTGTAGAGGGGCTAATATGCTTCCTGTTTTCTTGGTGATAAATGGAATTACATTTGTAATTCCTTTCTTTCTTCTTGTGAACTACACCAGACCGGAAGATGTTGTGGTCATATACAAATGTGTTAGAAGATTTTTCATAGTCATGGTGATTTTTCTCTTCTATGGTAAGATTAATTCAGAGTGGTTGTTTTTATTTATAAGAGATTAACACTTAGAGATAGAGTGGTGTAATTTCTCAGATAATTATTTTTATAAAAATAATGACTGATATTTCTGGAGCTTTATGGTTTCTTTTTAAACAATTAAAATTATTTCTTTATAATTTAGACTTTTTAATTTTTATTTTACTATTAATTTCATTTATTTAACTTAAAATATCAATTCAAAATAAAACTGCTAATTCATTTATTTAACTTAAAATATCAATTCAAAATAAAACTGCTAATTATATATATGTATAAAATTTCCTCTGATTTCCATAGGTTGTCTTTTTAAAGAAAGATGTTAGGTAATAAATAATTATAAATCTTTAAATAATGTACATAATTATGCTTGCTAAATAACTATTCTTATTATTTTGAAAACAGCCAGGTGTGTTTGTCAGTTTTAAATTTAATAGGTCAGTACACAAGCAAAGAGAAGGTACAAAGCATTATAACAGGCAAGATATAAAACATTGTCTAAGGTATAACATTGTAACAGGCAAGATATAAAACATTGTATCTGGTAAGGTATAAAACATTGTAACAGGCAAGATATAAAACATAGTAACAGGTAGGGTATAAAACATTGTAACAGGTAAGGTATAAAACATTGTCTAAGGTATAAAATATAACAGGTAAAGTATAAAACATTATAACAGGTAAGGTATAAAACATTGTAAATGGTAAGGTATAAAACATAACAGGTAAGGTATAAAACATTGTCTAAGGTATAAAACATTGTAACAGGTAAGGTATAAAACATTGTCTAAGGTACAGAACATTGTAACAGTAGAGTGTAAATACACCCTAAAGTTGGATTCTAAGTACACTTATATCATGCCTTACGTTGCCATAATCTTTCAAAAATTTTCTTTCTGTCTCATCTTTATATTGACTGCAATGGCTCAATTTTAGTGGAACTCATTTTTCTTTACAAATGGTGTATTCCCACTACCGTCATTGTTGTATTTCTTGTACAAATAGTTATCTTCTCTGCCATTATTATTATTGTATTTCTTGTACAAATAGTTATCTTCTCTACAATTATTATTGTATTTCTTGTACAAATGTATTATTTTCTCAACCATCATTTATTATCATATTTCTTGTATAAACTCCTTTCTTACTGGTTACACCCTAGGGAGCCATCAATGCCTTACTGTAAACTAAAGTTTTTATATGAAAGATTGACCCTCAAATCTACAGTGGTCTAAAAGTGCAAGTCTTGTTTTTTTTTTTTTAAAATCTCTTTCAAATCATTTTGTCTTAAAGCTTATAGCAAAGAGAGTCCAAACAATCTGATGAACCAGGTTTTAGAAATATCTGTATACTTAACATTTAAAAAATAAGTTGGCTACTAAACTCATTCTCACTCCACAGACAAAACAGGCATTTAAGAGACCTTTTAGAGTATTCTATTTATAGATGTCTGATCTCTCATATTATGTCATAGGAGTGGATCAAAGGTAGCTTTGTCTATATGCCAGTTCTTTTTTCACCTGGCTGAACACATTTTGCTCTTATTTGTGAAATTAATTGTATGGTGGCAGATTGTACATGAAGATTAAAAAGGATAGTGTTTCTCTGTACATCAACATATTGCTGTTTTGAAAACAAGTTTAAGGACTGAACTGTTTTAGAAAAGGATGTATTATGTTAAAAGATTGGTATTGCATCCATACACTAACTTCAGATAGTTTAAAACAAAATCTTATATAAAACTTTAAAAGACTTGTATTGCATCCATACATTAACTTTGGACAGTTTTAGTAAAAAATCTTGTGTAAAACAAATAAAACATAGTCCCAATAGACTAAAAAGAAACTGCACTTTCCTTTACTAAATATGTGTTTGTTTCAATAAAATATCTAATGATCAGTATAATATATACCCAAGATAATAGCAAATAATAATTAATGTTATATAGAATCAAATAAATTTTCATATTTTTGAATCTGAGCAACACAATGATGGTTTCCCTTATAAATTCATCAGCAAGATGTTTGATTAATGAACTGATATACTTATTATCATGTCTTGTTTGTTTGAGACATTCTACATTACTATGAAATGCTAAATAATGTAACGGTACCAGCAAACCCATTATAATTTGGCACAAAGAAATATTCAAGATCGAATCAAGTACATATGTACTCACTTATACTGATAAAGAAGCTTCACAATCATTTTTCCTCTTGTGTTAAATTTGAATTCTTTACATCTACTTATGCTTAATAATATCACACATGAAGCTGGTAGTCTTAAGTAATATCTGCCTCAAGTAAAAATCTAAATTAAAACTATTACTAGTAATAATGATTATTTACTTATTTAAGAACAGTATTACATTAACATTAATTTTTGTAATTGCTTTCTATTTCATTGGGTTGAAATTAATTTGAGCAAATCCTTTCGATATCTCTTGTAAGTCAGTTTCATTCTTGCTCTCACTTTCACTTTCTCAGTTTTTCCCCTGGGCTGGCTGGCTGGCCATGTTTATAATAGCATTTTCCTTGTTTGGCACCCTATCACATCACTTATGTAGATGCACTCTGAATTTGGAAACTCTTTTTGACAAAGTCCATAAAGGAAAAATATATTTTTAACTTATAAAGTGCATTTATTGTTCAGTCTAAAAAAATGAAACTAATTATTTTTTTCTAAATAAGACTTTTTTGTCTGTTTTAAAACTACCAAAGAGTTTGGAGATGCAAAACTGATCCTTTAAGATTTTCTAACTATTGACTTATTCTCTCTCTCTCTCTCTCTCTCTCTCTCTCTCTCTCTCTCTCTCCCTGCAAGTGTATGGAATGTCTTAATTGTTGTAGGCAATGGTTTGATCAAGGATTAGACCTGCCTTTGCAAAACATCCAGAAAATGTGCATTCTTGCAGCTAGTTGTCTGATGTATATATAGTTAAATGCCATAGGCATATTTGCTTATTCTAGATGTGTAGCAGCTAAACTATGCATTGATGTTGGCCACTCTGGCTGCTGCCTGTTGTGGTTCTGTGTTGCTGAAAGTTTTACGCCTGTTTCATATTTTCTTATTAAAGAAGTGTAATTCAGTATTAAAGTTGGCTGATTTATTAAAAAATCAAGCTTAAAGCTTTCACTAATGAGACAGCTGGGGCAGATGGAGCAAGACTTCAGCCATAACCACCAAATGGCAGTGACATAGAAAGTTCACTTTCCCTCCTGACCGAAGTTCACCAAAGTTCACCTTCCCTCCTGACCACCCTTCTGATTAAAGTTCACTTCCCCTTCTGTCCAAGGTTCAAAGTTCACTTTCTCTCCTGACTGAAGTTCACCTTCCCTTCTGACCGAAATTCACTCTCCCTTTTGACTGAAGTTTACTTACCCTCCTGACCAAAGTTCACTTTCCTTCCTGAACAAAATTCACTTTCCCTCCTGACTAGTCATGCATGTTTCACTCTCCTTAATTATGAAAAGGTCCATAATTCTGTGACCATGTGAACAAAGATAAGGCTCATTTATGAATTTTTTAATTTTTTTAAAAAAACTTTCCTTTCCATAAGGGTGGCAGGACAAACACATATACGAGTACAGTGTTGCATGTTAAGAATTAATTTTTTTTAAAAAACAAATTAAATAAATAAATATGGTCATTATTGTATTTTGTTTTAGTGTAGTGATTCCTTGCATTCTTTCAAACTCTGATTTTTGATGCCTAGCACTTAATAAACCTGTTTGATATTGTAAAGTAGGGCAAAAATATCTCATTCTTTTAGGCAAAAATAAATGTCATGCAAATCTAGCATATTACCTTTTTCGGTGAAGCACTTATGAACATACATGTATTTTGTCATTGATTGGAACTAATCTTGATATTTCATTTGCTTTATCCGTAGACATCTCCTTTTCTAAAAACGTTTTTGCTGTATCATTGTTTGCACAGTTACGATTTACACCATTGTGTCAGCAATTAAAGAAAAACTTCTCTGCACCAAACCCGAGATGTTGTTCTTCACAGTTGCAGTTATCGTCTTTGACTGGGCGTTCTTCTCAACATTCTTTATTTATATGTGTTTTGTTAAAGAAGCTAATAAATAATGCTTTTGTTACATTTTGCCATCTTTTGGGGGGGATGGGGGGGTTGTTGTATCCTATAGAAGCATCAGCCAGGTACAGGAACTGATTTCAAAACTTGATAGATTGAATTTGTATAATTAAGAAAACTAGTAATCTTGAAAATTTAGTGTTAATGCAAAAACATGTCTAATGAATATTAAAATGATTTCTAAAACTTGCACCCGCTGTTTTTAAAGAAAAGCTTAAACTTGTACATTTAAAGGAACTAACCTTTAAAATTCAGTATATATGCATATTTTTACATATGCACAACCCCTAGCAAATATTAAAATGATTTTTAAATCTTGCACCCACTTTTCTAAAGAAAAGTTTGAACTTGTAGCAAAGGGAACTAACCTTTACAATTTATTATTTATGCACACTTTCATGTCCACACATGCATGCTTGTGCACACACACATCAAATAAGCAATACAATGATTTTAAAATTTGCTCCTACTTTTTAAAATATAGCTTGAACTTTTATAGCTCTGGAAATTAATCTACTTTAAAATACTTTTTTACACATCTAATAAATATTAAATTATTTTAAAAATTAAATATAAATAAATTATAAATAACAAACTTATTATAAATGTTATGCTTGCTTGTAGGTTGGCCAATTAAACATGGCCTCAGTTGCCCAAGAAAAAACAAACTTATTATAAATTTTATGCTTGCTTGTAGGTTGGCCAATTAAACATGGCCTCAGTTGCCCAAGAAAAATCTCCAGATTACCTAGAAGTAACTTAGTTAACTGTACACCACAGTAATGGGTAAAATAAATGCATTAATAGTCAGTGAATGACTTTTATTTCATAAAAACATTGTTATTCAATAAAATGTTTGAGTGCGCTTTGCCCCTATGATATTTTTAATCATATGTAATTGTAATAGGTTATCTCATTTGCTTTGCGACTACTTACCTTTAGTTGTGATAATTTTAATAGGCCATTTCAAACAGTGAATAATTTATTATGCCTTTTTTGTTTTTAATTAATTTGCTCATTTTAAAGCAATGATCATAACTGTAATTGCTTATTGTTTTAATTTCTTTTTCTGAACATCTTTGACTAATGTACTGCTGAATAAGAGAAAAGATTATAAAAGACAAGGGAAACAATTATAAAAGACAGGGAATAACTACTAAAGACAAGAGAAAAGATTATAAAATACAGTGGATAACTACTACAGACAAGAGAAAAGATTACAAAAGACAGTGGATGACTGACTACTAAACAAAGAAAGATTATAAAGACAGTGGATGACTGACTGTTAAACAAAGCAAGATTATAAAGACAGTGGATGACTGACTACTAAACAAAGAAAGATTATAAAGACAGTGGATAAATGGCTACTGAACAAGTAAGAAGAGAAGGGAGAGAAAGTGACTGACTACAGACAATGTCAGGAGAGATGATAAAATTTAGGGAATACAATCATGCCATTTTGTCAGTGGGTTGTTCCCCTTAGACCATAGCGGTCTAACGCTAACCGTGAAATGAAAAAAAAATAATTTTGGCTCCATGCTTTTCTTGTGACAGGTACCAACTCAAATGAACTGTGTTTAATTTATATAATACTGACATTCATAATTACATACTGCCTGACACTGGTATCTAAATCTTTTATTGGGTATTTGTGGTGAATTTAATTCTTGAATTTTTCTTTCCTTGTCATATATTTTTCAAATACAATAAAGAGATATTAATAGAATTTCCAATGTAAAATATATAAATGTAATGCAAATAAATTATAACAATTATTGCTGCTTTTTAAAAAATGTTTTGTGTGTAAATACATATATGTGTATGTCTGTAGGCTTTCCCCTTCAACAAAGCCACCCTTACAACCCTCCCTCAATCGAACAAAACCCTGGAAAACCTAACAACAAAGGAATAAAGTATTCAAACAACTCAGACCTAACCTCCTTCCTAAAGCTGATATACAACGAAATAAATACAGAGTACAAACACAAAATAACCACAACCTAAACGAATAACTGGCACAAACCATGAGACATTCTTAACAAAGCACTAGCCTAAAAGCACATTTTAAAAAATCACACAAAGACAGACCACTCAAATCGCATCAACACACACCAAATCAAATTCTAGCTACCACAGAAAAATTAAACAGGCTAGCAAAACAAACGCCCACAAAGAAAAACAACTAAAATCACATATAGACTACCTACAAACAAAAAAATGAGGATGGGATGCAATCACCACACCTCCCACTTACACTAGAAGTAATATGCAATCAAAATCAAAAAGGAAATTGCACCATGAGAAGACAAAATACCATACCAGATGCTCAGAAGACTAAAGAGACAACATCTTAATCAAACGACTATTCTGGTCAACGGGGTACATACCCTAACAGTGGAAACACTAAAAAAAATCATCTCCATTGTCCTAACACCAACCCTAAAAACGATCAACAAACTGACCTTCCATCTAGTCCTACGACCTCCTCCCACCACCACCAACCAACCAACCAATACGGCTTCAGACCACAGATGCAATTAATTGATAGACACCCAATCCACTCTATCCCTCAACATCTCGAAGGCCTTCGACAACACCTGGCACCACAATTCTTATAAAAGCACTACATCTAGGCATCACAGACCATGCATACTCGTACATTAAAAAATTCCTAGCAAGATGTACCTTTCAAGTACAGGTAAATAACACAATCAGAACATACACGGCGCACCACAAGGAAGCTCACTCAGTCAATACTCTTCAACATAGCTACATATAACTTAAGACACAATCACCAAATATACCAACACAAAGAACAGAGTTTGATGATGGCCCGACACTTGACCATGCCAATAAGAATGAACTACAACTCGCAAGACACAACAAACAGTAGACCTATTAGAGATTTGGACCAACATGGGGTCTTGATCTGACCTCCGATAAAACAAAATCACTGACTTCTCAACAACCTTAAACATCAAAGGATATTGCATAACATACATAGACTCCACTAAATTTTGAGTAAGTGTAATCGCCACCTTTAGAGAGTTCACGCAGAAGTCTTAGTACTACTCTGGTTTACGGTTTAGTGTATTCCGGCTGGGACTGAATTAAAACTCAAGGGGTAAAGTAGGCAAACATTTATTTATTTTTAAAGAAAGATTTTTCATTTGTTGTGCAAGTGTAAACATGAGATTATAATGCAGACGTGATCATTGTTACATCACGCAAATCTTGCACCCATTTTAACTAATAACCAAGATCACACTCGGTTGTCAAAAATAAATAAATTTTGTAAAATAAATAAATAAAGTTTTGTGCCTTGTTCAGTTAATAATTTAAAAATCACCATCTTGATTTAATATACTATTTCAATAATGCTAAACGACTGTGTGAGTGATCGTAGATTATATAAAAATATAATTATATTTTGTTTGATAAACAAAACCACAATGCCTGAAGAAATCAATGCACGCTTATGTGTTCCGTATGACTTTAACGAGCAGGGTTTCTCAAGCGAGAAGTCCTTAGGGGTTCCCCGAGAGATCATGATTTTAAAAAATGTTATTTTTATCGTTGATTTAATAATTTTTATTCAGTGATTCCCTGAGACCGGTAAATTATTTCAAGAGTTCCTCCAGGGTAGAAAGGTTGAGAAAGGCTGTCCTGGAGATTAGAAGGGACTTTCTATTACCACACACACACGTAATAGACAACAAAATAATTAGACTATAAATTGAAAGTGCATTATATATATATATATTTCTTTCTATAATTGTTCTTTGATGTGACGATGTAAAACATGAGCTATGGTGCTCTGTGAATAATCGCGTCACATCAAACGATGATTTACCCATGCTGACTGAATTCGCCCGACCGGAAATGAAAGGTGCACAACTCCTTCAGAATCCCTTTCAAACACAACTAAAAGGGCGAAGTTGTCCTTCCCATTAATGGATGAGAACGTTACTGATACATTTTCAAGCCAAGGTCTTGCACATTTTGGGTTATTCACAGACATTATGCATTATACATATATGTCGTCACAATCACGAATAATTTAAACGCCTTGAAATCATATCAATAAACGATTTACGTTATTACATTTTCACATAGCGCAGCAAGCTGACCTACCTTGGCACTAGATATCTTCAGTTATTACTTTTTGTTCTTTTCAAGTAATAATTAATTCATTTTGTGCAAAATTAAATTGAATTGGCAACCAGTAAAAATTGAATTAAAAGTAATGGTAGAAAAGACGCACGACTTATTTCATAAAATTCGGCTGCCGATATTAGAAAAGGTAGCATTATTAAAGGGAAATAACTCATAGATCATTCGTATAACAGCTTTACAAAAAAAAAGTTATTTTTAAATTGTTTTTAACAAGCAATTCCTCTTTTTAAAAAATGTTATAGTACTAATCAATTAAAGTATTAATTCTTGTATTAATCAACTAAGGATCTATGAAATCATTTTAAAGTAAAACATTATCAAAATTATACTAAAAAATACCCTTAAATTGTGATGACGCTTTCTGAACAAGAACTGAAAATTCCATTTTAAATATAAAAGGGCCTTTGTCTAAATGGCACTCGGTGTCTTTGGCGCCGGGCGGAATCGCAATCAAGAGATTTCGGAGGCATAATTTCTGTCACAGGGGCAGTTGGTGCTCGTTTAGCCCGACGCCTCGCGCTAAAGAGAAAATAATAGTGATAGATTATCTTTACTTTTATACCAATGACTTTCCTTGCCCACTGTGTTGCATCGTATAAGGTTAAAAGTAGCCAAGATTTTCAAAAGCTTAGTTAAATATACTGGTTTTATTTTGCATTGCCACTTTACTGAAATCCCACCACTCTACACAAGATTTTTAGAGGATCACACAGAGCACCCCCACCATTTTTCCTAGGAAAAAAAATGCTATCACAAATATCCCCACCCCAGCTGGGCAGCTAGATAATGTGGGTATGGTCATGGTGGGACTGTTCTCACACACAAATTCTAATATAAATATTTAAACACTAAGAGGTTTTCCTGTACCCAAGCTAAATAAAGTTATATTAATAACAACCCATTTTAACTGTCTAGGTGTGTGCAAACAAGAAAATTATATAAACAATCATAAGAAAAATCAAATCTTGAAACAGTTTCAGCTGACTCATTTTTATCTATCTTTAAATAATTTAAAAGTTCCTCTATTAGTCAAAGAAGACCTTGGAAGAAGAAGACTCATACTCATAGAGGCAGACATGATAGCAGCTGATTCTATCAAATAAAATCAATATAAATGTTCATGTAAAATTTACACATCACTGCAGGTTTCACAAACTCTGCATGATGACCAGTGTTGCATAACCTCGGGTTTACATGATGACCATGATGCGTAATCTCAGGTTCACATGATGACCAGTGGTGCATAACCTCAGGTTTACAAGACCAGTGATGCATAACTTTGGGTTCATATGATGGCCAGTGGTGCATAACCTTTGGCTCAAATGATGACCAGTGGTGCATAACCTCAGGTTCACATGATGAAAGGTTTATATGTCATGATGACAAAAGCGGTCTACACAAAGAGAGCAGACTAATCCACCCACACATCCTTTGGCATCCAGTTTGCTATCAAAATGGATGTCAACTCAAAAGGTGGCCAAGTTCAGAAGTGAAATGGTTCTGTGACAGGGTAGTCAAACTCAAGACAACCAGACTCCCTCAATTCCATTTAATTTCACACATAAATATAACAGAAACTCAGTGTGCATGTGATGTTCTCTGTTACATTACTCCACATATTTCTTGTTTCATAGCAACTTTTAGTTCATGTCAAGACAAAGTCCTCAACAATGATTATAGCTTTCAGCTGTGTTACCACAAACCTTAGTGGACATTTTCTTCCAGGTGAAGAAAATAGAGATAGTACACAATGGCAAAACACTAACAATTTTTCATATAATATTTCTCAAAAAAGTGCCTTCAATCAGTTTTCTAAACAAGTGTTCAGTCAAACCAAATGATAATGATGTCTTCAGCAATAAACAAACAGCAGAGGTGCTAGCATTTCTGAGCCAGGAAAGACTTTTCGACATAAAGAAACATGAGCCAGTTAAGAAATGCAAGGAACATAAAATACATATGAAGAACAAACTCAACTCTAGCCATGTTTCTGAAAAGGAGATAAGATGTAACAATTTACATTTCAAAATCCATTCATAATTAAAGCTGCTTTTCATTTTTTAGTAAGCTTGCCCATTCAACTATTGCTGAGTGGCAAATTAACCTGACAGGCACGAGGTTAAAACATACACAAGCTATGTGAAACTTTAAATGCAAATGACACTTTATAATTATGTACATGAATATGTAAATTATTTGCAATGTTAATCAATCCATTCAAAATATATTGATATTATCAGAAATCTTAGCTGTATTCAAACACAGGTGACTGAAAATTTCAATGCATATACTGTCATAAAAGTTTGATCTTTGATGGAAACTAGGCATCTTTAAAACTATAAAAAGTAGTTTGCAATATTATCATTATTTTATAGTTATGAAATTATGATTTTCTTCTTCACGTTCTAAAACAGAAGCAAAGAACATACGATTTATAAATAATCTTTAAATAAGCATCCCTCATAAAAGTCATTTGCTTCTATGAAAATGGAATTTATCAAAACCATTTTTTACACAAACGCACATAACACGTGCACAAAGTAACTACTATTAGAGACTAAAATTATGGTCTTTTACATGAAAAAAATTAAAAAACAAAATAATTTATGATTTTTTAATAACACAATACAATTTTAATAAAGACCACCACCCCTCTCTCTCACAAGATACAAATACACCTTCACTCTCATATAAAAAACTTTAACTACAAATTTTACATATACAAACTACACATTTTACAGGTTATGTCAAAGACTGCATTACAAAATTGCAATCTTGCAATAAGAATTTTTTATGTTCATGACTAGGTACTCTTTGAACAGCTGTATCAAATCTTGTTTAACATCTGGGATGTCAAGAAGTCGTTTTAATTTTGAATCCCTCCAGTTCCAGTCTAACACTACAGCTTGCAGAGAATCGAGCCTCAAACAGCCTGCAACAACACAGCAAAGAATTTTTTCCTTTTAGATTCAGAATAAAAGTTTGGAAAAATATTCTTCTTCTGATAACTAGTGAATCAATTTGCTTTTCATATGTACTTTTTAATAAGCACCTAAGAGCAATGCCAACATTAATTTGTATTGTCATCAAGTTTCTTTTAAAGTGTTCGTACATTTTTCATGACAACCAAAGCTTGTTTTATAAAAAGTATCATGCAGTTATTTTCTGTCATGAAGTGCTGGTATTAGGGATGATAACAAGTACTAACTGTAAAGATAATGTTGTAGTCTGCATTTATTTTGCAGATGTGTGACAGTTAAACTCATTAGAAATTAGCAGAAAATTACCACATATCCCTTACAACATTTTTACAGAAATATTTGCATTTCGAGCAGAACTATAAGCAGAAAAGATGAAAGAAAATTTATTTGTGATAACACACTTTATTTGCACTAGGAAATTATTTTATAAAATATCCATTCTTTCGTACCAGTTTTTAGCAAAGCATGAACCCTGTTTGGGGTGCCAATGCCAACATGACACACATGCTTTTTTAAGAATTTCTTCTGTTCTTCAAGCTGAAAGAAATGAAAAGGATAAGCTTTACTTCATTTCAACATTTTGCAAATTAATGGATATAAAATAAAAATTAGATTAAGAAAACATAAAATTGACTATACTGACTTTTTAAAAAAAGGCAAACATGTAAAAAAAAAAAAAAAAGAGCTGTCAAATTTAATCTCACTGATTTATGTGGTAAACTTAATCTCAAAACAATTTTAAATCGTTAAAATTATACCATGGTCATCCAGCATGAACTTATTTTTCCCTATTTCAATCAGACTATAAATAGAGTTAGGTCTGTATAGTTAATTAAAAGGGACAGCACTCTTTATATATTGCACTATTGCACTATTTCCCTTATTAAAGGTACAATTAAAAACAAAAAAAAAATAAACGTCCTTTTAGATTTGTGAAAACTTTGCTGTAAAGTTTTATTTGACAGAAACATAAATAATAAATTCCTGATATAAAATTAAAGAGTTTTCTAAAAAAAAACTACAAATTTTTCTAAATTTTACATTCGTGGCTTTAAAAATTTACACAAATTTCAAACACTTTCAAGAGCTATGTAGTACATTAAACAGTAAATAAAAAAATAGATTGATCTTCTGAATGCATATTTCATTCTAGTGGTGGCATAAATTTGTGAGGGTGGTGTATCTGCCAGACGTAGACAATTGAAAAGAGATCATTTTCATGAGGCAAAACCAGACAACTAAATAGAAACAGATTATATTCCTATGACAAACTCAGACAACTAAATACAAACAGATCACATTTCTGTAACTAACTACAAACAGATCACGTTCCCATGACAAGCTATGACAACTGACTACAGAGCACATTCCCATGATAAGCCCGGCCAATTAACTACAAACAGATTACATCCCCATGTTAAGCCCAGACAACTAACTACAAACAGATCACATTCCCGTGATAAGCCCAGACAAAAAACTACAGATTACATTCTCATGAAAAGCCCAGACAAACTTGTTACAGATCACATTTCTATGAAAAGCCCAGACAACAAACTACAGATTACATTCTCATTACAAGCCCAGACAAGAGATCGCTTCCATGTGCAAACGTATCAGAAACTAAACATGAATCACTATGATGTGACAAATGACCCAGACAAATCACTTCAAGTAAGAAGATCTAATCAGAAATGAATTATTTCAAGGGATAAGACTGGACACACATCATTTTCATTTGACAAGGTATAAACTGTCAATTAAAAACATAATTTTTTAGCAACAAAATCTAAAAGCTTAAATACATACAGGTCACCCTCATTTGGAAGGGACAGTCAATTAAATATAGACCACCTTTATTTGTCAAGATTCAGACTATTAATTATAAACAGATGTTATAATCACCTTCATGTGCTTTGCAAATAATTTTGCCACTTTGCAATCTTTTCCTAGAAAGGGTTTGAGTTCTCTGAAAAATTGATAATAACTATTTAAGCAAATGTCTTCAAATAAGCATTATATAAAGTAAAATAAATCCATTTATAAAAACATATAATAAAATTAAAACACAGCCATACACTTTTAGTATCTGTAAAATAAATTCAATACAAAATTTTAATGACTTTAAAAGACAATTTTAAATTATTAAGAATAAAATAAAAATAAAATTAAGAACCCTCGATAACGTTTACGCTCAACTTAATATATGGCTTCAGTAATATTTTTTTTTTTTTTTTGCTCCTGATCAACCACATTCAACTGACTACTGCAAAAAAACACTAAAGAATAAATTTTAGTATCTCAAGCCACTTTATGAAAGTAATGAACTAGACTTTATCCTCTGCACCTTCTCAGCTGCACCGCCCTAACTGCTGAGCTCGTTAGCACAAACAACATAGGAGCTCCTGGAGTCAATTTGCTTGTCTTCAATAGCTTTCCCCATTTAGGCAACACCTGGCTCAGATATTTCACAGCTTCCAGTCTTGGATTAGGATGAAAAAAATCTGTTTCTGAGAAAATGTACAATAATCAAGGTTTATTTTGGAACAGCTTCAAAACATAAAATACAAACAGACCAAACACTCATATATATAGTCAATCATTTCTTGAAAGATGTCTTTACTTCAGTTCATACACTATTTTTTTTTTAAAGAACAATTAATAAAAAAAGAAAACCTACCACGATCAAAGATTTACTTCTTTGGAAGATATGGTGAAACCAGAAGATTTAAATGCATTAGTACAGTTAAATAATTTTAAGATGTGCTAACAATACACTGGCTCATATCCATTTATCATCTGTTCCTGAAGACTGTGCTTACTAAACTCAATGTGACTACACTAGCAAAGGAATCAGTGTGTTGTCCATGTATACAGCAAACTTGCAGCATAAATGTAAAACTGAGATTTACTATAAAGTTGGATCTTAGGTTACTGCTGTCTCGACTTACAGCAAGTCGCCAAAATGAACAAGTCCATAAGACCATTAATTTAAATTTTTTAAATTTCAAATTAAATTTCAATTACATGTATGTGTAACAAGTGAAATAGTTCAGATGCAGAAAAATAGGAGACATTCTAGTTGTAACTGGTGCTGAGGTGTTGGAATCTCTCACAACTTGTGCTCTTGTCTAGTACATAATTTGAATAGTTTATGCTTTGCAGTTTACTGTATTTTACCACAGTGTCATTATTATTTAACTTGAGGCTTTTTCGGTAAAATAAAAGCTATAAGACATTATTTTTCTGATATTTATTAACGGAGATGAACATTTATGCAAAATTCCAAAGTAAGTATCATATTGGGTTAAAAACGTCCTTAAGAATGGAATTTATTCATAACCCTAGACTTGATTGTACTAATTTTGGAATAACTGTTTGTGCCTGCTTACTATCTAAAATAAAATTAAGCTTTACTACTGACTATGGAATGAGTTGTCTAGCTGTGACTGAAGGCTGGGTGCTTCTAATCTACAAGCAGTTTTACAGGATTGTTATATTTTATGAGAACACACACACAGACACACACACCCTGACCTCTTCCAGAATTGTTCTGAACTTTTTGAAATTGAAAAGAATTCACAATGGTTATTGCTACAACACCAGTTTGATATTACAGTAACAATCAATCTTTAAACACAAATGAATAGTACAAACTATCCTAGTTCTTTCTGCATTCCTAAATTTTTCAAGGAATTGGTGTGTGTGTGGGGGGGAATCTTTAAAAAAGATCAAAGCATTTTCCAATTCTTTTTCCAGATTTTCAAAACTCCATATGAACCCTAGTTTAAATGTACAAATAGTTTACTATAATGGCTATGGAGTTAGTTTACTGTTAGTATTTGTGTCTGAAGACTTATGCTGTTATTCTTATGTAAAACTGAATTTTATTACACTGACTATGGAGTTATTATACTATCTGTGCTTGAGCCTGCTACTCAAATGTAAACTATTCTTAACTATTTTTACTATGGAATTAGTTTACTGTCTGTACATAAAAACTGATCTTGCATTTACTGTTTCTGCCTGAGTATGCTAATCATATGTAAAACTGAGTTTAACTATTCTTACTCACTATGGAGTTAGTTTACTGTTAGTGCCTGAATGAGATTGCTGCCTACATGTAAAAGTGACTTTACTACATTACATATGTATGAAGTTAATTTATAGCCTGTGCCTGAGTATATAAATTACTACCTGTATCTAAGGACTGAGCATTTTTGTCTTCTGCAGTAGTCAACAGAGAAAGAATGTCATCTGCAGTTCCATATTTTTCAAGGGTTTCTTTATTTTCATCAGTGATTTTTCTCTGAAATTACACAGAAATGCCAATGTACAGAATTTATTTTTTAATCTTTAATTCTAAAAAACTGAAAGTAATAACATTTGAAATAATCAAGTGAAAACATAAAACAGTACCATCATGAATTAATAGTAAAACTAAAAATCTAATTCTAAACAGAACCTCTCACCTGTTTTAAATCAGTTGTAAGCATACAGCCACTGAGTGCAAGAAAAGAGTTTATTTGCAGTAGAATATATATAAATTCATGAGTGTAATGAGATACAACACAATGCTCTTGCTAAACAAGGAAATTTAATGATCATAAGTGGTACAAAACTACAGCAGTGAAATACTGCTTGCATGAGATTGCTAGTCCCTAGATCTTATCTTTGACATAAGTTTGTCCAATGGCAGCACAAGCATGCAGTGTACTCCATGATTCTGTGACATGAGAAAATTTAGAATATTTCTGCCTGTCCCAAATATATATCTCAAGTTCTTTGTTGCTGTGGCAAGCCATAACTTTGTGGTCACTAACATTACATCACCAAACAATTGGACCATCACTATTTATGGGGAAAAGAAACTGTGTGACATTACCTAAAGTACACTTTGCTATATTTGCTCCTGTTTGTCATTAGTTCTGCCATACATGATTTGGCAATAGGGGAAAGCTACATAACAGGTGTCCATAAAATATATATATTTAAAGATTCTGGTTAAAGACAAACGTAGATATCATTCATTTTATTTCAGAAACTGGACATGTGACAGACTTTAATTTACAATTGGACTTGTAATTGCTTTTCTAAAAAGAATTCTTGTGAACATTGTTTTATAACAGTGTAATGATTTTTTTCACCTTGCTTGTTTCTGGAAAAAAAAATCATCAGTTTCATCAACAGGTAAAGGAACTTTTTATTACATATTTAATTTTGAATTTTTAATTTTAAAATAATAGTTTAAAAATTCTTTGTTATGTTTAGCATAGGTATCAATTTTGAGATCTGTTTTGGCACAATTTGAAGCTTTCATCAGACAAATCTCTGGCGCTGTAGCCTTTGAGTAACAGTAATTGGTGGTTGCTAGCTTGATGCTCTGTATCTCTAATTTTTATGGATGAGACCTCTTATGAGGCAGCACCCTTGATATTTATCCAAAATACCATAGAAACACTCATAAATCACTTAGACTTTATAAAATTTATTATTTGGGGTGTAAGGTTTTATTTACCACCGAAAATTCAACACTGTGAGCAAACTTTGTGAGAATCATCATTCAAGATCTAGGAAAGGTAAGAAAACTTTGTATTATATATTTATTTATGAAATTTAAATAATTTTATAATACTTTTAAAGTTCTTTAGTATGCTTAGCATAGATAGCTATTTAAATCTATTTATAATTTCAGCTGCTTAACAAGGAAAACAAATTAAAAAACATACTTAGCAATACTTATAACTCTGAAGTTAAATGAATAAACTATATATATACATTAAAAAGAATTTACAAAATAAACTTTAAAGACTTTTAAAATTACAATCATTTTATTAAATAGTTTTATTCAAGATAATAAAAATATGCACTTTAAAAAAGAAACATTTTTTGATAAAAATTGAGTGTCATACAAATTAAACTAAATTTTATCTGTCAATGGGAACACATTATAGGTCATATCACTATTAGAATTTTTTTTAAAGTTTTACCCGTAAATGCTTCTTCTTTTTCTTTTTGCCTCCTGTTTTGCTTTTTTTCTGTTGTGATTCAGTTTCATCTTCAGATGATTGCTGGCTTCCATCAAGACTGTCCGTGTCCGCAGGTGCTGGTCTTTTTACCTGACTTTTCTTTGGCGTTAAACCTTTTCCTTTCAGATCTTGTTCCACTTCACTTTTGGCAATACCTGATGAAAAAGAAAACAGAACCTAGCTTATATTAATCTGTTCCTTCCTTTATTTTTTTTATAAAATCTTCATTGTGGATATTCTAAGGAGAACATAAATAAATAAGTATAAATATCAATAAAAATAACCAGAAAAAACACTGTAAAGCTAACAGGGGGAAAATACTTTATACTGAAATGCTACAGAGGTTGTTAGCAAAAATTAGTGATTGGTAGGTAAACATCTAAATCACATTCTGTCATACTTTCAATTTTCCCCTAAAACTTATACAAACATCAACTGTCCATTTAAAACTTCTTACTTTCTTATTAAATGAAAACTTTGACCATTCAGTTGTTCTATATACATGGTTAAAAGCATTAACAAATAGCCATTTGTTATCCACAGATTTCAAGTATAAAATGTGCACATTCTACAGAAAACTAATCATACTAAAATTTACTTTTCTTGCTAGTAGTAGTAAAAATTACAATTAGTAGAATTACAGCTCTGTGATCCATAAAAAAAAAAAATGAAATTTCAAGTGCTGGGGGAGGGGAGAGAGAATGGTTGTTTCACTGTTAGATGAACTCTTTTCTTTCCATTTAATATTATCTCAAATAACTATACTCCATATAGTTTAGATTCATTAGAAGAATAGGCCTATTCTGAGTTCTGGTAGATTAGGCTATTCATTTTTTGGTAGATATACTGGGATGTGTCATTAGGAAGGGACCAAACAAGATTATCTTGTGGACAAGTTAAATGCGTGCATGCAGCCAACCTGTTCACTGGACAACCATCCACGGCTCACCCACCCAATCCAGGCTTTTCTCTAGTATCACTGCTCAGCATCAACAACAATTGTGGAACAAATGCATGTGCTACACTTACACAAGTTACAGCCAGCTATTGTTTACCAGTCCAACAATCAGTTTCTATTTAACATTTCAGAAGATTATTTTAAAAGGATAATGGTAGAAATAATATTTAAAAGGGAGTTATGAATTGTGTCTGTGGTTACACATTGATTAAGTTAATAACAAAATTACTACTGTGTGTGTAGTGTGTGTACTACAATTAGTAGATTAGCACTGTCGTTGGCTAATGCTGAAACGTTACATTTAATTATTGAGTATCAAAATATAAGCTGTTAGATATGTAAATAAATAACTTATTTTAAAATACCACAAGAAATACAAATAAACACAATGCATGGTATTACTTAATAAAAGTTACCTTTATTTTCTTCCCACCACTCATCTTCTAAATCGTCCGCCATTGGTAATGCAAGGGGAAAAACTCTATCAAATCTATCAGAGTTATACGGGGCGCCAATCTCCATTCATGACGTATACATATATCGATAACTTTCGTTTGCGCAAAATCGCCAAAAACCGGAAGCGCAAATGCTCTCCCTAATTGACGACGATAACTTTCTTCAAACCTGCTAATTAAAAATGGTGTCACGCAGAGAGGGGGTGAAGGAAAGGGTCTAGACCAGTGGTTATTAACCATTTTTGAGTCAGGACTCCATTGAAAATCTGGTGAAATCTATCCCCCCCCCCTCTTAAAAAAAATTGCACATAAGCAGAATATAAAAATATAGTGAATATTTATTTGACTTTCGCGGACCTCCTGAAGCCCATCCATGGACCCCCGGTTTATAACCCCTGGTCTAGACCTTGTGATAACACGTCTCTATTTTTTACTAGCTGTTTTGCGGATATCACCACTACCACCACCACAGCATTAAGAAGTTAAACTTTATATCGCATCGCAAGCATTCTATTTATGCAAAACGTTGTGGTTTTTTTTTAAAGACAACAATTAGCGTATATTATTAGTTTTATATTGATATTTCAACTCTGATAGGACACTAATGAGCTTACAATAACTGACTGGTTTATTACTGTTTATTCACAGACGGAAATAGCTAGCATTCTTATCGAAATTCATTTGTAGAAAATTACTAAAGTTTAGTGTTAATAACATTGTGACATGCACCCTTTTGTTACTGATTATGATTATTATTATTAATCATCCATAACTAATTACAAATGATGGGGAAATCTTAATTTATGTTTATTAATAATTCTCCCAAGAGACACCACTCTTCTCTCACTTGGCGGATTATACTTGTGTTGTAAAAGTCTTCTTTCTTCCATAATAAGACAGTCGTTTTACTGCCACACAGTATTTTCATAGGTGGAAACGTCTTACTAAAGGAGTAACAAATCCGTCCTTATTTATATTAATGAGCTCCCAACCAACCACTGTCACTCCAATATATAGTTTAATAAAAAGTGTAAGAAAGTTAAGATATTTAACAATACATTTATTAAATCAATAATCAAATATACATACAACAAACATAGTGAGAAGGTTATTTGACATTAATATTCCATGAAACAACATTCAAGTAATTCCAATACTTATTCAGTCTTATATCCTAATACATAATTCAGCAGTCAGATTAGTATTAAAAAAAAAATCACAGGACTATTTCTTCTATGATAAGGTATTATAGAGTGATATGATAATAGTTTGTACATAACCTGTTTAATGAAGTAAGCTGCAACAGTCCTGGGTTTTTGTAACAATGTCACAAGTTTATTGTTTACAATAGGATAGTCAATCTTCTGTGTGCTCTGCTAAACATGTTGTAAAATGTTCCAGCACTGTAGATCCCTCGAGACTAATCTAGGTACGCGTTTCCTATATTAGCTTCTCAAGTAGGCAATAACAGTAATGAACTTCTAGCACTCCTTTTACTAGAAAGTTCTACAGTGGAGTTGGACACACTTACCGATGCACATATACAGGGTGCAGTGAGTCATCACAATTCCCACCCGTTAGGATGGATACTTCTCTACATACAAAGAAGAGGAGAAGTAAGATGAAAGGCTTTCTTCTTTCCTGAAAACAATCAGGGAATGACATACGTTCCAAATCCACCATCTCTATACTCAATTCTTTCTTACAATCATTCTCTACTTAAAATCCTTCAACAGATTTCATTAGCCTGATACACTCATACAGCATAAAAGATGCAACATAATCAATTAAAATAGGGACAAGCAAATTTACTCCACCACAAACATCATCAATATTATTGCTTGTAAGTATATCCATGTTCTAGCAGTATAAATTAACATCATTTTAAATATCTTTAGTTGTAACAGATGCTTGTTTTCTGTGAAAAAAGTCCGCTCACATATTTATACTTCTATTAAATTCAATATGAAATTATTAAATGGAATTATTAATACTCGTATATCTCTGTCAGTCGTTGTAATGAAATTATTCAATTGAGACCATTCTATCTTTATAACTGACTGCCATAATGACACTGATTTTTTTGCCAATTAATGCTCCCTCGTAAAGATCAAATCTAGAAAAGGTAGATTTGATCTTTACGAGGGAGCATTAATTGGCAAAGATTTTTTAAACTGCCTTTTTATTTTTAAGTCTTATAGCTGATTTCGACCTTTTGTTGTTCGTCAATGTACAGCTTTCATTTTAGTAGTGCAGCAGGCAATAATTTCATTTACAAAATCGCATACGTACATTCGAATTTAAGAAACTACTAATTATTGGTATGGTATATATTAAATCGTCCTTAAAATGTAAAATGACTTTTGTTACAGAATTCTTAGCTTCGAAAATACAAGTTCTTCAGAATCAGTGATAAGTCTAATTTAAGCATTCTGCCTCAAGTCCTGTCTGTAAGGAAAACTGTCGTCCGTGGCTGGTCAGATTACTGTTTAATTACTTATAATAAAATGTTTTGTGATCGGGGGGAGGGGAGAAGAATTAATTAGTGCAAATACCGCACCAATTAATATTCTGTTTTCAAATTCTGAGCCATGGTATGTATAATTATTTTTTTAAAAAATACAATGACTTCCCTCCTCAACATACCTGAAAGCCTCTAATAAATATAATGATGAATAAACGTTTATTCCTATAAAAGATCTAAGTACCCACCTACCCATCTTCTTCACACACCAACCAGAGACACTATTCCTGTCTTCAATGAGATCAAGATTATTTTCGGTTAACGAGTTACAACCTTCATTTCTTTTAACGAACAAACGTAGTATTAACTGTCTTACATTAAAATATTCTTATTGAAATAACACTTAACAGGATTTCCAGTTAATGAGTGATTGTGGAGCCCTTTGTGCCCGTTCGTTAATCGAGGCCCACTTTATGTGTACACCAACGAAGCATTCCTAGCTTTAACGTAGTTGACATCATTGAACATTGTCTGTTGGATCACGTGAACTTTTTCGTGTCACATGACTTGCGCCTTCACGCGTATCGTCTGCTCGTAGTAGCAGGAAGTTTCGCTCGGCAGTGGTGATAGCAGACGATCAGGCAGTAGTCTGCCGAGTGGCGTGCGCGCGAAGTGAGGGGGCCGGGACGTGGGAAAAAAGCGAGAAACGCATAATTGTACGGGAAAGAGAGAGTCAAGGATCGAGACGTGACAAAGATCGGATTACAAGAACATTTCAGCAAGTGTCAAAATGCCGACATTTGATCCAAAGGATAAGCAGGGTAAGTATAATTCTGCACAGTTTGTAAGTGTGCAAATTTTTTTTTTTTTTAGTCAATGCTCGTTCTGTCCCCGTAGTTTTCTACTTGTACAAGCACTGTGCTCAAACAAACAGGAAGAAAATTTGGGGGTTGACCGTTGTTCTATTCACTTCCTGAGTGAATGATCGTGTAACTCACACGGGCGTTTAAAAGAAAGAAATTTGAGCCGGTTGACCATTCTTTATTTCTACCTTTCTCTCAATCCAAATGCATGCACACAAGATACCCATAGGTCCTTATAGTAACAGACTTTGGTAACTGTAAATGTGCTTTTTGAGCTGAGAACGGAAAGTCAGTTAAAATACTGACCTACACAGCTCTCTACTGGGCACTTGACTGCAGACTGCTTGCCACTGCTATGGCTGCGGTAGCAATGGAGCGCATCTCGGTTCCCCTGCGGACTCCAGAATTGAGTTTGATGGGTTGTACAGTGGCTGTCGTGCGGGCATATTGTGCGAGCAAAACGCAAGCCAGAAACTTTAGTGTCAGAAGAAAAGCATTCCACGTAACATTACAGCTGGGTGACACACTTGTCGGCTCTTAACTTCCGTCTTCCCGGAAAATTATTCGCCAATCTTCTTGAATACTTTATTGACACACTTGTACAGTCTCATCAGTACAATGCATTTAGGTTATTTCCCCTTCCTATGTATATATGCTGTTTCACAGCATAAAGAAACGTCATGTACATATCTGCCAATAAAGACATATCTCATTTACTCTCGTTGTAACTGTAACAGTTTCTTTGTTAAGTCAGTCACTCGAGTCAGTAGATTTTGCCTGTGCACTCTTTACTGCTCTAGAATTGCATCGTTGTCAGTCTTCTTTAGTTTTGTGTCTTCGTCATATTTTGTGTCACACTGAAGCAAATTCATACGCCATAGACTCACGGATAAACGTAATAATTCAAACGCAATAAACACAGACTCACGGATAAACGTAATTCTCTTTTACTTTGCCTATCTGACTTTCACTTTGTCTGTTTCTATCTCTCTTTCATGTTCGGCAGTTGAATTATAGGATCATTTAATCCAATCTTAGTAATCATTGTAAAGAGAAAGCACTAGTTATCAATTTTATTCTTCAGGAAAGGTGGCTATTTTTTGACAAAAATGAAATATGGTTTATGGTTTAAATGTGTGGGTTTTTTTTTTAAAAGTATGAAGTTGTGAACATCATTGCTTATTTAGGCTACGCGTTTACTACTGAAATGAGCGTAGCTCAAGGAATTCCAACTCTTATGGCAAAAGCAAACAAAACAAAAACAAAAAGAAAAAGAATGGGAAAAAAAGTGTTTGGGGGGGAAGGGGGGGGGGACAACATCAGTGCAGCAGTATACTCGAACATTTTGCCAAGTCAAGCGAATTGCCCAATCATTTCTTCTTCCATTTGATGCCCAGGAACAACCTTTACTTACTTAACGTCATCTGATGTGTGGGATTTGTTACCATCAAATAGATAGATGCTTACTTAATGTCATCTGAAGTGTGGGATTTGTTACCATCAAATAGATAGATGCTTACTTAATGTCATCTGAAGTGTGGGATTTGTTACCATCAAATAGATAGATGCTTACTTAATGTCATCTGAAGTGTGGGATTTGTTACCATCAAATAGATAGATGCTTACTTAATGTCATTTGAAGTTTGGGATTTATTATTTATTATTATTTACCATCGAATAGATAGATGCACACTTTCACATGCAAGAGACTTTTTTAAAACGTTCCCATGACAATACCTAATAGAGTGGTCTTTGGGAATTACGTTGACGACCTCGGTTCAGCAACAGCTATATGAGATGCATAGATTGGTGCTAAACTTGTTATCACTGGATGACAGAGGCTCCATAAATAAGTGTACTAGATATCACCATAACGGGACGAAATGGGTATGTTGGACTTGTCGGGTTAAAGAAATGCTTTATACTATTATAGTATACTAGATATCACCATAACCGGACGAAATGGGTATGTTGGACTTGTCGGGTTAAAGAAATGCTTTATACTATTAAAGTCATAAATAAAGGACTGAAATGTGCCTAGTTATACAAGGAGCTGGCGATAAAAACGAAATTGTTGACAACCCCAAACAATTATCGCCAAGAATGATCAAGGGCTATAAATGGAAGTGATTATTTTCAAAATTTAATGTTACTATAATTCTTTGACTTAGATAAAAATGTCTTCGTTTATTCATTTAATAGTAGGATCATGATGAATTAAGTCTTTTCCAGAGTATGATTTTATCATTTTATTTCTGAATGTCCGACTTATGATGCACTAGGTAAACATGTATATCGACAAGTTGAACCACTTGAGTGCAGAATGTTTGTCTGGGTTATCTATATATCTACCTGTCTGTCTGTCTGTCTATCTGGCTGACCGTCCATCCATTCGCCTGTCTCTCCATCCATATATATATACAACAAATTTAAAAAGTTAAAAGGAAACGAAGAAAAAATTATAAGGAAAGATGATCTCGATTTAAAACTAATTTGATAAAATATTTCGTTACAATATTAAAAAAATAATATTAAAAATGTTGTTGTCTGCTCTGATAGTTGAATATGGCTTCAAGGAAGTTATATATGAGTAGTTTGGTATACATTCTTTTTCTTTCTCAGTTTTGTGTCTTTGTTAACAAGTTTTCCTTGTTCGAAACCAGAATCTTCCGGATTTTCCTTCACCCACACGCATACTTTTTCTGAGCCGGATTTCTTTATTAGTCTAGTTCGTCACTTGGCTCGGTTGGAGTTATTTAAGTTTAGTTTGCCAATTGGCACAGTTAGACTTGTTTATTAAACACTAGTTCATCACGTGGCACAGTTAGAAATGCTTACTAAAGACTAGTTCATCACTTGGCATAGTTAGATTGTTTATTAAAGTCAAGTTTATCCTTTAGCACAGTTAGTCTTGTTTATTGCAGTCTACTTCTCCACTTGGTGTAATTGGACCTGTTTATTGAAGCCTAGTTCGCCACTTGGTACAATTGAACCTGTTTATTGAAGTCTGGTTCACTTGGTACAATTGGACCTGTTTATTTAAATCTAGTTCGCCATTGCCACAGTTGGATTTGTTTATTGAAGTCTAGTTTGCCACTTGGCACAATTGGACATGTTTATTGAAGTGTAGTTCACCACTTAGCAGTTGTTTACTAGTGAGGCTTACGGCAGCTGGACTTCATCGCGTCCTATTAGGAATATTATAACTTTAGAACTGTAGATGTGAGCAAATATATTAAAAACGAAACAAGACGGAAACATTATTATTAACCGAAGGTATTTTAAAAAAAAAAACTCCGCCCCCAAATAAACAAACAAAAAACCCTGTTTAAATTAAATTTTTAAAATCTTTCTGTTTACTTTTATCATAGGATAAAATATATACATCTTTCGACTTTAGGATATAGTGATAAAACCACCTTTGTATGACCAGGAAGTATTGTGTTAGAGTTATTGGACTTTTCATTCAAGGATGAGTGAAAGAATTATCCTCGGCTTTTTCTCGAGGAAAAATAATGTTTTAAAGCTATTCATAAACTAAGCCACGTAAATTTAAATGCTAGATAACACTGTCATCTGTTTAATAATTTTGTGTTTTTGTAATCAGATAATGAGATAGCTAATTCGCAATTCCTCTCTTTTTCTGTTTTGCGTTTAATAAGAAAGTGCATTCTACTAAACCAATGGACCAGTGGACTGTATTGTCTCCCAGTAACATCTGTCATTTGTTTCGTGTTAAATTCAGATTTCGTTAAACCAGAACTCCGAGATCAGAAGTCAAAGACAATACAATCTTCTAGCATTCGGAATTGATCATTTATGAAGTATACTCTCATATTTTTTATGCATTCTTTTCGTTTAAAATTTTTTTATCGTGCCAGGAGACTGGCTTTAAGCTGTCTACACTCTACAGTCTACACCCTCGCTCATGTAAGCCGAGAAACGAAGTAGATCTAGTTCTAGGTAAACCGAGACACGCAAGTAGGACTAAGTTTGGGACAGGTGGGCTGAACAATCAGTTGCCGCAGTCCATGCGCACAAGTGAAGAAAAGAGGTATAAAACAGAAGATAAGTGTTTGATGCACTGATCTTCAAAGACTGGCTCAGTATGTCTGAGGGTATGGTGAGGTCTAGCGAAGACCGGACTGAGACTGATCTAAAAAGTGTGAGTGTGTGTATTGTAAACCAATGCATGTATGCGTGAGTGAGATTGATCGAAACACATGCAATTGAAGTTCAGTCTCACTAACGCGCGCAGCCACACATATACACACTCCAGCGACACTATATTCTGTTAAATATACACGTTTGTTAACTTGCGATGTCGGGTTATTTAAAAAAAAAAAAATCACCCCACTCTTAAGTATCAAGGACATACACTAAATAATCGTATCAGTACCAGAAAAGAAAGGGTATTGCAGGTGAATAGGCCTGCATATGCAATGCACTCGCGCCGTGAAGCGAGTCACGCTGACCTAGAGAACTGTCAACCAGGAACAAATAGCTCTGTCCCCTAGGAAGTTATCGTCAAGTGTGGGGTATTTTAACGAGTTACATAACCGTAACACCCCCACCCCATTGTAGTTCCTCCTAACCCACACAATTCATAGTTTCTGCAGTGCATCCTAGGGCAATGCATGAATATCGACGAAACAGTAAGTGGCTGGGAGGACGAACGGATTGACAATCAAACACAAATACAGAGAGGTAGCCGTAGATTCAAACAAGAGTCTGTAATAATGTACTGTTAAATAGTTAAAGGGTGAAATATAAACTTAAGAACCAAGCGTCCATCAACTGCAAAAACGAAAGTTTATATAAAAATAGTTATGCATTAAAATGATTTTTGTCACACTTTGTTCTATTCAAAAATTCATTATATCAAACAAAATTATTATTTTTCTCAGGCAGTGTCCTTTTTGTGTGCGCCCGCGTGCGTAATGCCGGAAGGACAAAATCCGAATCAATAGCACCCCGAAAAAAAAATGGCGTAGACATTGTTCAAAGACGGGGACATCAGTTCATGGTTCCAATCTTAGGCTCTCCTCCTATAGCCTTGCAAGCACCAAAACTGATGATCAATAACTCTAAGACTTTTTTCTGCTTCTTCTTGCATGTGTTGGGGGTGGGGGTAGGGGCGCTCGTGTGAATAATGCCTTTTTGCCTTGATCCAGATTTTTTTGACCGAATGCCCCCCTCTGACCTTTCACTCCTAGGGCTGTGTTGTTGGAGAATGAAAGAAGGACCAAGACTCATTTGGGTGAAATGTACTCTTAAGAGGATGGGGAATTAGAGTGGTACATATATTTCAGGATGCTGTACATGTATTATGACGTATGATGATGACGTATTTTAACCCATTCCCTGCCAAGCAGTGACTGGTAGAATTTTCCAGTTAAAAAAAACAGCAATTAACAGCAAGAACTAAATTATATCTTAGGATTCAGTAAGTTATGTTAATTCAAACAGAATATTAATAGAAACTTAAATTCCACTGTTTTATGTTGTTTTATGCTTGTGTGTTTTAAACATTTAATACCTAATTCTCGATTAATTTATATAAGTAATCAATTCTGAACTAGTTTTAATTGGTTAGATGGCTCTTAAGGGAAAAGGTCATCAGTTTGCAACTGCTGTATAAACGATATTCATGGTTCATTTTTTCTTAGCTGTTTATTGAGAATTTTTGATAATATAATTAATTACTAAACAAAAGTTAATAAAGCAGGCGTAGAGAAGTCTTGTGGTGGCGTATCTTACACAGAAAAAGAAATTAATCAATCACTTCCAGTCGCTGAAAATTAGATTGTTAACAAACTATCACTATAAAACGTCATTCCCCACCCCACCCCTCCGCCTTTAAAGAAAAAAGTTCATAAGAGATTTTACAGATTGCCTTACTCGGGACAGGCATTCATATTAAGTGAACTCTGAGAGCAGCTTGAATTGCACCGTTCCACTACACGCTTGTAGACACAGGTAAAGCAGTGCCGACTTAACGCATGGGCACCGGACCTCACGAGCATAGGGGGCATTTTATCGACTATTTACATTTTTATTCCTGTGAGTGGTTGTATAGGTGGGTCCCCAGTGCACTGCTCTGCCCGTGGGCCTATAATGCTGTTAAGACGGCCCCTATGTATAGTACCTGTATCAGGCGCCGGTGCTTTTTACGATTTATGCCTTTTGCAGTGCGCATGCGTGCAAGCTCCAAACGACGTAATAGGTTCTTAATAAACTGTCATCACTGCCACCTCAGTGTCCGGCGCGCGAGGGATTTATTATTCAGGATGCGGAAGAGGAAGACAGAAGAAAGTGGTGAGATGGAAAAACCACAACGACAACATTTTCCTGACAGTTTTATGAACCTGTACCTGTTCACTTTTACCAGATAAGCAAACTTTGCTTAAAATTATTTGACATGAATGTAAGAGCTAAGCACTGAAGTAGTCTACACTTCTTACTGATGAGAACTTAGAAAACGTTCAAAGGTATTCAGGCATCAGCACTTGCAGTTGGAAATGCGGAAAATGGTGGTTATAACACTGGTATGAGATGGATAGAATAAATTTAAATTGACATTAAAACCCTCACAACACGTCTGATCACATTTCAGTATTATCAAGACTCTTCATGTTGTAGTAGGTAAATGAAAATTAAGGAGTAGATTTAGGATTTTCTCTGCTTGTTGGCGTTTAAATCAGTAACAAACAGGGATCGGATTAAGGATCTGTACCATGCATGTTTGCTGATATCTATATTGACAACCGATTCTACCTGTCCACTTGAGCACCGCATGCCCCACGTGACGAAATCAGTGGAAACTGCCAGATTTTCCGGCATCTCATAGCGCAATACTACACTCAACAGCAAAGCTCTCTCAAAGCATCTTTTTTTTATAAAACGGTTTTCTTAACTTAGCCTAGGTCAAACATCACACCGTTGAGTTAAAAAAAAAATAAATGAACGTAAGACTATCTAGAAACTAGGCCTGGCACTGCCAGGTACCGTCGTCACGGCGACCGACACCGCGAGTCTTGGAGTGAAGGAGACCTCTGACATTACAAGCAGTCGAGAGATTTGGTGGAGCGCGGCAAATGGATAGTTGTACAGGCAAGTTCAAACGAGGCTCTGGTGCAGTGATCGCCGTCGCCACTATTTTACTAGAGAGAACGATCTATTAGCGGTCACTATCAGTTTGAGTCGGGGGTGGGTAGCAACCACTTCTTTTTCTTTTTTTTTTTTTCCTTTTTTTCTTTTTTAAGCAGTGACCTAGTTCCACGGTTGCTCAGCGAAACCTATCTCAGTGTAAATGTCAACGTTCTCTGCGTTTTGTATCAGACACTTCTCTACGTCTGCACTTTCGATCAGATAGCGGATCAGAAACCTTCCAGAGGTGGTGGTGGTGGGAAATCGATGGGGTTAGTGGCTTAAGTTTTCCATGTATAACCCTGCCCAGAGGTGGAGAAAGCTGTACATTCATATATGTGTGTCGGGTGATCTACACTTCCATCCCCCTTGCCCACTACCCTGTCTCCATCCATCCTTGAACCAGCCACATTGGATTCAATGAGTTCAGTTAACTGATTTATGTTTGGATATACTGACTATATTCCCGACTCCTCTTCAAGCAACCAGCAAACTTGCTGCCCAATTCTAACCTTTTCGTTGTAAAATGTTCTTATGTAACTTTTGCTGCATTTCAATAAATGTCTATTACTCTGCATGGTGCCTCCCTCCTTACCCCTCAAAAAAAATTCCTCAAACAAGCAAAACAGCAACACAAAACTTCTCAAACTCCCCCCCCCCCCCTCAAAAAAACAAACAAACCACATTTCGTTTCTTTTCTTCAGTGTAGACCCCTGCATACATTATTGTTGGCGTTGCCTACTCTTATGTGCGTGATTTTTAAAAGGGTGTGCGAGGGGGTCTGTGTGTGGGGGATTCATTCAAAATTGAAGCAGTGCGCTGCACAGCTCCCAGCCGATAAAACGAACAGATACGTTAAACCATTCATTCGCTTCCAAATCTTTAACGGGCATAACCTATAAATAGCATAACCACCACCAGGATCACTTACACTTCTTGATATCGAAGGCAACACAGACGAGCTGTATCGAGGGCCTGATTTATCTCTGAAGTTTAAGATTTCACTTAACGTCTTGTCTATATCTTCACAGCGCCTAGGTAAACGGCCACTGAGGGATCTCGAGTCTGCAGCTGCTGCCTACCGCACCACAACTTGATAGTCTTTAATTAACCTAATGGGTTAAAGTATTTCACTCAACAGACTCTGTATTGTGTTTTACAATTAAGTGTAAGAACAATTTAAACCAGAGCATTTGAATTGTTTAAACAATGCAAAAATAATGGGTCATCATTTTCCCCACCGGTATGAAAGTATAAGAAAAAATTATATTATTTTTCGCCTTCAAATAACAACAAACATGGCAGCTAAGCATCTTTTAGCCCGTCACTTGATAAAGCGAGGTACTGAAGTCGTGGTAATTAAATATTTTGTTTCCATTAATTCATATAATCAGTGCATTTCGAATATTTTTTCTATTAATTAATGAAAACACTATACTAAGAAGGTAAAATAAACATGCAACAGATTCCGTTTAACAAATAACAATATACTAAAACATGACAGTTTTATCTTCCATAGACGTTTCTTTCTTTTCTCTCTCGTCCTTCTAATCTATAAAGGCAAAAATCAACCCAGAAAATCGACCACTCAAGCACAATTCGCTGAGAAAAGTGATTGGTTCACTGATCCGGTCAGTCTGCTCATTGATTAAGATCACCTGCCTATCTGAACCGCTCAGTCAGAATACTCAATAAATATTGATTGACTAAACTCACTAAAACACTCTAACAAATGCTTTTCTTTTTCGGATGGATCGTTATTCATCTAAAACTAGAAAGAGCATGACTGGAACCCTACAAATGTCTTTATGACTGGAACCCTACAATTGTCTTTATGACCGGAACCCTACAAATGTCTTTATGACTGGAACCCTACAAATGTCTTTATGACTGGAACCCTACAAATGTCTTAACAGGTACATGTACTTTAGAAGGTTATTTTCTTCAATAACCCTAGCTGTACTGCATGGAGTTTCCGTTGGATTGCTCTTTTTCTTTCTTTCTGGGTCTGTCCATTTTGTTATGTCAAAGCACAAGAGCAATCACCGATGCCAGAGATTGGATTGGCACTGATATAGCACTTTCGGGAATTCTTCCAGCTCGAGCACATTACGTCATTGTGAGCGTCAGCTTAAGTTTTAGAAATGAAATCTATTTCAAATTCGTCCAGTGGGAAAAAAAATAGTGTGGGAGATTTTATCATTTGCTGTCAGACCGTTGCCTTCTAGGAACAAAGCTCTGCCGATGCCTGGAATCCAGTGCCTGACATGTGCCTGTGGACTGCACATGGCTCAAGTCATTCTACAAACGGTCATGAGCGCGGAAGTGGATGCCGCGGATTCAGGGTTAAAATGAATGGTTCTGCAGTTCTCGTAGTTAATTTGTCTTGCAGCCGATTTTGACTTTTAAAAAAAAATGTCTTCTTTTGGGCCTACTGATCTAACCGAGCTTGAATTATTTCGCTGTAACTCTCGGTTGTCCGACTGTCAATTCGGAGTTTCGGTTGAGTTAATTCTCTGGTACTTTAAAAGCGCGTGCATACACTCACTCCCTCTCTCTCCCTCCCTCACACACACACACACGCACGCACTCACGCACGCACACACACAGACACCATTCGCCTTTCGCATCCTCGCGCTTTGTCCGTTAGCGTGATTAGCCGAAATGGTCGCGCCAACTGTACTGCACAGTCTGACAACGAAAATTGGTAAATGTTGGGGATGTAGGGTGGTGGGTAGGGGGTAAGGGGTGGGAGTGTAAGGGGGATAGGCAGGAAAGTTTACTATTAATAGTTGTACAGTTAACTTGCAGACTACAAGTAGGCTACGTCATTCAACTAGGCACGCAAAATTAAGGACATTGTATGCGAGTCTGGCAAGCAGTTGTAAATCTAATGCGAATTGAACTGAACTAAATTAGTATTACAGTTATCAGAATTAAAATTTATACAGTGTTAACTACATCCGAAATTAACCTGGTGGACAATTTAACATAAGCAAAGATTCTCAAAAAAATAATTAAGTTTTATATTAACTGATATGCATTGCATTAAAATAAAACCTCAGATTCAGAATGGAAGGGGTGGAGGATGGAGTGAGTTTCCCCTCAGATTTTGTGCTTATGCGAGTAAGGAGGTGTTTGGGAGCGGGGGTGGGTGGGTGAGAGGGAGCTGAGATGGCAGCTGCTGCACAAATGAAAACACCGTTGAGCCCTTTTCGTTCAGACTGGTGCGGCTGCTTCTATGCAAATTGTCTCCCCTTCCTCTTTTTTAAACAAGATCAAGAAAAACAAACTCGTATATTTATTATTGTGTACAGCGTCAATGTGACCTTGACCTTAGAGATAGCACTAAGCTTGCTCTCTTTGCCTTCATGTCCAGAAGCTGTTTTCCGCTCGTTAACGGCCAGTGAAACAGGGGAGAAAATCCAGTTCACTCCAGTGCGATCCGGCCTGTCTCCAGGCAGTGTCTGGCACGTCTTGAAATCGTGAAGGAATTTCAGAATTGCATTGTATGCCTAGCGTCTGTTTTTAAGTCAGTGGGTTGGACTTCAAGCTGACCCAGGTGAAACAAGAATGCGCATGCTACTGATGAAGTAAAATCAGAAGTCTGTGAAGCAAGAACTGATCAATTTCTTATAGAAGACTAAGGCAGCTTACTGATACCCAAGTCTGTGCACGAATTATGGGCCTTGAAGGTCATTAGAAGAAACTTATCCAGTCTTTGTAGTAATAAGTATATTTGTAAACTCTACAAATATACTTATTACTACAAAGACTGGATAAGTTGTTTTTTTTCTCTCACATGGAATTGTTTCTCTTGCCTCTTGCCTCCCCATTATCTGTTTTAGTGTTTACCACCATCACCCCTCCACTAGCCGCTGGATATGACTATACAGGTTTAATTTACCTCTTCTCCATAAACTCAGAAAATTCTTCTTCATTTCTTTCGTCATGATTACACTAAAACAAGGCAATTTATTTTTAGCAACCTATTAGATACTGTGTACTCCGTATAAATGTTGCTGTTCTTTAGGTCTTTGCATTTTGAAAAGTCGAATCTCTCACTCCAACCTGCTCCTACACTCTCCTACACGTACTAATTCTGCTTCCTAAACGCGCTTGTCATGATTTGAATTCCGGGTTGTCCTTTTTGTCTAAATAATTAAAGAGATCAAACTGACGCTGTACTCTTCTGGTTTTAAACATATTAGGCAATGCTTAGCTAGTCATCTTAGATGACTCGTCGAAAGTTTCCGGCAATGCGCCTTCTAACTTCTGTTCCGGCAATGCGCTTTTTAACTTCTGTTCTGGGAAACAACGAAACTAGTGACCACGTTTAGATCCGGTTCAAACGTCTAAGATGACGACAGCTAAAAACGAACACAGAAAATACTGGTACTCCATTATTTCAGTAATACAAAGCACCTGTGCGAAACAGTTTCCTACTTTGTTCAATATCGGCTCGTCATTTGACCAAAAGCAGTGTGCAAGTGTTAATTGTTGCTTTCTATTGTGACTTGAATTCACTGTTTCTTTTAATTGTAAAATATAATTGTATTGCTTAGGCTTCGATTGTTGCAATTCTGTTCTTTCCAAGGGCGATAATCAGTACGGACCAAAGCACAAAATCAAGAGTTGGCGTCGGTATTAGAATCGTGTATTGGAAGTATAGTTCTCCAAAAGGTTACATTAATGTATTTAGTTAATTCATTTGATTAATTTCCTATTTGTTTCATTTTTTTATTTTTTATTTTAAACAATGCAGTATAGACTTGAGGCATACACCCCACCCCGCAAGTCCAAGGACGGCTCTGCAATCTTTGGACATGGGCCTATGCAACTTATCGCATATTTTATTCATACAGAATTCCGAGAGCGGGGAGGGGGTGGTCACCCCATATCACCCCAGTTATAAGGAAAACTTTACAAAAATAAAATATCTTAACTTTCACAATGAATACATTCAAATTAGACCACTTGTGTTACTATTTTGTGTTGTTAATTATTTTTTTTTTTCTGAAATGGTTTCGTTGCTCCCTTTACCAACTATGCGCTGCTTCAACGGAACATAATGTAGTTAATGCAAATACAATAAAATATACTTCCTACTCCCGAGAACAATGCGAATGTACTAATTTCCCAGAAAAACATAAAAAATTCACAGCGCTTGCTCGGTATACTGCAAGAGTTGAAGCCTGTTTAATAGAAATCTTATCTGAAGAGCCGTTGACTGACTGTCGGGGTGTTTTTCGCGCATCACTAGAGTTACACATTTTATTAGTGACGCGTAGTTGGTGCAACTAGTATGCTAGTACGTGGTATAAAATATGCTAGTCGAAGTAATTGTCGTATTGACACTGGTGGACTGATTCCATGACACAACAACAACACCAAAAACAGCACATATTGCATTAAGTGCACGGTCATCCTGACTAATCGGAGCTGGTGCAGCCTACATGCCCGGCGCTAAGCCAGTCAGTTATATAATAATAGTAGCCCATTATTATTTTTTCATTTGTGTCTTCCCCCCCCCCCCCCTATGGAATCGAATTTGATTCCACCCCTTGTTGTTGTTGTCGACCATGCATCCTATATCTGACTACTTGTCGATACCGTCTTTATAGAAAATGAAATTTAATTTCAGTACCGGTGATTTATTTCCTTCAAATTTTGTTATAATTCGAAAAAGTAAAATAAACGATATCTCTGAATGCGCTACAATATGTACAGTACATTATTCAAAACAAGAAAAAAGCTATTCACACTTCTTAAAAAAACATCCCGGCAAGTAAAATACGAATGTATTACCAGTGCAATCCTGAGTTACGGTCGACTTGTAACTGAGGACAGCATTTTGTATTTGTCTACTGGAAGTTTCAAGAAATTAAAGTTGAATGTATCAAAACTGAAAGGTCACAAGTCTGCAGTGCACATAATTATCATCCTCAGTAGGACACACTGAGAACTTACCTTGTCCTTATTGAAAACTGTGGGACACCACTTTTCATCAGGACACCTTTAAGACACACTTCGTCTTAAGGATACCTGTAGGACATATTCGTCATAAGGACACTGTGGGACACATTTCATCATCAGGAAACCTGCAGGACACAGAAAAACAGTGGAAAGTATGTAGGACAGTTGGAAATTTGTTACCATAAGAGCAGTCCACACTCTCTACCGCTACGGAGAACCAGCTGCATTATTTGCAACATGAAGCGCCTAAAAATAAAAAAGAAAAAGAAAAGAGGAAAGAAAGAAACGAAAGAAAGATGTAGGTCAGTAAAGTAGAATGAGCCAGAATGGCATTGCAGCACACTTCAGGCGCACAAATGGAGTAAGAAAGCAGTTTGTGTCGTTAGGCCGACCTGACTGAGCGGTGAAACAGTTAATTGACCGACGTGATGAAACCATAATGAAAGAGTCAGAGAAAGAGATCAGAGTGACACACACACACACACACACACACACACACACACACACACTGAGATGAAAGATATATAGACTTGCGTGGACCACACACATATAGCCTTACAGACTTTCTAAGTTACATGGACCATAGGTATGCATAATTTCATGGACCACAAATGAGTAGACTTACACTGAAATTAATGATCGTCAAGCCCTAAACCAGTTGATATAATGACTAATCAGTATTATTTACTGAACACACACACACACATACACACACACACACACTAGCACATATTTATAAACTGATCTTACTTGCACCACAATATGTACGCACACATATTTATAAACTTATCTTACTTGCACCACAATATGTACGCACACATATTTATAAACTTATCTTACTTGCACCACAATATGTACACACACACACTCATAATCAAAGTTTTAATTACAAAGAAACAAGACCGAGGGTTAGCTAGGTCGCACTTCTGGCACGAAAAGCACTTTGTGATAAGTGAGGCGCAAGAACTAAGCTTTCTTTTTGATACGCTTGAGTGAGAATCATCTTCTCCTTTTAATGTTGTGTAATGGCTGGAACAATTAGTGGCTGTTTTTGACAGCACGAGTTCCTTGTCCTGGCGGTTAACAGCACGAGCTGCTTGCTCTGGCAATTAACCGCACGAGTTGCTTGTCCTGCAGTTAACAGCACGAGTTGCTTGCTCTGGCAATTAACAGCACGAGTTGCTTGTCCTGCAGTTAACAGCACGAGTTGCTTGCTCTGACAATTAACAGTACTTGGCCTGGCAGTTAACAAATTCGACCTTAACTTCTGTATGGAGTGGAGAACAGTCCCCGGATTGATGTAGCCACTGAGACTTACACAACACAAGCTGGAGTGCATTCCTACATGTGCTGCTCACATGGCTCAATGAGAGAAGCATGTGTGTGGACGGGATAACTAAAATATCTGATTACAAACAATAGTTTCAAATTCACACACACACACACACACACACACACACACACACACACACACACACACACACACACACACACACACACACACACACACACACACACATATACACACACGAGTATCAAGATAGATAGAGAAAAAGACCTTATACCTAAATATGCATCTTCTAAGGAATCCTTGAGAGAGCTTGTACATGATGCGAAAGAGCGAGAGGAAAAAAAATGTGATCACTCAACTGCTAGAGACATTTAATTAAAATTTGCGCTCGTGTTTATGTAAAAGCAACTGCCGTTTTACCTCTGCATTAGCTCTGTCAGGTTAAAGTGCCCACCCTTGAAAACATCTGTTTTGTATCTCCCACCAACTTGATATGGCTTAGTCGTAGTTCCACAGTCAGCTCCAAGTCCAAACTTTCTGGCGCAATTTCACACCACAATAAAATCCACAAAGTTGAAGCTGTTGACTTGTTATTGAGAGACAACGACAAACCTGACAGATGACAACAAACATTAGACATAGTTGTACACTTGACTAGTTACTGACAAAAGTTAGATTTAGTGGTAAACTTGACTAGTTACTAATGCTAGATTTAGTAGTACGCTTGACAAATTACTGATGAATATTAATTACATACTAATTAAGCTCTCACCCTAAATTTTTTTCATTTAGTTTATTTATTCCATGTCGTCATGGAAATCACGGTAATAATGTTGAGGGACATACTGTTTGAACCCACTACAAAGCCATCAATGACTGTAATTATCTAACAATGAGGATGACAAGTGTACTAATAACCTAACTGAAAATGACAAGTGTAGTACCATTTTTTTTTTCACATTTCAAACACTTCTGTTCAGTTTGTTTCTGCCGTTTTCAATTGCACTCTTTAAAAGTTTTATAATGAGGCTCTGTCCATGATATCAGATTGGTTTCTGTCAGTCTCAGGTAATTCAGAGAGCCTCTTTATCCCTGGACATTACTTTTCCCAACTACAGGTACCAGAGAAATTTACAGGATGCAGGTAGTTAATGTAACTACAGTTATAATAACTGCACTGCAGTGCTAATGAAAAAGACAGCAAGCAGTACTTAATAAACTTAATAGTAAGTAAAAAGCTTAAATGATTCCATACTACAGTAACAAGAGCTTAGTTAAAGCCAGGGTAATCATATACAACAGCAGTCATAACTGCTGCACTTAGAATTGACTTAACTGAGGGACAATCTGCCTGCAAAAATAATAATAAGTTTTGATAAATATTGAAACTGAAAGTCAGGAGTGATGTGCAAGGTCATCTGCTCCACAGCCCTGTTGGATTATTACTTTAAAAAAATAATTTTCTGACATGACAGTTTTAAGTTTTCACACATTTATTATTTTTTTTAAAATATACAGTATAAAGATTTTCCTCCTGAAGTACAGATTAATTTAGTAGTTAACAGATGTTCTAAACAATTTGCATTTAAACATAAAGTTATTTAATTTTACTTGTCAATTGCTTTTCTTAGTCATTACAGATTCGATCTAGATAGTATTTACTCTTTGGAATAATGTTCTGAAACTGTTTAGTTGACACAAATCTGTCGATACTGCTTTTTTCTTTCTGGGCAATAAAGTGTTAGCCACATGTAAATGAGTACTAGTACAAAATATAGTGGTTTATGTTTTGAATAATGATTCAAGTTTATTTATCAAAAATTAACATTTTACATTTGACACACAAGACTGACTGAAGTGAATTTGAACCCTTTATACATATTACAGAGCGGTGCAATAAGCTCATGGCATTAAAATTAATGTAAGAGAAAGGTACAGAAGCTCATCAGAAACTGTGTCAAAATAGAATGCATGCTGTTTCAATCACCAAAACTGCATGAACTTAGACAGTAATAAGAAAAATTTAACAACAACAAAAACCTAAAAAAAAAATCAAAAACAAAAACCTTTCCATAAATTGAAAGTTATAGAAATCAAGCATCATGAGTCCAAAATTTCATTAACCCTGAAACATGAATTCAAAGTTATAGTAACCAGTCAACATGAATTCAAAGCTACAATAAAGTTACAGTTACTGAAAACAAGACAAATTCAAAATTGCAGTAACAAACCATAACATAAATTCACACTTAGAGTAATCAAGCATAATTAATTCAGAATTAAAATAACCAAACACAACATAAATTTAAAATTACATTTACAAAAAACATGAATTCAAACTAAAAGTAGTTAAAATTAACATAATTTAAAAGCTAAAGTGACCAAACAAAAAATATGCCCAAAACAATATAAATTTAAAATTGCAGTGACAAGAATAATAAAACAAAGAACAACAAATTAAAAATTACAGTGAACAAAAACAAACATAAATTTAAAATTACAGTGAACAAAAACAAACATAAATTAAAAATTACAGTGAACAAAAACAAACATAAATTTAAAATTACAGTGAACAAAAACAAACATAAATTAAAAATTACAGTGAACAAAAACAAACATAAATTTAAAATTACAGTGAACAAAAACAAACATAAATTAAAAATTACAGTGAACAAAAACAAACATAAATTAAAAATTACAGTGAACAAAAACAAACATAAATTTAAAATTACAGTGAACAAAAACAAACATAAATTTAAAATTACAGTGATCGGGAATACATAAATTAAAAATTACAGTGACCAAGAACAAACATAAAAATTATAGTGACCAAGAGCAACATAAATTTAAAGTTACAGTGACCAAAAACAACAAATTTAAAGTTACAAGGAAATTAATACTTTTTCTGTGAATGCAAAGAAATGTTTACTTTTCTATGAGTTTCAAGAGTGTTATCTATCTATCTATCTATCTATCTATCTAGCTAGCTAGCTATCCAATTACCTACCTATATTTATCTATCTATCTATCCATCTGTCTGTCACTCTTATCTATCTGTCTGTCCACATACCTTTGTCCATCTGTCTATCAGATGATGTGGGTTCCAATTTCTAGGTTTAGTTAACAGAGTTTTCAATGTAGCTTATTAATCTAAATTTTGTGATTGTTCTAAATATTATCTAATGCTGATGATTGTATAAAGTTACATCTTATTTTTCTGTTTCAGGGGGCAAAGCATATGGGGAATATATGGCAAAATGGGAAAGTACCCTAGATGCAATCAATAAGGTATGTAAGCTTAGCAGCGCCTCTTGCTGAATACATGTTGAACTCTTAATTCTTCATTTTAATTTCTAGACCTTAGTCAGTGCCTTTCCACAGAACTGAAAAATGTTGGAAATGAATGTTAAGCAATATTTCTGGATTAAACAGAAAAATAAAGAAGAAAGGAAAGCAGGGGAAAAATGCTGAATACTTAATTGAACAATAGCTTTAAAAGAAACTGTTTTGGGAACCTTAATTTAACAGTAACTTTAAAAGAACATGTTTTGGGAACCTTAATTTAACATTAACTTTAAAAGAAAATGTTTTGGAAGCCTTAATTTAATAGTAGATTTAAAAGAACATGTTCTAGGAGTAGGAATCTTAATTTAACAGTAACATAAAAAGAATGTGTTTGGGAGCCTTAATTTAATAGTAACTTTAAAAGAACATGTTTTAGGAGCCTTATTTAATAGTAAGTTTAAACAATGAAAAGAAATAAAGAGCACTTCATGGGGAATCTTAATCTTAATCTAACTTTCTTTTTCTTTTAAATGGCATAAAAAGAACTTGTTAGGGGGAAACTGTAATTGAAAAATAACTTTTTAAAAGGGAAAGAACATGTTTAGGGACTTTAATTGTTTATTTATTATTTGTTCTCTTTCTTGATTTCAGGAGTATGAAGATGATGAAGCCTATAAGGAAGAAGAAGATTTGTCTCAGAGGCTGACTGAATATAAAAGTGAGCAATTTAAAATAAATAAATAAAAACAATTGAAAAGATTTGCATTTTCCAATTTGAGTTTTTCTGTCTGTTTTCCAATTTGAATCACCCTAAATGGAATTAATATTTTCTAGCAGTGGTATTTATCTGGAAAAAGAACAGTTGTCATAAGGAGATTTTAAACCACAAACCAACCAGCCTTGATACAGTCTAACTCTAAGAATAAATGCATTTATTTTGATGGGTTTAGGGTTTTCTCATTTAAGCCAAGTGGCTAAAATTAACAGTTTATTACTGAAAATCACAAATATCAGGTTTAATTTGAAGTCACAAATGTCACATGTTTAACTTTTCATAGCTTGTTGGTGTCTCCGTATGCTAGTTTATGTGCAAATTAAGGATTTAAATCCACCTGAAGTATTGGAATTTAAAAAAATAAACTGATTCACTTTTGTCCTGTAGCTGATTGTTATAATGCTTAGTCTTCAGCATTTTATGATAAAGCAGCAATAACATTTTTTTATTGTTAGTATTATGTGGTTTAAAAATTGTACAAGAAAACTTTTCAACCCCAATTAAGAAATTTAGTATTATTATTTTTTAAAACAGCTTGTGGTGATAACACAAAAACAAAACAGAATAGGAAAGTTAAGCAAACTGGGAAATATACTCCTTTTATATTTTTATTTTTGAATCATTTTGTCACTTCATTTCCTTGTTACAACCTAAAATATTTTTTGAGAATATCACAAAATGAAAAAAAGTGTTGAATTGTGCATTTAATATGCTTTTTTTTTAAATTAAAATTTTTAACAAGAACTAATAATCATTTTTAACTGCATCAGCTATATTACTATATATGTGAAATTTGCAATTTTTTTTTTCCTCAGGGAAATTTATCGAGTGTGATCAAGATATGTCAGGAGATCTGAGTAAGTATCAATCATACAGTTATTTAGTCACTCAATTGATTCACTCAGTCATTCACTCTCTTGCTGCTCACCTGATCAGTCAATTAATCAGTCATTCCATTAACCTGTTGTTTGTTCTCACTCCATCCTAATTTGTACATTATTTATACAGTCACACCCTCAACCAAAATCAATTGATCAGTCAGTCAATCAGTAAATCATGGTCTGTCATGCTAGTCTGTCATAAATCTATACATTCTTTATGTACTTAAAATGAAAATATCTGAATTTAGTCATTTTAATCATTTTTATGTCTGTTTAATTTTCTATAATGATGTGAATTGTATCTTATTTATATTAGTATTATTTCAATAACTATTTTTGTTGTTGTTGGTGGTACTGTCTCATTCACTGCAGTATTTTATGCAAGAGTTTGTTGTTTGATCCTTATAAAGTGCACCTAGGACCAAATAATTGGCATATAACAAGAGAAATAACTCATACTGATTACATCTGTTGATCTAAAAAACAAATGCTGAATGGTTGGATATTTCCAAAATACATTCTTGTAGAATTTATCTTAAATTTAGGCATGACTAAAACATCCATTTACATCTAAATAACATTCTTTAACCTGTATTTATATTTAGACATGAATAAAACCAACTGTTTACAGGTTTTATTATTATTATTATTATTCAGCCTCTTTCCATGACTTTGTTTGACTGTCGGTTGTGATCCAAGGTTTTACGGAGGATGTGGGCACTTCCGAGGAGTGCTGCTTTGAGTAGTGGAGCGATTCTGTGGTTTCCAGGGAGTTTATTCAGGTAGCCTTCCAATTCAGATGTTATGTTCCCTAAGGCTCCTATCACTATAGGTATCACTTCTGCTTTTACATTACACGTTTTTCATATTCTCTCTTAACTTTGGACTTCACTTCTCTCTGCATATTTTCTTGATGCTGTAGTATCCCAAGATACTTATATCCATTTTCCATTGAAACATTGTTGATTTTTCCGATGTCGAATTGCAGGCCCTCTGTTGTTTTGACCTTGCCTTTCTGGATGACAATTCATCCACATTTCTCAAGGCCGAATTTCATGTTGATGTCCTCACTGCAGATCTTGACAGTATTGATCAGGGATGTGATGTCACGTTCATTTTTACCATACAGCTTGAGATCGTCCATGTACAGTAAATGGCTGATGACCTGTCCTGCTTTCATTTTGTATCCTAACCCTGTTTTCTCGATCACTTGACTGAGAGGATTCAGGGCAATGCAGAACAGCAGTGGCGATAGGGAATCACCTTGGAAGATTCCACAATTTATTGTTATGTCTGCAATATTTGTGTTGTTGCATGTGAGGGTGGTTTTCCAGTTTTTCATTGAATTAGGTTCTGTATTGATGGCGCTACTTTGTACAATTTTAATGTTTCAATTATCCATGAATGTGGGACTGAGTCATAGGCCTTTTGATAGTCAAACCATGCCATTGCAAGATTTGTTCTACATCTGATATTATGTCATCACAACATTACCACTGTAGTTACTAATCCCCAGTGTGACTTAAAAGCTTGAAGAGGACAAGGTAAGAGGATTTAAGAAACAAGCTAAATTATGTTGCAATATTATTACAGTAAAAGATAAGACTTTATTGCATTTTGGTGTAAATTACAAAATTGCCGCCACCCACTAGATCCCAGCCTAAGTGGCCAGTACGACTCTAGCCCCTTTGTCATTTCCCATGCCTCTGCTCTTGAGCACCTTTGCACTAAAGCTATTATGTATGAGGAACCCCTCCCCTACTCCCCCCCAAAATTTTTGAAAGGAAGATTTTGTATTAATAATCTTTTTGTCCTTGTTTACACCTTCTATGCAAACAAAATACTAAATATGGACTTGGTGGGAGGGCAGACAAAATTATATGTCTAGCTGTGTAGATCTTAGACTTACTTAATTGCATTTTAATTAGAATGTTATTTCATTCCTCCCAGAAATGTTGGCTGTGTACATCTTTGACCTCTTTATTTATATTTTAATTAGAATGTTATTTTATTTGTCTCAGACATGATGGATGTGAAGTATCTGATGGAAAAGCTGGGACAAGCCAAAACACACCTGGAAATGAAAAAGATGATCGCAGAAGTAGATACAACCAATTCTGGTGCTATCAACTACAGAGACTTTGTTCGCATGATGTTGGGACCACACTCAGGCGTGCTCAAAATGTATGTTGTGTCATCTTGTTTGATGAACCCACCACTTTACAATATTAATTCATTCCAGAGACCTCATCATATTGAAAAATATATCAAAATGTGAACCTCCAAAAACACATTGTTTTTTTTGGCATTTGTAAGCCCACCAAAAACTTCATTTCTTATAATATAATGAACATTTTTTTTATTATGAAGAATCGATCATAAAATGATTTGATGGTATACTGAGCCAATCATAAAGGGATTTGATTGCATGCTGAGCCAATCATAAAGCAGGGGGTTAACTCTATATTAGTTGATTTCATGATTCCTACAAAGATTTGTTACACTTCACTAACATTTTTTTAAGCTTTCAAAAGTTAAAGTTGATGAGAAGATTAATGGTTTGCGTAATTTGTATGTTCTTTTACTTTTACACTTTTTTTTCACTGATCAGCCAGACCTGTTTCTTGTATTGCTATAAGTTTGATGCTGTTAGTCATACCACCTTAGATTAAAAATAAATGAATATGAAATCTCATTGATTGCACAAGACCCTAATTTCATGCTTCCCTAAAATAAATCATACCCCATTGCTCAATGACTTCATTAAAAGTCGTAACCTCAAAAAATGAGGGCTTATACACTTGTTCATGTACAGGCAACTCACACCATAACTCTCTTGGCTTAAAATCAAAGTGTGATAATTTAATGTGAAATAAAAAAATAAAAGAGAAAATTTAGTGCCCGGACATATTTATATTTACAGCATAAGGTAATGTTTGCAATTTTTATATTAAACATTAGTAATGATATGCATAATCTGACAACTACTGGCTTTGAATTTCAAAGACTAAAGGTACCAGTAGAAATTTTTGTAAGTGGCATTTCTCTATGGAAGAAAGAATTACCAATGGAAGAAGTGATCTTAAACAGTTTTTGTTGTAACAATCTACTTACTAAGGAATGATATTCACATTGACAACATTATGGTAAAATTTCTTGCTTTTCTTAGAACTGGGAATTCTAATAAAGATATTGGTACAGTGTTCAAAGCAGTTATATTTACTAAAGAAAACAATGGAAATTAATTCCTTAGAATTATTATTTTTAAGAAAATATTTATCTACAAGTTAGTAAAATGGCATTTCATTGCAGTCAAATATTACTTTTAAGTTTAAATTTTGCAGGATTCTGATGTTTGAATCCTTCGGTAAGGAACCAGAAAAACCCAAGGGGATCCCCCCAAAGCGAGATCTAGCAAGCCTTCCATAATGAGATGGACCAGCTCCTTTTATGACTTAATCATGTTGGCACCTGGATTTCATTCTTAGTGATAGATACTCCAAAGACCAGTCCTTTTACAACTGACATCATTGTTAGCACGATTCCAATCTCTACAGATATTTGGACAACTGTTTCACAAGTCTACACATTTCATCCTTCATCTGTGTTGGAACAGTTAGATTTCATTATTGACATTAGTTTTTGTTTACATCACTAGTTTTGCATTTTACAAGACATAGTTTGACTATATTATATATATTTCTGTGTAGTTTTACAATTATCAAGACAGTATTTCTTTTAATACACACTCTTCCTCTGTTTACTTATTTCATTTTTTTAATTGCTACGTATGTTTTTGCATACTTAGGGTAACAGAATTTAGTGTTCATTGCTTATTTTTTGGTTCAAATCATATTAGTACTAAAATAGCAGAGGTTTATTTCTTGACATGATCAATCAGTAGTTATATTTTTTTCTGTGTACTTATTGCATGAATCATGTTAGTAGTAACATTTCAGAGATTCATTTCATAAGTCACTATGTTTAGACTGTAATTACATATTATTCTGTGTACTTATTGCTCGAATCATGTTAGTATTAAAATTGCAGAGGTTTATTTCCTAAGTCTGTATGATCAGTCTATAATCATATATTTTTTCTGTGTACTTAATGCTTGAATCATGTTAGTACTACGATTGCAGAGGTTTATTTCCTAAGTTGATATGTTTAGTCTGTAATTATATATTTTTCTGTGTATCATACATTTTGTGCTTGTCAGTCCTTAGATTCCAGCAGTTAAGAGTCAGGCAATCATTTGGACATGCTTCACAAAGCACATTTGTTTTTGTATTTGTATATTTTAACCTTTTCATATTACTTGATTGTTTAGTGAGTATAGATTATAGAATGTATTTTTTGTAATTTTTCTTTGAAAAGCATTTTGCCTTGTGCTTGTGTGTTTGTGTGTGTGACTGTTGCCAGTGATTGATATTTAAAAGAGTAATTGCTTGCAGGGATGATGGGGGTGATTGGGAGAAGGGGTATTTGTATGTGACTGCTTTAGGGTTGGGTGCTTGTGTGTAGAGCTGTGTATAGATATGGATGAATAAAAACGAGAGAGAGAACACGTGCATTCATGCTCACACACACTAACACAAATTTTTAGATTTTTTTTGACTTGTGAATCATAATTTCTCATTGAGGGTTAATCATTGGATTTTCTCAAAGTATCATCCCCAGCATGCATGATGTCTCTTTTTAGATATGAATGTTGTTCTTAGTTTGCTTTCTCTCCACTCATATCGCAATATTTCCAGCAAACATTGGAATAAGTTAAAACACTTCCAGCAAACATTGGAATAAGTTAAAACATTTCCAGCAAACATTGAATAAGTTAAAACATTTCCAGCAAACATTGAATAAGTTAAAACATTTCCAGCAAACATTGGAATTAGTTAAAACATTTCCAGCAAACATTGGAATAAGTTAAAATATTTCCATCAAACATTTGAACAGATTAAAACCTCTCCAGCAAACATTAGCATAAGTTGAAATATTTCCAGCAAACATTTGATCAGGTTAGAACATTTCCAGCAATATTCAAAGTGTTCAGAAAGTATATTCCCTATGTAGACATGTGTTCTTATTTGTAGACATACAAGTTTTTCCTTCACTTGACTGCTTAACTTTTGTCCAATCTCCCATTTTCCTGTTATGCTATTCAAGAGCGTTTTTATGAAAATTATGAATAATAAATTGAATATTTTTTTTGATTTAAAAATTACTTGCATTCAGAATCAGTAAATAAGTAATTTATCTTAATTTAAAAAGAAAACAACAGATACAAATTCATATACATAAATAGCTTGTGTAATTAATAATTCTATTTTAATAAATCTGCTAAACTGTCACTTGGTGGAACTTATTTGATTTCTTTACAAAAAGATATATAAAATAAAAATTTGTCACCAGTTACTAAAAATATTGCTCTTCTCTTCAGTTATCAATACTACAAATATATTATTATTAAACAATCAAGAATTCTGGTGTATTTGAGAAACAAAACAAAACTAATTTATTATGCAGCTAAAATCAGCAATATCCTCTTTTCCTCCCATGTTAGTTGCATTTAGAGGTCAAACAAAAGTCATGGTTTTTTTTTTTGTTACCTTTTGTGTTATTTAGAGCTTTATACAATGCTCAAACTTATAATAAATGTGTTAAAATATAACTTTTTATGGAATAAAGTGTTGACACATTTTATCATGTTCACGAGACAGCTTACTGTTTAGTAAAGTTGATCGCACATTTATTTCATGTGCCAGACATTAAATGTTAATTGTATTATCAGCATTAAAATGTTCTTTTGTATTAATAGTCCAACACATTTTACAGTGAAGAAAGGTTTACAGAACCATGCCATCTCTTGTCATTTTACAGTGAAAAAGGTTTTCATTTTAACAGTTTTGGATGAGCGATTGTCCACAATAAATGTTATGTATTACAGTATCTTTAGCTTTGAATTGCATTCCATGCACTAGTCAAATGTCCTGATCTAATATATAGTGTTTATGATGAGTAATTATGACAACAAAATTAACAAACATGTAGCACAGAGAATGGATTTGAAGTCATACTAAGTAGTGTAGGCATTAAAAAAAAAATTCAGAGAAAGGAAAAAAAATGTGTAAAGAGATACCATTTTTTTGTTTTGAGTACAAAATATTTGTACATTATTTTGAGACATTTAAGATAAATATTAAGAAAAAAAAGAATATATAAAGTAAAATATATAAAATTTTGTTTAAAATTAGCTGTAGGTTCAAATTATGTATTAAAATTGTGATATGATTTTGTGAAAATATTAAATTGTAAGTCCTGTTATTGTGATTCCAATTGTTATTGTAATGTGGGTTTAAGAAAAATGCTCAAGTTCATGTTTGCACATTATTTACATACACAGACCTCACGTTTGTTTTTTATTTTGCTGTTATTGCTAGGCAATTACACTATAGTAATTGTATTGTAATGTTTATTGCAATTTTAAATTACTTTATATATTTTTAAAAATCTTATTAAAAGCATGTCCAGTATTTAGAATTTGACAACTGAAATTGTACTAAATTTATTATAATTATTTTTTCTTCCATTATTAAAAATACACTATATGCAGTAAACACAAATAAATAATAAGTTAACAGTTTTGTAAAAAAAAAAATATGCTTATAGAATGATACCAAACACTATTTTTATAAATTTCATAATCATAAATTAAAATAAAGTTTTTACTTATTAGTTTATTGTCTTCCAATATCAACAATTATGTTTGTATATATTTATGTGTATTAAAAGAAAAAATTCTAGTTTGCTATTGTGTGTATGGTTTGGTTATATATGTGTATGGATGAGATTAGTATAATAAATTTTATCACTTCAAAACAAGAAATTCTGGTGACTTGTTTTTAAACATCTTTTGTGAAAGAAATGTTAATAAATTAACTTTATAAAGATAAAAGAAGTTGCATAACTTGGCACTTCTTATTTGAAATGTCTACTCATCTTAAGATTAGTAATGCAAAGTGTGCAAGACCTCCATTTCACAACCTCCACCCCCTCCAAACAAAATAAACAAAGTAATGATTTAAAAAATTTATTTCAAACTCAATTGTCTCCCACTGCTGATTTTAATTTCACCAACTACATATATACAAAATTACAACATATTTACATCAACAGTAAGTGTTTTAACACACAAGGTAACACATTATATTTTATTGTTGTGCTGAGTATCTACAAGTAGTCAAGTACACAGACCCTCGTCTTTCTCAAGTGCAGAATGTTCTAATGGCCAAGGAAGTACTGAGAAACATGTTGAAATAAGCAGTCCATACAAACTAATCAATAGAAATGAAGTATAACTATGCATACATATTAAATTAGGGTACAATATGGAATCTGTAACAACACACATTACATGCTATTCTTAAGAATTAAACAAACTTTGAATTAAATTAACTAAAAATGAAGGCTTACAGAAAATGACAACTTGTTATAGGTACTAAAGCAAAGAAAACGAAAGCTGACGGAAAAGGGAGACAACTTGCTATAGGTACTAAGCAAGGAAACTTAAGGCTGGCAGAAAAGGGAGACTTGTTATAGGCACTAAAGCAAGGAAATCTCAAAGACAAAAACATTGGTAAAGTTGCTATGCACTAAATCACAAGTGCATGAATTGACAAAGATGATGGTATGAGTTCAATAAATACAGCTGTTATCCGCATATCTAAACAACATAGTTTTCACATTTTTAAAGAGATCACAACTTTCAATGCATGTGGATAACAGTGGGTTTAAATGACTGATGAAATAATTTAAAATATGTTAAATAACTGTAAATTATGCTAAACATGGTTTGAAAAAGAAATTTAACGTTTTTTAAATTGACTTTGTATTGTAAATATGTATTTGCCAGATAATAAAAAAACCCACTACAAATCATCCTACACACGTTTATAATGTGCAAATTTATTATAAATGAAATGATTCATATTTCAGATATCTCAAGTTATATTTATTTCTAAGTACCACAACATATTGTATTAATTTCTTTTGCTCTATAAGCATCTAATGATCTGAATGATAAAGCAGACTCTACTTACTAAAGGTCTTATAACAGGATCTTTCAAATGTTCTATAAAGACAGCCAAAATGATCTAGTTGCACTTCAGATTTAAAAATACGAAGATGTTATCAAACCAGAACTTAAAAAATCATTGGCCCCTCAATGCTTTTATTAACATTATTAACCCTGGAATGGCATAATTTTTACTGCTTCTTATTATGAGTGTATAATTGTTACCTCTGAATGGCCTCTGATTTCTTTTCTGCTTTTATTACCACTGTGCATAACTGGTATCCTGAATGGCCTTCTTTTATTACCACTATGCATAACTGGTATCCTGAATGGCCTTCTTTTATTACCACTATGCATAACTGGTATCCTGAATGGCCTGTGTTTTACCACTTTTATTACAACTGTGCATAGCTTGTATCCCCAATAGGCCTCTTTTTTACTGTTTTTATTACCACTATATAATTGAAACACCAGAATGGCAAACCTCTCTTTCAAGTCTGTTTATTACCAGTGCACACAACTGATTCATTTACCATCAGCATGTCATGACAACTCTGCAAATGTTACTGCCACTTATAAGCAGAATCTAATCCACCTTCTTCCTTTCCTACCCCCCACCCCAATCAACTTTTCCTGGTGTACAATCGGTTTACATAATTTGTATCAGGTATATCTCATACAACTGGTTTACATCACTCATGCCAGATGTACAGCTATTTAGATAACTTGTAGGTATATATCAATCATACCACGTGAACAATGGTTTCCATAGGTGTACATTATACAACTGGTACAGAAATGTAGTTCATTGTAAAGTCCATAGGTTTACATCACACAACTGGTACAGAAATGTAGTTTATTGTAAATTCCTTTAATCTATTCTGACTTGTTAAACGGCATGTTCTACTAAAACTGCAATTTTTGTGATTTGTCCATAAAATACAACAAACAAGTGATCAATGACTATTACATGTAAATTTATATTATTTCTTTTGTGAGGGTGGTAGGGTTACAATGTGCATAATTCAAATGGATTTTTGCTTCTTCAACTGTGACAAAATGCCTATTAGAGGAGTAACAGCTGTTCAACTATTTTTTTCTCTCTATAAACATTAAAACCACCTTGGTTAAAGAAAAGAAATACCTGCTGTATCTATTGGAAAAGTTTGCATATCAACTGGAGAAAGACAGACCAAAATGGTAAACAGGAACTCTAAGAGACTAGGTTCCAAATCAACATTTGTGTGTAGAAAACTGTCAATGTGTGCTGTTACTTAGGAATGTATCTAATCATACATATGCCCACCTCCAACACTAAAAGCATTAAACATGCAACATTATTTACAAACAAACAGCAAACAGGAAAAAAACTGTTTATAACTCAGCAAACCAACCTTTCTCTTTGAATATTATGAATACGATCCAAACTCAAACAACACTTTACTACTCCACAATATTGTGATACATTTCTCAACATTATGCCTGTGATTGTCACTTTAAAAAATTCTTCAAATGAAAATATCCACAGAGACTAAACAAGACAGCTGTTAGCTGTATATATGCTATGATGTGAAAATGGGTATATATAATCTCTAAGAATGAATGACAGAATTGGCATATAGGTTTAAATGACAGGAGTATATTTATTTTTAGTTTTCTGTGAAGGTGAATTTTAAAGGTCATTATGACTGAATGATACAAATTGAAAAACAACCTTTAGCGGAACGAGAGAAATTAAAAATTTGGAAAAGGTAAAAATATACATAAAATGTCAGTACACCCAAAAGTACATACATTCTTTTTCTAACACACATAAAATGTCAGTACACCCAAAAGTACATACATTCTTTTTCTAACACACATAAAATGTCAGTACACCCAAATGTACAAATAAAACCCATAAAATTTTATATACTGGTCAAGACAACAGACAGCATTGAATAATTAAAATACTATATATTGGTCAAGATGACAGACAATACTAGTGATTAAATGCCACTAGAACTATTAATACAGTGAAGGTCAGCCTGTGCATGATTTTCTTACTAACAAACATCAGTTAACGCTTGTCATTAAAATCTGAAACAGGTCAAGTAAATACTACTATTTTGTAAACTTATTACAGATAACACATCCTAAATACTAACATTTTGCTATTACAAATACAATGAATTGGTATTATTTTTATTTTACAATTACAGTGTATAAAACTGTAAGGAAAGATACTGCAGCACAGGTCAATTGGAAAGTACAAATAATTAAAGATTTTAATTGATGCCACTAAATATTTTGTTGAAAGTTCTTCATAAAAATACAGACAATATTTTAAAACAATCATTAATCACCAAACAAACAGTATTTATTATTGCAAAATATAAGCAAATAAAATTATAAACAATTAAACTTTCAAGTGCTGCTTTTTACCATACAGAGAACAAGTACATGCACTGTACATAAATGAAAAGGGTTTACTAATAAATACCACATCAGACACCACCATTCATGAACACACTGTCAATAGCATTACTCTTCGTCACATCACATGGAAGTTAAGAAACAGCTGACAAAATCGTAACCCCCCCCCCTGCAGACCATAATATAAAACCACAACACTTTTTATATAGCACAATACAGCAAATCGCACTCCTTGTGTACCACAGCAAACCACCCTAAACCTCACTTCTCTGCCCCTTACATCCCTCCCATCCAGTAGTCTATATCCTATATCCTCTCACCTGTATCCTATATATAACCTCTCACCTGTATCCTACCTATATCTTTCACCCCGTAGGTTAGCCTACGTATATCTTTCACCCCATAGCCTACCTACCTATATCTCTCACCCTCTATCCTACCTATATTCTCCTAACCTGTATCTTATCATCTATATTTTCTTCCATCCTGCAACGTACCTATATTCTCCCTCACCCAACATTCTCAATACATTACCTACATTCATTTGATCACACTACACCACACACACACACACACCATACATGTCCTGCAACAGCCAGACTGTGTACCATACCACACACTTCACAACTGTATGTTACAATATCTGCCAATCACATTTACCAAAACCTCTAATCCTATCTTATGACACATGACACCATACATCATACCACTGAAGACCCACCATACGCTATATACATAATACACCAAGACCTGTACCTTACTATCTCACTGAATATAAATCTAAAAAAAATATATACTTTAACACCCAACTCTGCCCATAGGCTCCTTGCCACACAAGCAGAACAGTGTACATATTTGTCAAAAATATAAAGATTTATGCATTTGAAAAATGACCCCCCCCCCCCCGAACATATGCACAAATATTTTCAAGGGGGAGTGTACTTGACAGTGTGGAAGCAATACTGACGAGTATTCTAATGTCAAATGTATTGAAGGTGACCTGTCTTTCTCAAACTAAACAAATATGTTAAAAAGCTCCAAACTCTGGTGTTTTTCCCATTTAGAATATTTCAGTGATATGCAACTAATAATAACACTAGTATTACTACTACATTATTAATCAGCACATTTTTGTACAAAAAGAGTTAAAGTATGCTAATGAGTGCCAACACTCATATTGCGTTTCCCTCCTCCAAATGTACTAGGGCAAATATTACTCACAATAAAAGGTACCTGTAGACACAATTACCTTGAAAATAAAGATGATAATACTTCAAAAGGACAGTGGTACACATTAAATCTACTGTAAAAATTATTCTTTGCTTGCAAACACTCTAGATAACAGTGAATACAGCCTGAACATAAGAACATAGTATCCTATTAACAAGTGTGCTTAGAGGGTCCTAGTACATACTTTTAACAGACAAATAGTAATTTAAATGTTTAAAACAAATAACATACAAATACATTATGAGTGTGAAGTCACATCTTGTCAATACAATCTGCCACTACTTAAATAAATAAAATCAAAATAAATAAAAGTAAATAAAATAATAACCTAAGTCAAACTATGCATGTAGCCTGTTGAAGATATCCAGTATCTGGTAACACAGTTTTGTTCCTGCCATATGTGTCTGTGTGCATTATTCATTGTCTGAAGTACAAGAACTTATAACTGCCAAGATAACTATTTACCAGAGTGAAATCAGTAACACCAGACAAAATTTTAATTGAAAATGTCATCAAACCAAAACTGAAAATATGAACATAACATTCCTAAAGCAAACAATAAACATGATCACACGTTATTTGTTCAGTGTGATTTTTGACAAGAAATGGAATCTTGTATCATAATACTGATGATGGCAAAAATACAAATTCAACAATGGATCAAAATAAAACATTTATTGAAACAGTTAAATGATAACTACACATATCTGCATTCTCACATCACCTTTGATAATCAATGATATGTGTAATAACTTTCTTATACATGAAATGTTTGGAATCACTTGTTGTTAAAACACGATATGTGTCTTCTAACAACATGAAATGCATTTACAAAATAAATTAGTTGTATTTAACACAGCTCAACTTAAAATGTTGTACACATACAATAAATCTTGAAATAATATCCATATCACAGTTTCTTGAGAAAATCTTTTTAAAAATACCTCAAAAAAAATCCCAAACCCAACCTTGAATACATTTAATTTTCACTTGTTTGTCATAAAAGAAAATTACAAGCTGCTCTCTTTACCTTAATCATATCCCAGTTAACATTCACTGATTAGAAGCATATATAATGAATTCTTTAATTTTTTTTTGTGCTGTGCAGCAATATATACACTTCAATCATTTTTCTTTTCTTACTCAATAAATTAATTTAAAGGTTAATTAAACAAATATGACAAGATTTTGGTAAAGTATGAAAATGTGTGAATTTTGTAAACTGTGTTAAAATAATAAATAAACAAATGAACAAACAAACAAGCACGTTTCACTACAGATCAGACTGTTCAAGAAATATGCATTGGTTCAGTCTATATAAAGGAAAAAAAATCTCCAATAATTTAAGCAGTTTGTCAATGCATATATATTTTTTATTTTAGTCATCATATGTATATAATTGCCATTAATGAGGAAGTACAGAGATCATCTGACCCTGAACTAACCAACCATCCTCCCCTTCCCCCCCACTGCAATGAGTCCACAGATATTTACAACACAGATCCAAATCAGTTTGCAGTTTTTTCCAGTCACTTTGTGCAGCTTAAGAAATACAAACTGTTTGCTCAGATAATCTACCTTTCCACAGACTGTCATTAAAAATTGTAAACAGTTTTTAATCTTTCAAAGATAAGCACTGTCTGAAAGGATGAATTGTGAAGCAACTTTCAATATAATGAACACTTTTTGCAAGCACAAACAACTTTCAATATAATGAACGCTTTTTACAAGCACAAACAACTTTCGATATAATGAACACTTTTTGCATGGAACAAGCACAAGACAACTTTCTGAACATAGAACACCTTTGTTTTCTGGGATTCCTGCTGCTGAATGAAAAAAAATTAATAAAATGGAGACTTTTGATTTTTAAGTCTACCAATCAGTATCATCAGGTTCTTGTATTTCAAGCAACGTCTGCATCTTTTCATCATATAAATTCTTGGCGTACTTAATCTCCTGTGCTACCTGTCCAAAACAACAAAAGATTAATTAAAATTTGCAAAGAAATACAGACAAATAACCATTATTGCCTGTACTTCCTATTTCTCTTCTTTTCAAGTAATAGAACCATAATGCAAATACAGAAGAAACTGCTTTAAAAAACAGAATGACAAAAATCTTTCTGATTGCAGTGTATGCATCCAGTCTAATCATATACTGGATTATGTATTGTAGCCTATATTGTTCTACTAACAAAGTTGATTTAAAGAAATACAGTATTTATATGGAGAGAGTTATAATATTAAAACAAAAAAAACAAAAAAAAAACCCACAGAAAAACATAAAAACTCAACAATTTTTGATCACATTATTTTATTTGAAATGAATAAATGACCTGTTAAAGAGAATGAGAATGATTTGATATGCAAATAGTCAGCAACCATTCACTCTGTAATAAACAAAGTTATATAGTTGATATGATATGCAAATTCACCCTGTAATAAAACAAAGTTATCTAGTTGATATGATATGCAAATTCACCCTGTAATAAACAAAGTTATCTAGTTGATATGATATGCAAATTCACCCTGTAATAAACAAAGTTATCTAGTTGATATGCAAATTCACCCTGTAATAAACAAAGTTATCTAGTCTAAGACAGCAATAAGAAAGTCTTTCTACATAAATGATTACACACAGTTATACATACTTTAATTGCTATGCACTGTCGATCACATCTGACTTGTGGTTTCTTAAGGCAGGTGCCATTGCCACTGTTTCCTTCTGTCTTCAGCGTCAGTTCAATGTAGTATCGACCCCCTAAATGCAACAAGAAAGTATATAATAAAATATATCCTTGATCAGGCAGTCCAAAACCAAATAGTTACCAACACAACAACTAGAAGCAGGCAGACTTTCCCTTTATTTTACATGTAATTGCTTCAATTGCTTGCATGACACACCATCATTTTATTTATATTATTATTTATGACAACAAGTGAATATAAAGTAAAAGATGACATCATCACAATATCTCACTGAAAAATTATGACATCAATGATGTACTTAAACAAAATAAGATGATAAAAACTAATATTATAAGGACTTTTTCGTTTAAAGAAAAAATATTAATAAAGCCTCATATAAACACAGAAAAATTAAATCTGATATATATATAAATTATATACAAAGACTCCTGACTTCATCAAACACGTTTGCAATGAACCTAAGTCACATATACACAGGATTGCCAATCCCTCAAGTACTTTACCTTCTTCAATACTCTTGCAATGAGCCAAGTCCCGCAAGGACATTCGGAAAACCAAATTGTCTCTCTCTGCTATCATCTGTTTGAGGAAGAAGACTTGTCTACTGCTGATCAAGGCATGAAGCCTATCTTCGGGATTTACACCAGTCCGCAAATCTTCAACCACTACTAAACTAAAAATACACATTACAAACAAGATTATTCAGAACAATACTGTTCATCATGTGATCATTTCAATTTTTGTAATAACCCATAACATACAAGATTACTACTCAACTCAGTGAAAGTTATTATAACTGATAAACAAATGTCTTAACATCATTTGTTAACACAGTTTGGATGCTCACAAAGATCCACTGCCACAACTCAGTATACAGAATCCTTACTCACAGTTCACAAGGACTCAAATACATTTCAAGGGGTCTCATTGTTAATTAATCCATACTCATACTTCACATGAACTAATCCATACTCACAGTTCACAAGATTTATCCATAAATTCCAAGGGGACTCATTGCTAATCTAATCCATATTCACAGTTCCACAGGGATTAATCCATACTCACAGCTCACAAGAATGGATCCATACTCACAGTTCAGATGGACTGATCTATACTCACAGTTCAGAAGAACTGATACACACTCATACTTCATACAGACTAATCCATACTTACAGCTCACAAGGATTCATCCATAAATTTCAAGGGGACTCATTGTTCATATAATCCATATTCACAGTTCCACAGGGATTAATCCATACTCACAGCTCACAAGAATGGATCCATACTCAGTTCACAAAAGCTATACTCACAGTTCACATGGACTAATCTATACTCACAGTTTACAAGAACTAATCCATACAGTTAACAGGAACTAGTCCATACTTATATCAGTAATTATCCATACTCACAGTCCACATGAACTCATTTGTCAAAGCCCATAAAACTGGCATTCATAAAGTTTCTTTTCCAACTCACAGTCATATAACATAGCACAAAAAGAGTCATTTTCACAACTCACACATAATCATTACAACTCATAACAAATTTACGTGTCACAAAATTTACACATAATCATTACAACTAATAAAAAATTCACCTGTCACAAAATATACTTAGAATCATTATAACTCGTCAAAGATTCACTTATCACAAAATATACACAAAATCACCACTCTTATCTTAAATAGATTTACTTGTCAGGAAATTATAAGCAAAATCTTTACTCAAGTCCAACACATTCACTTATCATAATACACTACTCACAATTCTGAGTAGTCCTGCTGGTTAAGTTCATAGAGTACCAGCTGAGCATAAGCTTGTTGCCGTGAATACAAGGGCAATAATCCCCCAGGACCATGGCAGCAGCGGGGTAATCTGCGATGAGGTGGGGGTTTGTGTGATGAACTGCGACTAGTATCACGAACAGCATTGGCCAATCCTGTGGTCAGGTCAAAGACACCAGTGACTGGTTTGGTGACTGTGCCTAACACACCCTTACCAACACCTTTTATAAGACCCTAGAAAAAAAACAACAACAAAGAAGTCAATGAAATCATAGTATGATGTATGCACTTGTATTTATATATGTGTATTTGTCAGTATTTGTGTGTGTGTTTACATTCAAAAGGGACCCTAACAGAGGATGAGTGAAAAGGCATTCTTACAAAAGAAACAACAATAGCTAGGATTGATCTTAACACAGGGTTTACAAAGAATATATACAATTCACTAAAATGGATACATTCTGAAATTACAAGGGAAGTAATAAACTCCTGAAATTAAAAAGTTGATTTTGAATCATGTGTTAATAATAAATTTGTTTAATCAGCTCAAATACTGGTATGAGTCATAATCTTTTCTTTTTATGTTTCAATGCGAAGGTTTTAGAAGTGCAAAGTTTTCTTGGATGGATAAAGGATACTTGAGCAGACTGGGTGAATATATGTGTGAATTGGATGGATAAACATACACACAACAGATCAGTACATGGCATAAGTGGATGTGAATGCCAGATTTCTGTGCAAGCAAACAAAATAGAACATTTACCTCGATGCCTTCATCCCGAGTGCCCTTGTAAGCCTGCTGCACAAGAGAAGTCATGCCACCAAATAGGCCGTATCCAAAGCCTTTGATACCAGCCATCAAGTATTCAGCCGAGCCTCCAGACTGGACTACAAGCAATTCTTCACGAGTTTTGTTGTGACTGTCGTCCATGGACAATGAGCTAAGACCATCAGATACTGTGCTGGCAAACTGAAATACAATGATAAGTTCATGTTTATCTTTTAAAAGGATTTCAACAGACTTCTACAAAATTCTACTAATGGTCTATTAGCTAGTTATCTGCTCTATTCAACAGTCTTTTACAAATAAACCTACTAATGGTCTATTAGCTATTTATCTGCTCTTTTAATTTATTCAACAGTCTTCTAAAATAAACCTACTAATGGTCTATTAGCTAGTTATCTGCTCTTTTAATTTATTCAACAGTCTTCTAAAATAAACCTACTAATGGTCTATTAGCTAGTTATCTGCTCTTTTAATTTATTCAACAGTCTTTTACAAATAAACATTTACAAATGGCCTATAAGCTAACCATTTATCTATTCTTTTATATCTTCAAAAAAAACACTGCTACAAATAAATCTCTACAAATGGACTATTAGCTTTTATTTTTTAACAAACCAATCTTTTATCTGAAGCTTGATAGTAGATGCATATACATATTCAATCACTGAACTAAAATTAATTGACAAGAACCTAATATAGGCTACTAGATTGCATGTATAAAGCTGTACATGAAAATGTGAAGACTGAAAGGCTATGGCAAAACAACTCATTTGAAAATGATAAACTGGTAACAACAGTAAATACTGCATGTCTTCTCTTAAGAGTATTAGAAGAGAATTGAAAAATGTACAAGAATAAATCTATACACATACATCTGTAAACATAAACCCATAAACATAAATATAATGACATATAAACATATCTGCAGCAAGGTTCAAGTTACTAAAGAATGTTTAATTTGTAAGAAACAAAATGAGAAAATGATTGTTGGTGTATATGAGGCACAAGAAAAGGTTCAGATGACAGGTTTGAGACACAGTAGAATGCAGATTATCTGAATGTCAATTATCTGAACCCTTGTTGCCCCGTGACCCTAATGCCTTCCCCATGACCTTAATGACCAGTGTCATTGTCTGTTGTACTGTTGTTATTTTTAAAAATAAACTTTCTCAAGATTCATTATAATCTTATCTGTCTGCAATTACTTGCTGTTTAAGTTGTAGAAAAGTTATTTATATCTGAAACCATGTAAACAATTAGGTTAAGTTCTAAATAAAGATAACATACATTGTTTCTTCAAAATATTTTGGTTATTATTTACAAACCATTTCTTAAATGAATTACTTTTTTTAAATAATACTTCATATTTCAAAATACATGATTAATAATCTTTCATTCAATAACTGTAGGCCTAATTACATTTTGTTATGTATAAAATGTGTATTCTCAAGTATGCTTGATTATCTGAACTATTTAATTAACTAAACCTACCTTGGACCCAATTAGTTCAGATAATCATGTCCTACTGTATGACAAATGGTTTGAGGTACAACAAAAGGTTTTTGATGACATGTTTGAGATACGACAAATGTTTTTGATGACATCTGAGGTAGGAGGAACAAGCTATTTACAAAAAATCAAATTAGTGTCCAAGTGTTTTCTGATGATTGTTTTAAATGGAAAAATAAATCTACTGACAGTAAATCTTGAGATATAAGATTTAAAATGTAGGTATAAAACTATCAATTTAAATACTTTCCAGAAATGAAGGAATTAAGCGCATATGTCAATGATACTACCCTGGCAATGGTTTTGGAGATAATTTAAGTGTCAAAGATATTAGCTTGGCAGTGGTATTGGAGATAAGTGTCAAAGATACTACCTTGGCAGTGGTATTGGAGATAAGTGTCAAAGATACTAGCTTGGCAGTGGTAGTGGAGATAAGTGTCAAAGATACTAGCTTGGCAGTGGTATTGGAGATAAGTGTCAAAGATACTAGCTTGGCAGTGGTATTGGAGATAAGTGTCAAAGATACTAGCTTGGCAGTGGTATTGGAGATAAGTGTCAAAGATACTAGCTTGGCAGTGGTATTGGAGATAAGTGTCAAAGATACTACCTTGGCAGTGGTATTGGAGATACCATGAGTGACATTTTTCACCAGACCTCCAACATTGCCATCTTTAATCAGCCCTGAAATTCCCTCAGTCACATCGTTGAAAAGACCAAGTGGATTTCCCAGGAAGTCCACAGATCCCAATATTTTTGCAGCTTGGCCCTTGATCTCCTAGTTGTAGTACAGTAAAAATCATTGTCAAAATAATCCTAACACCAAATAATACCTAATATCACAGCTGTAAACATGTATCTTAATAATTTATATAAATTACTTCCATGAAATATGACCTACCTTCATACCCACCTCCACACACAAAAAAAAGGTAAAGCAAGACAAAAGTAAAGACAAATTAAAGACAAAGGTAAAGCAAGACAAGGTAAAGATAAAGGTAAAGCTAGGGACATTAAAAACAATGGTTAAAGCAAGACAAATTAAGACAGACAAAGGTAAAGCAAGAAAATTAAAGACAGGCAAAGGTAAAGAAGGACAAATTAAAGATAGACAAAGGTAAAGAAGAACAAATTAAAGACAGACAAAGGTAAAGAAAGACAAATTAAGACAAAGGTAAAGACAAATTAAAGACAGACAAAGGTAAAGAAAGATAAATTAAGACAGACAAAGGTAAAGAAAGACAAATTAAGACTGACAAAGGTAAAGAAAGACAAATTAAGACTGACAAAGGTAAAGAAAGACAAATTAAAGACAGACCAAGGTAAAGAATGACAAATTAAAGACAGAAAAGGTAAAGCAGGACAAATTAAAGACAGACAAAGGTAAAGAAAGACAAATTAAGACAGACAAAGGTAAAGAAAGACAAATTAAGACTGACAAAGGTAAAGAAAGACAAATTAAAGACAGACAAAGGTAAAGAAAGACAAATTAAAGACAGAAAAGGTAAAGAAAGACAAATTAAAGACAGACAAAGGTAAAGAATGACAAATTAAAGACAGAAAAGGTAAAGCAGGACAAATTAAAACTGACAAATGTTAGGGAAAACAAATTAAAGACAGACAAGTGTAAAGAAAGGTAAAGCAATACAAATGTAAAGAAAGACTGGTTAAGACTAAAGGTAAAGACAAGTTAAAGACAAAGATAAAAAGATAAAAAGAGACAAAAGGTAAAGAAAAACAAAGTTGTTCTAACCTGTGTATAGTGCTGCATGATGTCATTCAGCAAAAATTCACTTGTCTCAAAGGGATGTTCTCTTTTGTATGGATCTACCAATAAATACCAAAATTCATATTATGATATATAAACAACACTACACCAGATAAATGAAAAAGACAAACATTAAGCCAGTGAATGATTTATAATGGAGACAATAAGCCTGACAACGTCAGTCTATCTTTTGGGTCCTGCATTTTCAAACAATCACAAGTATGAAATAAACATATCATGTTTTGAAGAATTTTGGTATTCTTTTCAGGCAAGAAGATTTCTAATTTCAAACCCACACTATGAGATTGATAGCTAAGACAACCTTCAAAACCACACTTGAATTCACAGGAAAAACTATTGAAATATGAAATATGTCATAGGTAACTACAATAAAGATATTACCTAATAAAGATAATAGAGAGAAAAATGGCAAAACGAGGTTTTATTTATACAAATAAATAGTACAAGACTTAGGCAGAACACATATTTGTCTGCCTAATGCTGTGGGTCGACATAAGACTGGTTTTTAAGCATGTTTGGTCTGCTTAGGTCTGTGGGTAGGGTTTTATATATATATATACTTAAGCCAGTTGCAAAAAAATGCAGACCATTTTGTGCATCCTTGCCATTCAACTGTGTACTTATATGCAGACTGCCTACCCATCTCCTCAGCAGACCATAAGATCAATGATCCAAAACCAGAAAATTCTATGCAGAAGCTGACATTTGAATAGAAATACCATATTATAAAATAAATGCAATATAACAACAAATAATGTAATGGTCTTAACAATATTGATTTCTGCAAAGCACAACATAGTATTTCCTACTCTCCATCCAATGTTTTATTTTAAACTAATGTTTGTTATGCACACCAAGTGTTAGGCAGTTTTATTTAGAAATACACTGGCCAAGATATTTCTTTAGACTTCACTTCAAGGAGGATCTTCACATTTCAGTCAATGAGCCATTTAAGTAGTGCATCATGATCTTTACTTTTACAGGAATACAGGAAAGTTTGTGTCATTATACCTGCAAGAAGATATGATGCCCAGCCAGCCAAGGTTATCAATACAAATACAAATATACAGACTTGAAGTTTACATGATAACGAAACTATACATTCTTCACACAATGTTGTTATGGTAGTTCTTTAGTTCTTCAAGGTGTTGGCATATGCAGACTTTATTTCCCCCTTTTATGCTAGGGCAGAGATAATTACTCTTTCTGTGATATTCTGATAGGTATTTTTGTTCATAGCACTTTTTGTTCACTTGTGGTTTCTCTTCAACTTGATTTATTTCTGAAAGCCTTTCTAATTCCTCTTTGATATCAACAATTTTGCACTGCTTCTGCCATCTTTTCCACAAAGAGATGATTTATAGACGTTTTGTTGGTGCTAAGTTTCAGCAACAGTTTATGACGTACTACTTAAAAATTAATGCATATTAGCTAATTGGAACTCTGATTCAACACTAATCCTCCCCCTGAACATACTAATATCTTGTTTTAATGCATTTAATTCAAGGATAAAATCTGTTATGAATACTATAGTAATAGTGGATGATTACGGCAATGCTCCAATTTGGTAACCACTAAACATCCAGGCACACTTCCGAACACTGAGTACGTTTGATAGATATGACTGGTCAACCGGAGAAGCAAACTATCAATGATTATTTTAGTATCTTTGTTGCTAGTATTTTACATAACAATTATCATTGACTGACAGGGTTGCCAACTGACACAACCAGGTTTTTCGTCCTGTCATAAATGATCAGAAAATTCTCTAAATTGAAAGCAGAAAATCACTTCCTTAAGTAGAAAAGTGGAAGATTAGAGGTAAGACCAGAAGATTCTTCCGCTCAAAATGGAAGGTAGGCATAGACTGCATATGCCGTGCCCATCTCTAGGTTACGTTCTGTTCCTGGGCAAGAACTATTTCCCAGTCTGAGCACAATACATTACTGTCTTTATCTATCTGAGAGATGACGGATGCAGCCCTTTGTTGCCCATCCTCCAAAAGTGCTTTCCACTATATACCTATAGCCTAATGGATGGGCCTGAAGTTAGATAGCAGCAAATAAAGAAAAATATCCTAATGTTGTATTGCACATAATATAAGATTGGACACAAATTCACTTCAACTTCAAAGTGTAGACAGAGGAAAAACATTACAGGGTAAAATAAAACACTGACTTCTCTTCTACAACGCATAAATGATTATTACTGAATCTTGCTGAAGCCACAAAAAGTGCTGGTTGATTTTAATTAAAATGTAGAAATGAAGACCTGCACCCCACCCCATTCCAACATTCCCATCATAAAGACAAATGCAGAATACAGATATCTACTGACCCAAGTCGACCTTGGCCTCCTCAAAGGCAATAAGAGGAATGGAGAGAGCATGTTTGATGACCTTGAGATCAGGAGGCAGCTTGCTAGATGTCATCATACTCAAGGTCACCCGGCCGGTGGATATCTTGAGTCGGCCAAAGTAATAGTGTTTTGACTTGATAGAGGAGGCAGCAGTAAGCGGTCTGAATATGTAGAAATAAATATGACAACTTGAAGCATTATTTTACCTAACAGAAAATGTTTTTCTATAACTTAAACACCATTTAAGCAACAGTCTATGACATACTAAACACCATTTAAAACATTAAGCACTCTATTTAATTTATAGATATGAAATATTAAACACCATTAAACTTTAGCATGGATTCTAAGTATTAAGAACCATTAAACTTATAGATATGATTCCAAATACTGAACATCATTAAACTTATAGATATGGATTCCAAATACTGAACACCATTAAACTTACAAACATGGATTCAAAATATTAAACTAAAATACCATTAAATTTAGACATTGATTCAAAATATTAAACACCATTAAGCTTATAGACATGGATACCAAATATTAAACTAAAACACCAGTAAACTTACAGACATGGATTCCGAATATTCAACACCATTAAATTTAAAGACACCTGATTTAAAACATTAAATATAATTTAACTTTAAAATGTGATTCTAAACATTAAACACACTTATCTAAAACATTGTCTGATTTAAGATCTTAACATAATTTACACTGAAGACATCATATACCAAACCTTAAATATCATTTATCTTGAAGACATCATATACCAAACCTTAAACATCATTTACACTGAAGACATCATATACCAAACCTTAAACATCATTTACCTTGAAGACATCATATACCAAACCTTAAACATCATTTATCTTGAAGACATCTTATGCCAAACCTTAAATATCATCTACCTTGAAGACATCACATATCAAACCTTAAACATCATTTAATCTTGAAGACATCTTATACCATACCTTAAATATCATTTACCTTGAAGACATCATATACCAAACTTTAAACATCATTTACCTTGAAGACATCATATACCAAACTTTAAACATCATTTATTTTGGACATCTTATACCAAAACTTAAATATCATTTATCTTGAAGACATCTTATACCAGATTTTAAGCACCATTTACTAAAAAATCCCCCACATTATTTCAGAAATTAGAGCTGTTTACCTCGAAGTAATTTTATTTCAGATATTGAACACCATTTAAAGACATCTTACTCTAGCTTTAAACACAATTTACCTTCAAGACAACTTAAAATGGATCATAAGCACCATTTATCTTCAAGACAACTATGTAATGGATCATAAGCACCAATCACCTTCAAGACAACTTATAAATGATCATAAGCACCAATCACCTTCAGGATAGATCTAGATCTGAAACCTTTACCTGTATGTGTCTGATGCACCATCCAGTTGCTGCACATCACCAATGTCTTTTTTAAAACCTGCAAACTGCAGTAGTTTCCACAACAACCGCTCTTCAAGATGAACTGTCATTCTTTTGGTGGAAATGTACAGGTGCTGTGTGGCAAAGAAACAAGCACCTGTCATTCAAATGTCTAAACTGTACCACAGATTTTTATGTTTAATTTTACAATAAACACAGGATCTGTTGATATTTGGGAGCCAAGTTTTTTGTGAAGCACATTTAGTAAAACCAAAATCAGGCCTCCATATTAGAAAAGTTCAGAAAAATAATGTAATGCTAAATCTAAAACATACAAAGTGCATGATACAACAACATTATGTTTAAAACATACACTAAAAGTGTATGATACACAAATGGTCACAGCAAAACACACAAATATGGATGGCACATAGATGTATTCATGAATGGAAACAGTTAAATTTCAGTCAAACACAAAATATGCACCTTGTCTTAGATGACTCTAAACAGGACTTTACAAAGTTGCATTCATAAAATAACAATCCTGGTGGGGAACAAAATGATGTACAACATTGAAAATAACAATAAAAACTGCTAAATAAGATCATTCAATGTGGTATATACTACTTAGAAGGAATGTGATATTTCCATCTCCTTAGAAGTTTAGAATTTTATCTCCACTTTAGCATCAATAATCAATGCTGTACTTGCAATAACCCCCCCCCCCCCCCAGAACACACATTCAGCTGTCTTAAAATAAATGTGATATTAAACAAATAAAAACAATAATACAAAATAAAAGTGTTAAGTATTCACCTTTATTTTTGTGTGCTGTTGCAATAATGTGATCTTCCTTTAATTTCTGTGTGAGACATATAATTCCTCTCCATGTATTTAAAGAGCTTATAAGCACAAATATCTTACCTTAAAGATTTCTGCATTCCATTTAGCACTGGGTACTTTGCTTGCATTAATTAATAATGTAGGCGTGTTGTCTGGTATATCTCGCCGTGTCATTGGAGTCATGTACAACATGACTGGTCTTCCAGCACCAAACAATTGACTGTCAACCTACACAAATCAACAAGTCAAACAACTGACTATTAATGTACACAGATATTAACACACAAAACAAATGACTGTTAACCTACACAGATCAACACAGCAAATAATTGTCAACCGACAAAGATCAACATACCATATACCTGTCAATGACACAGATCAACACACCATATACCTGTCAATGACACAGATCAACACACCATATACCTGTCAATGACACAGATCAACAGAGAAGTAAGTACAATGAACCACTTGTTGTGAAATAGATCATTAAGTCTGACTTTTGCAGAATGACAGAGCACTTGTACAACAAATTGTTGAGTTTAATGAAACCCTTCAATAAATTGATGATTATTTTAGAGATAATTCATTTTAGTATACAATTGTGAACATGAAAAAACTGACAACTGTTAACAAATAATACTCAAACTCCATAACATAAATAAATAAGTAAATATATAAAATACAAAATATAGATTGCATTTTATTTTTTATGTGCAAATGAATTTTAAACAAAAATTAATATTTTTGACAGGGATGCCTAGTGACAACCTACAATTTTAAGAGTTTGTTTACAATCTTTTGCTGGATATTTTAGGAATACTCTCCAGATCTGTTTGCAAAGAACTTATAATGAAAATTACTGCAATGAAAAGAACTTGCTTGAACTTTTATTAATCAGAAAAGTTTAACCAAGGACTGAGCAATATGTGTCATGCATGTAAAAGGTACTTATTAAAAAAATTGAAGACAACCAATGTAGGAAGTGGGATGAAGTGAGTGTTCTGAGCTAACCCCATGAGAAAAGAAAGAGACAAAGTGTTTTAGTTTTAATGGGCAAAGGGTTGCAGCTTGGAGGAGAAATGCCACTGGATGCCAGGACAGGGTATATGAAATGTGATTCCCCCCCACCCACATACACACAAACACCCATTCAGCCATTTTGAAAATGTGGTATTGCTTGGGGTACTACAGATACTTTAAATTAATTACATAGCAGTTACTCTCTATATGACCATCATGGGAGGAAGACCCAGCAACTCCACCCATATGACTATCATGTTTATAATAACAAGAGGTCTGTATATGTCATATTGTAGGACAAAAGTTATACTGTACATGGAAAGTATTAAAAGATGATATTTTTATTGCCAATATGTAAATTATTAGAACAAACAAATTAACAGAAACAAAAAATAAATTAGGACAGATAGCTTAATGACAAGTTAAAAGATTTACTTTTGTTTTTCATTTGGCAGCTAACCTTAACTTTTCTCTAAAAATGTGACAGTCATGGCTGGAGCTGTTGGGTCTTCTATCCACAATGGTAATGTATGAAGACACTTGCTTACAAAAAAGGGTATTCATATGAGGATTACATGTAAAAGGTAATTAGGAGTGAAAAATTGAGATATATAATGGTGATAGTTGCATTAATTTGAGTGAAGTTAAAGTTTTAAAAACTTTCAGCATAGCTTTTAAGTTCAAAGTTAAGCTATAGCCACTCCATGCCAAGGTCAACACAACGGAATCAGGTCCACTCCATGCCAAGGTCAAGATAATAGAATTATGTCCCACTCTATGCCAACATAAGGATAATGGAATCAGGTCCCATTTCATGCCAAGGTCAAAATAACAGAGTCCAGGTCCCACTTCATACTAAAGTCAAGATGCAGAAACTGGTGGCCCCTTAACTAAGACTAACTTCAACATAAAGCAAACTACATCAGCTGCTACACATTTTCATTATGTCAGTATGTAACACGGTAATAAATATATCTTTAAACAACATACTGCACTATAATTTAAGTATTTTGTTCCTCTAAATCTGTAAATGACAATAAATATATATCTTTTAAAACATATTGCACCATTTTTTAAGTATTTTGTTCCTGTAAACATGTAAATGACAATAAATATATCTTTACAAACATACTGCACCATTCTATTTATGAGTACATAAATTTGTAAACTTAACCTGTACATTCTATTCTTGATTATGTAAATCTGTAAAACTAACCTGTACTTCAGCCACACTGGCACTGAAGTTGATGGCTGAAAGGTGAGAAATAATTTCAACCTGTATGTTGCGTAAGGTAATGAAAACAAGTTCCTCTGGTACGTTGTTCACTAGCGACAGGCCAATTCCTTCATGGAATGACAATGATATCTGTCAAAAAAAAAAAAGGTAAAAAGGTAATCAAGTGAAAAAGTAGGTAACCCAACGAAGTACATGATAGTCAGTTAACCAGCAACCACCCTTCCCCAACATCAACTACTCAACCAAAAAATGTTTACTTAATATATTGAATATTGTAATATTTCAAATTTATTATATATAATTTCTTTTACCTGTATAATTATTACTACAATTATGAATTTGATTGTAAACATTATGCGTACAATTAAAAAAAAAAAAAACTACACTATTTTCATAATTTTGTGAAATTTATGTCAAAGATTCCACCATGGCTACGTGGCAATGATTTGAGTGATACTTGGAACATTAAAAAGAAAACTACACATGAAATGTATTGTACAACAGCAGAAGTAATTAAAATTCCGCAGTTGTTAAGGTGAAAATATGGTATGTGCTCCCATCTAGCATATAGAATCATAGAAATTAACTTGCCTCTAAATTCCTGTGCTTGACTTGTTTGCTTAGTTGATTTTCATTTCCCTCCTTATTAGACACCTTATCATAAACCTCCCAATCCTCTAATCCTTTTTCATGATCAGGCCGCTGAACAATTTGCTGAACAGTACAATCACAGATTTATTAATAAGCAATGCATATTAAACAATTTGAAATAAATATTTGTGATATATATATATATAAACCAAAAGAAATACAAAAATATATACATAAGCTAGCAGAGATTTTAAAAAATGTGATTCACACTCCTAAATTTTAATTCTTACCCAGGTAATGGTTTGAATTCATTATATTTATCTTAAACATATAACATGTTTTGTGGGACTTTTTGTTTAATGCTGATTCAATGTTACTAAAAAGTGACCGAAACATTTAACACATCGCCGATGACATAACATTACTAAACCTGCAGTTATTACCATTAAAAACATTGTCAGTGCTGACTTCATTTTCAAGAAGAGTATAATTCTCATTACATCAAGTGTGACAAATTTTGTTTGCTTAAATTCAGACACATTCTTACTGTTTCTATGGAAGTCTGGCAGCTTCACACCAGTCTTAAGAACACCACCCACTATCATTGATTTACTGACTGATAAACACATACTGATAAACTGATATAGCAACAAACATGATTATGTCTTTCTCAATGTCAATATATTTCACTGACTGTAATTTCATCAGAGGTGAAGGCATAACTCTTGTTACTATCACAGCCTCAGCAACACTGTATCTCTTATCCTCAGCAACACAATAACTCACAAACTCAGAGTTACATAACTCATGTGGCAGAGTAAATTTGCATATATTTCTAAACTTAATAATTATATATTTGTGCCAATGTTAATGTGACCCGACCTTGGGCACTGCTTATGATGATATTTTTTGTAAGTGCCAGAGTTGGAGTAAACAACTCAGGTGGAGAATATGCTAGAACTTGCTGATGCAATCCAAACCAGTTCCAAGCGGATGAATAGTTTTTCTGACTAATAGTCTCACACATGTTCATAACAACTTCATCCAATGGGGATGAAGTGAGAGTTATTTTACTGAAGAAGTTCTATATTTTAATCAATTTGATTTTGATGAAACTTGAGTCTGGTCATAAAGGCAATCATTAGCTTATAGTAAGTTAACTGACTAATAAAGAAAGAATGGACTTGGAAATATTTCAGACGTTTGCTATTGATCTATGATTTGAACTGGAGAATGCTTTATGTAAATGAACCATTATTTCTATATTACTAATTTGATTATGCTGTGCACTATACTTGTGAATTTGGATCGATGCCATATTTCTTATGCTGCATGTGTATAGGGCTAATGAATATTGTTGCAGGATTTGTAAGTTGAGAATGAGTATAAGGGAGAAAGGAGTTTAGAGATGAAATATGCCTGAAATTTAGCACTGCATTAATTTGACTTTTTTAGAAAGGAGTGTGCCTTTTTGCATGTGTTGTAACTTGTATCTGCTTCAGACTGCAGTGAATACTGTACTCTACTGGATCATGTTGATGCGTGCATCCAGAGTTGTCATCAAACTTATCAGTAAACGTCTTACTGTAAGTTGATTTGTGTGAATTCTGTTTGAGAGTCAATACGGTAAAAATGGAGGATTAAGTTTGGTCTCGAGAATTCACAAAAGTTTCTTGCTGATAGTGCAAATGAAGATTCGGGAACATTCTTCCTGATGTGCTTGATAGTGCATATGACATTTTGGACAGTTCTCCACTGTGTGCTTTGTGAGTGCATCGAAGATTCTGGAACAGTTGTGTAATGTGCCTAGAAGGCGTACATGGACCGTTGTCTAAATAAGGGCAGTGACATGTTGCAAACCACATGATTGTGAACACGTGCTAGTGACAGCTTCCATCATTGAAAAGGTTACATACGTTGACTATATAATTATCTCTTTAAACTCCACTCTCATTTCTATGATGAATTATATCTATGAACTTGTTTATATAAATATGTTAATTTGACTGCTGATTTCTATGCTAGGATAACTGATCGAGTATCTAATGTTAATCAAACAATGTTGTGAAGTGATGTAAATGTCAATGCTCTTTTGATTATATTCATATGTTATATTTTGATTGTTGATTCAATAAATTTATTGTTAAATGTATTAAACTTCTTGCACATATATTAAAACCTTATGTTGGAGTAATAGTGGGTGGATAGGGGGTCGTTATATATAAATAAATAAATAGATAGTAATAAATAGATAAATCTATAAATAATAGATGGATTTTTATTACTCCTTTAGTAAGAAGTTTCTACCTGCAGAACATTATGCGACAGTAAAACTTCTATCTTATTATTGTATAAAGACTAGAGTTTTACGACACCCTTATAATCCACCAAGTGGGAGATATATTGGTCTTGTGGGAGATTATTAATAATTATAAATTAAGATTCTCGATCACTTGTAATCAGTTATGTGTTATTTATTAATAAATAATAATCTTAATGAGTGAAGGTTGCCCAGAAGTGTCACATCACAGGAACTCAGAGTTACACAATCAACAATGTCACCTCTCAGCAGGGGTCATGCTAACCCCAAAGAAAATATTTCCATAAACGTAATGCTCAAAATGTGAAGAAAAAAATAAGTTGCATTAAAAATTGTTACTGGCAGTAAAAAAGAATAATTCTGTTTTCAAATAAACCAAAACTAAACTTTGTGAATTGACAGGTATGTTGTGATCAGAAAAAATGATTTTAAAATAAAGCACACATGAATAGCAATAGCTAAATCAAGTTAATTAACAGGAAAATAAATAAAATGTTTTGCATGTACGTTTTTGTTCTAAAATCAGTTTTCTGATAGATGTGAACAACTAGACGTTTAAGCCGATAAATAAAAACAAAATAAATGAGTGGAACTCAATCAACTGAAAGAATGCACCAAAAACAGTGAATACAAAATTTGTCCATGATGTAGTCTGGGATTTCAATGTCAACAAGTGGTCAAGCATTTAAAAATAGGAACTAGGCAAAGAAAAATATATTATGCTTAGGGCTTAACAGCATTATAGGCCCACGGGCAAAGCAGTGCACTGGGGCGCCTACCTACACAACCACTCATCGGAATAAAAATGTAAATGGTTTATAAAATTTGTGAGGCCCAGGGCAACTGCCCAGTATGCCTATGCTTTACGAAGGCAGTGATTATGCTATCTTCTGACAACCCAAAATTGTGTAAATAAACTAATATTGATTAAGAGGTTACACTACAAAATCACACACTAATTCTAACTACTTTTTTAGCCAGCCAAATAGAAAAATCAATTTCTTGTTTTTAAAATCAGCATAGTGACTTAATACAATGAATAAACATGGATTTGTGAGTGAAATAAATAAAAAATAATGCAAGGCAAGCAATGAAGTCATAACCAGCAATGTTAAAACGCCTTTCAGATGGGATGAAATATGCACAAATGAAAAAAAAAAAAAGGATGTTTCTTTAATAAAAAGTCATTTATTTTTCTTCACATTATCTTAAAAACTAATGAATGCTAATACAGCAATAAAAACATGGAAAATAATGCCATAATTAGTAAAAGCTATTATTGATTTATTACAACAAGGCAAAACTTAGAAAATAATTTTGTGTGATCTCGATTGCATTGCATTCATTATAAAGACCAAGAACAAACAACATGATCACATTCATCCATCATAAAATTGTCAATATCAAACTATCATGACAACTGCTTCATTCTTTCTTTGAAGTTTTAAGAGTTACGTTTATAATTAAGCTGTATTTTTTAACTCACCAAACATATTTTAAATAAACTTCTAATACAAAATTTGTAGTACATATGCACAAGAGCTAAGAAAGTAAGTTTTAGGTAATATTTTTCACATTACATTTATTTATTTACTCTTTTGCAGAAGTATGCTTCTGTTTCAGTATTACAGGCTTATTAATATTATCCCTCAGTATATCACTTTAAATCAATAAATGTGTGTGGATGTGTGTGTGTGTGTGTGTGTGTGTGTGTGTGTGTGTGTGTGTGTGTGTGTGTGTGTGTGTGTAAATGACAAAGAACAGTATAGAACAAAATCCACTAGTATTATCACTTAGTTTTATACCATATTTGTGTGTATGGGTTTTTTGGTGACATAATAATGAATACAGACTAATGCAATTAAAACTAAATTTCATCTGACTGCCATGCCCATAAAGGGATTTAAGAATGGTGTTAATGAGTGTGTAAAGTACCATTAGTGAGAGATTTCAAGGTTTGGATTAGTACACTATAATGCCATGCATACACCAATCAGATATATTAAGGGAAAAAGTGCATCAGACCAACCAATCACATTAATGATAAAAGAGCAAGAAAATCTGTATCTTTTAAAGTCTTACTATCAAAAGCCAAAGCATTATTTCATACCAGTAAAAAATCAAAACAAAATATTGTTAATAATTAAAAAAGCAAATGGCTTTTCATTAAAATAACAAATATGAGACAAGTCTACAGTATCAGTTTGTTATTTTCAAGAAATAACTTCACTCCCTTACCTGCCCTAGTGCAACAACTATGCTACAGTCAGAGCAAGCTATGCTTGTGAGTGCATTACAGAACAAAGATCATTATCAGTCAAATTACACTGCTTTCTTGTCAGACTAAGGATGGCTTTCAAACAATACAAGATATTTTTACCTGGTCACTGAATATGTTACATCACCCTCTATTCTAATGCAAATAATATTAAATAAAGAAGTATCATAGATTTATGTACAAACTTAAAAAACAAATGTTAAGTCATCTTGCAAACTGCACTCTTTGAAATGCACCTCAGTTTATCTCATTCTGCACTGAATGTAAAATAATTAGTTTTTATTATAATTACTCCCATAATTAAAACAATTGTTAATAATTAACTTTATAAATTATTTTTTTAAAAATGAGTTGATAATTCAATCTATAATTTGTTTTAAAAATTTGATGAGCTGATAGTATTTTCTGATAACCATGTAAGTGACATTATTTCAAGAGACACTACTGAGCAACCTTGTTGTCATAAATAACCCTATAACATTGTTTTAACAAATACTACTGATTGACCTTTTCATCATCACTAATCTATAAGATTGTTTTAAAAAAGTACTGTTGACCAACCTTGTCATAAATAACCCTATAACATTATTTTAACAAATACTGCTGATTGACCTTTTCATCATTACTAATCTATAAGACTATTTTAAAAAATACTGCTGACCAACCTTGTCATAAATAACCCTATAACATTATTTTAACAAATAATTTTGACCAACCTTGTCATAAATAAGCCTATAATATTATATTAACAAATACTACTGACCAACCTTTTTGTCATCACTAATCTATAACATTATGACCTTGTCATAAATAACTCTATAAGTATAACATTATTTAACAGGCACTGCTGATCAACCTTGTCACATCTAGCTCTATAATATGATTCAACACATACACCTGACTGGACCTTGTCACGATTAACCATACAAATATGATTTCAACACATACTCAACTAGTATAAGAACACTGTCGTTTAGTCTCTTTGGAAAAAGGAAAGAAACTCAGTTAACAGTTATTTTAATCCAAATCATGACTTCGTCACAGTACTGGACTGAATACTTAACATGTGAAAATTATAAATACTTAACATGTGAAAATTATATAAATACTTAACATATGAAAATTATATAAATACTTAACCAGAAATCTGCAGTGAAAATCCTATAAATACAAAATTGCTCATGCTTTTAGCTTGTGCTCACATCAAGTGACAGGGAGCAAAGAAAGTGATAACTTCTTGTTAAGAAAGAGTTTGGGAAATTATTCATCAGAATACTTTCAGGGTCAAAGAATGCATGCATAAATGGTTGGGTACAAAAAGATCTGTATTAGATATCTATTTGACTGATACTATTGTTGGATTTTAATTTTGACTAATTGATTACAAGGAGCAAAATTTTATTTTATTTTAAATCATTCAAGTGCTAGAAATAGATAAGGAGTACCAGAAAGCAATATTACTAATAACATATAATATAGCAAGTTTAAAAAAATAAAAAATATTTAAAACTGACCAGATATTAATATATTTTAATAACTATAAATTTGATAGTATAGAAAGAGTTACTAATTTTAATAAATTGCAATGGAGTTTGAAAAACTGCCAGTCAGACAATCTACTCCAAAAGCCATTTGCCCTAATGTTTCATCTCAACCCTGGATTTCTTGACCGTCATGCAATGCTTTTATAAAGTGAACAATGTTGAAAATCGTCATTCAGTAAGTCAGCAGCTACACAATTGTAGAAGGTCTGGCACTGTGAAAGGTTGTATATTAAAAATGGAATATTTTTTCACTGATATGTGCTAGGGGTTTAGACCCTCTTGATGTTTTCTTAAGCCTTATATCTGATTTCCTTTCACCTGATCATTTGAGAATAAGGAACAGGCAGTTCTCACAATATTCAATGCACTGGACATATATCATCAGAAAAAATTTTAAATGTACAGTATTTTAACTAATATGGAAGGAGTATGACCTCAAACTGTCTGTCCTCAGGATAGTTTTAAAGTATTTAAGCTCCAGTGGACATGAACACTGTAAGGAAGCAAATTTTAAAGTCCACAAATAAGAGCTGTTTTATCTGCATAGCCATTTCATAAATGTGGTTCTGCAATACAATTTTAATGAAAGAATTTTTAAATTATGACACTGCTTTCCGGCATTCTGCACAAAATTTAATTTTGTACAAACAGAAAACCTCTTCCTCTTATTCTGGATTCTCCTATAGTGTCTGCAGATCTGCATAATGGAGAAAGTTTTTATTAAAAAAAAAAAAAAAGGTAACATTTTTTATCCGAACAATTACCAGATATTAATAATATGGTAGGGTGTTTATTCTTACAATCACTCTAACTCTAGTTCTTTACAATATTTGCACATAAAATACACTACAGAACAAACTGCTCAAATTTATAATAAAACTAAATATAACAAATCAGAATGATGAATGAAGTAAACAAAACAAATAAAGTAACTATGTTTATACATCAAACGCAAAAACAAAACAAGCTTATAAAACAATAAAACAAATTACTGTATTTGCACAACAAATCACATAAATAAACAGATTTAATAACATACAAAACAATAAAGCAAATAAATGTATTCACAAAAAAAATCACATAAATAAAATGGACTGAATAATGTAAAAAAAAAAACAATAAAACAAATAAATGTATTCACACAACAAATCACATAAATAAAATGGATTTATAAACGAAGAGTTTGACCCAATCATGTTACAAAAGAGTCTACTAGTTTTGCTGAAGTAAAATGTGCATGAGAACCCTCATGAAAGCAAACATGGTCTCTCTCTGTGGTCCCAGTCCCAAGGGAACAAATTTAGGTAGAGGGACCTGGATCAGCAAATGAACACTGAATAATTTATACTTTGCTTAGAGAATGTTGAAAATGTGTGTAATTGATGATGAATGCAAGCTTCTAGCAGGAGAGTACAGGTTTGAGATCACAGAGGTACTTAGAAGTGGAACTAGACAATGAAGCATAACAAAGGAAAAGGACCTTCTATTTTATTCTGCTGTAAACAGGTAACCAGTAAAGTCTGTGGCTAAGAAGAGTGACACTGATCATTCTCGGTGTACTAAGAATAATTATACACCAGTATTTTGAAGCATATGAAGTTTCTTCACAGCATACATTAGTAAATCCAGAAAGAAGGGACTTTTTGATTCGCCCACAATAAGTGAAACAGGACTTTTTCCTCTGACCCTAATCACACTTGCTTGTACAATTTACCAGATCAATATTTTCATTAACTAGTGTGCATGCAATGATCTGAGCATATGGTAATATATTCATCAATAAACTGTGTATGCTAGCCTTCAATTCTGTTCTGAAATTCTCACACTACACTTTGATCCATCTCCAAATCAAAAAGAGAAAGTAAAGCAGCAAGCTTTGAGGAAAATTAAAATATAGATTGTAAAGATTAGCTGAAGAAAAGTTCTCAAGGAGCTGAACAAGCATCTTGCTCACTGTTTGATGTGATTTTTCAATTAAACATGGCAGGGAAAATCATGTAAATCACCAATTGAAATTGATGCACCATAGAAAACTTGCAAGTTTTTTTTAAACAAGCAGGCCAAAATCAATGACTTTTTTTTTTTCAATACTGATGAAGAAAGTAAATTATACATTTTATGATTCACTAACTGCTGTATGACAAAGGTACACACTAAATGTGCTGAAAAGCCTTTTAATTGAAACGTATCATTTTAACAGATTAAAAATAATAATAATAACTTTTTATTTAGAGTTGCTTTTAAAAATTCTTATTTCTTGGCAGGCTATTTTATTTCTTAATGTATCATATTTTTCTTTTCAGAGAGAGCTCTATGAGAACATACATTTACTATTCTTTGATTTATTCAAAAGTTCACTTTGGGTATTTATGTGAAAACAGGGTCATAAGGACTGAAAATCTCCATTATCAGTCATACTGGAATACAAAACTGTCTTTGGCAAAAATAATCTGGTAAAATTCCATCTTTTAACATTTTTGACTTCTTCTCTTTTTACTTACAGTTGTATAGCTTGCTTGTTACTTTATTTTTTAATGATCTTTATGCATCTTATGAGTACTTTATGCATATTTCTTTAAGCTAGTTGTTTTGGTGTTTTTTTAAAAACTAACCATAGGTCTATAAGCACTTTTAACTGGATTTATTCATTACTACATATTTCCTTTTTCTTTCTTTACTGTGCATAAACTATTATAACATTCAGTAAATACAATTTTATTGACTTTACAGCAATATGCAAGCATCATTCAGTGCACAAAAAAGTGTTACAAACATTGACAGAGGTGAAAAAAAAAAAGTATATATTAGAAATATCACTGAAAAGAATAGATGTAAAATGTATATATATAATATGAAGTTTTTTTAAAATATCAACATTCTAGCAAGCTAGCATTCAGATCTGCAAAGCAATGGCTACAAAAGCAAAAATGTCACCAAAAGCAAAGCAAGATTCGACAACTCTCTACTTGAGGTCAGCTTGCCTTATGGATGGCACAAACTCCAAAGCAAACTGTCCTGTTTTCATTTCTCTCCCTTGGCACATACCAATAAGCATGCTGCTTAGATGACTGCTGAAATTTTAGCTGACAAAAAGTAAAAATCAACAGAGGGCAATTGTGAGACTGAAGCAAAAATAAAACAAAAAATAAATAGGAGGATGGCACCACAGAATTCACAAACTGTAAGATGGAAACAATCACATCAAGACTGAAAGAAGCTACTGTTCAACATCCAAGAGACCTGATCACAACATCCTGAACACTATCACACTGCTCTGGCTCTGTTTCAGCCAAGATGCTGAAAAAACGGTTTGATAACTAGTTGACTGCAATGTAGTTGAAAAATACGATTCCAAGTTTGATCTTGAAAAATTATATTTTCTCAAGACATTTTAAATCACACTCCATGTTCATTAACAAGGCATGAAAAGCAGTCGAAAGGCAGTCAATAAAAATATTTAGGCTGAAAAAGGTGTTCACTGAAAATACTGAGGTCATTGTTGAAATAAACATGTACAAGTAGAGAGTGGTTATCTAGGATGCAAGAGGAGATGATACATCAATGCCACACTAAAATTAAAGTAAGACATCTGAAAATGAAGTTCTAGCAAGGGTAAATACTTGACTAACCTCTAACAACCCCCTCCCCCCTAAAAAAAAATTGGGGGGAGGGGTTAAGTTATAAAGAAAGGAGAACTAAAAGGTTTACTCTACAATTATAAATGATTCTAGATTTACAAAGAAATTATATGCAATCTAAACAATGCACAAATATAATTAAAAACCAAACCATGATGTTTGTCAATTGTATGATTTTAAGGTAGCTAAACAAACAGTGAGTTATAATGGACCAAGTTCCTATGGAAGCCAAACACAATGATTTATAAGGAGCCAAGTTCCAATGATAGCTAAACAAACACAATGATTTATAAGGAGCCAAGTGCAAATGGTAGCAAACAATGAGTTATAATGAACCAGGTTCCTATGAAACAATGATTTATAATGAGCCAAGTGCCAATGGTAGCCAAACAATGAGTTATAATGAACCAGGTTCCTATGAAACAAACACAATGATTTATAAGGAGTCAAGTTCCAATGGTAGCCAAACAAACATAATGAGTTGTAATGAGCCAAGTGCCAATGGTAGTCAAACACAGTTATAATGAATCAGATTCCTATGAAGTTAACAAAGACAATGGCTTATAATAAACCAAGGTCCAATGGTAGCCAAACAATGAGTTATAAAGAACCAGGTTCCAATGGTAACCCAACAAACACAGTGAGATATAATGAGCCAGGTTCCAATGGTAACCCAACAAACACAATGAGTTATAATGGGCCAATTACTGTGTGTGTAGCTAGATGTCAACAATTATAATAATTACAAACAGACCCTACACCTGATGTGGTAGGAGATCTTTTGCTGTTCTGGAATTGTGTTCGATATAGCCAAATCCTTTCATTTGCACAAACTTAGCAAAGCTATAGTCTTTCCCTTCAATCCTTTAACACTACAATGGCTACCCTACTTAGCATGCACACACAGATGTGGTTAAAGCAAGCACTGATTTTTGGCACTTCTCTTAACAGATCTAAGTCACATCACCCACTAACCTTCTGCACCCATAACATGGAATATTCTGCCACTCTGAATAACTCTTCTAGCCATGCCTGGAACAAGTACAAACCAGGCAAAAATGGAACAAAAAACAACACAATATGTAGGGTTCTTAATGAAAACAGAATATGGTAATAATAGATGGGACATCCAAAACAAACTTGAAATGTTTTACAAATGATTCTAAGAAAAACCGACACAAATAAAGGAAGACCACATCACAAATATAACTAAATACAGCCCAGTAGAGCCTGATTTAAATGTTATTTAAATATGAATAGATAACAACAAAATATATTTTAAAAAAAAGAAAGTTCATATACATTATCGCATAATAAAATATACAAAAAGAAAAGTTACAAAAGAAAATGAAAAAAGTGAAGGAGAGATAAAGAGGCAGACAGCCAGACTCCATAAGATTTCCCAGAAAGAATGTATAGGATTTATAAAATTAATTAAAAAGTTAATAATTAAAATAATAAACATCTGTGTTTATTATCTTTAAATACAACAAAAGGGAAAAAATATTTAACAGTATGTCATTTCCATTAATAAAAGTACAGTGCAGTAACTCACTCTGTTTTGAATATCAACAATTTCCAGCACTCTGATTGGCCCATCTAATGTGACTCGAACAGAAAGGCAGCCTGAACCCGGAAGTAACTTCTGACGAGAAATCAACATATGCTGTGCCACAGTAGTCTTCAGTGGTGCATCCACTTCACTGCCTTGGCTTGAATAACTATGTAAACCAGGCCCCAAGACTGCAACCGCTCCTGCCAAAAAAGGGAACATAAATCAGACCTTAATAAGTCTTAAAGTGTTAAGTAAGATTAATGTAAGTAAAATATTTAAATAAAAATCATTCAAGCAAAATGATTCCTCACCTAGATATTATTGTCTCCCCTTAGCGTCATAGTTACAGATAGCAGTTTGTGTTCTCACATTCGAAGTGCCCAAGAGAGTTATCTTGCCTTGGTTTGTTTAAACTAACAAATGAAACTCGGGCAACCACATCAGTGCCGAGAGGAGGCAATCAAATCATAGATTTCAAAAAGTGACTAACCTCCCTTTCTTATTTTTTTGTCATGCAGTTTCTTACTTTAACTCCTTTATTCTTCAGGATGGACATTTGGTAAACATTCAAGAAATTATTTTATTTTATTAAATCTCAAACTCAATGAGCAAGTAAAGCACACTTAAAACAATATTAAATCCAAGTAAGAAAGCAACCAAACTAATGCAGGCTCGCTGAAATAGTGAGACTAAACTATAGGTCACAGGTGACATATGAGGATAGCAAAGACAATCATATCTCTTAAATAATTTTCTTTCTAAAACAGCATGAAGAACTGTAGTGAGCTTATATGCATGAGACACATTCAGTATTTTATGTTACTTTGCACTTATCTGTTTGCAGGAGAGTAATGAAATATTATTCTAAGGATATATAAAAAATTTTCAATTGTAACTTAAAATGGTAGTCCTAATCTTAGACTCTGGTGTGTAAGATTTTGATGAAATGATGAATTATGGGATGTTATGGGATGTAACTCAAATCATCATAATTTGAGTTACTGCATAGCTTTATCCAGGGTAAGTATCTTCCCATTCAGAAGTGTCTACATTACTTAATCCTATGGCTTGTAAACCCCTACCTTTAACCAGTCACTGATTTAAATCATGCAGAAAAAATGTTGCAAGAAGACATTTCAACATCACATCTGAGTGACAACTATCATGAGAAAAATGTGACGGACTTTCAATAGATATTGAGATGGATATTCAAACAAGCACAAACAATTTGTAAAATAATAACAATTCAATAAAATTAAGAATAAATTAAAAATATTAATCAATTTCAAAAAAAGAGGGATCTTGAAGTAAATCAACATTTACAAAATAATATTATGAGTTAATACTGGTGAATAGCTGCAAGAATAATTATTAGCAGTCCCAAAAGATTCATAAGATAGCATATGTTCATGTTCTACATCAATTTAAAGTGTTAAATTTTCAATTTGTTACTGTTCGGTAGTTATCATCATTATCATTTTTATTGCTATAATATTTATGTTACATTTGGAAAACATCAAAAACTTATTTTACTTTAAAAATTAAATTTTTATTGCCAAGAATGGCCTAATGCAAATCTCTCTCTTATATATATTATTCTTATTTACTTTCAATATAAAATGCTTCCTAATTCTTATATTGTCTCTTAATTAAATATTAACATTTAATCCATATTTCTGTATTCTGTATCACTATTTTATCTGACCTATTACAAAACATTTAGTAAATATCAATGCATATATTAGAAAATAATTAAGGAAGAAAGGAATATACCTAAGCAAGTAATATTTAATCAAAACTAATATAGTGAATGAATAATAATTAATAATAAAGGAATACAGACTTCCAAATAAAATTCATTAAAAAAAAACCAATTACCACATAAAAATAAAAAGTAAGGACACAAATTAGCAAAAAGTAAGTTATACAAATTACAACAAAAAAAATTAATAAAAAGAAAAATATACAAATTACCAAATATAATTAATGAAAATGAAAGTATGCAAATTACCAAATAATAATTAATAAAGAGAAAGGAATACAAATACGATTTGTTTGATGATGCGATCGGCTTGTTATAAAATGTACATGTATGTTTGCTAACAACAAAAGGCTTATGTGCACCAACTAACAGCAGAGATTTACCAGAACATGTATACAATAAAAACGTACAAACCTTTCATTATATTCTCCAACATTGCAAACACAAAGATTGCTCACAAAATCAAAAAAACCTGCAGGGTGTATGTATAGTTCGTTTTTACCAAAAAGCTAACCAGTATCAAAATTAAATCCGCAAGTCATTTTGTGTGTGTGTGTGTGTGTGTGTGTATGTGTGTATGAGTCTAAGGTGGAGGGCAGGAGGAAGGGGGGGGCCGAAGCCCCCTCTAAAAAGTACATGTACAGTGTATTGTACAAGTGGTTACTTCAAAAGTAACTTTAGGAGGTGTGAGCCAATTGAAGAGCAACAGTGTGTCTATTTTGCCCTTTATTGTTAGCGAGATGGCATTGATAACTAACATTTTCAAAAGCCGACGAATAACTGATGTTAAGTAGTGATTTGGGCCCTCTTTTGTGCTCGAGATACAGGTACAGTACAAAGAAAGAAACAAACAAAAAGACATTGTATTAGTGTTTGGCAACATAAAAGAATCGACATAACTCATGAGAAAATGCTAACAAAGAGGGAATTTGGTCCACTGTCGATTCTCGATACAAACCTTTCATTATACACGTATGTACCACACATGTATTCTCCAACATTGCAAACACAAAAGATTGCTTACAAAATCAAAAAAATCTGTGGGGTGTACGTGTAGTTCGTTTTTACAAAAAGCTAACCAGTATCAAAATTAAATTCGCAAGTCATTTTGTGAGTGTGTGTATGTTTCACTCACGCTCACCCCAGAAGCGGCAATAGACCTTTAATCTTCATGATGTTCTCGGTCTTGATTTGCTTCTGGGGGATCCCCACAGCCTCCGGGTGCATCTAAGGTGGAGGGCAGGAGAAGGGGGGTGAAACAGGTCGCACCCATTAGACGCACACCCTCAACCGCTCTCCATCAGTGGGGGAGGAGGGGGCCGAAGCTGCCTCTGAAAGTATCCTACAAGCAGTTACTTCAAAAGTGAGCCAGTTGAAGGGCAACAGTTGCCTATTTAGCCTGTGGCAAACATTGCACCCTATGAAGAAAACTTTTCTTAAGTTTAAGTTGCAGCTTTTTAACAAGACATGGCCATTTATTGTTAGTGATTAGTCACCACAGAGGTCAAGATGACTGATTTAATCGCGATTTTGGCCCTCTTTTGTGCCCGAGATAGTCGGGTTCAGCAACATAAAACAATTGATGTAACCGATGAGAAAATGCTAAGACAAAGAGGGAATTTGGCGGTTCCACTTAAAAAAACGTCGACTTACTAGGGTTGGCAAGTTAACTGATGCCAAAATAAGTGGACTCGACTGTATTAATAAAATAGAGAAGTATGTATACTACTGAATAATAGTTAAGAAAGGAATAAAAATTACCAAATAATATGCTAGTAAAAAGAGAAGAATGCAAATTACTATAGTTAGGAAAGGAACACATATTACCAAATAATATGCTAGTAAAAAAAGAATAATGCAAAATACTGAATAAGAGTTAAGAAAGGAAAACAAATTACCAAATAATATTAATAAAAAGAAAGGATGCAAATTTCCAAATAATAATTCATAATAAGGAAGGAATACAAATTATCAAATAATTATTTATACAAACAGAGGGTACAAATTACTGAATAATATGTGATAAAAAGAAAGAAATACAAATTTCCAAATAATAATGAATAAAATACATAAACCAACACTAACCATCCTGCAATCCTTCCACTCCATTAACTGCCTGCACACACATAGCACCTGCATGGCAGCACAGCATTCCATCCTGCAACATTAGGAAGCCTGATAGCAACACTACTATAGCAATGATCTCACAGAAAAATGAGCTTAGCATCACTATTAACTGGCCATTTATTTTTTCTAGCACTTTTCTTATACTCAGCAACATTTACTCTTTCACCAACCAGCCATTCCTCAGCAAACAAACTCCCAGTAATATTTTCAAAATAATATTTATAAGCATAAAGTTACACTGACAAGCAAACTGTTGCAATTAGCAATGACAAGCAAGAAAAAAAACCAACACAGGTTACCTCAGTAAATCGCCATGTTTGAGTGGATTTACGGCGCTCATCAATTTTTCGAAGAACCAATGGAATGGTCTTGCCAGACTGTGGTGCCAAGCCAAAGATATCAAGAACAAGACCCTGTGGAACTGAAGTCCGTGGTTTGCCTGGCTCTCTTGGTGACATGGAACCCTCATGTTCCAACTTCCCATCGCTTGTCATTCGCCAAAGCTGGCTTCGCTTGCCTTTCTCCTGTGTAAATATACAAACTTCATTTTAATGGTTAATCATGACTACTTTCTAAACTAACGCTTCTTATGTAATAAGATCACAAAACTCGTTTTGAGTGACCTCTCCATGGGCTGATTTTAAAAGCAAAACTTTACATACAGACAGCAGCACCTGGAATATAGTGTAGATGAGGTAAAAAAAGAATATAGAGAGTTGGAATCTAGTGCATATTAGACTAAAAGAGACTACAGAGCTGGAATATAGTGCAGATGAGGCTAAAAGAGGTTGTAGATTTAGAAATAAAATGCAAATGAGGCTGTAGAGCTGGAATATAGGATGGACAAAGCTAAAAGAGGCTGTAGATCTGGAATAAAGTGTGGAAAAGCTAAAAGATGCTGTAGATCTGGAATAAAGTGTGGAAAAGCTAAAAGAGGCTGTAGAGCTGGAATAAAGTGTGGAAAAGCTAAAAGAGGCTGTAGAGCTAGAATAAAGTGTGGAAAAGCTAAAAGAGGCTGTAGAGCTGGAATAAAGTGTGGAAAAGCTAAAAGAGGCTGTAGAGCTGGAATAAAGTGTGGAAAAGCTAAAAGAGGCTGTAGAGCTGGAATAAAGTGTGGACAAAGCTAAAAGAGGCTGTAAAGCTGGAATATAGTATGGACAAAGCTAAAAGAGTCTGTAGAGCTGGAATAAAGTGTGGACAAAGCTAAAAGAGGCTGTAGAACTGGAATATATAGTACAGATAGCTGAAATACAGAATACACGAAACTATAAAAGGTTGTAGTTAGAATGTAGAGTGGATGAGGTTAAAACACGATACAGATGATCTAAAATGGTCAAAAGAATTTTGCATCAAATATGCAGGTACAACATGAAAAGTGGAGATAAAAATGTTAACAAATTTTAAGACAATCACAGGAAGTCCATACTTTGTTTGTTCTTAAAATTATTTTACAGAAATGATGAACTCTTTGCTATAGTTCAAGCCACTCTGTCAACTAGATGATCACATTGTGAAGTAATTGGAAGGTAAAGATGCTGACTTTATTAGAGGGTTTACCATAGACATATTTTATTTATTTTTATAAATCATATCACAACATTTTTTAAATGGTCATGTATAATGGTGTTAAATGGGATGACTCATTGGAGGGACAGTATAGAATGAAAAACATTCTAAGTCAGTAATCATCACTCAAGATAGAAAATCATAACAATACAAATACATAAACAAATGTCAAACCAGAGAGTACTTTAAACACAGGAACATGCACACACGCAACCATGTACATGTGCATGCATACACATATTTTAAATATAAAAATGCAAAATTAAACTATTAGACTTTTAGAGCATGTTAAAGACAAACCCTGACTATTTGCTTAAAGACAATGGTGGTACCATAAAGAATCACTGTTACTACTTGTTTAAAACAATGTTGGTACCCTGAATAATTAATCATACTGACCATCTGTTTAAAGACAATGCTGGTGCTATGAACATAATAATACTGACCATTCGTTTAAAGACAATGTTGTTGCCGTGAACACAGTCGAGAACCAGCTCTTTGTATGGACCTGACCATGATCTAAAACAAAATACACATTGACAAATAAAACAACTTAAAAGTGGAGAACATCCAAACAAACATTGGCAAAAAACCCAACTTAATACTGGAGAACACCCAAACCTTGAATAATATTTAATCATGCAAATGGAGTGATCAAAAGTATGTTTAACAACTTATAATGGTTTATTCAAAACTTTATCAGTATTAGCACTTTGAAATAAACAACAATACAACACTCTTTGACTTTCAGAACTTCATGAGAATATGAGATTCTGAAATAAAAATAGCTGCTGGTCTGAAGCAAATACAGATTGGTAGTCCCTGACATGTTAGGAAAGGAATCATTTTCTTTGTCTATTTACTTTTACATGCAAATTTCTTCAATTAAATACTGTCTGGAACTGCTTATATATAAATGAAACACATATACAAATGACTTACATCCTATGGGGCAAGGAGTCAACAGGGTGGGGAAGGAGAGAAAATGATGTGTACAAATGAGTTACATCCACAAATGAATACACAAACCTTTTAATAATATATCTCCTCCTCCAACAAAAATAAAATTAATAAAACTAAACATTAGTTTAGTGATATTTATTTAGCAATCAAATTTATTTTTAATGCTGTAAGCAAGACTCACTTTTCAAAGGTTGGGGTGGAGACAATGTAGATAAAGTTCTCATACTGGAGATGGTCCCCTTCCTCCATTCGTTCAAGACTATAGGATGATGAGGTTCCACCTGGAATTTGCAGCTGCAGCTTCAGTGGATGCAGAGTAGGTTCATCCCAAGCATAAGGAGCTGAAAATATTTTTAAAAAATTAAATTTTGTTGTTGTTTCTTTGTTATAAGGATACTTTATTTACCAGGTGTTTACAATACTAGGAGTTATCATACTTTATATAACAAGGCTAAACAATTTTCTCATAACTAAGTAATGCAAATGACATCAAGAACTTCAAATATAAAGCCCCATTTAGCTCTGATTATCTCTGTTAATACCTAGAATTTTATGTGAGTACATATACCACAGCTCTGATTATCTCTCTGTCAATACTCAATACTTTACTTGCTGAGCACATGTACCTGAGCTCTGATTATCTCCCTGTCAATAGTGAGTACTTTGCTTGTTGAGAACATATACCATAGCTTTGATAATCTCCCCATCAATGCTCAATGCTTTACAGGCTATGATTATGGCTATGATTAATTATCTCTCTGTCAATATTTAGTGCTTTCATTGTTGAGAATATATGCCATAGCTTGGATTACCTCCCAATACTTTACTGGCTAAGATCATGCACCTCAGCATGATTATCTCCCTGTCAATATTTAGTATTTTACTTGCTGGGTACATATACCTCACCTCTCACCTGTCAATATTTACTATTTTACTTGCTAAGTACATGTATCTATCATTGGTTATCCCCATCTCAGTACTTAGTGAGCAGTTTTGTTTGCTGAGCACACAGGTATTAGCTCTGATTATCTCCCCATCAATTTTTAGCACTTGATGAGCACATGTATCTATCAATTCTATGTTTATTTACTTGGCACAAATATCTTAGTTCTGTTTATTTCCCTCTCAATACTTATATGATTAATTATTAATGCATGTACCTTAGCTCTGATTATCTACCCCTAAAAAGAGACTCCAGAAAACAAAGGAGGTTATTTGGGGACACAAGAAAAATATTCTTGAAAAAAACCACCTTATTTAATTTTTAAAAGTAAACTAATGCTTTTTTCCGCCATAAATAAAACAATTAATAGTATTTCTTTCAATATATAAAAAATGTAAGTTAATATTTTGAAATAAAATAACATTAATATAAATTTATATGAACAACAAAATTTACAATAATTTAAATAACAAAATCTTTCATATGCACAAAAGCTTGTAAACACCACACACAAGTGCGCACGCATTGAAAAAACACACAGACGTGCATGCACACACATATCTATCAATAAAAGTACTGTTTAATATCAGTATTTCAAAAACAAAACAATTACTGTTAGAATGTGGAGGCAAAAATGCTTTGAGCCTGTCATCTGTTATTCCAGCCTGGTGGTAGCGAACTGTTAACTATGAAGCAAAAACAGCATAAAAGATATTAAAATAAAAAGAACAACAAAGTAAAGGACAATGGCAAAATCTCACTGTAAACCTCAAAATGAAAATGAATAAAAGATCTTTTTATTTGCCAGTTCACATATATTTGCAGTCATATTCTGTCAGGTAAATGGCATATTAAATTTTAATGGAAAATCTTTTAAAAAACGTTTTGGCAATTTCACTTATTTCTTTTAGAGCTCTGATCACCTTGTTATTCTCTTGGTGGTTAAGTTAATGTTTTTTAACATAACATCACTATATCACATATTTTGCTCAGTTATTATTATGTTAAAATAAGTTTTAAAAATAAGGATAATTAAGAACAGATTTTAAATAGTTGGTATTTTAATTAAGAAATTATTAGACAATTTAAAAACAAAATTATTAACTAAACTGTAAGAGAATGTGTCAGAGGTTGGCATAATGTAATCTTTTAATATAAATAAGCAGATGAACCAGTCTCATTTGGATCAAATGACAGTAAATTAAGAATATAACATCTGTAACATTCTGAAAAAATAACATACACAACTTTTAAAATAAAATATCATATACTCAAAATTATATTTTCAATCTACAGTCATTTTAAGTTGCCATTTTCTGAAAACAAAATAATTTTGTTATAATGCTCAAATCTATCCTGATTCACTATTGCAAACCAAACCCAGATATGGAGTAAATAAATTCAGAAATATGGTCACAGTGGTAAGAATCAAAATTTCCCCACTCTATCACATAATCCTAAATTATAACACTTTTAATCATTAGTCATTTTAAATTGAAACATTCTGAAATGAAACAAATCCCACTGAATTTTCCATACATCTTTTGACAAAACAAACAAATTCCTACCTTTGTGTTTCACAAAAGCCAGCATGAGAAAAAAACTTTCTATTGTAAGAATCTACATTGTTGCAGTTTTAAAAGTGAATCTAGATACTGTTAGTTTCAAAAGGGAGTTAATCAAAAGTTAATCTAGATACCATTAGTTTCAAAAAAGGAGTATATTATAAAAGTGAATAGATATCATTAATTTCTAAAGGAAATCTAGATACCATTAATTTCAAAAGTGAGTCTAGATACCGTTAGTTTCAAAAGTGAGTCTACTTTTAGTTTCAAAAGGGAGTCTAAATACCATTAGTTTCAAAAGTGAATCAAGATAACATTAGTTTCAAAAGGAAGTCTAGATACCATTAGTTTCAAAAGGAAGTCTAGATATCATTAGTTTCAAAACTTAATCTAGAGATAGCATTAGTTTCAAAAGGAATTTAGATACCATTCCATGAATCAAAATTAAAATATCCATACGTCTACCAGCTTCAGTTAGGAAAACAATATGTGCTCTATGGGGAAAAATAGTCAAAGCACTGTATCAGTTAAGAAAACAATTTGTGCTATCCACTGGAGAAAACAGTCAAATCACTGCATCAGGAAAACAAACTGTGCTTATACAGGAGAATATAGTCAAAGCAATGCATCAGTTAGAAAAACACTGTGCATCTATGGGGGGGGGGGGGGAATAGTCAAAGTATTGCATCAGTTAGAGCTGCCAATAAGAAAAAATCTCTCATTGCACACTGAGAATAGATTAAGTGACACTTATTCCTTTTTTATCTGTAGCTGGTGTGATAGAATTAAATTATTCTGTTTCTTTGCAAAGTGACAAAAGGACACATAAAATGTTGTATATTTGTGCATACACTACACTACTACTGAGGCACAAACTTCTGATTTTAAAAAAAGTATCTGCATATGACATTTTTACTTCACAATTGTCACTAATTGATAAGTGGTGTGAAGGAGTAGCCTTTATAACTGCATAGAAAGTACTAATTTTAGCAGGGTTACTGGTAAAATAATAGATTGTGTACAATATTTTTAATAATTATATTTTCTCATGGAAATTCACTCATAATTCACTATCAATGATAAAGTACATATTAGCTTTTCTTTAAACTTACATGAACCTGCATACAACCAATATTCGTTAAAAAATTAACAAATACAAAACAATAACCATTCAAAATACAACATACCTGAATTGTGCAATGTGACCCAATTACAAAACCATAAAGTCAACAAAGGTTTGAATCCCCCAAATCTCATAAATTTTAAAAAGCAATTACCTTAGTGACTTTCATAAAATTTTTATCTGAGAAAGAATTTACTGGAACAAATAAGTAATGAAATCTCTCAAATGGAAGTAATGTTCTGACTTCAAAGCATGTCTTCTAGACAGGAATATTGTATACTGCAAACAAGTATAAACAGCCCCAAACAAAATGTTGTACCCACTTTTATTCAAGCTTTCTACTGCAAATATGTGCAAATTCATAAAATAAATTTGAATAAATATACTCTATGCAAATAAATGGTAAAATAAATTGCAATATTTAGTGCTGGAATCTTAACATTGCATAGGAAAATTCCTTTCAAAACTGACTCACCTCTGTAAGGTTGTCGATTCTGAAGGGAGGAGGCATGATGTCCGCGTCAGCAAAGACAACGAAGAATGTAGGACCTTGAAGCACTACCTCCACTTTCAGCAAGAGGCACTTCCCACTTTCCTCTCTGTCAAGAGAGGCAAGGATGAGAACTACTACATATTCACAAGCAATACAGTACTTATATATAGTCACTGCAAGGTCTGGATGCACTAACACATAAAGTTAATGCGACACAAAGTGGAGTTACAACTTTACAGGTGTGAATGCTTACTGCAAAATTAACTATAGGCAAGATGGGCAAAATCAATTCACCATTTAATCTATACATGTACAAAGGTTTGTAAGTTTGTTATGGCAAGATATCAATGATACCATCATCATCAGCAGCAACAGCATTTCTTTGATTTTATGGACAATTCCTTCCTACCTCCGTCCGTCCGTCCATCCATCCTCTTAGTCTTGTCGACCATTGGGACACCACTGATGACATGAAACCAGTTTCCTCCATTCTATTCTGTTCTCTGCTAATCTTATTGTATTGCTCAGTTTCAGTCCTGTCCACTCTGAGATGTTATCCTCTAATCTTTTCCTCTGTCTTCCTCTCCTTCGCCCTCCTTTGCACAGTACCTTGCATGATTGTCTTGGAAAGCCTTGTTGATCATGTGACACGCCCATACCATTTCATTTTGCATTTTTTCACAATGGCCAATAGCTCTCATAGGGTCCAATGGCTTGCCTAATTCTGTTTCCCATTTCCTCATTCGTGACACGATCTCTATACAAAATGCCAAGCAACCTTCGAAAGCATCTCATTTCAGAAGCTTGTATATTCCTTTCAAGATCCACTGTGAGGGTACATAATTCACAGGTATATAAAAATACAGATACAACCAAGGAGCACATCAGTCTGATCTTTGAGCTAACTGAGATGTTTCTGTCTTTCCAAACTGTCTTCAGAGATTATTAAGATATTATTAAGAGTATTAAGAGATGCTGCATTAGGAGAGATCCCCATGGCATAATCTTTCTTTATGCTAACTGTGGGCATGAGCTCTCTTAATCGCTATTAACTGTGGACATATTTTTTCTTGATGTTAAGTGTGGGCCTGAGTTCTCTAGATGCTATTAACAGTATGTGTGAGCTTTTAGATGCTGTTAACTAGGGGAGTGAATTAATTATTTTTTTCAAATTAAAAGCACTAGAAATTGTAAAGATGTATGGCCTCATTTAAAATCCAGTAAATAATACACTTCAATTGTCTCATTATCTCACTGCTTGCATTAAGAAGCTCAGATACCAAGGTGAACTTTATTCTATGCAGCTATATTTTAATTATTTTAATATAAGAAAGAAATAAGTAATATTTTTCTTTGATGCATACCACACAACATGCAACGATACAAAAATGATCACTGACGATGGATTTTTAAGATTCAACCATCTTTTCATGGATCACAATCCCATCGAATTAAAGGGACTATCTTTTTCACTTTAATTTTATGCATACAATAAACACTGGAATAATGTATGCCAGCAATACACACGAACATATCTCTCACCTCATGTTGATGTGAAAGGCGTCGACGCGATCAATGTGAAAACCACCAGACCAACGGCAAGTAGGATGTTTTTCAGGGTCCACAATCTTGATACACAACAACTGGTCTAGGTCCACTCTTGGCCAGTGGAAGGGAAGTTTGCAATGAGGCAAGGCTGACAGATATTCATCTGTCACTGGACTAGCTCCCTGCTAAAATCATTGAGAAGTGTTTGAAAGTTTTATTTCAACATTATGTCTTACCACATATAATTATGCTAAAATCTGCTACCATACAATTGAAAGGAAAGAAATCCATCAACTATATCAAGAACTGCCTACATTAACCACATATCTGATTTTTTCCATAACTGGGACACTGATTTAAAAGATGATATATTGTACCAAATTACAAAGAGAAAATACAGTAGTTCTCATTTTCACAGCTACATCAGGAACTGCCTACATTAACCACCTATCTGATTTTTTCCTAGGGACACTGATTTAAAAGATGATATATTGTACCAAATTACAAAGAGAAAATATACTAGTTCTCATTTTCACAAAATGACTCTGCATATAATTTTTCCTTTTACAGAGGTATGAAGGTGATGAAAATAAATAATATTAATAAAAAATAAATATTTTAATTAACATTAAAAAAAAACCCCAGTATCCTTTTAAAATCAGTTTAAAAAAAATATTAAAAATTAAAGAGAAAAAGAGTCAATATATTCCAACCCATTTCTCTGCATTAGGAGATATTTTTCTCATAGTCTGTAAGGCCAACTTAAATTACTCACTTACACATAACAAGATTATAGCAATAATTTATTACTTTGGAAAATATAGTGATCACTATCTGTGACGAATAGAAAATTTCAAATGCTATACATGCATGCATTTGTACAAGAGGAAATTTACTTCTTTCTCAGTAGTATGTTTCTGTGCAATGGCCAGTTTCCATTTAGACTGGTTGTCAATCTCAAATCTTGGAGCAAAGGTCACAATTTTGGTGTCGTGGTAACGCCCCCTACCAGGTTTCACCTGAATGCCAATGTTGTATACCCTGTATCAAAAAAAAAAAAGAAAAATCAGAAAATGAGGTGCACAAAATCTACAAATTACACTGTAAAATTAAGAGTTCAATTCAGTTAAATTTACTTAAATTAAACACGGCAATTCATAACAGCTATTAAACAGAGATTTTAATTTACTTTATTATTAGATTTTGTTCTGCTAAAACTAATGTACAGGATCGAAACAAACTATATTAAATGAGTTCCACTGTTATTAAAAATAAAATATTAAAGCACTGAAAAAATAATGTACAAATTAAACAAATTTAGAATTTGAAGAGCATATCTTCAACAACAACAAAAGTAGGAACATATGGGGCTAAATTAGCTTTCTGCCTAATTATAAAATTAAATAAATAAAAAGGAAAAACACAATTGTTAGATTTTGCTGCAAATAGTGCTTTGATCTAAATGCAAACAGTGAGGATGAATTAAATGTGCAGACAGAAAATAGAGCAAATTGGTGAAACACGACATAAAGCGAGGAAAATTCACTCACACCATTCAAGACTTAAAAAAGATGCCCTGTAGTTTATACAAATTAAAGATTGTACCAAGCTAGAGTAAACATTTCACACTCTAGGTGCCCAAATTATGACAAACGGTTTAAAGACATTCCAAGGGAAATAATAATATCTATCATCTGGCATCATGCTCATTTTGGCCAAGATTTTTATTGTAATATTAATAACAAAATTATTAAATCTGGAATTTTTATTACATCACAAACATTGCTCATTGCCAAGAAAATTCACAATCCATTTACAAAATATATCTGTCAAGAACAAATGAAAAATTTGTGTGATGCCATGCAAGGTTCATATGGTAATTAGATGTCAGAAAAGAATGACATCACGCTGCCTTTAAAAGAAATAAGCAAAGATGTCAGCAAAGTAAGAATGAGGACATGAGAAGCCTTGAAATGAAATAAGCAAATTAATTAGAAGAAGGTGTGAAAGCAAGGTAAGACATGAGAATCTTTATGGTAAATAAAAAAAATGAATGCAAAAGTATGTCAGCAAAGAAGAAATGAGGAAATAAGCAGGCTTTAAAGGGAAGTGAACAAATTAATGGAAAGATTTGTCAATAAATAATGAGAGCTTTAAAGCCAAGGGAAATAAGCAAATTAATGAAACAAAGATAAGGCCTTGAACAGCCTTTAATGTAAAGGAAAATTAATAAATGTACTAACAAGGGAAATAACGATGGTAAATTAATGATAATAAAGAGTTCTCTACTAGGAAATATAAACTGTTAAAAACCATAGAGCTACATTAAGAGGAAATAAGATAAATGTCATGTCTGTCAAAATTTAAAAATAAAAATCACCATCATACTTCCAAGCAGGTCAAGGAATGGTGTTTGACTGGTTTAAGGAAAGGCTTACACAGTCTGACACCCAAATCCCAATGAGAAGAAAACTCCTAGGAGATCAGAGTTTTCCATATAACATATATCACTTACTGTACAGAGTTAACAATGGTTAGCAAGAGTTGATGTCGAATCTGTGTTTGAAACTCTACTAACCAATCCGGCCTATTTGTGCGAGGAGAAACATGTAGCGCTCGCATGGCGATCCCACCATCCAGAGAAAAGCGATGGCACCTGATAGAAACAAAATAAAGTCAACAAGAGTGGAATGATAAATGTGGGAAAGTGTAGAGATAAATCTGCAGAGAAGTGCATCCCATTATGTTCAACGAATGTTTGAGACATGTCATTGAGCAGTGTACTGCATCAAATCTGTTACCTAACTAGAACAATATATTATATATTAAATACTGTACATTTTCTTAAAGAGTATTTCTTTTCTATAGAGCTTGATATAAATTGTTACTCAATAACAATCACAATCCTACACTAAACTATTCTAAGGATTTAATAATGAAAATTAATAATGTTTCTGACTTAAAATAGGTCAGCTCAAAAGCTTTGGTAAGTTTGCACTGTTTTACATGCTGCAAATAATAGAAAACTTTAAATAATATTAACAATTTGAATTTGTTATTTATATTAATTAATACTAAAATATAATTTAAAAAATAGAAACAAAAAATATCTACAAAACTGTAGATATAACTAACTTTTTCAACATCCCAGATTCTCACATACTATGCAAGACAATCCTGAGTTAAGAAAATTACAGAGTCTAGTCTGAGAATTCAAATTTTGAGCTCTTAATTATTGTCTGACTCCTCAATTTCAGCTATTACCTCACCACCCACCCCTCTATCTTGACACAGGCCTGATGAATACATGAATTATATGTATTTTCATGTCATATATTCAGTAAATAGACATTTTAATTCAATTCAAATCTTCACCCAAATTCTGTAATTGTTTGTAAAAAGCAATTTTCAATCTTATATTGATTTCATTAAAAAAAAATATGCAAGACTACATCATGATGACCTATAAAAAATATAAATAACTCTAAAAAATTCACTACATGAGTGAATCTGTCAATAAATTCAAAAGCTTACCACTGTGGCATTGCATTTGTGCCATGAACTGATTTGCCAACCCGCATCTGAATCCTTAAAAGAAAATAATGACAAAATAACTGTTAGTAAGGTTCTAATATTTTGGAGGAAACAAGTAAGTATTGTGAATGCATTCCAAGGACAGAATATAGTGCAAGAATGAAGAAAAAAATGTATTCAACACTTTAATTATTTGATAAAAGAAAATCATGTTGGTAATTGTAGAAGTGTGAAACTGAAAGCATGAGACAAATGTCCTTAAACTTAAGTATGCATTTATCATAACCCTAAAACATGATTATTTAGATTATTTATATCATTATATTAATTCCATATATTTGGGTTAAAAAAAAAAGGAGTAATTAATCACTAAAAGAACCAAAACAAATATGCACTTGATCTCAATTATCTTGAATTCAAGACTTGATCTTGCTGACATTAAATATGCTATGGTTTGATCGCAGTGACAAGATTTTATAATTCTAGACACTAACAATTTTTAAAATATTACAGACAGAATTGATAGGATTATTTATCTCAAAATGTTTCAGAATACCTATAACAGAGGTCTCAATTTAACTAGGATCATCACCTTCCCTTGAAATCATACTGAATAATAATGTATTCATTTAGAATCTCACAAATTCTCCCTGAATATACACATACATGATGTGTTCATTTCGAATCTCACAAATTCTCCTTGAATATACACATACGTGATGTGTTCATTTCGAATCTCATATCTTCTTGAATATACAATAATCTACAATCTCCACAGTAATGTGCTTACCTACAGTCACTTAACTACATCAAAATATGACCTTAATAACATATTCTGACAAACAATCAGGAAACAAAAATATGTATAAAGGTAAGCCAGGTTAATGATAATGTGTTCATTTTAAAACTAAGAATTATTCAAAAGCACACAATCTTAATAAGGACTGTAATTATGAAAACTAATTCCAAAGCACACAAAAGTCTTAACTATTGTGATTATGAAAAGCAATTCCCAAAGTAATATCTATGCTATATACCAAGGATGACACTAATATGTTACCTGCATTCCAAACACAAATAACTTTAAATAAAATTAAATGTATGTTAGTTAGATTAGCTGGTGTCTGTTTATCAGCATAAACTGAAAAAACATTAGAATATTAAAGGTACATTACAATAATACTATTTGTGATAGTGTATTAAAGGTTAGCTAGTGTATTATAGGTAAGCTAATGTTATACTATTTGTGATAGTGTATTACAGGTTAGCTAGTGTATTATAGGTAAGCTAATGTTATACTATTTGTGATAGTGTATTACAGGTTAGCTAGTGTATTACAGGTAAGCTAATGTTATACTATTTGTGATAGTGTATTACAGGTTAGCTAGTGTATTACAGGTAAGCTAATGTTATACTATTTGTGATAGTGTATTACAGGTTAGCTAGTGTATTACAGGTAAGCTAATGTTATACTATTTGTGATAGTGTATTACAGGTTAGCTAGTGTATTACAGGTAAGCTAATGTTATACTATTTGTGATAGTGTATTACAGGTTAGCTAGTGTATTACAGGTAAGCTAATGTTATACTATTTGTGACAGTGTATTACAGGTTAGCTAGTGTATTACAGGTAAGCTAATGTTATACTATTTGTGATGCACAAAACCATTCACAAATCAAAAACAAAATGAAAAATGACTACAGCAGTAATATGAAATAACATTTTCTCTTTTATACACAGGTCTTACCTATTTATTTGTGACCTTGGGTCATAGTTAACTATCTGTAACTTCTGACAGCTTTGTTTTATCACATTTTAACTTAAAATTAATTTTGTTTTTAAAACTCAGAATTAATAAAAATGTTCATTACGCTGTAAGGTACAAATGTATCAGGTGACTCTTTACTTGCAATCCCCGAGTTGGGATATAATTGTCATTATGTAGGGCATATAGACATAACTGTCATTATGTGGATCATATAGTTGTTATTATGTAGGGCATATAGACATAACTGTCATTATGTGGATCATATAATTGTTATTATGTAGGGCATGTGGGCATAATTGTCATTATGTGGATCATATTTTTGTCATTATGTAGGGTACATAGGCATAAATATCATTATACATATGCATATACATTGTTTACAAAAGTATGATCTTGCTACACACACATGCACTATAGATTACTGTATATAAATGAATATATTACCAGTATTTATACAAGTGTAATACAATTTGTTGCAAACTTATTTATGTTTGGGTATGCTTGTAGCTGCAGAGGATATGATTTGCTGTCTAGGAAAACCAGGCTAGTCGCTAAAACTGATTTTGCGCTACAGCCATTTGTAGAGGTTTACTCCCTTTTGATTTCCAGGGAGGTATGTATAGTGAAAAAAAATTATCTGACATAAATTAAAATGTTATTTTAAAAATAAACATGAGATTATGAACTTTAATAAATTATAAAAAAAACCACTTTTGAATTTTTTCACTTTAGCTGGGTTTTCCCAGACAGCATCACATATTTACAATTACACAAAATATACTGATAGTGTAACGTGCATATTATGTACGTGAGTTGTGAATGGTTGGAACATGTGTGTGTGTGTGTGTGTGTGCATGTGTTTTATTTGAAAGTAATTTTAAGTTTTGAAAATAAATCAATATGACAATCAGTATTAAATATTAAATTAAGTTTAAATCTCATGGATACGAAATATAACTAAATGTTTAAATTTCATGAATACCAAATATGACTTTAAAAAAACAATTTGCCATAATAATAATATAATGATCCATAGAATAAACTGTAACACTTGATGAATAAAGGACAGAAATATGTACTTTAATCAAATAATGAGCTATAGAAAAAGCTTTAACTAAATAAAATGTTTCTCCTCTTCCTGAAACTACATTTTAGGTCTTCCCTAATTTCTATATTTGTTTTTTTAAAAATCAAAGTGCATGCCTTCTTGAAATGAAAAGTGTTCTTTAAGCAATGTGACATATTAGTTGGGGAAATGTGAAAATGAATTGTGGCACTGTGTACTATCATTAGTCCTCTTTCACCTCACAGCTCAGACATGAGCTAAGGCCACAAATACTGACATAAGAAAGAACTTCTGGTTAATGACAACTATGACCTTGTCATAAATATTCGGCTGAAACTTTTCAAGTAAATGAAATTCTGAAGAACATTCAGATTTGGAAATGGTGTGGTTTTAAGATCATGCCCAAGCTTGCAATCACAATGGGCATAACATTAGGATTTAGGAGGAGGTATATATGCTGTTTCATAATTTTTTTTCTCATCTGGTGATATCTGTTCAGCACTTAGCATACAGCCAACATAATTTAGCTATCTGATTTGGAAGTATGCTTGATTAAACATATGTCATACAAACATATGAATAATGTCTAGAATAAGAAGAAATGTTCTATCCATTTGTAAAATGCAACTGATATGTGTTAGTTCAATACTGCAGGGATAGCTGATGGTTCAGACTGTGCATTGTACTGGCAATGCGATACAATATCATGGCAGTACTCACCCCAGCAATATGTCACAAATAGAAAGACTGTTCAATCATATATGGTTGTGCATTATTATAGTAACTGGCACACAATATGACATTCACCCCTACAATATGTCACAAGCTGAGCAAATGTTCAATTCAAAACAGTCATGCTGGGTGTGATAGTCAGTAGGAGGGCTACATGGAATGTTTTACTGTCATTGTTAAGAGTTATGCAGGCTAGATCAAAATAACTCAAAATATAAATTTCTTATTCCCTTTCAGACCAAAAATCTATTTCAAAAGCAGAAAAAATACCATAACAATATAAAATGACAACAAAATAATATTATAGAATATATCTTATTTTTTTATTTACTAGCTGTTAATTGCAAAAAGCCACAGGCATTAACACAAACTTTAAATCCCAAACATTATACTGTTGTACAAGCGAGCAGAGGCAGATCTATGAGCAAACAAACAAACAAAAAGATTAATTTTGTTGAGCAGTGATCTTTGCAAACTAAAGTAAGCCTAAACTTTGTTGCTAGATGTACATTAATAATACTGATTTAATTCTGCAGACTTCTAGCGGTAAAAGTTTTGTGTAGAAAAATTACATTCAAATCATCACAAACTAGACATGCATATTTGCATCAAATATGATTATGCAAATAAATGTACTTCTTGCATGCTTTGCATAAACTTTTCAAATAAAATTATCAATAAATGATTAATATAATCATGCCTCAGACTTCTTACAGATAAATAAAAGAGAAAAGAAATCTTGTGAAGTTATGCTTTAAATCAAAATATGTAAAAGCATATTATATATATGTAATCATTAATTAGAAAAGTGCAATATAATAATATACATATTTTTAAAATTCTACACATGATATAAAACAAATAAAAAATTCAAACTACTGAATATAATGTTACACACCCAACAAATCAATGTTAGTCAAAGCACAATGAAATCCAAATGCTTTTAAAATTAAAAAGGAATTATTAAATGAACCACTGCATACATAACACACACTTCAATATATAAATTCACATTCATAACCGGTCAGCACTTACAAATCCATCAATTCATATGCTCCTTGGCTGAAATATATTATAAGGACATTATATTAAACAGCTCCCATTGCAGTTACTACAGAAATATTTTCCTCATTGAATATATAATACTGATAAAAAATAAGAATGGTGAGAAAGATGTGCAAAAATGTGTATTAATCAGCAAGAGTGGCCAATGTTATTTATGCTAAATAATAACGACTTATAGCATCAAAAGTAAGCATGCACTGACAGTGAGGTCAATTCAAATGTTAATAAAGCTATGGTTATAAATGTACAATCAGACATGACAGACTTTATGTTAAACAATCTTTACTGCAGAATGTCACTACCCTTTGTAGCCCCTTTAGCACGTTTACAACATTCTGAAAATTCACCATAGACATACAAACAATTAGATTTGCAATAATGTTAGCATGCAAACAATGTTAATACTAAAATTTAGCCAGAATTGAAATATATTAAAGAATTAACTGCATTCTGTTATGGTATTAAATGATAAATCATGATAATGAAATCAATAGAGAAAATGGTATTTAGTTCATCATTCTATTTTTATGGAAGGTTGGTCAAAACAGTTGCACTGATTTGATGAATATTTGTTATTAAGAGTAAAAATGAGCTTCCCATTATGCAAAAAAAATCTTTATTGGATGAGTTTTAGTCAGGGATGAATTAAAGGGGTTAAACAAGAACAACTAAATGTCCCTGCTTGGTCCAAAACAATGTCAAAAGTCATTAATAAGTTAAATCCATATATTATTATCATTATTTTACTCTTTCTCAGTCAAGGTTTGTATTTAAAATAGTGTTAAGTTAAACTCTGATTTTTTGTTAACTTTCTGAATTCATGATGTATTTTTATTGCCCTGTGCATAAATGAGGACAGAGAGAAAGTGGTAATTATAATCATTAGTTTCATATATTCATAAGTAATCTGCCTTTGTATTTTTTCACACGTGGCACAGTTTTTCCTTTCTTCTTTTACCTGTAATAATATTCCTGCTGCAAAAATTAAATGCAAATTTTATATATAGTTCAGATGCTGAATTGTCTGCTATTTTTTTTTCTGAATCCAAGAGTTGGATTCAAGGCAAAATAACTGTGAGGCTGTCCAGGATCTATGGAAATTCCTGGAAGATAGAATATCCTTTGAGGAATATTCTTTCACTCCAGCCTGATGGTTTAAGTGCACTAATGACAAGATTTGTGTAGTATCAATACTTGATGCATTAGGAGTATTGGGATGAGATTTTCTTTGAGCCAAAAAGAAAATAGAATTCATTTATGCAAAATCTTATGTTGTATCAATAACCTTATATATTTATTATAAGAAGAACAATATATCTATATCAAGAACAAAAAACCATTCAATACAGAAACAAAAATTAACACTTCTGTAAACCTTCAGAATTAAGTAGTTACACATATATTTGTATTTGTGAACTTTCCTTGCTTGGATATTATACATTTAGTATAAAATGTAATTTTATAGTACATTAAATAAGTAATTATTATTAATAATTGTTTTATCAAAGAGTAATATCACATACTTTAATAAAACTCCATTCACAATAGATTTGATGAGAAACTGATGTTTTATGGTTGAATTACCTGTGCTGAATGCAAAGTTATGATACAAACAGTCTTTCACACTGCAATGTGAAAGAATTATCAGGGGAGAAAAAATTAAAAAAAAAACCCTCTGAAAACAACCGTCCAAAACTATGCCAGTGACAAAAGAATATAAAAGTGATGATAAAATGACAGGGAAATAACTGTAGCAATTAATGTTTTCCTCCATATCTGGATAAATCTTCATTATGTGTGGATTCTCAACATTTTTAATCATTAAAAATGTTAATGAAACAAATGTGTTCACTGTTTTATTGTTGAAGGTAAAATGTAGGCCTCTGTCTAATAATAATCAAAATGACACTGCACAGGGGTTAAGCATCTACTTACAAAGACGGCTCATCATGATCAGAAAAGCTGAAGAGCAGTGGCATGACACTCCGTGCCTGTTCATGTTCTTCAAATTGTCCAGCAGCATCTGCTCGAGAGCCTTCCTGACGAAAGACTAATGGAAGTCCTGATTTGTTGACAAGCCAAAACGGCACAGCAATGGTCAGCTGCAAGAAATATACCTTTCATATGTACATTGATTTTACTGTGCCTCACTTGCATACAAATTTATGGCAGAAGTATGCTTATATTACCTAGTGAACAATCATGCATCATATGTTAGATTGATATCTGTAATAAACAAACCAAAATAAAAAGTACAATTGAGTCTTTTGTGAGATTGCTATGGGTCATTGTAAGAATTTAAAACAAATGAAAACAAAGATGAATGGTAGAGAAAAAACATCTATTTTATTTGTCCAACTCAAACTGCAGCAAACTGTCATTTTGGTACAATTGTCTTGCTGTGCCTTAGTTCAATAACAACAATTTGAGTTTAGCCCAATTTTTTGAGCTTATTCCACAAAATAGTAAAAATAGTCTCTTATTCTATCAGTCTATGCAAACCACACATAGGGTGGAATTAAAAAGAAACAGTTCTCAGACAACACAAATATTTGCTATGATGTTAGCAAGAATAGTAAAGATGAATAGATAGCTTCGTATCAGTCAAGCAAAAATAAAATAAACTGCATTTTACCAAAAAGAAAAGATCATATAAAATTCAACCTAACACACATTTTCTTCCACAGAAGGTTGAGTGACACTAGTAATAATTCACATTTTAAATGTAGAGATGATGAAATAGGATATAAGGATGTGTTGTGTGCCAAGGCACAAGTACTGCAAGTGGCCACAGATGCAGATTCACCTCTACTCAACAAACTAAGTGTCTAAGCTATCACCAACCAATAATCCACCAGGACCAGTAATAAACTTTCAATATAAACTGTTAAAGGAGGAACAGTCTCAGTTGACCTATGTTGAAAATCGAATTTTGTTCTCCTTTTCATTATTATTATTATTATTAAATTTTTGTTGTTGTTTTCAACCCCACATTTTGGTTAATTTGTTAGAGTGACTGAGAAGGTTTGGATGGGGGCATGAGCCAGTTAGATAATATATAGATAATAATATATGTTGTAATTAATCAAAGGGGAAAGCTAATGTTTTCCAACCCAAGGCATGTCAGCTAATTTGTCTGTCGCTGTTAGGCGAACGATAGCCCCGAACAGTCTGGCATAAGATTGAAGGGCAGATTAGGCTGCCCAGCTGTCGTTAATATTGGAGTTAATGTAATAACCTTGATATTCAATAATTTTGAGCCCAATACTGCAAAAGGGTCATTAAATATAACTGGGCATGTGACTACTAGCAAAGCCTTATGACCATCAATGTGCTGGACAGATGAGATAATGATTAAGGGACACTATTCTCATAAAAGGGGTGAACAACTCATGAGTGCTCTTCCATCTTTCATTCTAAGGGTCTACAACTCTACATGGAGCCCTGATGAGCTCTATAAATGGTAGTATGCACCAGACATGTGAGGAACCGTATCCTCTGGAGTAGCATATGACTAAAAAGGGTTTTAAAAACAAACTTGGAGATGGTTTGTGAGAATTGGAGAAAAGACGATCCCCTATGTTCTCGCTTATTTTGAATCTAGAAAAGAAAAATTACATAAGCAAATGCCTCACATTCATTCTCAAAATAGTTATTTTTGTTTAAATCCTAGCTGCTCACACTCTTTCCTTGGCAATGCTGTTACTTACTCTCAGAGCACCACCACGATGAGTCTGAATGCGAACGGTTAGTTCCAGCAATCGATTCTTTGAGTCATACACCCGAAGCTTGACTTTATAATGATTAGTGTTAGGTGGAATCAGTAGCTCTTTGCAGTTAGAGAAGTTTTCCAAGTTAATGCCAAGGTCAAGGTTGCAGCTCAAGTCAACCTGTGTGCAGAACAAAAAAACAAACAAAAAACACTTCGTTTGAGTTTTTCTGAAATCATCAATGAAAGGTCAAGGTTACAAGATAAAATGAACTTGATTTCAGTACTGACGATAGGCTTGTAAGCAGTGTAATTAGAGTTGATAGCACAAATAAAATAGTGCCCCTGAAAAGTGTTCTTTAAAATTCTGGCTGAATTCTTATATTGGTAATCAATATGGTTATTCATTATAATACTGGTTACAAAATAATAAAAACACATTTGTATTTTGTTGTTATAAAAACAACTTATAATGTTGCTATAAAACAAGTGATGAATAACATATGTTACTGGAATTTTTATATTTTTTACTATAAAAACGGCACACACCCAAATCTTGTACCCTGGGCATATACACCTGCCTCATCCTAGTTCTGCCACTGCTTGTAAGGGAATAAAGAAGAGAGTACAGGTTAAATCTGCCTTTTTTCCCCAAATCTCAGCTTTTCTGTAGTTCATGTAGGTGAATAACATAAGGTTACAAAGATAAGTCTAATTTCATGTCAGCTATTCTGAAGGTCTTCTAGGAGAATAATGCCAAGGTTACAAAAATGTCAAACGACATCCTGAGAGTAAACTCATTACAGCAGATTGAAGTTCACTTAAGGCACAACTCAAAACTGCAAAAGCAAATGTTCTCTTATACATTTGTAAATTGCAATAACACATGAAAAGTTATTCAATACCTAATTTTGAGGGAAAATTTCACTTTACATTTTTTTAAATTAAATGAAAGAGATGTTCAAAAGACCTTGAATTAATAAAAAGAAAATAGCTCTACATGCATGTGTGTGTGTGTGTACATTTATTTCTCTTCACAAATAAAAAAAAATGAAAATGAATCCATTCAGTTCACTTTGGAAAAATTCCTAATCATTAATATCAACACTCACCCCATGAAGGGCTGCCTCATGATCAGGTTTGAGATTGCCTGACACCTCAGTCCCCCGTAGGTAGTAATGTAATTCGATTGGCAGAAGGTTGATTATGGTAACTGGTGGCAAAAGAGTGACCTGATGACCTGGCATGGTAAGGCTGCTATGCAATCCTGTTACTAGAGAGTCCTCAGGATAGTTTTCCCTCAACACAGACACGCAAAACCTGTTTAAAAAACCATAACATTTAAAACACCTGATTGGCTGCACTACTGTGTTCTAACATCAAATGTAAACAAATATGATTTCATACACCATCTTTGATTCACTGAGATCAATATTTCTTTCCAACTTGAAGACATCATCTGCTTGAATTTTGCATCTTCATTTCATGGTAGATACAACTTTGTATCTACTGAGAATAGTTGAGGTTCTAATGCTCTCTAGGGGCAATGTTGTTTAATTATATAAATACATCTACTGACTCAGAATAGTTGAGGTTCTAATGCTCTCTAGGGGCAATGCTATGTAACTGAATAAGTGTTACATGTCCAGTATTTATTTAAAGACCCTGCTTAGGAATTTTACAGAAACTTTAATTTAATTAGATAAATTAATTTCTCCCTTTTCCCTAAACAGACTGGTTGCTCAAATTATCTTTCGTCTCATATGAAAATGCGCCTTTGTAGTACAGACAAACAGATTCACGAACAGACAACTTGTGTACAATAGCCGGTTTGGAAACCGTTAACACTCTCTTAAATCTTTATGCATTCAAAAGGTTCATTTAGCTCAGTCGATCCCCCATCCAAACCACGAATTAGGTCTATATGCATAAAAATTACTACAAAAGAGGTATTAACAAATAAAGAATTTAATAGTTAATATTTAACAATAACAATCAATTACGAAGACACAGCTTCAGATCTAAACTAAGGCGAGTACAATCGGCTTGAATGTTAGTGTTTTAAGAGTTATTTTTGCCAGCACTTTCGATTGATTCAGAGTTCGGTTTTAGTTACTCATCTTTCTCAGTAGTCTTGATGTACACGTGGTCTAAGGACAGTTCGATCCTTCCACGTATCAAGCGATGCTTGCATGTACAACCGTAGTTTCCAGTAACCTTGCCGTCTCCCGACTTGTCACACTAGCGATCTGTCATAGCATAGCACCAACAACAATGGCGACACGGAATTGTACTTCATTCGTCAGAGTTGCACAAGAAACACGCCACGCACTCAACGATGATGCGAAGGTGGCAATAATACGTAGAACATATTATAAGGCTGAGAATAAGAACCCGCGCTGAAAATACAAGTGTGGTTCTATAAGTGATTTGCGTTTACATTCGCAAATCATCCAAGCACGTGTGATTGATACAAGGCGCTTAATTTTAAATCTTCGACTATCGTGTCTTTTACAATATATTTATATTCATAAAAGATACAATATAATTCACATGTGTGTTATTTTTAACATTACATGAACGTATGAATTTCCAAACATTTACTTCATCAAAAATGGAATTCATACAAGGAGAACAAAATATAATTCAAATTAAGTATGAGTGCTTTACAATTAACAATGAAATTACACGCAAGAGAATCATTTGAATTACAAGAAAATTCGCAACGTGCACAGACGTTCTGCGGCACAAGAGAATTAAGGTTTATACAAATTAAAGTAAAAAAGTTACAATTAATTTATATACAATGAAATCTTTAGGCTTTAGTCATTCTATCGAATCACGTATGCTTGGAGGAGAATTATGGTAATTCGCACAAAATACATACATAAATTCATATACAAAAATACAAATAGTAAAATGCAATATCATTGTAAGAAGTAGACGTGTTACCTTCTTAAAGTAGACTTTACTGCATAAGACGGGTTCCTATGTTCCTATGTTCCTTCCGACTCAGCAAGATTTCGGCGACTAAGATGCTCGAGAGCTGGGTGTATGTCGACCGATTTGCGTTATGAGTAAAGAATATTACCGCGTCAAGAGTATTTATTGTAATGCATGAATGTATCACGTGACTAGAACTTTCTCGACTGCTGTCTAAAGTTACATAACAAGGGATGAACTCACTATTGTTTTCCCCTCATGCTGGTGCATGACGGTAGGGTTCTAACAAAGCAATTCAACTCGAATATGATATTAAAGTTTCGGAGTGGGTCAGAAGTTCGTGACACAGAATTCGGTCAGAAGTCTGTCACAATAAGTGACTTCATTAAATCATCATAATTTATCTCTATGCAATGTTGTTTAATTATATAAATACATCTACTGACTCAGAATAGTATGGGGTTCTTTTGCTCTCTCTGGGCAATGCTATTTAAGTGTATAAGTGACTTCATTAAATCATCATAATTTATCTCTGTGCAATGTTGTTTAATTATATAAATACATCTTCAAATTATCAGCATTTATCTTTGTGCCATACTGTGTAATTATTAAAATGGTTCTTTATTAATATCATTTATGTCTTCAATGGTGTACAATTATATAAATGTCTTCATTAAAATCATCATTTATCTCTGTGCAATACTATGTGATTGTACAAATGTACCTTCATTAACATCATCATCATTTAATCTATACTTTTGCACTCAGAGTAAATAGTTATAAAAAACCCACCGATATACCCCTTGTCCATCAAGTGCATTACATGTACGCACACCATCATTGTGCTCTCCAGGTTTTGTTACATGTTGCCACTGAATCGCTGTACTGCAGAAGTGAACATGCCAGTCTGCTGGGCGTGCATGCAGGCGACTGTGCACCCAGGCGAGTGGTACTGGAGTAGGCTGGTTGATTGGCAAAACAATGGTCTGGTGCTTGCCTGCAACAGCATAAACCATAAGTAAATGTAAATAAAAATAATCAATTTCTCAAAAATTAATCAATCTCTCTAGTAACAAAGTTTTAATCGTATGATCGGAATGGTCAGAAAATTGAAAAACTAAACCTGTAAATGAAAATATTTGTTAAAACAGTCCAAAACCAAAATACTGGATATCTTTCTTATACCTTTCTCATCAGTGTTTTCCATCTTCAGCTCCACAGGACTGTCTAGCTTATTGACCAGAACCAGAGCTGACCGAACAACAATTAACTTTCGAGCACTCCCTTCTTGTTTGACATCCAGAACTACTCGAGCTGGTGCTGTTCCACTCTACAAAAATAATTTAAAAAAATTTTAAATGTGTACTTCTGTGTAGGATATGCTGTTTGAAAGGATTTAAAAGATGGCATTACTTTTCCTTTAATGCACAATTATGCATATGACATGCTTTCAAGCACATATGCACATCTTTCATTTCTCAACTTGTTGGACGATACACAAATACATTCATATCAGTTCAAAGTAATAACTCCATTATTCAATTAAATTTGAGCTAATTTGATAATCAGAGATTAAAATCTATTAATAACAAAATGTAAGGTATTTTCCTCGATCATCTAATTATCTATTCAACTATACAAAGACACTGCTGTTTTAGAATCTGATGCTAATAAATTGATCTCCTCTATTCATAATTCAGTCACAAACAGGTAATAGCATTAAAAAGTATATTATTGTTTAATAGGCATTAACTGATGTTCTGTTCAGTTATATTTAGTTAGCTGTTCTTACAGTGTGATAAAAAATATTTCTCTTAGTAACTCCATTATAAATCTTATAAAGCTTAATCCTAACAGTCAGTCAGCTTACTTACTGATTATGTAGATCAGGGGTGCATTAATGTTTTAGGCCAGAGCCCACATTTCCAATTAATAGTGCGTGGAGGGGCGCCACATGGATGGCTCAGTAGAGAAAACAACACAAATAATGAAATAATGTGCTTTACATTCGTAATAATGGTAACATCCAAAAGTCCTCCAGGGGCCGTATAGAGCCCTGTCTCAGGCCACGGTTTGTGCACCCCTCATATAGAGTTTGAACATGTTTTTCAAACAACTCATGTCAATAAATTAATGAGTGAAGGGAGGAACATTTAAGCACATCCATCAATTTACTGACATCTATAATATACAAACTACATTGCAGAATATGAAGATATAAATGAAAAATTTATTTGAATGCCTAAACCCTAACCAATCCACATCTGCTCTGGCTCTGCTTTAGTTTGCAACAAAAAAACTGATGTATATTTTGTTAAAAGATTTGTGATAAATTAAAATATATCTATTATTTTGTTTGTAGCCTGTTTTTGCAATAGTGATTCATGAAATTGTATTATTTTCTCTCCAGAAAGTAGAATTTAAACTGATTGTGATCAAAACTGTTGTAATTTAAGATAAGTGATCCAAAGATTTTATATGTGTATATATATATGAGACAAAAAGACACAGTCATCACATAAAAAACTCAAGAATGAAAAGTAAGTGAGGCCTAAAGGTAAACCATAAATATGGCTTGAATGCAGATTTGTATAAGAATGTACAGTGGTGAGTTCCTTCTTATTAAATAGATGACATTTAAATTAATATAAGAATGTACAGTGGTGAGTTCCTTCTTATTAAATAGATGACATTTAAATTAGTATCATGATTCTGTTAAAACTACACCTGTTACAAGCAAATTAACTAAGTAAACTTAATTTTAAAAATATTCCTGTAAGGGTGGGATTAAATGTTAAAAAGTAGTCTGAAAGAAATTTTGCGGTTAAATTCAAATGCTCAAGAGATTTTACTATGGAAGAAAGAGGAATTGAACTAAAACATAAGGTTATGTGGTAAGCAATTTATTTCAATCCTAAAAAATAAATTTATGTATAATACCATTATTAAAAGTTATATATATATATATATACTTTAAAATATAACCAAAACACAAATATAAGAACTATTTTCAAAATAAATTTGTCTTTGACTTTACTTACAGGAGCTTTTGAACTAGGTTCTGCATGACGGAAGTAGATTCCGACTTTGTCCACGGACACAGGAGACAGCTTCTGCAATCCATCTATCATTACAACCAGCTGGTTGATGTGCATATCGTGAGTTTTCTAAAATAGAGGAAATTATACATACACTCTAATACATATAATTAGAACAACAAATTACACTATTACATTTTTTTAAAATCAAAATTCAACTAGTATCTCATTCCTTTAATTTATTAGTTGTGCAATAAACAAATTGTTTAGGATGATGATGGCTGTGAAAAATATTTTTTCTTGTTTCATTGGAGTATTATGATATTTTATATCATTTCATTAACCTTCATATTCAAATACAATGCCCTCATCAACATATATTATTTGAGAAATAAGAAAAAAATCCTACCTTATGTCTAAATTTTTCACGGCGATGGTAGTGGAAAGGTTTTGAATTCCCAGGGCCCACAAGCTCCCACCCAGAGCCTTTGATGTAGGATGAATCAGATGATTGACTACTGAATTGTGGCTTTTCTCCAGGCAAACTGAAAGATAAATAAAATAGTCAAGGATGTTGGACTATTCTGGCAGAAAGATGGGATAATTCAGGGCAGAAACATTTTGTATGCTTAAATAAAGGCATATAAACTACAAGTATGTCAACAGCAGTAAATATATAACAGTACAGAAACTAAAGTACATAAACTAGTTGCAGAAACCAGGATAGTATATAAAAGAATTTAGTATTTTAATCTGACTCAAACTTTCAAAATAATTTTATAAACAATGAACACAATTTTACTTAGATTAAAAATATTTTTATATACAAACTAAAACAATATGTGCAAACTTTTCTGCTGCAAAATCCCAAAACAAATTCTCTCATTTAAAAAAAAAATAAAAACAGAAATGCATGCTAATTCCCAGAAAAACAAAGTTCTGTAAACTTATTCCCTCTAGAAAAAATATGAATATTGTGAGAGGCAAGAAGTTCTGTAAATGAAGAAAGTCATATTTTGTACAATCAAGATTTACATGTCAGTTTTTAAGCTATATCAATAAAAAAAAGCCCAACAAATTATAAATATGCTATTTTGTTTCTGTTTTCTTATCATTTGAAAAGTGAATTATCTTATAGAATTTACTTAAGCAATCTTGAGATGACTGTGAAAATGATCACTGTAATCTGACACACATTTAAATAGTCAGTTTGCCATAAAGTGATGTATATCTTGATGTAATTCAAATGACAGCTGAACATTTAGAAAGTCACTATAAACGTGGTGCATTGGGTTAGTATATAATGTATGACAAACATTTAGAAAGTCACTATAAATGTGATGCATTAGGTGCATGAAATGTATGACAAACTTTTAAAAAGTCACTATAAACCTGATGCATAGGATTAATATGTAATGAGTGATGAGTCACACATTTGCTTATTAAAATTAATTTAACATACCTTGATGGGTTAGAGGTGGCAGTCATGAACCAAAGTGCTGAACCTGTGTCATTGCGAATGATGTATGGAATGAACCGTGAACGACGTTGCATCTCCATGCCACCTTCTCTTTTCTGCTTCTTCTGGTCAGCTCTGTAAGAATGCAAAAGCAAACCAAACAATAATATGCTAAGCAAATATCAAACACAGATATTGCATAAAATTTGTTCCATACAACACTGTGAAATACCACTGATATTTTAATTCCTATACAAATCAGCATTTCAATGAGTGCTAGTATAATTTCAATATATCTAGGTGTATAATATTCAATTACAATTAATGTTATGAACTTTTGTTAACTTGACTGAATACATTGTTTTCACACATCAAGCAGTTACATGATGAAAATGGGGGAATTGTTAACTTTGAATTATAGCCTAATAAAAAAATATTAAAATTTAAAGTGTAGATTACTAGAAATCACCTTTGTTTTGAGCTAAACCATGATAATGAAACTCTATAAACTAAGCATATTTTTACTCCAGAAATTCAAATATTTGGCTAGGTCAAACTGTGCTAGTTGCAATCTTCTTTCATCATCTATACTCTTTAGTTTGGTTGAGGCCCCTTTTCTTTAATCTTAAGTTTCTTTTCCTCAGCTTCTTGTCTCATTAGCTCTAATTCTTCGGCCACTTGTAGCTTCTGGTTTTCTAAACTTGTAACCATCTCAAGTCGTTTTTTTTTCTGCCTCATACATTTTGCTAATTCATCATCATCTATGAACTGTTTCAACTCCACATTCTCTAATCCAAATTCAGTCTTCATCACAAGGAACTCTTTCTTAGCATTTATTAAATAAGCCATTTTCTACAGTTTGTGAGTTTTACCAAAATTAAAAAAAAAAAATATGAGATCGCTTATCGCCAGACTTCTCAAGCAAAAATAGTATATGCAGTACAGTTTTCAAACACAGACACACTTAAATCTCAAAATAAATATGCAGCTTGGCTCCAAAATCCAATGAAAAAACACAAGGTACTCTTGTAGTATCATGGTATTTCTTTTAACAGACATCTTGAACTAATTTGATTTCTAATCACACACTGTGTTGGTGGGTGCAGCAGTACTTTTAATATGTACTTGCAGCAATTCTTTAAAGTAAACATAATAACGACCAATAAAATATACATATTTTAAAAAATAAACAATTAAACATAAATTATAGTGTGCTTTTTAAAGGACATTTTAATGGTAGAATGATGCCATAAATAACCAATTAAAAACTCATAATTATTCATTCTGTTGAAAAATAATCAAAATTCTCATATCTTTTGCCTAAAGTGACCAAATTACAATGAGCAGTTAAACATTACTGCTGGCATTTCATAATTCTTTTAACACTAAACAAACCATTTTCTTTAAACTAAATAAAATCATTTTATAAAACGGTATGTGATTGCACAAGGTTACAGTAAATTATTAGTTAGGTCCACTGTAAATATTTCTGTACTTAGAGAAATTTAGAGAAATTTAACAATACAAGAGAGTTAATGATAGTGCATGCAATTATGTGTGTACAGTTCCAGACTAGTCTAAGTAAATAGGAAAAAGTGTCTAGTTCCATTAATTTTTTTCATTATTTTCTTATGACATTATCCCTATTTCTCAACTTAATTATTATATAAATTGTTTCAAAGTGACCCAAACTTAAGCACTAATTGTGCTGCTATTTTTAAATGTCAAATCTGGAAGTAAACAACTCAGGTAAAGAATATGCTAGACGTGCTGATGTAATCTAAACCAGTTTTAGGTGGATGAGTAGTTTTTATTATCCAATGGTTCTTACAAGAACGAGACCAGCCAATGGGCTGAGATCAAAGTTTCTCTGTTGAAAAGAATTGTATTCTCTAATTACTTTGAATCTGGTGTGGCAAGAAGTCCAGTCATGAAAGGTGGCCATTAGCTTAATGTTGATTTAACTGACTGATTGAGAGAGAATAATTATTTTATAATTGCCCGCAGTTATATATAAAATAAGCTGTATGTGCAGATTACATCTAATCATTAATGATAAGAGGATTTATTCTAATCCTGAATGATTGCAAGAATCACTGCAAACCCCTGGGCAATTGCCATGTTTATTCATTTTATTTGTTACTGTACTTTAAAAAATAATTTCTTCTAATTTATTTATTTAATTTGATTTCATAATATTCTATCTTCAAAGATTTTTAATTGGGGAGAAGACTGACACATATTTCTTGATTTAATTTAATTTATTTGTTAGTTTGGTAAGTACACATTCTGGTGACATTCAAAATTTAAACTAATATTCATGTAGGATTTCTTTTAATTAAACTCTCTGTAAAATCAACAAATGCTGACAGTGGGATAACAACAATCAATCAGTAAAAGTTACTTTCTAAAATCATCAAAATGATTATTTCTAATGAATTATCTCTTCTTCTTTAATAAAGTCATACAAGACTATGCTTGTATTCTAAATTCTCCTCAAAGGGAAATAATATTTTCTTATGTTACTTCTTAAATTTTCATATTGTTTGCTCAGCTAAGAATTTTATGGCTTAAAATATTAATAAAATAACTATTTTGATAAGAATAAGGTCTAAAAATAATTTTAAAAAAAATTTGCTATGCATAATAAGATAAGCATCTTCTAAACAAATCAACATCACCAATAAATTACGGTACTCCACAGGAAAAGGCAATATTTTTACATCCTGCATATAAAATACACACCCACCCACCCATTTTCATCACTGATTTATTTGGATGACAAGTTTACAAAATTACCTCCCTTTGAAGATTTTTTTACTGTTTTTTTTTTTTGTTGTTGTAAAATTGTAAATAAATATATTTTGGAAATATTTTTTTAAATACTAAAAGTTTTAAAATTTTATTTACACAAAAAAAGAAACAATAATAAGTTATTAGCCTATCTAAGAATGATTCTCAAATTTGTTGAATATTTAGTAAAGAAAACAATTTTTACAAAATAATAATAAACAATAAACCACAATTTCTAAGTGAGATTTCTACATGAGCATAGGGATACACCATTTAACAAATATCCAGTAAACTAACACAGTTAATAAAGTGCATAACTGTGGATTTGTGGCAGGTGCCTTTGTGGTATCCTAAATTCAAGTAAAGAGTAGGTAGATCATAATGACTGACATGTATTCTCTCTTTTTATACTAATATGTGTTACATTTATACCAATCATAATAGCTTAAAAGTTTGGTTCAACTAAATGATTTTTTTAAAAACCTAGTTCTGTAGGTAATGATTTTGCGTATTGTTAGCTATAGAAATGAGGAGTGCACATGAAGTAAGTATAATAACGTAATTTGTGAAAAATTCAAGATGGCGGTCAAGGATGTATCCTTTGTTTTTATGAATTTTGAATGTGAGATTATGAGCAAGAAATAATAAAAACTAACTTTAAAAAAGATTAGTTATATAAATTAAAGTTTAATTTTGATGTACAACTGGTTTATAAAGTAAAATATTTTTAAAATAATGTTTTGTAGGTAATCTTGAATGTGGTCTAAAAGTGGAAGAGTTTTCTATACTGTCGTTTGAAGAGAGTTAAAGAAATTATATTAATTATATTAAATATTAAAATCTTGAACATTTAACATATACATCTAGAAAAAAGCTACAAAATGATAAGTGTAGAATAGCTTTATAAGCAGTCTTCCCCCATATCAACAGTGCAATGACATCACTGCAATGATAGTGGCAAAAGCAAGTGAAAAGAACTTACCTGTGTTGTGCCAAGTAGTCTTGAGTCCAGCTTCCTTTTGTTTTGTCATACAGCTCTAGCAGGGTGCTTGTAAGGTTAACATTCAGAATCGCCTTAGCTGTACAACAGCAACAACAACAAAATGTTCAAGTTCTGTAGTTTACAGGAACAATGTTTGAGAGCAATTAATCTCTCACAGATCTAATGTTGGAAATAAACATGAACAAGTTTACAAACACTCATCTTCAAGACTGTTCATCAGACTCTCACACACCTTTCAAACTGTAGAAATGCTGTAAAAAGCTTACACAGAATTTGTACTGCTAACTTGGCATCTGGATCTCTGTACTGTTTCCATTCGGCGTTACACCTGAAGGCAGATGACATCAGATTACTAACAAGTAATTCTAGATTATTAATGCTTATAAGAATTATGTAAGAAATAACTACAAAAATGACTATACAAAGCATTTCCTAGAATGTTCAGAATTTAATCCATCACAAATGTCACTAGACAGGATTTTTAAGTCAAAAGTCACTGGCTTGTTTCATTTCAGTAGCCAGTTATAAATTTTTCACTTCCTGAAAATTATAGCCAAATCTCAATCAATTTATTGTTACTTTTTGTGGTTAAATATTTTCAGGAGTAGAATATTTTCAATCTCTAATGGTAATTATTATAAGTCTGTATATTAATTTAATATATATATATATAAAAATGGAATAATTTTGCACATTTTTACTTTAGTAATATTCATGTATGAGTGTATGTGAGTCAGAAACAAGGTTATGCATGTTGTGGAGAGCAGGCCACATGTTGGAGAGCAGCCCACATGATAATTCATGTAGAATATTATGTTTCATGGTTAGGGAAAATGTATTTAGCTTGGTGATTCTAAGTGTGAAGATAAGTTATTGATTTAGTTCTTTGGAATGAATTGTTAACAGCTGTCTTTTGGCATCAACATCAGTATTAAAGGTTTGTGGTTTTATTTAATTTTAAAAGTTTTGATCAATTCTCCATTCAACCATTCCTACCCCTAACAATCATTGTTGAAGTACATGATGGCATTCACTTTTCAAAATATATGTAATGCCATTTATTATTGTATTTATGTACAGAGTTATTATAAATGTTATTTTAATCAAAGGTAATAAAATGATTTTTTTGTAACATTCTTCACTTCATAGAATGTTTCTTTCAATGGCATATGTTTTATTCATCAATTCATTAGTTCATTTGTTTCTTTTGGTGATTTACCTTGATAGATCAATTAGTCCCATTTGATTCATTTGGATGAAAAGACATGCAAGTGAAATTCACACAACATTTGTGACAGCAGCAGATCTGAATATGGTTTGATCTCAACTGGGAAGAATTTTTCCAATATTAGCTAACTCTAGGTACTGCTGCATGAATTGAAATTATGAACTGAGTATTTCCAATATATCAACTCAGAGAAATGGACATATTTTCACTTTAATCAAACTTGGCTGCAACTAGACTCACTATAGCATCACCTTTCTAGAGACTCACTGAAAAAATTACAAAAATCTAAAATAAGTGTTCATTTTACCATTATATTAAAGCTGATAGAAACACCTCATCAAAGAAGCCTCATCAATAAAAAAATCTTTATCCAGATATTCCATTAAAAAGTTAATCAAGTCTGTGTGCTCACATATCTTTTACTGCTGATCAGTACGTGTCTTTTAACTATGATCACCATGGCCAAATGATGACACAGTTTTGCTTGTAGTCATAGTGCTGAGGTGGACTAAAAGCCAGTAAATCAAATCAAAATGAGATAATATAAACTATACCTCTGTTAATATAAAGACTTAAAGATGGCAGTAATGACAATGAGCAACAGAGTAATTATTGATACTGACGAAATAAGTGATGACTATGCTAAAGTAATATTATTCAATGTTTGGAAAGTCAGAAAGTGTCTCATTTTTAATAATATACAGACATGACACATACCCCCATGGTTCAAGGAATGGCTCCCAACCAGAAAGGTTGCGGTTGTAGTAATCCCCAACCAGCTGCAAAGTTGCCCTGCCTTCTATGTCAGGCTCAATTGTTTGGTGAATCTCGATTGCTATAAAAAAAAACCATAAAACTTTCCCATCAAACAAATGGATCATTAAAAACAGGTTAAAAATTGTACATTTGTAAATAAAACTTTTACTCTCTAAATAATCAATAACTGGTTCATGCATGCATCTCTCAACCTCAAATGATTTTTAAAAAAATTGTTGGTAAGGGCAATCTGGTGAATAAAAAAATTGTTGGCAAGGGCAATCTGGTGAATAAAAAAATTGTTGGTAAGGGCAATCTGGTGAATAAAAAATTGTTGGCATGGGCAATCTGGTGAATAAAAAAATATTGGTAAGGGCAATCTGGTGAATAAAAAAATTGTTGGCAAGGGCAATCTGGTGAATAAAAAAATTGTTGGCAAGGGCAATCTGGTGAATAAAAAAAGCTATTCGTAAGGGCAATCTGGTGAATACAAAAATAGTTACATTTCACTGTAAAAACTTATAAACTTTTATATGACTTTATATGCGTTCCCAAGATCTAGAAATTCACATGCAATAATATTCACACATCTTAACACAGTAGTAAAGAATGAAAATAATAATATTTCTGGCAGTTTTGGTGCTTTACCCATTAAGCCGAGTTGTTAATGTACTATGATTAATTTAGTGGACTCTAATGCTGTATAAAAACTAAAAATGTTCGAACAGGTGACTTTGGCAGCTGAATTTATCTCAAGTGTACCTGTGCAAGCTCTATTGCAAAGTTGCTTATAAAGAAAAAAAATAGAGAAATGCAACTACTGAAGTATATTTAATATATTTAATAAATATAAAAAATAACTTTCATCCAATATCTTAAATAATTGCACTTAACTGTCAACAAAAGCACTTTGTATCTGCATAATATTTCACTTTTGGAAATAAAAGCAGGAAGTGAGTGGAGATTCTTGGCAGTTCTTGATTTATCAACTCTGTTGTACTACTGCTTCAATAACACTGTTGTGCATATATGCCCCCCTTTTCCCCTACCGCCAGTAAACTTCTCAAATTAAAATCTTTAAAGTTGGAGAGGAGATAGATATTATTTGAGAGATCTAGCATCTTTATTTTTACACAAAGAAGTTCTAAGTGGTTTGCATTTTGATTAATTTTTCTTAACTTACAAGAATGTCCAAAAGGATTAAACAAAAACAATTAGTTGTTTAATCTAAGCTTAAATTTAACAGTTTACTTGTGGTGTAATGACAAAAAAACAAGAACAAGGGTGTTCAAACAAGACATGAAACATACAGAACATTTTTTTTATTAAGTTTAATATTACTAATTAAATTAGACTACTATGTCACAGATGTGAAATGATTAAGGCTGCCTATAAGTGGCAGGTCAAATTAAGATGCAAACTATCATTAAATTAGTTTGCATGAAACCTAAAGTTCCAATGAGTCAAGTAGCAGATGATGCAGCTTACCATTGCAAGAAATTTCAGCAAGAGGTACGTCAGCATCCCCACAATCATCAATAAGACAAAGGCACACACCATTTCTAACTTTTATCTGCAAACATGAATGAAGAATTGTCAAGTAAATGACAGTATTCCTTAAACATTTAATGAAAAATGTATAGACATAGCCATCATTTACAAGATATTACCATGAATGAACATTATTGAAACCTGTGTAATTTTTTTTAATGAAAAAAGATGTTTCAGAAAGTAATAATTTATTATAACATTTAATTAAACATGCAGACTATACCAATATCACCATGCTCAATTTATACTTTAATATAAATATCAATACATTCATTTTAACTGATGCAGATAATATTCAAACACTTTTGAGGACAAATTAACACAAAATAAGTATTATTTAATTCGTCAACAACAACACAATCATACGTTAAAGAAAATATTCTGACTATACATATACATTTCTTTTTTAAAAAAGGCTTGATTATATTCTGTTAATAAATATATGTTTTCTTTACTTTTTATTTTATTACTAGAGTATGATGGATGGACATTTAAAATGAATGCATTGCTAGGAACATAAAAGAATTTGTTATTCGAAGGCTTCATTATAAGTCACATTCGAGCATCATTTAACAAATGACCTTGAGTGTAGTACCTAACGTACCGTTCACACCACTCAGCATTACGTATTCCAAGCAGGCAACACAGCAAAAAAAAAAAAAAAGCGTGTTGCTGAGTCAATCAGTGGAATGAAATTAAACTCAGTGCCTGTACTGATGATGTCATAGTATGGTGAGCAATGGGTTTGCAAAAACATTTCAGGAGATAAAACTGCATCATATTATTCCCTTTCTGAGGGCCCACTGAAAGCTTTTATAACTTTTGTTCCTTACCTGCTCAGTTATTATTTTTACAATGAAAATTTACAATGAAAATTCGAGCATCATTTAGCAAATGACCTTGACCGTTGGTCTGTTATTATAATTAGATCAAAAACTTGGACTATTATTGTAATTAGATCAAAAACTTGGACTATTATTGTAATTAGATCAAAAACTTGGACTATTATTGTAATTAGATACAAAACTTGGTCTGTTATTATAATTAGAACAATTATGTTTACAAAGCAGCTTTGGTAAATTACATCATTCTTTCTAGTATACAAAATACTTGGCTTGCTAATCATTTTAGCACAAAATAAACATACATTTTCCAGCTGAAAGCATTTTTATATAAACAGCCAACTCTGTCACTTGTTATGTGGATGGCTCTAGTTAAGTGAATGTGAGAATCAAGAAATAGTGTTAGCATTTAACATGATCACAAACACTAGTTGCTACTGTAATGGCTATCAAAGGAATGGCCAACAATGAGGGCTAGTGGTGGCTAGGAGAAAGAAAACAACCACAAACACATCAGAACTTATAAACGTTTGTAAAGGATTGCAGGAAAAAAATCCCCAAACCCTCATACATGAATCCCAAATATAATATATATGATCACAAAAGCAAAAGACATTAAAATTTTATGTTACAGATAAGGTTTCTTTTATTAAAAAAAGTTTTCTTTGGAACCAAAACTATGCAAGATTTAGGTGCAAGAGCACTAGACATAGGATATAATATATATTTCTAAATATCTATTTTTTCAGAAATGAATGTTTATTTCACTCTTTAGTATTATGGGTTTACACAAAATACATTGCATCTTTGCTGCTGGAAACAAATAAAAACAGGTTTTAAATGTCAGACTATAACTCAGAAATATTTATTTTGATTTTTAATGCATAAGTCTCATCTACCTACTTATCTGTACACTTAAATTCAAATCTGTGGATAAAATAAAAATATGCAAAAATTAAATATTTAAAATATCCTGGTTTTTGTGAATCATAGGAAAGCATATGGGTGTGTTTAAATTAGTAAACTGAAAGAAATCTTTATATTCCAAAAGTGTTTAGAGAGACAACAACTGAAATAAAATAATCTCGTGCACGGATATACTCGGATATCTATTTCTACATTTATAAGTGCTCTTGCAAAAAATACTCATTTGTACACTTTCTCTTTAATTCAACAGTTAATAGACCCACTGTAACTCCACCAATGACAAACTAAGTAACAAACTGTTTCCTATCTTGACATAAAGAGCATAGACTCTTTGCTATAAACAATGAGCACTCAAATTCTTTCCTTGCCTCAAGTACATACAAACCTCACCTCCAAAGCAGTCACAGAAAACATGCTCTCATTTTTTTTTGTGGCTTTCTCTAATTCTGCCTTATCCCTCATCTCTGAATTGACTGAACCCCTTTTGGAATGTGAACTCAAACCAACACTGGGGGTAGAAGTAATGGTACAGCGAGCATGCATGCTGAGCCAGAGGGCTGCCAAGTTCACATCTTGATCATTTTCTTTCAGTGCACGAAGACAGTCATCTGTACTGAAGCCCATCTCGTGCAAGCGTTCTATGGCATCGTCTGGGAATAGTGAGGGGAGATGTGATACACAAATACATTCACCCAACTAAAACAACTTCTAAAAATTAAGAAACAAATTGCTCACAGAACAAAATTTCTAAAAGCTAAAACCTTCACATACAATCCAAGCACACATAAAATGCACAACAAATTTTTAAAATTTAAATGTAGGAAACAAACAAAATACTCGAATGCATATATATAAAATAACCAATGTAATAACTTGTAAACAGGGAGTCATAGAAGTGATTTATTACAAGAAAGTATAAGGAAAAAGGAAAAAACACAAATTTAAACACTAAAAGCTTGAATGATGCCAGCCATGAACTCCAACAAATTCTGACCAACAGTCAAAAACAAGCTTTGAAACTAAGCTTATTTCTCTATTGACATATAACTCACAGTTAATCAAAATAAAAGGATGTAACTACAAACCATAACTACATAACAAAAAATATTTTCAAGTTGAAAATAAAAATTATATATATATTTTTGACTGAAAATGAAATTATCAGAAAATATTATTTAAAACAGAAAAATAGAAAATATACGAAAGTGGAAGTGCATAGAAGATGCTAAATAATAATATGTGATTAAATACAACATTCTATGATTTTATTGTCTCTTCACATGAAAACATATGTATCAATAGGTTAAAATACAATGAGAAATTCATCTAGAGTGAATGCACACAAATCATGCAAAGGTCAGGCTTGTGTTCCATATAACAGCCATCACACAAGGCATGGTAACTAAGGATGGGGGCCAGGTGCATTCTCACCTGGGCATTGTAATGCACTTTGTCCCACCAGCGCTTTTTCCCTTTACCTGAAACTTGGGTACACATGCAAAATCATTTCTTGAATTTTATCATTATAAATCCTAGTCTGTGAGAAAGAGCAGCTTGGTGAAGTTAATGAACAACCTGATAAGCAATGAGCATAATGACTTCTTAATTAATTATTTTTTAGATCCAAAACCAATTAAGTGGAATCCAATTCAATTGGGCCCAATAGGAAAAGAGAGAATCAGAGCTTTTAATAAGGAAACAAATTCAAATTTAACACATTTACTGCTAACTCAACATTAAAAAAAAAATTCTAAATCGACTTTCTTGGAAATGTCACTGTTTTAATATGACACTACCAACTGCTCACCACCAGATGAAATATCACTGAGAAGACAGACTTAGTTCCCCTTGAAAATTATTTTCTGACAGCCAAGATATGTATATAGTGAAGAGGAAAATAGCATTCATGATAATAAACTTTTCATTTACTTTAATGTCTTTAGTGAAAGAAATCTTCTCCTAATTTGATTTTTTAGATTACTTTAATTTTTTTTTTTTTTTTTTAAACAGAAACTACATATTATAGTAACAGTTTCAAACTACTGATCTAGTTTTAATCAACAACCATTCATTAAAAAAAACAACAAACAAACAAACAAAGAAAACAATAACATGAAAAATCAGTCCAGCAAGAAAATTCCTATTTTCTTATTATGATTCCAAACACAATCAGCAGAAAGAGATGGGGGCTGGTCTATTCCCAATGAAGTGCTTTACCCCAAAGTTACAGACTATTAATGCAACTATAACCCATTAAGAAGTCAGTAGTACATTATAAGACTAAACAATCACAAATGCAATGTATACTCAAAGGGGGCAATAGCATATATCAGCAAGATGTATGGGCTTCTAATGTATTACATTTCACTTAGAACCAAATGGGCATCAAAAGTACATCTCCATTATTTTCTTTAAAAAAACTTCATTTATATTGTGAAAATAAATACAAATAGATTCCTAATGGCATGATGAATTATTTTTTATTGCATTTAATTTTGAAGCAAATCCATTATACTGAATTTGTCCTTAAATTTTAGGAAATATCCCAAAAGTGCCTCAATACATTTTGAAGGAAAGAAAGCTAATCTATTAAACTGAAATTGTCCTTAATTCTTTTTAGGTACTATCCCAAACAGTGAGTCAGTATATTTTGAAGAGAAGAAAGCTAACTCATTATAATGAATTCGTCATTGTATCTCAGTGTATTTAGAAAGGAAGAAAGCTAACCCATTACACTGAATTTATCCTTAATTTTTAAGAAATATCCCAAACAGTACCTCAGTACATTTTGAAAGGAAGAAAGCTAACCCATTACACTGAATCTGTCCTTAATTTTAAAGAAATATCCCAAACAGTACCTCAGTGTATTTAAAAGAAGAAAGCCAATCACATTTCACTTTCCCCTGATCACTGACTTCATCCAAGATTACAGAGATGTCGTTTGACAATGACATCATAAACTCATATTTAAAAATCAAACAGTAAATCCAGATTCAAGTTATGTCAAGTATCTCTGTGAATTCAACAATGGCCCTGCAGCTAAAGAAAGATGAATGTCTTGCCTCAGGGTCATTATAAGTTAGAAAGCTACACTAGTGATATAATCTTGTCTTGTGGTCATTATAAGTTAGAAAGCTACAATAGTGATATAAACTTGTCTCGTGGTCATTATAAGTTAGAAAGCTACAATAGTGATATAAACTTGCCTCATGGGCATTATAAATTAGAAAGCTACAACAGTGATATAAACTCGCCTCATGGTCATTATAAATTAGAAAGCTACAATAGTGATTATATATAAACTTACCTCATGGTTACTATAAATTATAAATTATATCAATAGTGATATAAACGTGTACTTTGTCATTAAAGTTAGAAGCTACACAGTTTCTAAAACTTAGATTTATTTAACCTTGCCTACAGGCCTGAATACTAGTGCAAAATATTCTTGCATTACTTTGATAAATATTGTGGACTACATTTTCTTATTAGCATGGATTACTTAGCATTAACCTTTAAAATGTAAAATATATTTGGAACTCTTATCTTGTGAATGTGCAAATACTATGGAGGACTGGTACTTGAATAATGCCTAGAAATAGTTATTTGGTCATGACTCAAATGCCAAATATATAATATTATAAACTGTAAAAATCATTTCTGAAAAATTTAAGATAACTCAGCCCCCAGCTAGAGGGACACGAGCAGAAATCTTTCATTTACACTTTAGTAATTTTCTTATGTACCTAGTACATTGGATTAGAAACCAGTTGAAATGTAATAAACAGCAACTTGTATTTATTTGCAGATGATGAAAGTCTATTTATATCACAGCAATAATAGTTACTGCTCAGATAAGAAGGAATTAATAATTCATTCTGTCTTAACCTGCTCATTTGAGTACAACAGCACAATAGAAAAGAAATTTGATTACTTTTAATTGACAGTTTGACATTAGAGTCATAAAATGAAAAAAGAATAGGTGGTAATTACCATAGTCAAATACTCTTTTCAGATTATCTGCTATTTTAAAATATTTGATTAGCAGTGGAACAGTGCCTTTATAGTAAAAAGGTCAAAACACTATAGTAGAATATTTAGTAGTTAAATGGAAGGCTGCTTTACATCTTAAAGCAATGTCAAATTCATACATTTTTGAATGAATTTACCATGAGGTTAAAATAAAATACTAGTGATAATTTAATAATTAAAAGTATATATAGCTGTGGGAGGGGCAATATTTCACTTAAAATACTTTTTTGGGGTGTCATTCGTGGGCCTTACATGTGCTTAGAAACATTCTGAAAACAAGATTCTATCATATAAGCTTAGAGATATATGTTCAGATAAGTAGAACCTCTTATTTAACTTTATAGAACTCATGAAAAAGTGGTGTGTATCTTTAAAAGATGTGTGGAGTATCCTTAAATACAGTGTGTATTTTAAAAGATGTGTGAAGATCCTTAAATACAGTGTGTATTTTAAAAGATGTGTGAAGAATAATTAAATACAGTATGCATTCTGAAAAGATGTGTATCATTAAATGCAGTAAGTATTTTAAAAGATGCATGAAGAATCATTAAATACAGTAAGTATGTTTTAAAATATGAAGAAACATTAAACAGAGTGAGTATTTTAAAGCACTAAAATCATTATCATTCACCAAAACAGAATTGCTCATTACCTTGTTTTGGTGCCACATTCCTACTACTTAAGAGTGTAGAATCTTGGCCTGTGGTCGTAGTTACTGCTGATGGTGTAATACCTGAACCAGTGGTGGTAGAACGATTTTTTGCCTGCAAAGCTTGTCCTGGTAGAGAGTTGATGATTGCCAGAAACATTACCATATCATGGTATGACACACGTATGTTCATGGTAGTGAAGCTTATCTGTACAGTGAAATGATCACAAAAAGAAGAAATGCAATAAAATCAAGGCTGCAAATTTAGTCAAGCTTGGTTCAAAACTTAAGAGAAATAAAACACTGGTTTTAGATCTAAAGATAAACAGCATACAACATTATTTAAAGATTAATCAACCAGAGATTCTTTTGTGTCTTCATAGATTCATATATCTAGATGATAAATGACTTTCTCTGACAGTTTTTGTGATAGACATTTTATTCATACATTTATGACAATCCTGATTAAAGTCTAAAAACAATTTGCACAGTGACTATAAAGAAAATGGATTGTAAGTGCCAAAATTCAAGAATTTATGTTTAAAATATAATTGTTTTATTATCAACAATTTAAAAAATATTAAATACTATTTTTGCTTATAACTATGATATAATATAGGCAATTTTAAAAAAAGTACTGATTATTAATAATATATATATATAAGAAAGCCTAGAATTCAAATGACAAAGACATTGCTTTAGAGATAGGTTATGGCGGTAGTGATTTAGAGAATTCATATTTGATTCCATATAAGTGATTCATTCCCAAACTATTAAAACTATCATGTTTTATTATGTGCAAATAATTACCTCCAAAATATTAAACTATTATATTTGATTTTATACAGGTAACTCCATCCCAAATACTGAATCATCACATTTGATAATTTACAAATAATTCCATCCCAAAACACATCATTAAAATATTATTGCTGAATACTCTATGCAAGTTATTATATCTCAAAAATACAATACTAATGAGATAACTTTTAATTCTATAAAAATTATTTCCGAAGAGATGTTAAGGGTTAAAATTAGTTTAGAAGTATTAAACTATTATATTTGATTATATACAAGTAATTCCACCCCAAATACTTAACTGTCACACATAAAAAAGAAGTCAATCTTCAAAGTAAGAAATGCGAAAGACATAAGAAAAAAGTCAATCAAGAAAGTAAGAAATACAATGATAAATAATAGGACTATCCTTCTTGGCTAGAAGCAGCGAGTTTGAGTGCTTTGTAAATGCTTTCTAACTATGCTATGAAAAATTAGTGCACACTAAGACTACCCTTCTTGTCTAGTAGCAGGCATGGTACTAAGTCTGTAGAAACAACTGAAGCCAGTAACATAGACAAATGACAGACTGACAGACTTCATTAGTAGAAGAATAAGTTTACCAATTTTTAACTTTTGATATCTTTCTTGTTTCTAAATACTGCATAAACTGTATAAATCTAGAAAATATACAAGAGTGCCAAAACAAAATTAAAAATCGAATTTTTCATAATGCATAAGAACAGTCGTATATTCTGACCTCTTCCTGGAGAAGATCTGATAAAACACTAGGAGACTTCAGTACAAATGTGGAAGAGTTGATAAGAGTGCTTCCTGTCTCACTCAAATAAAACTAGCCAACTTTTCTTTCAAACATCAATAGAAGACCTTCATACCTTTAGCAGTAAATAACTGATTTGTTCCTCCTATGTTCAGCAGTAACTTGTTCATCATGCCTCTAGAAGTAACTGAATTGCCCCTCCTACCTTCAGCAATAACTGAATTACCCCTCCTATCTTCAGCAATATCTGAATTGCCCCTCCTATCTCCAGCAGTAAGTGAATTGCCCCTGTCTCATTGTCAGTCTCTCCTGAGACTAGTAGATATATTGATTCAAGCAGTTTCAGGAGTACTGGTATAGAAGTAAAAAGGGGCAGATACATGTTCAGCCCAATCATCCAAGTTACAAGGAGAGGCAGACTAGATGTTTTTATGGAAACTAATTAAAATAAATTATTCAACTTATAAATCCAACCTCGATACAGTAGTAAACAAAAACTTGGAAGTATCAATGGAAAAATGTAAGTAAAAGAGATCTTAGCTGCAGTCGGGAACCAGTTGTAGTGTATTCCATCATGAAAAGAGTAGGTGTAGGAAAATATCTTGACCCATGGCTCAAGGTGTGCTGTAAACATCATGTGACAGAGGTAATAACTTACAGTAATGGATAAGTATTAATCGCTCCTTTTTAGAACCACCCTAGTTTTGGCCAGCAGAAAAAAAAATGTCTTATTCTTCTTACCTCTAACAGTAACTGCCTTAACCTTCTTACCTCTAACAGTAATTATAACCTTTTTACCTTTAAAAGTAAGTGACTTAACATTTTTACCTCTAATAGTAACTGCCTCAACTGTGTTTCAGGAACTGCCAACAGACCCAGTGAAGCAGAAGTAGAGGTAGATTTAAACTCTGGCAGTGGATTGGCATTGAGCTCGATGCTAATGGTCATGGGGTCAATGATGGATAAGGCAGTATCATCTTCTGCCATCAGGCAGCAGGAGAATGCTTCCATGGAGTTTAGGCTACAGGACAACACTTTGTCAAGGGCCTGTGGCTTATACAACAGAACAGCTGTGCTCTGCACAGAAAAGGGAAAAAAAATTCTCCAGAAGTGCAAACTGCTATAAATTGAATAACTAATTACTGATGGGAATACATATCTATTTAATGTATTTAATGTTCTAATTTTTAATATAATTAATTTTATTTTTCTTAAATGACTCAGTATTTTCTGTATCAACTGTATAATACCCTCCTATTCAGAATATATTCAACAATGCCAAGAGATAATAACTTAGTACAAAGGAAACTGTTTGATGTTATAAAAAAAAAAAAAAATAAAAACTACTAATTACTTTATATTGTGCAAGTCTGGTAAATCGTATGTGAATTACAGTGATTAATTATTTTATTTACATGAAAGTAGTAGCTGAATTCAACGTTTTGAAATATCCTATTTCAAACTTTGAATTTTTACCTTTAGAATCACAGCATTTGTGTCCAAGGTTGTGCAGTCTTCAACTACAACAAACTGAGTGTCAGACACATTCAATCTGAGTTCAAAGGGCACCTTGACCTGAAGAACAAAGCATCAAAGCAGACTGTCTGGTATTGATGTTTACTAAAAAAACAACAACAAACAAACCACAAACAAAAGCAAAATATTAATATATTTCCTGTCTTAATAATGTGTCTTTGCCTGCATATTATCATTATAATAGTGTTTAAAATATTAACTCTCTGACATAATCTCTGTGATCCAAGACAAACATGACATTTGATTCATGAAAAAAACAAACTGACATGATAAAGTTGTCTCATTCATTTCCTCAACATATGGGATCACACAACAAACCTCATCTACTTGGGGTCCCCGCTTTGTGATAATGCCTCGAGACACTGTCAGAGGACTCTGCATGCGCAGGCCTAATTTGGTTGAAGGGGTTGATGGTTGTCGGAGAAATTGATCTGTTTGTGGTGTGTCTTCTGAAAAAATAAACCAATCAAAATGGTAATGAAATGGAAAATATTATTATAATTGAATTATAAATTATTCATGTAATAATAAATAGAAACACAAGATTATAATGAATATTGGTGAATTTCATTATCTGGTGCAAATGTAGGTCGGTTTACAGAAATGTACACATTCAGCTGAATAATTTCAATGATGGAAAAGGAGCTAAAAGGATGAACAGCAGACTTGCAAGAATGAGAGAGTGAACATTAAACATGAAATGAATTAGTATTATTCAGCTTGGATAAATGGTTGCATCTTTGGGTAACCCTACCAAGGAACAGTTAAGTATGACTACAAAACAATAACAACTAACTGATATATGTAGTGATTGAACAGTTGTGTATACACAATGATTGGTAATCAAGTCAACTGTCTGTCATTTTTAGATGGTGGGTGTAGGCAACATTTTCAAAATGGATTGGTCAATGGCATAGGTAGTCAACATTAGACGGATAGCCAGTATTTTGACAAGGTAAGAATCAACACATCATTTTACAACTCTGAACCAGCAGGCAGATCCTTGGTTAGATAAGACCCTGCTGTGAATCTGAATCCAGGTGAAAGTTAAGAAAAACCTTGAGTAGTCAAGTTTGGAGAAGCTCTTTGGAAAGTAAAACTGCAATTGCATGAAAGTAAAACTGAGAATTTGAATTGCATTTTTAATTGAACTGTGAGTGGAGAACAAGTGTAAATTCATTTGAAATATTTTAATGATAATCTACTGCGGAGATACATAATAAGTAATTTAAAACAAAACAGTAATATACAGAAAAGAAAATTTAGCAGCATCTTTATTGTAGATTACAGGATTCTTATTGTCAGGTTTCTGGTATCTTACTTCAACTAAAGTTTTCCGGTTCCTACACTGATGAGGTTTCTAGTTTCCTACTTTGACTAAGGTTTTCTAGTTCCTACACTGATGAGGTTTCTGGTATCTTACTTCAACTAAAGTTTTCCAGTTCCTACACTGATGAGGTTTCTAGTTTCCTACTTTGACTAAGGTTTTCCAGTTCTTACACTGATGAGGTTTCGAGTTTCCTAATTTGGCTAAGGTCCTCCAGTTCCTATTTTGATTGGGATTTCTAGTTTCCTACTTTAACACAGATTTTTCCATTTCTTGTTTTGGTTGAGATTTCTAGTTTCCTACTTTGATTAAGGTTTTCCAGTTCTACTTTGACAAGGGCTCCAGCTTATATTTCGACTGAGGTATACATCAGTTTGGTGAACGTTTAGTGTTGGAGTTGGGCCCAACCAGTTTCATCAACTGAAGGTTCTACAACCGATGTGCATAGAGTACTGGCAGTGAGTCAACAGAGAACTACTGTAAAATGAGCATGATGGAAGAGAAATTGTGACCTATGGCAGTTAACTGTTTGTTACAGACACTCAACCTTGACTGCTCAGTATTCTAGGGTTGTGAACTGTGAAGAAATTTGAGAATGATTTGCAATCAAACATCATTACGAACAAATTAACAGTTATATGGCAGTAGGTAAGACAAAGGCGGGACATTGGTAGGTAAGATCATGAATGGTGGTGATAGGTAAGACCAAGTAAAAATTACTTACATAATCAAATAGAATTTACCTCCAAGGAAAGGATTCTGTGGCTCTGTAAGCAAGTACTCCTGCACAGACAGCAACCAGTCAAAGATACACATGACACGCATGTTATTAAGGAGAATGGTGAATTCAGTGCAGTCTGCTGCTGAACGGAAATGCATCTCAACCTGAAGTCCTTGAGAGGCCTTACCAGATCCAACTAATGGCTGAAGTATGCTTGTGAATATGTTGGGTCTTGTGTTAACTGGTTCCCCTGATTTGTGAAAATAAGTCCACAATTACAGTAATGGAATAGTAAGTAAGCAAATTTATAAATAAGATTGACTACCATGGAACAATTTGTTTAGAAAAACTAGTGTTTTCTCACAGCCATGTATAAATAAGCAAATGAATTATTTTCAATGGCTTTCATGCAATACAACTCAATGATTTTCTAATCTAAAAAGAAAGAATCTTTACAAAATAAAAAGATTCTATTAAACTAAGGGTACACCAACCTTTAAAACGAGTGTCCATAACAACAATCTCATGGGAGACCAAGTCAACATCTTTGGATTGGTCAGAAAAACTTTCAAAGGAAAGCCGTGAACTGATGAAATCTAGACGTGCCAGAGAGCATTCAACCTTCGGAGGTTTGGCATGGCAGGTTAAAAGTTCCACTGAAACATTGTGTAGCTGTATGACAAGGCTGATACATCTCCAAACATCCCCACTTAGCACAGTCTGCAAAACATATCAATACTCTTTTTTAGAAAAATACTTCTTTGGAGAAAGTACAGTACCTACTTTTTTCTCCCTTAAAGTTAGAATAAGAAAACAATTTACAATAAACACCATGGGAGCATGCCATATATGCTATCACATTTACTGTTGCTTTATTCACTGATACACTTTATATTGATCATTGATACAACTTTGTATTAAAATATATTTTAATCTATAACAAAGAGAAATGTGAGAAACAGCATTCAAAGTGAAAGGTTAAGTAAAATGCAGGCATACTGCCATCACCCCACCTCATAAAAAAGAGAAAAAATCCACCCCAACATTGTCTCTCATGGTTTTAACAAGTAAACGTCTATGGAGCTGTAGTACAATTTCTATACCAGTAAGAAACAAACATGTGTATCAAGATAACAAGGTAGACTATTATCCTTCAGACTTCAAACGTCTCTCTGTTAGGTATATGTGAAAAATTTTATTTGGTAGAATATCAGTTAGAATATCCTTTATAATAAGAATTGCCTCCTCTTATTACAGATACTTGGAAATGTCTGGAAAACCAGTTACTTGTGTTCTAATATTCTAATGTTACACAAAAATATCTCAAATTAGGCTGCTGATCTGCATTCTCTCCCAAAAAAAGTTTCAAGGGAAACCTAATCACTGTTACAGATTAATAGGCATCAAGTGAAACTGGCATTCATCATCACCAAAACATGAAGTAAACAACCAGGACCTTGACAGGTTGAGAAAAATCACCTAATTGAAACTGGTTTTCACAAGTGCCAAGACTTGAAGTTCAAAACTATGATTTCATCAGAGCAAAAATTGCAAGAGCTAAAGATAAAGGCAATTTTGCTATTCTTGGAAATTTGGGGAATTATAGGATCTATACTCTTATATTAAATATTTTATTCTACCAGGATAGTCACTCAGATTTGGAACAGGCAACTGCTATAAAATCTATTTAATATCAATAAGTAGTAAAAGAAATAAAAAAAAAAAGAACAAACACTTCACTGTCTTAGTGATGTGTCATCAATAATTTAAAAAATGTCACTGTCAAGTTGTTTTTATGGGGGATGGGGTATAATTTTATAAAGGGGAGGGGAGAATGAAAGTTGAGGAAATTAATATCATTATTAACTTTCAAGATATAAATAGAATAACATATTAAAAAAAACTTCAATCAAATTACTAAAGCAAATGGATTTCAATATTTTAAGCAGTCATGCATAAATATTACCAGTGACTAGGTCAATGCAAAGTGAAGTGACATGGTCAAGTGTCTGGATTTCAAAATGAATACAAAAGTCAAAGAAAATACAAAGATGAAGAATGAAAGATAAGGGGGAAAATAATGGGCCACCTGAATGCTTGGATCCTGCAAATGAGACATGAGTGGTCGCTGAAATTCTGGAACCTTTTCCCCAAGGTTGTGAGCCAAAATTCCTTGGATCAACTTGTACTGCTGAAGATCTAGGTGACAGTAAACGGATGAGAGCTGCCCTGCTGCTCGCCAGTCAGGTGCTGTGTGGCTAATGTCACCTTCTAGATTCCGCTCTACATGCAGATCTAGCAGTATTTTTTCCCGCAACAACTCTCCTGGCTACAGGATTATAGTAAGGACAGATAGGCTTCATATGACTATCTAAAGTTCATATATACATCTACAATGATCTGATGATTGATTAATGTGCACAGTTCAATCATTATTTTTATCAATAATTTCATTAATGCATGCAAAAATAACATACACCATTATCAAACGTGCACAAAATCTACAAGTGCCCAACTTCAGTTATGACCATTGGTTTCAGAGCTAAATGCCTTTAAAATTTCCCAATTTAGGTGTGCAATTTATACTTAAAACAGTGCATGTTACATGTTTCAAATGTATTTTCTGTTCTTTTTCCCATAATGAATGTTTGTTTTTAGTTAATGTTTGTGAAGACATATATCAGTGTTTGATTTAGATAAGTTAATAAATGTTTGTGAAGACATATATTAGTAGTTAAATGAGTTTGCTTACATTTCTATTAACTGCAATTTTCAGGTTAATGTATCACGTTTTGACTTTTTACATTAGATTCACAATGGTGCTCAAACTAAAATCAGTTGTAGATATGAAGGCACCTATAAGTGTGAAATAAATGCTTACAAAACTTAATATTTGTCTAATTTAAACAACTGCACACACACACACACACAAGAAAGAAATGTACAGTTGAATAACATATCAAGATTTCAAACCTCCATTTGGATGCCATAAGTGGTAAACTCCATGTATGAAGCCTCTTTGTTGCCCTGGTAGTCTTGTTTTTTTACACGGCGTGCCGTGTGCAAATCCATGTCAGCTAGAGTAATTTTCATCACATCAAGCAAGCACCGATAGGTTTCTTGGCATCCTTGTATGTCACTGCATGTATTGTCTCCATTGCTGTTGCTTTTCACATAACATTTTACCAAATTAAATCCACTCTATAATGAGGAGATTTCATTAAAAAAAAAATACTCAGGAGCAGCTAATTTTTATTTATTTTGAGTTAAAAACAAACATTACATGAGATGATTAGTAAAATATTTTCTTTAAAAATACTTATAACTTTTATACAAAAAAAAAGCACACATTTTTATGTTGCAAACTGTATAAAATGTTAAAGGATTAAAAAGTAAAATATTTTCTTTAAAATACTTGTAAATTTGAAAAAAAATATTTATAAGTTGCAAATTTACTTAAAACATGAAAGGATTAAAAAGAAAAATCTTTTCTAGAAAAACACTTATAAATGTTCTATAATAGCATATAATTTTATGTTGTAAATTGCACTAAACATGAAAAGTTTAAAAAGTAAAGTCTTTTCTTGAAAAACACTTATAAATGTTCTATAATAGCATATAATTTTATGTTGTAAATTGCACTAAACATGAAAAGTTTAAAAAGTAAAGTCTTTTCTTTAAAAACCATTATAAAAGTGATACAAATAGTGGATAGTGCCTGAAAGAATAGATACACAAAAACACACGAGGCCTCTAAACAAAGCCTATAAAGTCAGCTATACAAGAACACACCTGAGTCTAGTGGAGAGTACCCAAGACTGACTACAAAATATACAGAAGCCAATGGATAGAATCTGAAAGATCAGCTACATCAGAACATACCTGAAGCCAGTGGATACAGCCTGAAAAGGTGCATCACTACCCTGCCGACGCACAGCAAGAAATTTGCTTGTCAAAGCTGTTGAACTAGGATCTACACTGGATTCTTTGTGACTTGTGGTGTCTGTTTGTGAAGGGAATAAACTGTTAACACATTCCAGGCCAATACTGCGAGTGTCATGATTCAAGTTTCCATATATGCTTGATGTCATGGGGTCACATTTTGAAGGGGGGTAGCATTGCTCAAACACACTCTCAGTCATGTCGTGAACAGTGTTTGCTTGTGCTTGATTCTTTTTTGCTCGGGATCTGTCAGAGTTTGTGGATTCTTTAACTCGCAATGTTTCTTCGTGACGAAGTGTGCCCAGTTCTCCATCAGTTATGAAGCAATTGGTGATGCGAAGTCTGCCTAAGTCCACAACAAGGACTTCATCAGTGCGGGAACTTAAGGGGATGAGAAGAATTGGTGAATCTGCCTCAATGTCCAGCTTAATGCGAGAACCTCGAGTGGCATTTTCATTGATCTGCACAAATTTAAATGCAAAATGAAATAGTGCTTGTTCTGTAACAAATTACATCTAAAGATAAAAAAACAAATGAAAGAAAAGGTACAGATGATTTTATATACATGGCTCATTCTCTGGGCAAGTGTACTATTTTGTGCAAAAAAACAGAGTGGATTAAATCTAATTATTTAAAGAGTACACATAATGCTCACATAAAAAAAAAAAAAAACATAAGAAAATTATAAAAAATGTTGATTTTATAAGAGTTTGAAATACATAAAAAGTATATATTTCTGTTGAAAACTTAGAAAGTAAACTTGAGATGTATTTTACCAGAAAAAAATATATTTTAAAATAAGCAATATAATTATCTCATTACAACAATTGTATTTTCTTTATTAACTAAATTATTAACTTAATCAGGACACACTTTTAATTAAAATAGGGAATAAAACTATAACTTCATAATGTGGAAACCATATTAACAAAATTATTAGCCATCATGAAAGAAGCCCTATTTTTCTCAACTAAACATAAAAATAGGCTAAGTTATTATGCTGTGAGGATAATATTAAGTATACCTTTTAAAAATATTATTTCTTCACAAAATTGACTATTTGCAGACAAATGGAATATTGAATGTCACTTTAACGTATTATCATTTCTAAGAAAACCTTGAAATGGTAAGTTTGATGGATTATTTATAACAATGAAAATAGCATGCCACAAAAAGAAGTGCCATTTTTCAGTTCAAAATGAATTAGTATTACAAACAATAACAAAATATATAAACATATATTCATGAAACTATCTGATGTATCTATCACATCAATTCTGAATATATTGAATATAAACTCATAATATTTCTTTCAATGCTTTATTTTTAAGAAAACACATTTCAAATGAACCCAACCTTTGTGGTATACTTGCCCTGAGAATGAGCCATATGTATCTATTCTCTTTAGCAAATACAATTTAATCCCTTGTCTACTCAAATTTTAAAACTTCATTTCCATTTTCATTTTCAAAACTTCCAACATGTTCAGTATTGTCTGGTAAGATCACCGAATTCTGAACAATTATTTCTTAAATAATTAACTGAACATTTGTAGTCAATAATGAGACCTAAATGACAGCCTTTTGCTTGATTGGTTATGTATTTGTATATTCATAGTTTAGCTATGGAAAATGATTAATGGCTCAAGAAGTTTTGACTGTCTGCAGGTATTCTTATTCAAAGAGCACTGTTTCTGTTTGCATTTGCTTTTCATATGCGCATGACAGTTCCATTTAGACTAAGTGAAGAGAAATCTTTGTCAAATATATGTTAAAAAAATGAAATAAATAAATAATTTACTTCTTTTAGTTTGAAAACGCTTAAGCTGTCACCATCTTATATATGTTGCATTATTTCAGTGTTAAAGTCTATCACTGCAACCATGAATCAAAACTATTTAAATATTTAAATATGTTGTAAGTATGTATGTGAATTTCCAATGATTACAATGAATGGTAAGGTATTAATTCATTTTATTATAACATTATTTTCTTTTTTTCCCCCCCCCCTCTGAAGACTTAGAGGCATAGGTATTTTGAAATATTAATAATAAAATTATGCTAAAAGGTAAAATACTTAAATTAAAATAATATTATAAAATAAATTTACACTGAGATAATCATCATTACTCTGCTAATTATCTAAACATATAATAATAAAATTGTAAAGTCTGTGGGTTATGATAGGCTAAGTAAAAAAATACTGGACAGATTCTAATAAGACTTTTACTGTTGTATACTTTAGTGCCCTAGAATCATAGGCAATATAATATCATGCCATCCCATAAAGGAGTTTGCCAATAGCCCTAAAATGATGAAAATAGTCTTTTACATTGCTCTGACCTCTGTGAAAGTTACTTAGGTAATTCACATCTATAAAAAGCAGTGTGTTCAGCTGAGACTACTATGGATGCTGGCTTCAGTTCAGTATATGTAGCAATTATCTACTATGCTCTCAAGTCACTGTCTCCTATTTCCTCTTTTTCGCATTTTCTTTCTTCCTTTCTGTTTTGCTCTCTTACTCTCCCTCTCTCTTTTTTCCATCCTTCTCTCTCATTCATCTATTTTTTGTCTTTCTCTCTTATCTCTGCCTGATTCTCTCTCTCTACACAAATCATGCCAATTACCCCAGGCAAGAAAGATGTTATATCTGCTAAGGTGCTGAACTACAATGGAAGCCAGCAGAGATTACCTAGAAGAAAGCCATATAATGCACATTCAAGATTCAAATTCAAATTCAAGACCAAATTTTCAATCTAGCTTTGAAAGAAAAATTGTCAGACTAACATTTAAGATTTCCAAGACGCTTAGATATAAAATAAAATTGTTTTTGGCATGTTGTATCATGATTCTTACCCAGCAATTAAAAAAAAAAAACAACAAAAAAAACATACATTAAAATATTTTTACTTCAAGCATCATATTCTAAAAATTGACATTTACATGAGCAAAGCTGCAGGCAAATATTTAGTCAAATTTGTAAACAGTGACCTGTTCCTTAAGTTACAATGCTAGGCAATCTATTGTAAGAGGAGTCACACTTTTAGACTGGCTGTATATAGGCCTCACCTTTTGACCAGCAGAAGCAGCTCTCATACGTCCAAGAACATCTTGGAGTTGCAGAAAGTGCTGACAAAAAGCGACAAGTTCTGAATGAAAACGATTGGTGTGCACGTAACGAACAGAAGACATTTTCATAGTCAGTGATATGTCAAACTCTCTTAACTGGCTGAAGTCTGGAGTGCCATGTCTATGAGAAAATAAAATAAAAATTCTTTCATAAAAACTAGTGATATTGTGAGGTTAAAAATCTAAAAGAGTAACAATGCAGAAAGCCCTTCATTTATGAACTTTTGAAGATATGAACAAAATACTAGCACCTATTTTTTCACCACAAACTGGTTAAGTACCAGCAGTATGATAGGGGGTGGGGGTGGGGTGGCAAGCTGTCCTGTTCTTTTTATTATATTTAAAAATACTATATGGTGTTTCCAACTTTATGAGCACTATTGATTTAAGAACAGAATTGTGAAATGCATTTAGTTCGTAAATCAGGGACTTGCTGTATTTTATGTTATTATACAGAAATTGCAACTGACAGCATATAAAAAATAGAAAAAATACTTCATTAGAAAAAAAATATAATTCCCTTTGAAAAAAAAAGTCTTAGTATCAAACCTTTCAAAGAAAAAAAGTTACTTTTAGGGATGTGAGTAATCAATGAAATATTAATTCTGTATATACCCAAACTCAAAAAAATTAGTGAACTATGTGAAGTTGTTAAAATAAGAGCTACTGATTAGTTTTAGACGTAATGTGAGCAAGTATTTGCACATATGTGTATCTGTACATTTACTTTTTATGTGCATCTATGCAAAGAAGTGTATATATGTTTGAGTGTTTTTCAAACTCTACCATCCTCAACCCTACCAAATCCAAGAACATAACTCACTTAAAGAACTTAAACTGCATGACTTGCTTTCCCACTGACACAAACCGCTGGGTGTAATGTGCCCCATGTGGAGATTGATCCAGCAGAGACAGACTGCCCAGCTGGCCATTTGTAGAAATATTTCCATCTCGTAATGAAATCTGTGTGTCAAGGTTGGTGACAGTTGCTCGTGCGAGCTCATATTCAGATTTATTAAGAATAAGGGTAAAGCTCTCGACACGGAATTTGATCTCGGAATTGATTATCTCTGTGGATTCACCTACAAATAAAAATCATATAAAACATTTGCTTTAGTAACAAATAAAATCTTCATCAAATCACACACACACAAATGAAACATCAGGTCTTTGAGTCAGAGAAAAGTGATATAATAAATCTTGAAACTTTTAAAATCAGTCTGAAATATTAAGAATAACACTTAGAAATTTTAGATAACCACTTTCATATTAAAGGGCATAACTTACAACTTCATGTCAATATTGTAAAGGCCCAATGCAATGTTTCTTTTTTCTGTGGTTTCACAATCCTGAAATTCTTGTGCCTTTGTATTGGAATAATTTTGATTAATACTAACAACATTAAACAGGTTGCTGAAGTAAATCTGTGTAGTACTCAATTATAATGTATAATTTTATTATAAAAAAAAATTAAAACAACCTAATGCAAAACAATTTTCATTCAGTATCAGTTAATTTTACTAAATAAGTACAATAATAAATAAATAAACTACTGATTACAGCTAAAATGTTTGCCAATGTTTTACAATTATTTTTTAATCAATTCTTGCAAAAAAATAAATTTTATGAATTTAAAATAAAAAAGGAAGATTTAAACCAGAACATATCTGTTTCACAATGAATCCATATGCAAAACAATATACATCAAAGAAGTGTATTGACATAAAGGAATATAAATAAAATGGATTTACTAAAGTACAGTTTAAAAAAAATCAATGACAAAGAAGAAAAGTACTGTTTTTTTCTGATAATTTTCAAACAAACTCTCAAGGAATACTTTTCAACAGCACTAGCACTCTCTCTTTTCTTTGTCATAGTTGTCATTCTTTGTCATAGTTATTTATAGTTAATATAAATATAGTAAATATAGTTATTTACTGTCAATTTGCAAGTATAAATGAACACACAAGGTTTTGAAAGCATCAACTGTGTGAACTTGTGCATAGTGCTGACTCAACTTCAGATATGCTGCTCTGCGAGTATGGAAGATCTGTAGCTGTGGTGGTGGTGGGGAGAGAGAAAGAGAGACAGAGACCAAAACGTACACCCGAATTTCTAAGTGAATGACTAAAATAAATGAGTGTCAGCAATACTTACTGAAGCTGGTAATCTACTGCTTGTCATCCATGGCTTAGCACCAGTTATTTAATTTCAGGCAACTAATTTGTATGGTTAAGTATCATCAGTGAGACACAAGATGTTGACTTAAAACAGTAGTTATATAGAATGAAAAACTGGTCCGAAAACAAAGCAATATGGAACACATAACAAAGGATGTCAAGGATGTCTTGTTTAGATTGTTCACTATTTAATGACATAATTTTTCTTTAGAACAGATATGACTGGAAATGAGAAAAAAAAACAACAGTCCCATTGAAGCTAAATGCATGCTGGAGATGCATCAAAATACCATGGTCAACAGTGTCAAAGACTGCAGAGAACTGAAATGTTTCCATTATTCAAAAGAGAGGACATTAAAACATTTAAAAGACATGTCAGTGCTATCAAAGGGGCAAATATCAGACAGAATATCATTAGATTGGTGAAGGTTTTATAGTCTATAGGGTCAAGGTTGAGTTTTTTTCCCAAAAGGGACTTTATAATATCTTATTTTTAAATTATGAAAAACTGCTAGTAGAATGAGAAATATTTATGATGTTGGACACACGCACGCACGCACACACACACACACAGGTAAAAATTCATGGATATCAGTTTACTTCCCTTTTGAATATAGATTATGGTTTACTCCAAACTGAGGGTGAGGGTTTGTTTTGAATTATAAAGCAAGATTACATTTTTAGTATAGTTTCATGTAAAGCATTAATTTCAGTGGGGATGTTTATAAGTACATGAAGATATATCTTAGAAAAAGATATATCTGAAAAAAAGTCATGCATAAATAAATGTTTTAATATGACAAACATTAAATAACCTGATAAGCCAATTGCACATTACTATAAGTATCCACTTGTATCATGTATCTATGTGTAGTTAGACTGCAGTTCTGGATTATTAAAGTTGCACCACTGTATTACATGATGCACATAACTATGCTACTTGACCAGTCTTAGAAACCTCTGTTCTATCATAAAAGCTATCAGGTCAGCAAATGAGTTTAATGGCAAAATGAAACTGAAAGTCTGGATTAGTATGGATTTGGATTACTAAGGTGATGATGATGAGCTTAAGATGATGGCATCTTCTAGCCCAGGATGATTTCATTGCCTGGCATGAGGTGTGCTGCTGTTGAAGGGTTGTTGATGTGGATACACAGAGTGAAGAGTGGTGATTGAAAAGTTTAAGAGTGAATGAAGAGTTTGGTCCATTGCTAAAGTTGTGCCAATTTATTAACTGTATATGACTATGCTAGCTGATCAGCCCTAGAGACCTCTGTTCTACCACAACAGCTATCAGGTCAGCAAACGAGTTTAATAGCAAAATGAACCTTACCTTGTGCCAAAGGCACTGTGCTTGCCTCTTGTTTCAATGTTGGCTCACCCATATGTGTAGAGTCATGCACCTTAGCACCCATTCCCAAAAAATCCAGCAGCACAACCCACGTCTGAAGGTTGATAGTGGTGTCAAGATGGCTGAACTCCACATCAATAAATCGATTAGTCTGAAAGGAAAGCAGTCTTTTAAAAAATGAGAGCTTTATTTGAGGACTGAAAATATAGGCATGTAACTTTCTGACATCACAGACCATATGATATATCATTAGCTGTAGGCAAAAGGAAATAAAGGCACAGTGAAAGCTTTGTCATTTAGAATCAGTTCAAGAATACATTTTAAATATAGTAACCAGCTGTTGTGTGCTTAATGTGCAAAACATTTTAGCAATGGTTAAAATATTTGATTCTTTTGATTAGCAATAGGAAAAAGAGATGCATCCACATAAAATGTGAGTGCCTGCTGATCAAGTTTGTAGCCATTCATGGTGCCTCGGGTATTATGATACATGTATTAGTTAGCAGTTTTTGCTATTACCATATAGTAATTTCATAAAATTTTGGAGTATTGTAGTGTTTTTAAAAGTATGTGTAAAATATATATATAACTATTTAAGGGCTTCAGCTATGAAAATGAATAGAAATTAGAATAAGTTAACTATACAAGGGTTTCAGCTTCAAAATGGAGCAGAATGAATTAACTAAATAAATGTTTCAACTTCAAAATGGAATGGAATGAATTAACTATATAAGGGTTTCAACTTCAAAATGGAATGGATCGGGTCAACTGTATAAGGGTTTCAAATTCAAAATGAAATGGAATGGGTCAACTGTATAACTATAAGGGTTTCAACTTCAAAATGGAATGGAACAGGTCAACTATATAAGGGTTTCAATTTCAAAATGAAATGGAATCAGTCAAGTATATTCTGTTCCATTTTGAAGTTGAAACCCTTATATAGCTGATCCATATCATTCCATTTTGAAGTCTGAAAACATTATATAGTTAACCCATTTCATTCTATTTTGAAGCTGAAACCCTTATATAGTTAACTCATTCTGTTTCAAAATGAAGCAAAATGAGTTAACTATATACAGATTTCAACATTAAAAAAGAAAATCATCCAGACTAGATCAAACAAAAACTAATGGTTGCACAAGTTTGAGAAATTTATAAAATTATTTTGTTATTTACAACTGTAATATTATTCCATCCCATCTTGATTAAAATATCTTGACAAGATTTTTGAGAAAACTACCAAAAGAAACACAAGTAAATGTATGTCTGTCCTCTTACTTGACCTTTAAGTGCATACAATTTAGTTTACTTACAGTGAATTTTAAATGATAAACTGTCAATTACAGCTATCATTCTTCTGATTTTGTTTTATGAATAATACATAAATTTTAACTGAAAATTGCGATAAAATGTATTCAACTAACATTAATAAAAAAATTTGTGTAATCATGTAACCATTAATAAAAAAATGTGTGTAAATGTGTAGAGATTACTACAATACATTATTAAGATAAACACTAAAACAGACAGATAGATAGATATTTTTAGGAAAAACTGAGCATAAGACTAAAATAATAAAATAGATATAAATATTATTTTTTTTACAACCATGCACTGCAATAATTAAAAGTTAAAAAAAAAAATCATGTTGCCATTTCTTAAGAAATGGAGTTATTGCAGCCTTATACAAAACAATCAGTATCTGTTCACCACTACCACCAACCCACCCCAATATAAATGATTTAATTCATTTTGATATTATGAAAAAATATGGCTTTTACTCATCTAAACTCTCTGTAGTGAAAAAAACATTTCTTTTATTTCACATTTCTAATCTTGTCATATACTCTGGAAATCTTTGTTTTACTTCCCAACTTTAATCAAACTTAATCTGATAATCTTTGTTTTACTTCCCAACTCTAATCAAACTTAATCTGATAATCTTTGTTTTACTTCCCAACTCTAATCAAACTTAAATCTGATAAACTTTGTTTACTCTGACACAAAACTGACTTGACTCCCCCAAACCTAATCACAAAATCTGATAAATATTTTGCATCTCAAACTCAAGAGACATTGTGATAAAATCCTGGCTTTATTCAGCTAGCAATATATAAGAGATTTTCTGCCACACACAAATTCTGAGTGAAAAGAAAATCAGACCAGTTTTGTAAAAGTTCAAATCTGTTTCCCTTTTCATATAAATAATGCCCCTCACCAAGTTCAACAAATGATTCCCTTATCTGTCACATAAATGCACTCACCTGGGCACAAGTTTTCCTCATATGATCACATGAAAAGTCTCTTAATTGGTCATATAAATGATTCCACTCAATCTTACAAATGAGTTATCCTCTTTGGTCATATAAATAATTTATTCCCTTTGGTCCTAAAAATTATTTATCCTCTTTGGTTATACAAATGATTTATCTTTGGTTATACAAATGGTTTATCCTCTTTGGTCATATAAATGACTTTGCTCACCAGTCATATAAATAAATAATTCCACATATCTGGCAAATATAAGTGGTTCACCTGGTTATATTTGGTGACAAACTCAGGCTGTTTCCTGTCCACCAATACTACATCGATGTGCACCAGGTCATCAACAGGATGCTCACTTTTCCCCAACTTCTCCAACAGCAAAGGAGTAGGAGGTGGAGTGTGAAGGTAGCCCCTAAAACAATACTCAAGCCATGGTAATGTGAAGAGGAAAACAAATCATTAAGAACATCCCTGATATTCTGAGTACTAAATAATGTATAGAGAAAATTAAACTCTCTATGTCAAAATCATTGAATAGATAATTTACATGGCTTCAGTTTCTTGCTGCTAATTCACAGTATTATATTACCTAGGACTTGTTAGACCTCCTTCAACTACATCAGTCAAAGATACTCCCCCCACCCTCCAACCTCCTCTTTTTGAAATAAGACAGGTGATGGAGTTGTGATGTGTGTGTGCTGTGGGTGTGAAGGTGTGTGTAGGTTGAGGTAGTGTATATGTATAATGTATAAACAGTATTATGGCTGTGATGTTGTATATGTTGTAGTTGTGATGGTGTATTGTGTGGATGTGGGGAACTTTTGAAAACTGGTTATAGTGGTGTTGTGGTGTGCATATGTTGTGGTTCAGTATAAATGGAGAAAACAATTTTTGGTGTGCGTAAGTTGTGGTTCAGTATAAATGGAGAAAACAATTTTTGGTGTGCGTATGTTGTGGTTCAGTATAAATGGAGAAAACAATTTTGGTGTGCATAAGTTGTGGTTCAGTATAAATAGAGAAAACATTTTTTGGTGTGCATATGTTGTGGTTCAGTATAAATGGAGAAAACACTACCTTCAAAAGCTAAAAAATCTGCTGGCTTCTTCATCTATTAACATGCTTGCACACATATACACATAATAGTTACTATCAATTTTCACACAGTAGAAAACCTCAAACTGACAACAGTGTAAAAATGTTAAAACAGCCTTCTTAAGTAAAAAAACCCAAACCTCTTGGGCTTCATGATAAAAGTAACCTACATAGCCAGTGATTATATTAAATTAGCTTTGTGTTAAATACAACTGTGTACTGAATGTGTTTTCTTTTCAACCAGTACAGAGTACATGCACCAAAAGTTTATATCACAAGCGGAATTCCTTGTGTTTGTGAGCTACAAGCTCTATATGAAAAAAATATTCCTGATCTGATAAGCTCATCTGAATTGTGCACACTTACTGGCTCTATTTAACATAATATTACTGCTCATCAGATAAGTTCATCTCAAATTTGTGTACTATTGGCTCCATTTAACATAATATTACTTTGCTGATCTGATAAGTCCATCTCACATTTGTTTGCTATAGACTCTAACATAATACTGCTGATCTGATAAGTTCGTTTGATGTTTGTGTACTACAGGCCCTATTTAACATAATATTACTGCTGATCTGATGAGTTCATTTCATGTTTGTGTAATATAGGCTATACTTAATATTACTGCTGATCTGATGAGTTCATGTTTGTGTACTAGTACTATAGGCTCTATTTATTTTAACATAATATTACTGCTGATCTGATGAGTTCATTTCATGTTTTGATAGGTCCATTTGGATAATTGTATACAAGAGTATAATTGATTAAAAAAATATACACTGAAACTTCATATTGGAATGCAACACATACGTATGCATGCACACACACACACACACACACACACACACACACACACACACACACACACACACACACATGTTTAAGAGATTAAGTATTTTTTCTAAGAATTACTGTTAATTTGATAAGATATGGATGTGTCCATATCAGATAGATGTGCAGCATAAATATAAGTAAAGCAAGTAAGATACAGCTGCTAATAGATATGTGGTGGAAATATCTGTACATTATTCATTAGATAAAATTCTCAATCAAATATTCAAAATACTCAAAAGTAACTTCGCTTCTGACCTACATCATATAAGTCCAATGTATTTTATGCTATATGATCTGAATGGACATAGAATGTTATCACTGAAAAAATAAAATAAACCTACCTGGAGGATGGAGGCCTATGAAAAGTCCTTCCTTTGGCAGAAGCAAGCTTTTCTTTGGCAAAATGAAGCAAAGGAGAGTTATCATGAAAACTAGCTGGTAGTGAAGGGGGCATTTTTGGCACTGGAACAACAATGGTGCTGTCGGGGCATGATGTAGACAAAAAGTGCTTGGAGTCACACCGTGCCCGCTTCTCTTTGTCTCTTTCTTGCTGTCTCCTGGTGTTTTGTGAAATCATAATCTGACGATGCTTTGACTCTGGAGGTTCCAGAAGGTCATCTATTTGCAAAGATTTAAGGCGCAATTTCATGTGAGTTGTGGCACGATCATTTTTCTCATAATCCATGGCGAAGTCATAGAGTTTTAGATCTACCAAGCCTTGTTCTCCGTCACCAAAATCCCAGCGAAGTTCTACCTCAAACAGGGGCACTTGAAACTTAATAAGCTTAGCTAGAAATGTGCTAGATGCTGACTCAGTATCAGTTTTGAGTGGTCCAGTTGCCCATGAACTTGGGTCACTTGCTGACTTTTCCACTGGTGCATTTAACGAGAAAAAAGACAATTCGTCTTTTGTAAATCCTTTGGTAAAGACCCCTGAAACATCCTCATTCTGGATCCCACATCTTTCAAGGGATGTAAAATCGCCTTTTTCTGACTTGTCTTTTATTAAGCCAGAGTTGGCATCCTCCCTACTGCCTTTTAAATTAATCATCTCTGCATCATAGGTAATATTGTCCAATGTCTGTAAAATCTGTTCATACACTTCCTTAGAAAGCCCAAGTTTGATAGGTGTAGCAATTTTAATGTTTGCATCCAAAACTGATGCTGCTGTTTGCAACTGTTGTGACTGTGGTGGATGCTCACCACTGGGTAATGATGAGGGAGACATGAATGGTGTAGATGGCGACGACACAGTTGTGGTGCCTGGAAAACCACAAAAAGATTTGCTACCTGTAGCAGCACTGTCTTCGTTAATGTATATAACATTCAGGCCACGTTTGCAAATAGTTAGATCAACTGCTGTATTGTATAGAATGGGCACACCGAGTTCATGTGTCAGCCCTGAGAAGGATGAAGAGGAAAGACTGCGTCCAAGCTTCTTGTGCTTGTCAAAGTCTAAGGAATAAAGGTTCATGTTGGTCAGGGAGATGTAAATTTTGGCACTGGAGTCAGGTGGGGTGTTTGGAGATTTGAAAAGATCACTACTGTCATCATCCAAATGATATGGTTTGCAAGTGTTATCCACTACTATCTCACCCAAATGAGCAAGGAGTACCTGAAAACAATAAATACTGCAAATGAAACAGGCACATTTCACTACAATACAGAAAGAAACATCAATCCAGGATTAAAAAATTCTATTAAAGGGTGTGTCTAGGATTAAAACTATCACCTAACAAGAGCCTTCAGAATCAAAACTAATGGCCCAAAAGAGTATACAGAATCAAAACTTATATAATATATATCTAAAAAAATAAAAATAAAAGAAGCACTCAGGATTAAAACTTTCAGCTACATGAAGCATCCAGGATGAAACAATCTGCTAAAAAACATTCCAAGATATATATTATGTGTTAAAAAAGAGTACCTAGGATTAAAACAATCTGTTAAAAGGAGTGCCCAGGATTAAAATAATCTGTTGAAAGGAGCACGTAGGATCAAAATAATCTGTTGAAAGGAGTACCTAGGATTAAAATAAGCTGTTAAAAGGAGCATCCAGGATAAAAAATCTCTCTACAGACATTCAGGTAAAAGAAGTATCCAGGATGGAAGCATTGTTAAAAGACACCCAGGATCAAAACTCACTGCTAAAAGCATCTACAATCAAAACTTTTTTTTTTTAAATTCAAACCGAGGATCAAAACTCTGTTAAAAGACAAACCAGGATTAAAACTTTCTATCAGAAGACAAACTCAGGATCAAAACTAAACTTTCTGTTAAAAGACAAACTCAGGATCAAAGCTCATTGTTAAAAGACAAACCCAGGATCAGAACTTACTGCTAAAAGCATCGAGAATCAAAACTTTATTAAAAGACACACCCTGGATCAAAACATTCTGTTAAAAGACACAACCAGGTTGTTCTTTAATAAAAATGAAAAAAGACTCATACAATTTTTTTTAAAAATAAAGAAATAAATAACAAACTGAACCAAACCTGATTACTATTTGGAGTCCTTGGGATTACCAAGATGGGAGTCTCCATTCGTGCATTCAAAACAATACAACGCTTTGGTCCATCTGAAACTGTAGCTTTTGCTGTGGCAGAAACTGGCATCCACTCGTATTCATCATATAGCAAAATTGTATTTGTGACATCACTTAATGAATGTTCCCGCTTCAAAGTAATCAACGAAGGGACTTCTGTAAGTTCCTTTTCCCCTCGGCTACTGACCATTCCCATTGCTACTTCTGTAGCAGCTGTTTTGATTGACGTAGCAACAGAGGTCATGTAATCACTGAATTCTGATACACAGTCTAAGAGTTCAGCTAGAAACTTGGGGCAATGGATGTAAGTCAAAGATGCCATGTCAAAAGACACATTCACTTCTTCATAAAACTCCCGTTTATCTAAGAAAGTGTCACTGTCACAGCTGTCATTCACCTGACCAATGCCAGCATTGCTAGAAACACTATGTTTCGTGATGCTGAATCGGCATGCAACTCTGTTCCGTGAGGTAAAAACATTCTGAAATATTTTGTCATCAATAGCAGTCTTAAACATTTCATCTTGTGCTGGGGCAGAGGGGGCAGAGGGAGCAGAGGAAGCAGGAGAAGGTAACTGTGCCTGGCCAATGCTAATGACTTGCTGGAATAGTTTCCCTTCAGGGACAACATCAAGAAGGTGCAGCCCTCCAAGGCTTCCTTCGATCTTCCAGTCAGCACCTGGATGTAAGAAAGAATCAATTTCACTTTGTCTGTGAAAAAAAGTGTTACCTCAGCACCTCTGAGTCTTTTCGTGTTTTCATACAATTTAACCTCCAGCCCTGTCGCATTAACCCAGAGGGATGATATTCCTCCCCATTATAGGTTGCCACTTAATAGGTTTGTGAGATTTCTTGAATTACCACCTCAGGCTCATAAATGAAAAATCTAATTACCTTGCGTGCACTTTAAGTTCAAATGCTCCATTTGTTCTAACTGTTGAATTCTCAAACCCTTAGTACATGTAATTACAATTAGTACATATAGTAAAAATATTTCACACTGAATTACTGAACTTAAACAAAAAAATCGAATAATTCTAAAACAAGATTTAAAAAATGTTAGAATTCTTTTTATCAAACACTCCCTCAAAACATATAACAGCAAAACTGAAAACACACCTAATAAAAAATGTCTGTTTCAAAATATATACAAACTAATAATAACCGTTAGCATTAGAGTATATATATATTTAATAAAACCGTGTTATTACTAAAAGTTACAACTTAGCTTTCAAATTACCAGTAAGTACAAAGAAATATACTGTCCACAGCCAGATTTTTGTGACACACACTTTACAAAGAGCTCCATAAATTCGTAAATATAATGACGATAATATCACAAACTATTTACATTTTTTCAGAAGGATAACTCTCATATCAGTTTGTCTTTGTGTTATGAGTTGAAGTATCAAATAAAAAAAATAACTTTTGTTGCTTTCAGATCACATGGTTGCAAATGAAAGGTGAGAAAATTTTAATAATCATTGATGTTTCAAAACAGCAAATATTTCTGATAATCTCGCTGTATTTTGAGTAAATTGATTAACATCATAAATAGTTTACATATTCATGTTGTTTCTTTGGAATTTAAAGTTTCACATTGATGTGTGTATTTTAAACATGAGCTAGTAAGGGTAGAAAAAACTGTGAATTACATTCAAGAATAGAAACATTGCAATTAGGATTGTTTGATATTAAATACTTCATATATTTAAATAGATATTTTGTTTATTACTTAAAATTATCTTTGTAGCATAATAACTTAGCCCATTTTATGTTTAGATGAGAAAAATAGATCTTTTATGATGACTGATAATTTTGTTAATATGATTTTCATGTTATAGTTTTATACCCTATTTTAAATAAAAATATATCCAGATTAAGTTATTAATTAGCTTAATGGAGAAAATATATTCTTTGTAATGATATAATAATAATGCTTATTTAAACAAACTTTTTTCTTGTAAAATACATCTCAAACTTACTTTCTAACTTTTCAACATTGTTGTTTATCATTCATCTTCTGCTCGTCCCTTTGTTTCCAACTAGTGATTTATTTATTTAGATACTGATATAAGTACAATGAAATGTTATTCTAATGGATTGTATACAATAAAAAAGACTACCTTTTCCAATAGTTCAAATATGCTGCAATTAACAACACAATGTTTTTTTCAAGCATGCATGGAAATCACTCAAGGCAGATGAAACTGAAAAAACGTTTTGCAACAGTTACCATTTTCAGCATCTCCAATACTCTACTTACCAAGTGTTACCTGCACTTTAGCACATGACATGGTTGCAGTGGCAACTTTTCTTGCAACCTTTTTCCTCTCTTCATCCATGATACGAAGCAAAAGAACATTCAGTCGTTTGAAAGTAGCAGTGATGTAAAGGTTACTCTCTGATGCCTGTTAATACAATATGAAACAATCACAAGAAAAGATAACTTTACTAACATCATGGCTGAATAAAAATATCTTGGTCTGCCATGTAGATGACTATTTACAACAAGGACAAAAAATTAATAATTGAAAGTTCATGGCTTTGTATGTAAAAAATTAACTTGACTTAATTAATCATTTTTATCTGCAAACAGATCAACAAAATCTGGGTTACAACTTGTTTTAATATTTATTAGGTCACATTGTTTAATTTTATGCATGGACAGTTAATATGCACAGATTCACAAAAGTTAAAGGTGAAGTTAATATATGCTATGCAATTGTTAATCAATTATGAGTGAACATCATTCAAAACAATTTAAAAAAAAAATGATTGTATAAAAAATATTTTCCCAAGTAACCCTCCCCAATTTAGTGGCTTATGAAAAGATTACCAAGGCTGCTCCTCTTTGAATCTTTCATCATCTACCTTCGAATTACTGCTCCAGTTGTATTAAGCGTAACCACTAAATTACAATATTCCAAAATATGTACACAACTTCATCCTTCCTCTCATTCTGTCAAAAGACTTGCAGCCTCCATATCATGGAAAATGCACGTTTTCCAGACATATGTTATTAAACTAATGAAAGGAGAGAGGCAGCACATCTCCATCAATTTACAGTAATCCCACAGCCAGATGAATTATTATGGTTTTTCCCAGCCATTTTTTGTGCCTGGGTGGATCTGCACTTTTTACATTATCACAGACCTCACCTCAATTTGTCAGTGTGTTAAGTGGAAATACAAAATATGTTTCATTCAATCAATCAAGTTAAAAACTACAAGAGAAATACTTTCGTTTTTATACTGTCACATAGTACAATCTCAGTTTGATGTTGTTCTATTTTAGGATCCTGTAATGAGGACTTTTTTTCTTTACTGACATCAATGACTGATGCTAGGTATAACCAGCCTCTAGTAGCTGTCCGTTTTCGTCATATATTCCGAAAAATTTACCATTTTGTCACAAGTGCTTTGTTTATGTTCTGTATTTATCATTTTATCATGCTTGTGAAATAGTTTGTTGAATAAAACTATCTTCCAACTTTTCATTAATGTATTTTTTATTTGTGAGAGAGTGAGTGGAAGCGTGTACGATCGCATTAAATTAGGTATGGTTGGCGTGTTTCGATAGCCGTGGCAAAAATCTCAATCTCCGGTTTTACCATCGTGTTTTGATATACCTTACAAACACTAAAATGGGTTCCACTATGATTGTCCTATCAGAATGTATCTTATATCAAACTAAAGAAAAATGAATGTAGAATGCAACCATGTTAGTTTCGAATCTGTACTTTTATTTTTATTGTATGTAAAAGTTGATTGAAAAAAGCCTATTTTTCAATTACGTTTATGCATGGTTATTTCTGAAAATATAGATTTTTTTCTTATATCAGTAGAAAGTAAAAAATCTCTTCTTTAAAATGGTATATAACACGACAAAGTGGCATTTTAGTAGCAGAACCCTTAGAGCGGGAAAATGTGCAACCCAAGCGTGCATTAAGTAAACATAAGCCTGAAATTATGCCAGCCTCCCTAAATTTTCTTTCAGAGATTTGTAATAAATTTTATTTTTAATTATTATTATTTATTGAATTATTTTTTAAATTAAATAACTACACCTAAAAAAAAAATCCACTCAGTATTAACTTCACATTTAAACTTTTATTTGCATAAACTTGATTTTACTTCAGTAGCAAAAAAGCTTGTCACTGTGGTGTGAAAAATAACCCTACGGTCAAGAGTTTCACATTTTATTAGTTAATAGGACTATATGCTACAAATTAACCTGACTAAATTATGAGTTTTGTATAATGTGATTTAATCTTTATACATTATAAGTTAACCAGACATTATGCAAACCTAACTTTGTATTTTATGAGTTAAAATGTCGTTTTAATGCAAACCTTACTTTGTACAGTATGATTTAATGTGGCTTTATACACTTTGAATTAACAGGTGCCATGTAATCATCACTACTCAAACAGAGAATGTGCAACAAGCTATGTAATTAACAGAATTGAAGAACTGGCCCAACACTTACTTTACTAGCTCTGTTAGGCATGCTGTCTTGTCTCACAGACTTTACAGCACCCTTGTTAGTACTGTTTGCTGTTTCTTGGTTAGGAAATGTCCGCTTCAAGAATCCTAACACTTCTACTAGTGTTTCCTGATTGGCTGAAAGAAAAGAAGAGTTTATTCACTGTTTTCTGACTGACTGAAAACTGCTTTGAGTTCCCCCTTCCAACATGTATTTCAAGAGGTTAGATTTTATTAAGTTTACAGAGCATTTATATCAACAATTTGTAAATAATAGATAAATAAATAATACATACTTTTTTTAATTTCACATTAATTTAGGTCTCAAAGATTTTTTAACAGCGGGACAATCCCCAGCTAGATCAAGTGAATACTAGAAAAACCTTCAATGACCATAACTGGGATGGGAATTTGAAACACCCTGCCACAATCCCCAGCTAGGTTGAAGAAATGCTAGAAAAAAATTCAATGACCATGACTGGGGTGGGAACTTAAACATCCTACCTCATCACCAGCTAGGTCAAAGGAATGCTGGAAAAACCTTCAATGACCATGACTGGGGTGGGAACTTCAAGACTCTACCTCCTGCATATGAAGTTAACATACACACCTCATGGCACAACATAAAATTGAGAGAAAAAGGGCTGTGAAGTTACTGTGATAAGTTTTCCAATGAAGTCAAAACAAACTTAACTCATTAAGGATGGTAGTTTTAACCTAAGAGAAAAAGAGCTGTGATAAGTTTTCCAATGAAGTCAAAACAAACTTAACTCACTAATGATGGTAGTTTTAACCTAACTTATCCATGAAATCAAGACAAGCATAATTAAAACAACTATAACTTACCAATGAAGTCAAGACTATTAAACTGAAGAGTCAGGGAACGCTTTTCCGATGTCTCTGAAGAATTGTCCACTGGTACATTAATTATCTTAAACTCCAAGGAGATCAATGCCTCTGATAACGGACTGTCTTCAGAATTGTCTGGTATTCTGGACTCTGTTGCTTTTGTGAATTCACTCCCTTGAATAATAAATTATAATCATTCAAAATGATAGTAATAAATTCAACACTTGGGAAATTTGTTACTATGCATCAAGTTAAAAATTATACTAAAAAAATATTTTTGAATTTTTTTTTTCTGCAATCCTTACGGATTCAAATTTTTTTTACTGAAACTGAAGGGCATAGGAAGATCATAGAATTTAGATGCCAGGTTTTGCAGACCTGTTAGCTCATATTCCACTAGGTCCCTGGATGATTGAAATGGATGAGTATAGTATATCATCTCTGGGTCTGATAAAATTTCAACAGATGCATGATTTTCTTGCTAGGGTATATTTTTTGGTGCAAACTTCCTTATTCCATAATAGAGAATAATATTCAAGTAATTTTTCTGCATCTCATTTGTCAGGTAAAAAAAGACTAGTGTCAAGGATACATCAAACGCACACCCTTCCCACTGACCATATGCATTTGTTGCATGAGTCATAAAAAATTTTGTACCACTTCTTTTACTTCAGCCGAATTTTGTTTTGTAGTATTTGTCTGAATACCACTAGAGTGCTTTCAATGCACACTGACATTGTGAAGCTTATGAGACAATGCCCTAACAATAGTTTTCCCAATAGAAAATAATGTGCTTCTCATTAAACCTCCTGAGACTAGAGGCCTCTAGAACTGAGTCTAAAGTGAAACCATTGATATTAGGCACTATTTTCTGTTCAAGATGTCAGCACGAAGTGTAGAAATGTATCATATTAGAGACTTTAGTAACAGGAGTCATAGATATTAGGCCCATTCACAAATCAAACATCTCTACTCCACTATCTGAAGGGTATAGTTCAACTTAGCATGTGCACAATCTACTACTTGAACCAAAGCAATACTTGTCTACTACATCAACCTAAGTCACAAGTGCCTTCTCTGTGGACCAAAGCCACACTTGTCTACTACATCAACCTAAGTCACAAGTGTCTTCTCTGTGGACCAAAGCCACACTTGTCTACAAGTTCATCAGGAGGTAAGAAACATACAGGATACAATGGTGTTGGAAAAAAGCAACAAAACAAAATAAAGCAGACAGCACATTCCCTAGTGGGGAAATAGCTACCCGATCCAAAGAAAATAAGGCCAAAAATTAATGTAAAGCTTTTATAAAAAGAACATTAGAAAATACCTCTGGTCAAATCTGAAGTTATACTAACAGACCCAAAGGGGAAATAACTAAGGATCAACCCATTCCAGTTGCAATGATTTTAGTGTTGCAGTTCCAAACCTGCCTAAACTAGAGAAAAAACAGTGAAAGTCTTCCTGTAAAATTTAAAATGTTATTAAAAAGACATTATTCTTCAATAAGCATGCTTTGTTAATTAAGAATTGGATATGATTATTATTTTTTTAAAATGTCTTATGCATTTCTTTGTCTTCATGTATGTGTATTTATTATCATGCCTTCTAAAATTCTATTATAATGTGTGTACTGCGTAATCACAAAATATCAACGGCTAATTACAAATACATATATATAGGCCTATATATATTTCTAACTCTTTATAGTTAGAAATGATTACAATTAAAAATTCGATTAAATCAAAATGTTCACAATTCAGTAAATTACTTTCATACAAATTTGACTCTGGATCATTTCTTTATCGCCGATGACTTTTTAACTTATGTAACTTTTAAGCCTTATATATTATATTAGAATAATTACAACAGATTCCAGAAAAATGATTATTTGAACCTCTATGCAGTTTCAAACATAGGCTTACCATTATTGAAAACACCCATCTTTTTCCTAGCACTGCAATATAATTCATCAAAGTAGCTCGTTTCAGAAGGATAATTTCTGAAGAATATTGCATAGATTGTCTTACATGTAAGATGGATATTATTTAATTAAAGTAAATATTTCGTAATTGTCAAAATGGCATGGCGTTGTGCATGTACTATCGCTACGTGGCTGCCATTTTGAAAAAGCGAACTTTGTCTATCGGTCGGACGGGCAGTAAAAATATTATGAACCGAATTTGCTTATCCCACTAAGCTCTGACTTCTAAACATAAAAAATATTTAAAGAAAATGTTTATTTCAAAAGTGAAATTGTGTTTTGTCAACTAAAATTAATAACAGCCAACGAATAAGATTCCGGAAGTGTTAGAAAAGGACTAGTATGCTGAAGAGCTCCTAGCAGATGACAGACAAGCAGGTTTTTCGTCCTGTCATAACCGATCATGAAAAAAAAATTGAAAATGAAAATGAAAGCGGAAGAGTGGGAGATTCTTCCACTAAAAGCGGAAGGTAGGCAAGTATGCAGTTCCCTCAGGATGAGCAAAATGTGATGTTACTTCAATAAATATACAAAAATAACTTCTAAAGTGAGACTAATAAAGTTATATTTTTTTTAAAGGAAATTATATATCCTATACATGAGTGCAACTTGCAGAAATGTAAAGTGTATTCAGTGGCAATGGTGTCCTCAACTGGCATGGCAAACTATTCAAACAAGGAGAGTTAAATAGCAGAAACCTCCTGACCCCCAAAATTAAGATTTTTTAAAAAGTACATATAAACTATTATTATTAAGTCACAAATATAGAATTCACATGCTAAATAAATTAGAATTAATACAATATGAACTAAAATGGTTATGAAAGTTTAAATTTCAGATAGATTAGCAGGTATTTAGATTGTATAAATATAATATTATGATACGTCAACAGTCACATGTAAATAACTGGCATTCTTTTGAGGTGTTACAAGTGTGAATATTCTTATCAATCTAACACAAGAGCTATGCAATACCACTTTTTCCCCTGAATTATATATTTTAAAAATTATCTTTCAAAAATATTGTCAAAATAAATGTAGCATCATATAGATGAATAACTTGTTTCTATAAAGACATAAATCATTTAAATGAATTTTTTTATGACAGCCCAAAATGAAATCAGGGAATCTGTGCATCATCTGTAACTTTATATTTATTCAGTACAAGACCATTTGTGTGCAACTGGAATGAATTAATATCGAGTGCTAATAATAGAACTAGTGGGGAAACAGTTAAGGCTTAGAGTTAAAAGCTTAAGGGGGAAATAGCTGAGGAAGAAACCACAATAAGTGATCTGGGGGGAAAGTGCTAAGGTTGAAGGTTAGCTCACATTTTGGTAAAACAGAGTGAAATGCACATGTAAGGGCCTCATGGATGGCATGCAGACTACCGAAAGAAGCAGTCAATGGGACATCTGGTGATGGGGAACGAGGTGAAGCTGGTGATGATGGTGATTGTGGTGATGTTGGTGAATTGACCTCTGACCCTCGAATACTTCCACTCTGACTGTCAAGCCTGAAAAGACAAAGATATTTACTGAAGCAGAATTGGTAACTATTGGATTTATCTAATGTGCCTATTTTAGAAGTAAAATAAAGGCAGAGTGTGTGTGTGTGTCTGTGTGCATGCCATAACTTAAAACACTTACCAATATTATTTTTTATCTTAAAAAAAGTGCTCCTAATTTCAAAGAGTTACATGAAACTGGATAGTTTGCTTTTCATGTGTACCTTGGTTTTATATTTTCATAATATGGTTTCTTTACAGCATAAATCCTTAATGCTATTCTCTAAACTAGAACTACACTGTTGAAGGGTGACTGAGATACTAAAATTGGATCAAAACTAGAGCTTTGCTAAAGAAGGTAGTCATATCTGTACTGAAATTGGGCCAAAAGTAGAGCTATACTAAAGGGAGACCAAGTGTACTACAGAAATATGACAAAAACTTACAGTCACACTAAATCTCTAAACTAGAATTACACCAGAGAAGGGAGACAGACTGTCATAAATAGAGCTCTGCTAAAGAAGGGAGACAGACTGAGTCATAAATAGAGCTCTGCTAAAGAAGGAAGACAGTGTGCTATAGAAATTGTACCAAACCTAGCACTTTGCTGGAGAAGAGACAAAGATTGTGCTACTAGCATTGTATCTGTACAGTTTCAATGACTTGCATGTATATGACTCTTGCATGGTTCATATAGTATGGCTCAACTGGTTATATGATAGAAAAATACCTCTTTATCTGAGTTTGATGAGATATATTTAAGATCAATGTTAACTGTAACATTATTATTCTTAATGAATTGTAAATAACTTTAACATAAATAAGAATGGTGCAGCTAGTAATTAATGTTTAGCCACCCAGTTCCACTTTTGCTCAATTATAAGTTAATGAATTACAACTACATTCAGGCAAACAACAACAAAAATCAATATAATCAAATGCCTAACATACTGCACATGTCGATGTGATGCAACCAACAGTTCAAAATCAGGGCCATAACTCTGCAATGCATCGACAACCAGCAGGCTGTGAATGGTGAGTGCCAATGTAGCAGTGTCTGGCTTCTTGCGGATGCTGGCCTGCACACCAGTGACTTGAAGCTCCAGCAAGGCATTGCCTTGAAATAAAAATAAAATAAAAAAGATTTCTTTTCTTTTTCTTTAAAATAAAATTTTTAACAACTAAACCAATGCTTAGCAAACCAGAATAGGTTACAGAGATAGTGAGGAGGGAGGACTTCAGGGGTTAAAGGCTATTATTTTCCAGACAATGAGCCATGTACAAAAAGGATGAAGTCACAACTAAGTATTTGACATCAGGACTGAAACTAAAAGTGCATAAATTAAAAGTTAAAAAGTTATTATCTGGAGTAAAGATAAATGTTTTATCCACAGGAAAAAATTAAAATGCCAAACAATACTCATATTTAAAACAATTCACACAATAAGCATCCTGTAATATTCTGACACCATTTCACCAAACACCTTGTAATATTCTGACACCATTTCACCAAACACCTTGCAATATTCTGACACCAATATATGATGACCAAAGGCAAATTAATAGGCTAATTTAAAAACAACAGCATACTGATAATCTGCATTTGGTTTTGAGATATTTAACCTTTAAATGCAAAGATATAATAAACTAAAAAGAATTCTCATTAAATGGCATTACATTTTCATTTTTAATTTAAAATTCTGTTGGCAAAGTGGTAAACTGCAACAAATACTGCCTACTACAATATTAATTTTGTTATATTTTGTGTTATGTTGTTAAAGAACTGATATCCTAGACCTTGAACTCACCTTGACTTTGGATCTCCAAAGAGAGATTGTTAATGCAAAATAGCACAGTAAATAAATTGTTGTCTACTGGTCCTTTGGAAACATCTTCTGCCTCTATCGAAGGTCTATCCAAGGTAAACAAGAAAGGAAAAAGAAAATCACATCCTGAGATTATATATGCATATCACAGCCACCAAAATTAAACTTTGTATCAGTCAAATACATGGCATCATTTTAGTACAATTGGGACCTGGGTTATGAATGAATTCCATTCTTTAGGACATATGTAACCTTATTTGGTATATACAATTTGAGTTTGTATGTAACTGTTCATGTTCATTATAATATATATATACACATACATAAGAAAGACAAAGAATACATTAATTAAATTTAGTAACTGACACAAAATAATTTGAAATATTTTATTAGACAAATACAATTAATTAACATTGAGAGAACCAGTAAAGTGTACAGTTAAGTATGAGCACAACAGTACATCAAAATCAAATTCCAACTCACTCTGATATTTGATGCATCTCAGATGCAGATGGCAAAGAGCCAAAGGCAATGCCAGATGAAGACAAGCTTTGAGAAGACATAAGGTTTGGGGCAGTGCTTGACTTAGAGAAAGCATCTGCACAAGTTCGCAAAGCTTGTATCTGGAAAGAAAAGGATTTATCCTGGTGCTATTTCATTAGGCTTTCTTCATAAGAGTGTTATTTTACTTTAATATTAAAAAAAGAAAAGAAAATACAAAAGTTTCACATATAACTATTCAGTCATTCTGAATGCTAGAATTAGAAAAGTATGATTAAATATACATATAAAACAAGAATGCAAGCACATACCCAAATTTAGTGTAGTAACGTTTTTGTAATTTTTTCTTTTGTGGGTAGGCTTTTGGTCTCTTCCTCTTCAATTCAGACAGAAAATCAAATAACTTCTATATTTAAAAACACAGCTCTGTGTAAAAAAAATAAACAAAGTAACTTTAAAAAAATTAATAAAGTGGTTGTACAAACCTTTCTCTCGTTGAGGTGAAAGGTCAAGAAAGGCAAGGTGCCAGAAAGAGTGGCTGCAGGCCATTCAATGTCAGAGGTCCTGATTAATCGCCTTCAAAAGATAGATGATTTACAATGAAAATAACCTCAAGTTGAGGATTTAGCATCATCACATGAAAAAATTATACAGTAAGAATCAAGTCCATCATTTAGTTATGTCATTTAGATAATTTTCCCTATACATGCAAACTGCATGAAGTAAACTTTTTTTTTAATAAAGCAGTTGTTAGGCAAAATAAAATTTTACACATTATTGGAAAAAACAGATGGAATTAAAACAAGTTAGAATGAAGCACATATTTGGCAAAAGATTAATTTGCATAAAACAATTTACATACAAACTTTGTCTTATTAAATAGAGCCTGGAACCAAAACTGACAACATAAACAATATTTAGGAAAAAAAAAGGCAATTACACAATTTCCAGACAGTTACACACACTTTTAATATTGACGAACAGTTTATATTACCACAACTCCTGCATCATCAGTCTCTGATTGAAATCAATAAGTGCTTTTAACAACAATTACATATTATGATTAAGTTAATACAAATGCAGTTACTGTAATAAAAGAAAATTCACCTTTCCAACTGCAAAGAAATGCTGAATCTATCTAAAATGTGCATATTACTAGTTCCACGATAATATGCATGGCGCCAGTTATCATTCAGATGGCCTATCAACACTTGCATTTCTGTCAGTTCAATTTTATATCTGAAAAAGAAATTATTATTTTAGCATAAGCTAAAATGGCTCAAGTCAGAAGACTTAAAAATTTATATTATTATATAATTTTATGGCGGTGTGACAATCATAAATTTCACTTTGGGCTTTGCCTATAATAGTGTCAACAATGAAAAATACTTTACAACAGCCATATTCATAACCAAACTGAATTTAAAACAATGATTAGTTACGGCTACTTGACAATGTTTAAGAGGAGAGAAATGAAATCACTTCCATGCATTCTTGCTTAAGTACTTCAGAGAATTCCACAAAATTGCATTGCAGCATTAATCACTTTTAATACTTTAAAATTAATTCAGCAATGTCACTGATAGAGTAGGCCCTACAGCAATACCTTGGCCCTGCATCTTCAGGGCTCTATGCTTTCAGGGGTAGGGTGGGTTTGAGGGATCTTCTTGGCCTTTCATCCTGAAGGGCACTATGCTTTCCTGAAACTTCAAACTTCAGTTGATAAATAAATGTTGTATAGACACACTAAGACTGGAAGTGATGTCTTTGTTTACAGCACAGTTAAACATTTCCATTATTAAACAGGAAACAGAAAGATCTCATTCTAAACATAATCATTACATTGAACAGATACTGTCCTGCTGATATCTCATTTAAACATAATCATTACATTGAACAGAACTGTCCTGCTGATAAAATTACAGTTTACAGCCTTTATCTTTATATCAGTAATTGTAGAGAATGTCTCCACTAAGCAAACATTAAAATAGCAAATGAAGTGAAAAAGAGTATTTACTTGTGATAATTACTGCCTACTTCTAACAGACTTTTGTTTTCCTTTCCTTCTAAATATAAATATATTCAAATGGCATACTTTTCATAAAGTCGCTCCATCATTGTGGCATCTGTGAGGTTTAGTGCATGAGCACTGTCTTTTTTTGTGAGTTCTGATGAAGCCTGTATCTGTTGACTGTCTTCTTCATTCGGGGGAGTGGACATTGGTGTTTGGAAGTCTTAAGAAATTAAATAAAATTAACAGAGAATGAGTGACTAAAACTGTGGCACTTTTAAACTGTTATCCAATGCAGTTATATCAAACATGGATTTTGGGAAGAAAAAATGTACAAAATATATAAACGTGTTAATTTAAAAAATTTAATTAGGAAAAATAAAAGAGAATTAAAAAAAGTGAATTATAAAAAAATCTGTGTAAGTATAATTTAAAGCAAGTCTTGTAAAGGGGCAGGCTGATACCATTGAAAATATAGTTTATTTTTTAATTGATAAAAATTTCAGTCTTTGAATTTTTAGTACAGATAATATAATTACAAACAAAACGTGCAACTCATTATGAAAAATAATAAATTTCAATGTAATGCAATAATGCAAATGAGGCTGCCTTGGTTTGTTGCTTTCCGATTTAATGTGACATTATTCTATACATGTTGTTTCCATTAATTTTAGTTTTCCTCTTAGCATAAATATGTCTATTAACACCAAATAAATGATATAGTTTGTCATGCTTGCTATCTCTCCATGTGTTTATCAGCTGAAACATTCTGACCTGGCTAAAACAGTTTTGTACTTTTCAAATTGATATATGTATTTAACATTCTCTCTTTACAAAGTTTATCCTTATTTGCCCTTAATAAAGTGAAAAGAAAAGATACGTAATTAATTTTTCAATTATCATGGCCAGGCATGGTCTTGTCAGTTGAAACTCACCCTGGTTATGTGATCATGGCGTTTATGTTATGATTTAGTTCAATATAATTAGAAATTTATTATTGCATATCCTAGGTAATTCAGTTTATTTTACACACACACAAAATTTTGTTGATTGCATGTTCAGTGGAAAGAGTGAAAAATCTGGAAATTTAACAAAGGTTGTTTTAGCACATACGCATGCCATGCCACGTGCACGAACGCACACACACACACAAACACACACAGATTTTCTGAGGAATGTAATAACCAAATGCAATTAAACATATAAACACCCAACATGCATTTAACTCTAATTCACAGAAGTCCTAATGGGAATGCTTTATAATTATGACCATAATACTGAGTCAATCAATTCATGCTCTATTTACCTTCATATTCTTCTGTTTTTATCTTGATATCCACAGCCTTCTCTTCAGAAATAGTCTTGAAACGGAAATTGCCAAGATCCATGACAACCATGGCTGGATTAGTTTCAAGCACATTCTCTGGAACTATCAACTTTGGAGCACTGATGTCAAAATCGATATACCAACGACCTTTACGGCTCTGTGAACATGAACATTTAGGATAAGTGAAACTGTATGAACTACTATTATGTTGTGCAATATAAATTTAAACTTAGTCTATCTTTCAACTTTTATTGGTTTAAGCAAAAATCACAATATTATTTGAAATATCTCATTCTAAACATAATAATTATGTTGAAAAGATATTGTCCCACTTAATAAATTTAAATTTAAAGCCTTTATCCTTACAACAGTAATTGTAGGCATGGCTCCACAAAACAAAATAGCAAATGAAGTGAAAAGAGTATTTGCTTATAATTACTGCCTACTTATTTTTTTTTTAATTAAAAATCTCTAATGTCCATCTATTACAGTTCAAAGATATCAAATTTCTTTTCCTCAATGCCAAAGTACACAAAGGATTGGAAGAAACAGAGTAACAATGATCATACAGCATAGTCTTGAAAATGCCAAATCAATAAACTTAAAAATAGATGTAGAAGGTAGGTAAGAATTAGAATAACTTCATGAACTGGATTCAGATTAGAAGGCAGACATTAAGTAGGATAACTTCATGAACTGGATTCAGATTAGAAGGCAGGCACAGAGTAGGATAACTTCATGAACTAAAGTCCTGATGTAAAAGGCAGGCACAGAGTAGGATACCTTCATGAACTGGATCTAGCTGTAGAAGTATGAAATTATCATGTCATGGTAGCCAATTTTAAAGTCAAAATGCTTCTCAAGATGGCAGCTTGAGGTTCCCCCACAATGTAGCAGTATGAGATTCCCCACAGTACAGTGGTTTGAAGTTCCCCACAGTATAGTAGTATAGTGGTTTGAAGTTCCCAAAGTATGGTGATTTGAAGTTCTCCACAGTTTAGTGGTTTGAAGTTCCCCACAGTAAATGACAGCAGTACAAACAGTTGATAAATAGTAAACCTTACCTTCCTGTCTAACAGTAAGTAAACAGTGAATGCTGCATCACTCTTTACAGTGGCATGCTATCAAATATAGTAAACCCTGAATAGTCCTTACGCTATAAAACTATATGTATCCTATCTCAACAATCATTAAGATGAATGTGGTATTCAAGCCTCTGCGACCATCTTCTATGCTGAAGAAGTAAATAAGTGCTTCAAATGTGGCACAAAAACTTTAGGTTTATAATAATTTAGAAAATTGACTGTTATCAATTTCTAAAAGACGAAGCAATCCAGGATCTGTCAAAATCACAGGGTCCATTCAATGGGCAGAGTATGGTGAATTATGCCTGCTGTTCAAATGAATGCACAAAAACAAGGCCAACTTTTATTGCTTTGATTTTTATTGTTCTCACATTTCTTCACTAAAGTGTGACTAGGAAAAATGTGAAATTAACTCTCTAATTTTAGGGGATTTCATGTCACAAACACAGGCCTAAAATCTATCATCAAGTTAAATAAAGAAATGCCTTTCAATCTATCACAAGTGGTGTAAGATGCAATGAAATAAGAATTATTAAACTAAGAAAGTTGATAGAAAACATCAATAAAAATCTGATATCCCACTGCATCCTTCCCTCCCTCCCTGGGATAAAAAAATACTGTTTTTTATCTTAAGGTTTTTATGATCATTTATTATATATATATATATATATATATATATATATATATATATATATATATATATATATATCCCATTTAGTCTGATTTGATCCATGATCTTAAAATGCAGGATCCCTGTCTAAGATCATTTTAACCTTTAAACAAATTACTTACTTCCCCTTCCAAAAGCTCATCTAGAGTATGCTTCAACTCTTCCTGGGTTTGTTTCCGCAGTTTTTCAAATTGCCAAGAAGTTACTGCAAATAAATAAATTAATCAACACTTTTACTGGATAACTTGATGAACTGTACATACATAAACCAGCAACAGTAAACAGTAGCAATATATATCAACACACAAGGTTACACTATGAGCTTAGTGATTTAGTGAATAACCCACCCACCCCATCCCCAGATACTACATCCACCCTTTAGTAAACAAATCACTAGTTCACCTTCAAACACTACATAAACAAATCATTAGCCCATCTCTAAACACTATCCTTGTTTAGTCTACTTTTTAACACTACATCTTTTTCTCAGTAAACAAATCACTAGTCTACTTTTTAATACTACATTGTTTTCCTCAGTAAACAAATCACTAGTCTACTTTTTAATACTACATTGTTTTCCTCAGTAAACAAATCACTAGTCTACTTTTTAATACTACATTGTTTTCCTCAGTAAACAAATCACTAGTCTACTTTTTAATACTACATTGTTTTCCTCAGTAAACAAATCACTAGTCTACTTTTTAATACTACATTGTTTTCCTCAGTAAACAAATCACTAGTCTACTTTTTAATACTACATCTTTTTCTCAGTAAACAAATCACTAGTCTACTTTCTAACACTACATCTTTTTCCTCAGTAAACAAATCAATAGTCTACTTTTTAACACTACATTGTTTTCCTCAGTAAACAAATCACATCTTTTTCTCAGAAAACAAATCTCTAGTCCACTTACAAATACTATATCTTTTTCTCAGTAAACAAATAAATAACAAACCTCAAAATACTATCAACCTTTCCTGTGCATAAAAACATTAAACAACATCCAAATATTTCTCCTGTCTCTTTTACCTGCATTTGCACTTTTGTATAAAGTCGTATTGGGAACTGTAAACACTTCCTTCACCCGTCGAAGTAAAGCTGGGATGTAGATAATGTCAATAGGTTGAGTTTTTACAGAAGCTCTGAAATAAATTTTTAAAAATTAAAATTTGCATATAAGTATGCTAGTCTAAAATGTTCTACAGCTTCATTTTTAAGTTTTGTAAATCTTGACAAAATACAGTTAATCCATCCCAGAATAGTCTAAGTACATTCCTACATAATTGTGTTGTTTGCTGTTGTATGAAGGCTCTATACTTTTCCCACATTTATTCAATTTTTTTAATCATTTTATTTGACAAGTGTCTTTTGTATTAATCTTAAAATAATAAAATATATGTTTCAACCTGTATGGCTCAGTGATTACTTAGATACACTAACAGTTTATACATACAATAAAATTGTTACATCTGTAGGTTTGGGCATGGCTTATTCTAAAAATACTGGACTGATTTTGATTGGATTTTTACTGTTGTACACCTCCGTGCCCTAGAATCAAGACAGGCTGTATAACATTAGCCCTAAATCACTCTGAACTCCCTCCATGCATTGTGTTCACTTGCTACATGGATTCACTCACATTGACTTTCTCACACTATTACATTTTAGGCTGTAGTAAATATTCTATTTTGGTGGGTTACCTTATGCTGTGTAGTTAGATCTTACTTTGCATTCTTATTTAATACCACTGTGAAGTGGTTCATTATCAAATTAACTTTCTCAACAACATAATAGTTCCTTGACTTCCAGCTCATAAAATATTGCTAAAAGATGGTGTACCCATAATACTGTTTCATTATCTCAACCTGCCAAAATTATGTTTTTGCCCATAATATATTACTGAAAGTTGGTGCACCCACCAAGATGTTTCATTATCTGAATCCATCAAAATTATGTAATGGAACAAGATCATAGGTGGAGCAGCTGTTAGGAATCTAACTGAGGTGACCACATTGACAGAGGTGTGTGAATTTAATGGACAGGTTAATATACATTATTATTTCACACTGCAATTTTCCACAATAACTACCAAAAGTCCCATAATTAAGAATATATATGCACATACTTGTATTTAAATTGACTGTTGGGCGGATTTTTCTCATAGACCAACTTAAAAAACTGCCAACTGGAATCTGCACTGTCATCAGCTAAAGGCTGTCTGATTTTATCTGAAGCCTTCGTCTGCACAGAGGGACTGACGGATGTGCGACTGTGAGAAAACTGCAAAATAAAAGAATGATCTGAATATGGCGAATCAGTTTTTCAGTTAGTGCATGCATGCTAGTTACTAGTGAAGTTGCAGAAGATTATGAAATGTTTGCATATAGCTGTTTACAGTCATTTATGCTGTGATTTGATTTAACACCAGCCAACCCACACATCACAAATGATACATCAGATCAATCCATATGTAATCATACAATGATGTAGACAGCATACTTTAAAATTAAGTGAAGTTGTCAACAAAATTAATCATTCAACATGCATTCTAAATTGAAAGCTGACAAACACCTTTGACGGAGGACAGATGATGTATGGAAAGACTGAATTCTTGCTGCTTAGATTTTCTAGGACTAAGTTTTCCACAGCCAAAGAAAACTTCACAGCACTAGTGCGTGGTCTAGATTCAAATTCCATGTTGATAGTTGTGCACTGTAGCTCAGCCAGTGGACAGCTTGATGTTTCTGACAAATATTTCAAACCGTAAAGAAGTTAGAGAGATAAAGAAACAATAAAATAAGTATACACTGTGTGAAAACTGCAAAATAAAAAAAATGATTTGAATATGGCAAATCAGTTTATTAAACATTTTAACATCAAAATCAAAATAGTTATAAACAATTTTGTTGGACTTCCTAAAAAGTATAACTGCAGAAGGATTTTTTTTGTTACTATTTTGCATTAGTAGAAGTGTGAAGTAAACTATTGCCACACTTGAAATCAACACTTTATAAAGGACTTCTTATTGCTATTTTGCCCCAAAAGAAGTGTGAAGGAAACTAAGATATTGCCACACATGACAACACTTTATAAAGAACTTTTTATTGCTATTTTGCCCCATTAGTGTGAAGCAAACAAACTAAGATATTGCCCCACATGACAACACTTTATAAATAACCCTTTATTACTATTTTGCCACATAAGTGTGAAGTAAATAAAATAAGATATTGCCCCACATGACAACACTTTATAAAGAACCCTTTATTACTATTTTGCCACAGAAGTGTGAAGTAAACAAACTAATATATTGCCCTACATGACAACAACATTTTATAAATGACTTTTTATTACTAATTTGCCCCAGAAGCAGTATAAAGCAAATCAACCTTGTAACATCAACATTTTAAAAAATAATCAGCTAAGTAACAATCCTTGAAAAACAACTATAGTTTAGATTATTGTAAACAAAGGTGTGTAAGAAATCATTACATATATACATCAATCTGAAAGTGATTCCAAGAGAGAGAGAGAGAGAGAGAGAGAGAGAGAGAGAGAGAGAGAGAGAGAGAGAGAGGACTTATGGCAAGATCCTACTGCCATTTTAAGAGACTGGCTAGAGTTAATTGACTTAACAGGCCTCTCATTGTGTGTGTGTGTGTGTGTGTGTGTGTGTGTGTGTGTGTGTGTGTGTGTGTGTGTGTGTGTGTGTGTGTGTGTGTATGTATGTATGCATACAGTGGAGTCACATCTTATGCAGGAATTATACTACATGAGCACAAAAAGATATCAGTATAGAACCCATGTGATGAACAATGAGCCATGCTCATAAGTTCACAGCCAGATTTTCCTTCAGTGTTGGAACAATCACTATTTCATCAGCTGAGCATCACATGCAAACATATGCAACTGGAACACGTTAACACATTTCATACAAAATATGTTTATCTCTTTAAATACCAGAACCACAAACATTTACTTTATAAATATTACCATATATATATTATATAAAAAGACTGAGGATATTTTAGTCCTAAAGTCAGTTTAGAAAAAAGGATTTCTTACAAATTCCACTTTAAAATTAGAAATAATTATATATTATATATTTTGAAATAGTTAAAGATATCTGTAATTCTGCATACCTGCATCACCAATAGAATTTTCAATCAGCTTGAAAGAACCAGTCTTTAAGACAAAAGACATCCGCGCAAATACAGTATCCTTTCTCAGGAATGAACTGTTCTCTGATGAGTCATGAATAACATCCAGAATCTCTTGTTCTGTACAGAAAGGTGTCATTTTGTAGGCAAAAAGTTATTTCAATAGAGATGTTTATATTTAAGAGCTTCTATTCACCACATACAAGTGTTGTAAATGGTCTCTACTACAGCCATGGGGTCCCGAAACAAAATCTTTGGTTGAATACTGCAAGTAGACCCTAACCCTAACAGTTATTCCACCTGCTCCAACTAAAGATCCTCAGCTACATTTAGCTTAATACTGAAAGAAACTGACTATAGGCCTGTTATGAAATAGATGCAGATGCATATTAAAATATCTAGATAAAATATGAGATTAAGTATACATGCCTAAATGGTTAGATTAAGTATCTAGAGAGAGAAAACAGTGATCATATTAAATATCCAGACATAATGTGAGATTAAGTACACAGCCCTAAATGGTTGGATGAATTATCTAAATAGAAAACACTGATCATATTAAATATCTAAAAAAAAAGTGAAATTCAATATATAAACTTCAATGTATTTTTTTAGGACAATAGTGAACAGATTAAATATCTAAGTTAAACAAGCAAAATTTAGTTTAAATATATAGTCAGATAAAAGTATAAGATTAGGTATTCCAAACATCGCTAAATGGCTTATTGGGATGTTGTTATACTTATAGTCAATTTTTCTACATTTTCAACACTCATGTTTCCTCTATATATTGAAGCTTTGTAAAATAAAAGCACATGAAACAAAAGTTTGTTTTCTGTTCTGTCTTTCTGTGTTTTTTGTTTTAATAAATAATTGTGAAAAAGTAATAAGAAGTTCTTCAGAAGTTACCAACCCAGTGACATTTTGATCAAGCCGCCATAACTTATCCAGCGCTAACACTTAACACATGCACTCTTTCTTGGTCCATGGGTATGCGTGCGGTACACTAATCTAAAAAAAATAATGGTTTTCATATAGGGGAGAGAACAAGGTTCATTTCCATACTAAATAATGCATGGGAATTTCAAGATAAAGTGAAATAAACTTAAATTATATTCTTGGTGATTCCAATAACATAGCAGCCTTAAAAGCTACCAGAAAATAGGAAAATTCTTCAGCTATAAGATTATATAGTTTGTTTGATACAAAAAATTCTGCACGTGTACCAAATTGCGTTGAAAGAACTGTGGTCAGTGACCAAAATCACCAGACTGTTAACAATAATGGTGGATTTTATCGAGTACTGCAGTGTTCAACTCAGCGACATTGAACCAGTTTCCACTTTGTATTTTCGTGCATCACTCTGTTTGAGGATGTTAACTGATAAGTTAAATCAATTATTTTCAGTTTATAGCGTATATATTTCGTTTAAATATGTCCAGTGAAGGCAGATTGTGGAATAGTGGTCTACCAGCAGATTGAATTGCTTATTTAGGTTAAGCACAACATGAAACATGATGTTGTGGAAAGCATGTAATTGTGTGCATTCAACATATAAGAACATTCCTTGTGGTATCATGCTAGACTGCACTAGAATCATTGAACTGAAAAAGCATTAAATTAGATGAACGATTGGCAAATGTCTGAGAGTTTTAGCAATTTCATCCAATTCTTGTTAACTGCGTTGGAGCTTTTTCCAACCCGAAAATGAATAAATTGCTAATTTTGACTGACAGTATATTTGAAAATAACATTGCAAAGCCTCTTAAAAAATTTCAGCCATATTTGTATACTGGATATTACTTATGTGGAGAGTCTGAGCTATATTGTTCATCATTTCTTCATTTTGTGGACCTTCAAAGTGAGCTATTTGTACAATTTCATTTTTGAGCGTAAAAGTTTGTGATAAATTAAATATTGAAAAATTTGTAACTTTGGTTATAAATGAGGTACAAACTTAAGTTTAATATCATTGAAATTAGCAGAAAAAGTTCTATCTGTCTATATACTTTCAAAGTATTAGCAATGATTCTGAAAAATATGTTTGGAATACCTAATAAGATTAAATATCCCATATAATCATCTCCAGATTAAATAGTTAGATGATTATAATTATATATATATATTTATAAATATTTTTAAAATATACCTATTTCTGCTTCTTCTTCATATGTTGTGACTGGTTTGGACATATGCTCTGATGCAGAAGATGGTGAAAGTTCATATTTTGAGTTATAGTCAGATGCATGAGCTGCTGTTTCTTCAGGGTCTAGGTCTGGTGCTGAGGCAGTGACTGTAATGGGTGTTGACTGATACCATCCAGACCAACCTGGAAACCAACTCCGGAATAGACCTCCTCCACCACCACCATCATCATTACCACCACCACCAGTGCCTGCTGGCTGCTGTTGTAACTTCAGATGTATTGGCTGATCAAGAGGTGGTACTGGAGCTTTCTTTGTAATTTCAATGGACTAATTAAATAAAATAAAATTAATAACATCTATGTTTTATTTATTTGTGAAGACAAGACTTCAGTCTCACAGCATGATTTATTTTATTTAATGATTTAAATTAGGGTTATTTTTTTTCAACTGCTTGTTTTAACTTGTTTTTTAAATTACTAATGGTATTACAATGATATATGATTCATAAAAAATATTTCTATTGGTATTTTACTCTTTTAATTTTAAAGGTAGTTAGAACTTTATATGGTTTTAAATTGTACATTATTGAAGAAAACATAGGTCATTTTAAATAAAACCAGAGGCCCAAAGTGCTAATTACAATAATGTGTCTTGTCTTACACAAAGCTTTAGTTAGGTTGCTGAATGTATAATAATACATTTTCTTAAAATGAATCACAGTGAAGAATGATACAACGTATGGTCACTTTACCCAGTAAAGGGTTAAAATTAATTATTAATTAATTTATTTTTAAACACAACAAGGGTGAATAACTCTTCAAACATAACTGCATATGTTTATTGTTTTACTGACAAAAGTGTACAAAATGAGCTCACCAATCTATTTTCTCTGCGAAGCTTAAAATACATGCGTTCCCTGATGAGTTTCAACTCTTCATAGTCCCACTTTTCCTCAATTTCTGCTTTATTTGCCTAAATATACAATCAAAATAGGAAAGTTAAAAATTATAGCAAAAACTTCCATTTCAGATAGCTTTTGCTTTACACAATGAAGAAAACTTTTAAAAGCAAACAATAAAACAGAAAATTTTATTATATTAAGCTCTAAAAACTCAAAGCAACAGCTCCAAAATTGCAGAACAAGGAAGAGACAGAAAAATACATATAGTGAAAATTTATGAATGGTAATTATTTTTGGCAATAAAATCCTGGCAATGTAATATATCATTTCAATGATCAGTCTTCCCTGGAATGATAATAAATTATGTTAAAGAAGAAGGGAGGGCATCCATTAAGTACCTATGCCTGGAAGAGGGGAGATTTGATGTTTGTGCACGTCTGCATATTGTGGATGGGTAGGGGATAAAACAAGTAGTAAATACACACAAAAATTAAAAACAACAATAACAGATACTTGTATGAGAATATGTATTGTGTTCCACCATGTTTAACTTCCTGCACACTTACTGAATTCTTTTTAGCTGTTCTACAATTTGCAATACACACAAACTTTGAAATGAAATAACTTTTTGAAATATTCAAAAACATTCATAAAACTTACACCCTTATTATTTAAGAGGATAAAAATAAGAATATATAATTTTACTGGATGATATTTATTTGTAATGGTTATTTAAAATAATACTGCAGGCTGAAATCTGAAAAATATTTTGGGTGAGTTTAAACCTATATCTTGCCCAGAAATGCTTAGTATATGGACATAATTTTATAATTTATAAGTGTATTTATTGTAAATGGATATAAATGTGCAGAATGTAATCATATCAGAACTAGTAATTTCATTAATATATGTTTGAATCTTGGGTATGATTAGGTACTCCAAACATGCTGACTGTGAACTTGTTTAGTTTTTCTACATTTTCAACACTCAAGTTCCATCTGTGTATTGAAGCACTGTATAAAAAAAAGCACAAGAAACAAAATGTTTGTTCACTGTTCTGTCTTTCTGTGCTTTTTGTTTAAATAAATAATTGTGAAAAAGTAATAAGAAGTTATTTAGAAGTTACCAACCCAGTGACTTTCAACCAAGCCGCCATTACTTGTGGCCAACGGTAATGCTTAACACCTGCATTCTTTACAAGTGCAGTAACAATCTAAAAATAATAATTTGTCATAAAGGGGAGAGAACAAGGTTCATTGCCATACTAAATAATGCATGGTAATAAAATGTGATAAAGTTAAATTTAAATTTTCTTAAATTAGGTTCATGGTGATTCAGGTAAGATATCAGCCTTAAAAGCTACCAGAAAAATCTTCATCTATAAGTCTATATAGTTTGTTTGAGTCAAAAGAAATTGCGCTGAAAGAACTGTGGTCAGTGACTGAAATCACTGGTGACTGTCAAGAAAAATGGTGAATTGCTTAGCTTTTCATGCAGCAAAGTCAAACCAGTTTCCACTGTGCAATCTTGTATCATTCTGTTTGAAGACGTTAGCTGGTAAGTTACATCAATTATTTTCAGTTTTTGTTGTGTGTATTTTCATTTAAAGGACTATATTATTCAATAAATAAGGGTCAGGGTCAGAAGTAGATATAGGCCTACACTAGCATTCATCTTTGAAGGTGTTGATGGGTGAACTCAGAAAAAATGACTTTATGAATTTATGCTTGCCTTAACCATAGCTTAAGTGTTGTATCATTCAATGGGGGGAAAGACTTATTCTGAATATATGAATTTGGTTTATTAGTTATTTGTTTTTAAAACTTTTATTTTGTGGTCAAATGAACATTTTTTCTTCCATTACTGCACTAGCAGGACACAGTGTAAACAATGAGTAAATGGTGCATAAAGTATTTTTTTTATAGTTATTTATTTTATCTGATTTTTTCTTTTTTAAAATTCTGATTTTGACTGAGAGTATATTGAAAATAATATTACAAATCCTCTTTAAAAAATTCAGTCATATTTGTATGTTGGATATTACTTGTGTAAAGAACCTAAACAATAATGTTTATCATTTCTTCATTTTGTGGATTTCAAAGTGAGCTATTTGTGCATTAAACAATAATGTGGACATAACAATGAGAAATTTACTTATATAATGTGGACATGATTATAAGTGTACTTGTAGAATAAGAACCAGATGAAAGTTTATTTAAACATAATATGAACTTGCTGATGAGAGGTCTATTTGTATTATATGAACATGATGATGAGAGGTTTACTTGTATAATATGACTATTACAATACCTTTAAATATATAACTGACTGAAAAATTTTACTGCAATCTTCAAGCATGTACCGACCTTTTGTTCTGTGGACAGAATTTCTCCAATCAAATAGTCTGCATAGAGTCTGCTGTAGATGACCACCTCATGTACTCGCTGTGTGAGAAAATCTCTGGTTAATCGTCGATTGTGCTCTTGTATTTGACTTAAGTGTGATCGGATGGCAAACTTCCACCAAGCACGAGTGCTGTAAATGAAAATACTTTTAATTAATATAATAGTTACAATGGCTGAAATTTAAACATTACAATATGTCACAAAACTAATATGTTCTGTGGTGTAAATAAACTCCCTTCTAGGCCTGTCATTTGAGGGCATAAAACTTCGTCTGGCCTTGCATCAATAAATATTAAGAAAAGAATAATGAAACGAATAAAATCTAAATACACGAGAAGTATAAGAAAGTCTAGTGCAAGCACATACGGTTGACATAGTTATTCACATTACTAGTAGATCCCAATCAGATGTTTTGCTGGAATACAGGTCATGCAGAAGTTGGTCATGAAAATGTATTTTTCATTTCGGTAATCTAATCTTGGCCATGAACCATGGTCGAACAGAAGTGTGTGCGGAAATCCAACAGGTCCAGTTGTAGTAAACAAGCACAGGTGTATAAGAATAGCCTTGATCAAAATTAAGCATCAATGAAGGTGTAGGGATGGGGGAACTGGCTCAGAAGTCTGGTGGTAACTCAGTGTGTAGTATGAATGAGCTTGGGAAGTAGCCTTGACCCTTAGGTCAGGCTGGCCAGTCTTTAAATAGGGGAGACAAACAGGTGACGGGTGCTTTTCTCAATGTGATGACATCTGGGTGTTTAATGGGAGGCTCATTCTAAGTCTGAAGATAGATTGAAAATTGTGTATGAATGAATAACCTAAGAAAGGCTTTATTCAAAAAAGAGCAAATGAGATTGTTGAAAATCCATGAGCTACTAATACAGATGACGTTTCTGATCCTTTTGATTTCGCTGAACGGATAAAGGTATGTGTTGCTATTTTATGACTGAGGTTTTGTGTTGAATATAAATAGAATAATTTATTACATATAATTAATTCACGTTTTCTTTCAGCTTAGTGAGATTGTGCTTGGAGAAAATAGATTTAGCCACTGCACAAGAGCACGTAACAGTTTGCATATTGCAGTCACTGATTACTGCCTGTATTAATTGCAGGATCCATCTTTCTTCTTCCATACATCCATCCAACTATCTACTGGGCTGCTGATTTGTTGATATCTAAGTCTGTTGGTATATGCCCATACGTCAATTTGCTTGGTTGTTCCATGTGGGGAAGCCAGGAAATCTATCTAGACTAGATCTGTGACATAACCCTAATCAACATGTCATAAACACAATCATAAATACGAGAGCACCAGTGATAACACTAAGAGACTCCATCGGTGATGACAAAGTCAAGTACGATAAGGTGTTATATTGGCCAGGAGTGTGAAAATTGTTGAGAATCTATTAGATATAGAGAACGGAAAAGAAACAGAGGGGGAAATTACAAGTGACATATCCCTAATCAACATGTCATAAACACAATCATAAATACGAGAGCACCAGTGATAACACTAAGAGACTCCATCGGTGATGACAAAGTCAAGTACAATAAGGAGTGTGAAAATTGTTGAGAATCTATTAGAGATAGAGAACAGAAAAGAAACAGAGGGGGAAATTAGAAACTTGCTAGACTTTGTTCAAAGAGAAGCTAGGACTCTAAGGGAGGCTAAAGTTTCTTTGATTAGACTAAAAGATACTGTGGAACTGTAATTGGGAATTTGTAATTCATTGCTGTTTTCTTTCTTTTATTGTTTATATTTATAATATTTTATAAATATTTTGTTAATTTTTCACCTGTCTTGCGTCATTTCTTATCATCTTCACTTTGTGTAAAATTCATCAATGTAGTCATTGTACCTGTCTTTTGTCTTTGTCCAGTTAATTGTGAGGAATTCCTTCCTCTGGGGGCTTGTAAAAGCTACCTGAAATGGTTGACTTCAATTGTTGTGTGTTCAAATTATTCATTCATTTATGGGCGACCAACAAGGGCTTTCTCCAAAAGTTATGAGGAAAACTGGCTGTTATATGTCAAGTCAATACTATGACATTTTAACATTAAATAGTTACACCCCAAACTGTAAAAATGCAAAACTGACTCTTTAAGTATACTGATTTTCAGACTTATAAAAATGAAAACATGAATAATAAGACTTTAAAGTGGGTTTGCTTTATTTAAAAACAAATATTAAGGTGAAGAGCTGTTGGAATATTTCAAAAGAATCTTTAAGAAAGTTGTTTAAAAAAAAAAATTAAATATGTAAATATGCCTGAAGGGAGATAGTCATTTATGAAATAAACCAATGTAAGCTCTAGCTATTCTAATCACACACCATAAAAATATATAATTCTTCTTCATTAAAAAAAAAAAAAAAATCTTACTTGCTCCTGATTCTGCACATCGGCCGGAACCGATGAAACTTTCGCCGTCTGTTATATCGTGCAAACTCTCTGTGCCACAACAGAAGACTGCGATACTGTGAAGTGGCCAAGCAGAATCCCATTTGGTCCAATGTAAGATCAACAGTGATACGAGGTTTGGTTTGTGAGCGAAGTGGAAGAGCTGATGTATAGCGTTTTACTCGAGCTTGAGCATTGATGGGTTTTAAGATATATTCGTGTTCCTAGAAAAACATTTTTTAAAAAGGCTTAACCATTAATTTAAGAAACCTCACTTTTCTAATTATAACTCTTATATAGGAAGATAGATGCTAGCTCTGCTGGCCTGGTGCACAGAGATTAAGTTATTAAAAAGTATTGTAATATTAAATAATCAAATACACAGATCCAAAAGTTATTGGCTAGCCATTTGCCTAGGGAAGAGAGGGGAAAATATCTTCCAAAGTGTCAATCTATCTCAAGTATCTGTGGCTTAATTTCAACATACACATATACACACCTCAAAAACATGCTGATATCTCGCCAATGTTGTCAGTCACACATAACAAAGATGAAGGAAGATATAAAGGAATTATAAAATATTTTAATAAGCAATCCTGACTAGTAGTGTAGCATTCAAGTAGACCCAGTTAGAACATACCAAGAATTAACAGTTCAACTAGTTACAAAGCATAACATGGTCACAAATTGCACATATGGGAATAAATCCAACAAAGTTTCGCAAATGGTAAACAGTTAGAAAAATATGAACATCAGGAATTTAGTCTTGCTGTTTTTGTTATCTTAATGCAGAGTGTTAGAGACTTCTGGGTCTGAGTGCTCCTCTAGTTTCAATCTGGTATTTAGGCCCTACCTTATTCTGAGATTAAGATTTACATGGATATAGAGTTATAGACAGAGGGGCCCTTGATCAATGGTCACAGTTATTCATATTGATGCCTTCAGCCCTTAAACATGATGCAGTCCAATTGGCATCAGTCCTGTCTCTGGCTTGCCAATCTAGATATTTGATTCTTGGTTCACTTGCACTAGGGTAGCCTCTTGCTGATGAAAAAGATGCCCGAGTCCTCTTAAACATGGCCACAGGCCTCTTCAAAATTACCACAGCCCTCTCAAAAATGACCTCTGTCTCTTTATGTAGATGGACCATGATAAGCAAATGAATACTGGTCAAATGACTATTTTGGTATGCTGAAAATGTGTGTCAAATATGATATTAGGCTATCATTCTATTCTCTCTTTAATAATGAAAACACCATTATCTGAAGGTTGCTGTACAGAATTGATCTGCATCTCTTCAATTGTACAAATGACCACCTTTCTCTCACACGCACGCACGCACACACACAAAATACTGATTAAAATTTTAGACAATATTCTTGTAAATTAATTTGCTTTTCATGCAATTTTATTTTAGTGCATAAATATGACCTTGGACTGAGATATAAAGAAATCAATCAATACATATTTTAAAAGTTGGAAAGCTATGATTAACTAGGCATTTGAGAAAATAGTGAATATGAATGTGGTCATTTTTACTGCATCAGGTTCAAAGATTCATGTATAATCATGTTATAAAGCAATATTTTGTTTTGAAATATTATACTTCATGTAGTATTGTAATAAAGAATATTTGTTATTGTAGCACTATGCTTAAATGTGCAATATATATATATATATGAGGATACATTTTTGAAAAGACAATTTGAGTGTAAAGCAAATATCCCCAGATATGAATACAGAAGATAATGTTTACTTCAACATGTCTTTATGTCTTACACTTTAGAGCAATTTTGTATTCCAAAATATGAAAAGTTGGTGTGTATATTACAGCAGTAAAAAAAATAATTTTTTTTCTTTTCTTTTTAATCTCTCATATAAATGTAGACTATCAGTTTTTGTTGTCATAGACCTTAGCAAAAGTGAACAAAGATGAAAATTATTATAAATAATTAAGAGAGAGATTAATATAAAGAGAGTTACATTATATATGCACATATTATCTATTGGAAAATGGCAGGATGTATAACTGAATCTCTGAAGTAGAAAACAATTTCAAGTGGCCTGCTTGAATACAAGCTGGTTTAATGTAGGAGTTGGATAATTGACCATTTGATAACAACAGTTTCACTCAAGCATGTATGTGTAAAATTATGTAAAACACATTATTCATATCAAATAAAAATTACTTGCCTTGAACTGATTGTCTTTGGTACGGAACATTTCTCTCTGCAGCTCATCCTGATGATCAGATAATCACTCAATATAACGTTATTTGTTTACAAAATACATCTATATTGTGCAATATAAATTAAAATAAAAATATGTACAGAACTAAACATGCACAATAAGTTGTATTAAAAGTAATTACTGTATCTAATGCATAAATAATGATGTGTTTGATAACAGATTGAAAAAGTTATGACCAAGACAGGGGACTGTTGACATTAAGAGTGATGCAATAACTAATGATAAGTTTGATAACAGACTGAAAGATTTATGACAAATACCAGGGGACTATTGACATTAAGAGTGATGTAATAAATGATGCAAGAGACTGAGCAATCATCAAGGAAAGCATGAGAAAAATAAACTACTAATAAAATAATAATGCACACAAAAGTCTAATATAAAAAGGGCCAACATTTACCACTGACAGAGGGAAAAAAGGGAAGCTCAGAGCTAGGCAAGTATTTTTCTAATGCTTTGTGAAAAAATTAACACTCACTGCTAACTGTGAGAGAGGTAAATCTCCAAGCATGAAGACATTGGAATCACAGTAAAATGACAAACTTTGCAAGTCTACCAACTTGTACATGATATCGGCTGAATCATGGCTGACAAACTTGGGCACCTTACAGACAAGAAGAAAGGTTTGATTAATAAGATCACTGATCAAGTATTTATGAAATCATTAACTGTCTGTCAAATTGTCTTAAAGACAATAAACAGTATTTAAACCCATTTTGAATTAACAAGTAAATACTAAAATGTGACAGCATTCTTTACTGCTTTGTCAGTCTGTGTAATGCTAATAAAATAAAAGTACAATAAAATGCATATAAAGTGATGCAAGTCTAGGTATAAAATATAACTGATTTTACTGCTTTAATAATCAAATACACTGAACTACAATTCTGATCAATTACCATAATACTGATTTAAAAAAACCCAGAAACAATGATGGGTATCAGAGCACTGTGAACCATTATCAAGGAAAAACAAAACACAGTTTGTGATTTTTAATTAACACACTGATTATTAAAATGATAGAATGCAGACTTAAGTGACAGATGCAGCAATAATAATCTGGCAAAGAAAATTGGAATGGCTGAAATGGAGAAAATCAAAGGCAAATAAAATTTCAATTGGGACTAAAGAAATGTGGATTTTAAAACAAAATCTTCTGCCCTCTACAAAAAGTATATTAATATAACAAATAATCACTTTACTGTGAAACTGTAATAATCTAATATATTCAGCATAATAATATCAACTCCATCTCCAGCACATAAATCAAGTTTAGTACTAATTAAAACAGCACTCACTTCCCACAACTCAGCACATGGACCAGTAGTCTTCTATTTTTTTATTAAAAGAAAAAAAAATCTTCTGCAGTAGGTTTTATAAAATTTCATAGTGCTCTTTTACAACACCAATGGGTAAAACGAAACCAAACAGATACTGTGTATGACAATTTTGAGAAACACTGAAACTATTTAACAGAACAGGAGATAGGGAAGGCATTTTTCTAATTTCTGAGTCACTTCAAAAATATGAGGAATAAACAAATCACCACCCACTTTGAAACAGGTGAGTGCTTTATTATAGAAAAGTGATTAGAAAAAGTCACTCACCCAGGTGCTGTCTGTACTGTGAACACTTAGTTTCTTGATGGTAATACCACAGGCAAAGGGGCATGATGGATTTGCTTGGTCATCTTCATAGCGAAGATGCACATCTTTGACATTTAACTGAAACCAAATGATGAAGAAACAGTCATAAAATTGCTAAAAGCAAAACTGATTGCAATTTTAATACTTACCATTAGATGCTGACTATTTTTTTTAAAAAAGTTTTCTATTCCTTTTAAAACTGGAAGAAAATGAAGGGTTTCTCTCAAGAATGAAAAGCTTAATTTTATTTTTAAAAACATAGACCAAAAGTGATGCTCCATCTTTACTGATAATTCATTTCTCACACTGAATAAACTTTTTATCATTTATTTTATTATCATTACATTTTACATTGAAACTGTTTCTTTATGAGCAAGATAATAAAGTACCTAATTACTAGAAAAATATCTTCCATTCTTAAAATTTTCTTTATCAGTTAGATTTCTTTATTCAAACCTGTACACTTCCCCAAACTCACCTGTATGTTTTCCAGGATGTTGGCTGCTACGGAAGCACCATACGAGAACCACGACCCACTGTCAGATTGCTTAGCTTGCCTCAATATCTGACCCCAAGAAAATACAGTAATAAAATAAAGTCAAATAAATTTGGAATTTTATTTGAAAAAAAAAACATGTGCACACGCACATTTTACAAGCTAAAGAGATAAGACTAGTAACAACAACAACATTAGAATAAGACATAAGATCATTTAAAGCAAATTAAAAACTGTACCTAATAATAAATCATTAATTTAAAAGTGACAATATTTAATACTAATTTTGACTTTTATTCAATAAACTGTTGCTTTCTCAGATACATATAATTTTAAATTATACTCTGCATTACCCATTTCTTGCAGACACATTTTCATCTTCATTTTAAAGATTTTTTTAAAAGTGTTGCTAGCTTGATCTTTTATAATAAGTTTATGAAAACTTAAAAAATAAAAACACACCTGCCATTTCTGCTCTAATGCCTCCAGCATTGACTTCTTATGGTCTTGCTGTTGTTGCTTCTCAAGTGTTTCATCAAACTGCCACAGATAAGATGGTGTTTGTCATTCTGTTAAGCTATGTGGTGTAATGTTACAGATATGGCAATAGTTAAACTGTGTACAGTCTTACTCACACCAAAATACCAATGCAGTAATATTACATACTTTATAAATCACAAATGCTTAACTTTAATACCAATAGGTACAGGTATGATAATATTTTAATTGCTTTGCTCATACCATAACATTAATGCAGTAATATTATATACTAAAGAATTCTGAATATTCTAAAGTAAAACTAATAAGTGTATTAGCCTAGTCATGTGTGTATGTAGGTCATGCGATGGAAGTAAACTGTTACTACTGTTCAGAATAAACACAATTTTCAGTTAACACCATGGTATGAAAAGTCACAATCACCATCTTTATGCTCAGCTCTGATTGAAGGGAATATAACAATATAATCACCTGCTGGTTTTCAAGGGGTCCAGCCACAAGATAGAGCTTTTCAATCGAGATAACCCAGGGTTCACTTCTTAGTCGTCTTAGTGGAATGTGCAAGGTAATCTTTCCAATCAAACCTAGGTGATCAATTCAACTTCCATTAAATACACAATGATCAGATGAAATTCCATTAATATATAGGTGATCAGTTAAACTTCCATTAAGTATATAGCTGGTCAATTGAAATTTCAATATGTATTAATAAATGATCAACTGGAAATTTTATGCTAAGTGATCCAAAGAAATTAATTTCATTATTGCAGAAGTGATTAGATGAAGCATTTATGTAATGTTATATGAGAATTCAACTGTACATATAGTTATTTTTGTTTTTATGTAGGTGTATGTGTTTATATGATGAATGATGACTGCTGTATATTTAAGAAAGAATTTTGTTAAAAAATAGTCTTGATAATCTGATGCTTACTTTTCAATCAGTACTAAAAATCATATACTGAATAGTTACCACACCCAAAGTATGGGTAATGTCAAATACACATTATTATTTTGTACTAAGGAATAAAAGCATATTAATTATTAGCAATGTTGTAATTAAATCACTGTATTAAAATAAACAATAAAACAGAGATAACAATAGAGAGTTTTAATTAATCAATCAAGAATAAAAATGCTTGTAAAATAAACTTGTAACTAATATTATAAATAATAAACCTGAGTTAATGATATATATACATGATACTAAAAAGATTAGAGATTAAACACCTAACAGAAACTGAGGCATACAAAAGCAAATGGGTAAACCATATACATTTCTTCAAAGTGCTTTCTTTCTAGAGAAAAATATCTACAACTTTACAAGATGAATGAATAACTGTTGTAAATATCTTTGACTCTTTAACTAGTAAAGTAAGATAATAATATTAAAATCAGTTTACCTGACTTTACTTCCAAGGGTATGTCAAGACTCTTTAAAGCATCTTTCTTCAATGGCAAATTTTCTAACTCCACAGCACCTAAGAAACCATATTATTCATTAACAGTAAGTAACAATCAATGGGAGTAAAATGCAAGTTATATAATGTAAAATTACAAAACAGAACGACTTTCCATATGAAATTGATAAATGAGACTAATAATAGTAATATATCAACCAGATCATTTCTTTATTATGCATAAACATGTTTTAAGAATCTATATACTAAATTTAATAGACAAAATTATATTAGTTTCTACTGTCATTTTTATTATGCACCCAAAGTTTGCAAATAACATTTATATATGGCTCATTCTGTGGGCAAGTGTACCATGATGGGTGGGTCCATTTGAAATGTTTTCTTAAAATTAAAAGCATTGAAATATCATTTATATTCTATATATTCAGAATTGATGTGAGAGGCACATAAAATAGTTGCATGAAGATGTGTTTATTTATTTGTAATTATTTGTAATACAAATTCGTTTTGAACTGAAAAATGACACCTCTTTCTGTGACAAGCATATGTATAGCCATTTTCTTTGATTTTCATTGTTATAAATAATCCAACAAACTTAGTGTATCAAGGTTTTCTTAGAAGTGATAATACATTACAGCAACATTCAATATTCTTTTTATCTGCAAACTGTCAATTTTGTGAAGAAATAATAGTTTTAAAAGGCATATTTTTGTAATGCTCACATAAAATGGATGTAAAACTAGAATTCTTTTACTGAAAAACATGTCAGATGTAAATGCCATGTGCTTTTTAAATGATTCATTTACTTGAACTATTCATATGTTTTTCAAATTTATTTGTTATATTCAGAAATATTCAGCTTTAGGAAAACTAATGTAACTTCATTTCCTTTTTAACATATTACAACAGAATAAATAAATGTGTAAATATAAAAGAATGACAATAATATCACAAACTACTTCTTACATTTTTCAAAGGCACCATGTTCCAGAAAGATAATTCTCATGTCATTTTTGTCTTGGTGGGATGAGTTTAAGTACCAAATAAAAAAACAACACTTTTGTTTCCATTAAAATCACACTGTAGCAACAGTAAAGGCAGGAAAATTTCCAGAATTATTGACGTATCAAAATAGCTAATATTTCTGATAAACTTGATATATTTTTTACATGTTCATATCCATTTGCATTTAACGTTTCACATAGCTGTGTGTATGTTTTAAACCTGAGCTTGTAAGGGTAGATAAACTTCTGAATTGCATTCAAGAATATAAACATTGTGATTAGGCTTATTACATATTAAAAAACAGTATATTGAAAAAGACACTTTTATTACTTAATATTGTTTTCGCAGCAAAATAACCTAGCCCATTTTATGTCTAGTTGAGAAAAATAGAGCTTATTTTATGCTGGCTGATAATTTTGTAACTGGGAGATGATAAGAATTAAGATTTCTATCTTACAAAATTATAGTTTTCTACCCCATTAAAGAAAAAGTATGTATACAGAGTTAATAATTTAAGTCAATGAAGAAAATATATTCGTTGTATTTGTAATGAGAAAATTATACTGCTTATTTTAAAATTAAAATAAATAAATTAAAATAAATAAAATACATCTCACTTTTCAAGTTTTCAACAGAAACATGCTTTTAGCGTATGTCAAACTTTTTACCTTTTCTTATGTTTTTTATGTGTGCCTAAGGCCTTGTTCAGTTGTTGTAGACTTTAACATGCAAAATAACCAGATTTAATCCACTTTAAGTTTTTTCACTTCTTCTTCTCTCTCTCTCTCTCTCTCTCTCTCTCTCTCTCTCTCTCTCTCTAATTATATATATATTGCTAGTAAAAATGTGCTTTTAAGGCTTTAGCAGATAGAGGAAAGAGAGCAACAACAAAGAAGAGGTTTGCTTGTTATCAGAAAGTTTTGTTCTTGCTTTTGTGCTAACTACAGTGTGAAGCAATGCTGACTACATATAAAAGTTTCAGGCAATCATTTTGCCCGAAAGTTAGTCTTAAATCATTGTAATCTTTTATTTTTCATCATAGGGTTAACTTCCTAAGTTTTTTGAAATGCTACAACAAAAGCTATGACTACAAATTTTCTTGTTAAGAAATATTCTTTATATATTGATAGGTTTTTAATTTAAATACCTATGAACACTCACACAAATTTTACTATTCTGTATTCATATAAAACAAATGTAAATACAATGTAAACTGAAATACATATCTAAAAAAATTAATACAACTACTGAATTAACATGGCAGTAATAGTTTAAGTGAATAACAATTTATCACATCCTAGTCATGCTTAATTCTTTCAATTAAAACAAAACTTCAGATAAGAAAAAAAAATTGAACTTTGCAATAACAAATGAGTTAGAACAGTAGAAGAGTAATCAAACACATCTAATAAAACAAAGAAAAAAGGTCTTATGTAGATTAGCAATAACAGTATAATATTATCAATATTATCATACTGAATGTGTACTATTATCTTAAATTCAATTTCAATTTCAAAATGAAAAGTGACTGAAAACAGCTGATGAGTTAAATTAACATCAGTGCAAGTATAACTTTACCTTGTAGGAGAGCAATAGATAGTTGATCTGTGTTGAGATTTTCCACATACTCGCCCACATAGGTGTTTAGAACCCATGCTGCCAAACTTTCTAACATTGTAGCTGGGTTACTTTGGCTACAATGTAGGGAAATCTATGTTAAATTTATTTCTTTATAGATGGAACTTGACCATATTCACATAACCTAAATAAAAAACAAAACAGATATACTTATAATTTTATATAAAAACACTGAACAGATAAATACTATTATAAAATACTATTTTGAAACAAAATACATGTAAGAAGTGAATAAAATCATGGTTTATTAACACAATGTTGTGCTATTTTTTTTTTTTAATGAACTATAATCATTTTGCACACATTATTAGTAATAGTATCATTAAAAGTAATAATTATAATGCTATTATAACAACAACATAATTAAAACTAATAAATCATACTCATAGACATGTTCATCAGTATTGAAATACTATTTTGATTCACAGAGATTATTGTAATAATCATACTTTCAATAATAACATGATCTAGTACAGTAGTAGTACTACTACTTTACTAGCATTAATTTGATCCACAGAAATAAGAATTTTACTGTTAATGACTTAATCTTAAAATGAAACCAATTAATTACTTTTATTATTATTATAGTAGAGTATAGTATAAAGTGCACTAATTAAAAATATAGGATACATTTTGTCTTATATTTGTAGCCATTAATTTGTGTTAAATTAAATTAAATTTAAGTATGCAATAGGAAGAAATGGCTGAATCTAATGTTATCAGTCATTCTAATAAATTAGATTAAGAATGGAGTATTAGCAATATACTTAGATTCTGACAGTGACACTATTTTTTTTTTAAAAAAGCTCTAGCTTTACATCTATTCACCTACAACACCCAGCTAATTCTGATGAACTGTCTTTAATTTTTCTTTATATTTCGGCCACCTTTAAGTGCGTTCTGTTAGTATTGCTACATCGTAAATATACACTTTATGTAAGTATTGTATTACTTAAATAGTTACATATTTATCATGAGCTACTATTTTATTAATGTGTGCATTATACGTTTACTTTCTATTGTGTTATTGTTAATGCATAAGTCTATTTATTTAGTAGGTTATTGTTCATCGGCAAATATTCAAAATATTTGGGTAGGCCCTATAAAGTATAAGTATATAAGTATGTAAATATTGTGCGTTCATTTTGTAGTATTTACACATCTACTGCATGTTATTTTTATACTGATGTGAATTACATCTGTAAATATTCACCTTGTGTGTTTGTTTACTGTGTTATGGAGACGAATCCGAAACATGATACACTTTTTGAGAAAGCCTACAGATTAGGCCTATATAATCTTTAGTTAACAATAAGCACAATCAGTATAAGATCATATTAAAAACAAATTTCCCAGATGAGTGAATGCATTTACAGTCAATCGATTTCCCTCATTTTATTTTTCTAAACTTTTAATTTAAATAATTATTTCTACTTTTCATTTGGGGCAATCAATTTTAAAACATTAGGCCTACACAACCACGTTTTAGATTCGAATTAACCGACAATAGCGAGTTTAGAGATTAACTGCCATAGATAGCACATACCATTCAGTCTTCCTTAGTACTTATGTCCTTTTAAAGTTTTTATTCGCATGTAACGGGCAGAAGTTTTCCATCAACAACTGCATAGTGAAAGATGGATGAGATTTGCGTGAGAAAATGATTGCAACGCTCGATAAGGTTGACTGGCGGAAGTTGATGCGCAAATGTCAAGTAAGGGACATAATCTTAAGGGTAGAATCCTTGTCGTCTGCTATTGGTCGTAGACGGGTTTAAAGATTCGCACATAAATATTTCTCCTTCACGGTTGTATACGCAGGCGTTAATTGGATACATTTTGTCATAGGCTTTTTGTAAATGTTGAAACACTAGTGACACATTTATAATGTTATGAATTATTTTGGTTGTTAGTGGAATTTATTTTCAGGGAGTTAACTTCTTCTTTTTCCGGTCAGTTTTTGCGTCTCTGCAAACACACGACTTGTCACTGGAGTTTAGTATTAGTGGGCACTTTTAAGTGAAAAAAATATTAGTGTCTTATAAATGATGTATAAAGTAAGTAAACAAAACTTTTTACGATCACATGCACAATTAAGATAGGTTACATTTTTGCACAGTCAACAACTCCTTTCTAATTCTATTGTTTGCAAATTAATTAAAAGCAAAAGCCTAATCTGACAGGATTGGATTAAAGACCAAATGAACAGGAATTAACATTCAAACATATTTAGGCCTATTTATTTTTAAACAAGAAGATATTTCAGATGATCTGACTCAGTTTCAATAGCCAGCATAATTTAGGAATGTTATTTTTTCGTGTTATTATGTTCATGCACGAGACTGCCACATGATGACACAAAGTGCCTAAAATAATCTGGGTTAGTGAAATCTTGTCTTTATTCTGCGTACATTAGTGCAAAACTTATTTCATTTTGTCAAGCGTCATCATACCTTCAATATAAAAGAGTGGCTTTTAGCTGTGTTGGCTTCAAACTCGTTTATGTACATTGGTAACATTGAAATCTCGCAGAAACACATTCTTTTAATCGTTTATATTGCAATATTCATTGGGAACATAAGTTATAAATGAAATTTTATCTATATAAAGAAAATCTAAATCAGTTGATCGTATACATCTAAACCCCTCTTCTTTTGGTCTTTAAATATTTTCTATAAAGGGCAGAAGCCAGTTAATTTAAATACTTTTGAGGCAGTATTTAAAAAAAAATAGAAAGAAATTTTATAATTTAACAGTCAGTAATAAATTTACAGAAATAAAAATGAAGTGGATAATACCATATATATATATATATATGATCTAGATGATATAAATTATAAGGGCGGGGGTCTAAGTAAGAAACAATTTTAGTAGATAAAATACTAAGCAAAAAATTGAACAGTAATTATATTTAGTTGTAGTACAATTTTATAGGCCTATCACATATTACTTTAGAATGTTAGTAGAATATGTGAATGTAAACACAACTGTTATTTTATTAATTATAAAGAAAAAGATTTTTCTAACTTACATCTAGAGAATAATTTAAATAAGAAATGATGTAATCAAACAATAAATTTTTGTAAGTTTTTCAATACATATATTTGCTATTAGTATTATATTCGCTTTCCTTTTTTCCTAATGAAAGGTAAATATATGCAGTATTCAATCATAACTAACCTCCCCTCACATTCTTCATTAACTCTATCAGTTAAAACTTTATGGCTGTAAAATAATTACATAATACATAATTTCACTCCAAATTTCATCTGCATCAGTGGCCTTTAAGGTTACCATTGATGACATAAGATCCTGCAGATACTTGGGAAATACTAATTTTAATTTGAAGTGGAACATCAAAGACCAAATATAAAGAAAAAAATCAGAGACTGATAATGATTGAAAATTAAATAGATTTATAAGGGAGAGTGATACAAGATGTTCCATTAATATGTAAAAGAAACAAAGACATCATGGCTTGCATAGGAAATGAAGACATTGTGGCTTGTGTTCAGTAGGCTTTAACATTTGCATCTTTAACATTAGTATGTGATGCAAAGTTAAAAAGTTAAGTTGTATGTTGTATACTTAAATCTAGTTCAGATTAAATTAAATTAAATCAATAAAATATAGCATATATCTGCTTAGTTAAATTAGTGAAATCTGTGAAAATCACATGAATTAGGAATAATACTTTAATTTAAATAAGTCTGTGTTATACTTCATTTGGAAATAAGGAATTCCTCAGATTTTAATCACACAGTATTACTCACAAATCTTGTCACTAAAATAGTTTGATCTATAACTTGTGGGAAGTAATTGTCATCAGTATTCTTAGTATGATTTAAAGAATTACTGATTTCTTCATTCATTAACTTCTGAGAGAAGTAATATATATATATATATATATATATATATATATATATATATATATATGTATATATATATACATACATGAATGCCTTCTGACAAATTAATCTTTAACAGCCCTAGTTATTACTAATTAATTAATTTTTAACCTCATGTACAAGGGAGATAATCAGTCTTTGGTTACAGTAATACATAAACTGAATAATTTCCCTTTAATCCCCCCCCCCAGCATTGTTAGCGGAACTACTACCTTTAATCCCCCACCCCCCTGAAATACTAGTTTTGTTTGTGCCTTATATACAACAGTATTCCCTTTGACTTAACTTGGAATGTGCACAATGGTTGTTGCACACCTGCACACACATCACCAGTATAGTCACTGCCTTAGAGGGAACATTCTGTATGCATAATAAACAAGATAACAGAAGACTGTAAGGTACAATATTTCTTTTCTAAATCAAATGGAAAGATCCCAACAAGTTTTTGAATGCACATACTTCTGTTTAATACTGCTTTTAAAGACCAAGTGAACAGGAATCCTCTTCAAACATATATATTTATAAAAATCAGCTGTTTCAGTAGTCTGCTTTTCTAAATGTTCTGGCAAAGTTTAAGTAGCCAGCATTTTTATAAAATGTTATTAATTAATTATTTCAAAGTGGAATAGAAACCAGGCTCTCGATCATACACGGGATCACCACATGACAACACAAAGTGGCTAAAATGCCCTAGGCTGTAGTTCAGTCATGGATGTTTCTTTGCTCCATGTACAGTTAAGATTTCAATATCATGAGACATTTGTCACAGTGGAGCTCGGTTTCCTTTTATCAAGTGTCATATTTTCAATATAAAAGAATGATCTTTTTAGTCCTCTATTTAATCATTAAGCTTGTTTGTGAACATTATAACTTCAGAAATGTTGTAGGAATACTTTTAAATCATATATATGCAGCATCCATTGGCACTATGACTTTGAAATTTTATAAACATTATCAAAATGACTAAATATATTGATTGAGCACATTTACAAGATGGCCTAGATTGCTCTTCATTTGATCTTTAAAAGTTAAAAAATATATATGAGTCAGACTTGGATTACAAACTAAAAGTGACTGGCTCACTAAATTTAATGTGTGATGTGTTGCAAAATGGAATTATCTGCTTTCGGCATATAAAGTTAAAAAGAAAAACAAGAAAGATAAGGTGTACTTTTTCTAATTCTACTTATTGAATAAACATATTACTCTCAGTAGAAAAACTTTATTTCCCTAAGAGGAATCTGTGCTTTAACAATACATGTATATGGTTTCAGTGATTAAGTGAATAATGGTTGGACATAACATTTACTCTTATCATATATGCACAATGTATCAGTATTGTAAAAGAAGCTTCATCTTTTACTGTGTACACCATATTGGACCCATTATACATGAGGGTGAAAAAAGCCCTACTTTTAAGTGTAGTTTTAAATAACATATTTACATTAAATTTTTTAAAATATATTTTTATTTATTCTTCCCTTTAATTTTATTTCAGGTTGAACTAATGACATGAGCTTGAACTGAAGACATGAAATTGAAACTTGGAAGTTTTCTTGACAATGGGAGATTCACCACTTGCTATTAATGTAGATCAGTTGACAAACTCGGTGAACAATGCTGTTAGTGGTGGATTTCTCTCCTCCTTTCCTTCCATTCCACCTCCTCTATCTGCTTCTGGGCTCCCAGGAGTACCACCTGTTTCTATGACAGGCCTGCACCTTCCAGTCAGCCAGTCATCTGATGCATTTCCCACCTGGATTCAAACTCCATGTAAGTGAAGGTGTTGTGCAGCTATCCTGTATTCTTCACTTTTGCTCTGATAGTCTAGAACAGTGAAAACCTATTCCTTTCTATTCAGATTTTACAAAATTGAATTTATCCAAAATATACATATGCGTGCACACACGCGCATGCGCACACACACACACATACACACACAAAAGTTACACATACACACGCACACACACACATATGTGCACATTAATTTCAATACTTTATACATAAATACAGTATTTTTTAGATGTTACTCCACAGGACAACATTCTTCTATTGTATTTACATTTTTAATAGATTCAAATTGGGCATGTTCTGTTATACTTCTGGTCTGAACTGCTTTCTCCATAGTTTTCCTGATGGAAAATTGTAAATTGCTCTAGCAGCAGTTCAAATGCAATGTCATAAATAACTGCAAATCTCACATTTTTTTTTAGAATAGCTTGCATTTTGTTACATTTTCACTGTGAAACATTTTAAACATAATTAATATATCCACATCATAAGACTGACTTAAATATCATGGTACTGACTGAAAAGTTGTACTTACCTAGTGATATAAATTATAGTATTGTTCATTGTTTTCCCTGACTTCTAGATGTTAATTTTGCTGATTCTGCTGATTTATTAGTTATTATTTTGCTTGTATAATAGAATGCTTGATTTTTCATTGTTCTGTTATTCAGTTAATGTTAGTTAATATCATTTGTTTTAAGTAAACTTCTGTTTCTAAAATTAAAAAAATAAATGGAATGCATTTGTAATTTTTACAAAATACATGTATATCACCTAAGTTCATCTAGTAGCCATACAATATGATTGGAATATCATTACTCATTCATATTTTCATTTCATTGTAATCAGAAATATTAAATGGCCCAAAACTATAAAAGTGTGTTGCTTTCTTTAGTGCCATCATCATCTGCTGCTTTTCGTACCTTTCCTACTACCTGTGCAACAGTGAGTACCAGTGCAGCAAACCCAGATGCCAGCCATGAGAATGAAAATGGTCCAGGCTCAGGCACTAATGGCACGAATAACAACAGTAGAAATGCAAGTAATATTAACAATGGATTCCTTTTGCCATCTACTACAACTTTACCACTTTCCCATCCAGTGTCCATGGCTGGCTGCCCACCAATGTTCATCATGTTTTCCCTTCGGATGCCAGGGCAAGACCTAGGTCCGGGTGAGAATATGGTTGATGAATCTATGAATCTTGTGTATCTGTTTGCTGATTAATTACCTTATGCTATAAAACTAGTATTACTTTATGTAAATGTTAATAAATTGTTCTTTACAGTATTAAGTGCTAGTCAAGTCTTGTAGGAGTAGTGTAAAAACCTTTATGTTTTTAGTTTATGAATGCTAAATAGGTCATGTAGGAATTATATGTAAAAACTGTCTTTTGTATTCATTGATGCATATTAGATAGCTTATAATGTGGAACTTGTAGTAATTTCTGTAAAGGTGTAGAGCTTACTAAAATTGGACACCTATTTAAGAATATATTTAAATAAACTACTTGACAACAATCCATATTTCACCAGAAAATACCTTTGTGAGCAAAGCAAATTCAAAGATTAAATTTTAGAATCATATTCTCAAGATATCTTCTTATAACTGAATGGATAAGGTGATTAAAAGCTACCTTTTAGAAGTTCTTTTCAAGAATTCTGCCCCTATACCTCATCCACTAAACTAGATAAATATACATACATTATTGAAGTCATATTTTGATAAATAGTATGGATTAAATTTTATTAGCACTATAATTCAACATTAACCTATAAAACATAAGATATGGAACTTTTTCACCTTGTGGAGATAAAATACTGTGGGAAACTTCTGTGCATGATTGGTGTGTGGGACAATTAGTAGTTCATAATCCTTATGCAAAATTTCTTCAGCAGTGAGTTTTGAAATACAGTGTATCCTCCTTTAAAAATAATTGCAGTATAAACATTATACATTGTTATATGTGGGTTTATATATGATTTTGTTGAAATATTAATAAGACTATTGGGTTAGATATGTAATATTAATACTACTAACAGCCCCACAGTCTAGTCTACTCTTCCTATCACTATATTAATGTCTGTTGCAATAACTTAATGGGGTAATTATTCAACTTAATACAATGACAAGTAAGTTAGTTAACATTTCCTCTAGGATCAGCAAACATTATCTCCTCCTCTTAACTAATTGAAGCTCATTCATCTAATATTCAGCTTGCCCCCAGCTGATCCCAAAGAATTAAGATATGGAGAAAGATTGCAACAGTTTAATACTGGGGATAACTAAAATTAATATTTACAAGTTGCACAAAATGAGAAAAACCACAAAACATGCATCAATTCTCCATTCTATGATATTCATATCATACAGTTTGTATGATCAGATTGTCTATTAATTCACAATACATGTAGTCCGAGAGTTTTAACTCATTCAACATGGCATCAGTAGCATGACCATGCAGTGTCACCTACTTCTGGTTCAATCCTTGTCTGGTGGTGTTTAGAAATTTACCTGTTCTCTGTCCCTCAAAACCTTTCAACTAATCCAAGTTTGTTAAAAGATTTTCTAATTTCTAAGTAAATTAATTAGATGATAACAAGGGTGATGAATGATATTAATTGTAGTAACTGCAAAAAATGTAATTGTTAAAACTAAATTTGAGGAAGAAATATGTAATTGGCTGATATAAAATCATACAGCAGGTTGAAGTTAAAATTTTAAGATATATATGATTATGTTGTGTGTTTGTATGCATGCATGTGTGTTTGTACGCAATGCATTTGTGTGTGTGTGTGTGTGTGTGTGTGTGCGTGCGTGCGTGCGTGCGTGCGTGCGTGCGTGCGTGCGTGCGTGCGTGCGTGCGTGTGATTATATATTTACTTAAAGAAATTTGAAGTTCACTGACTGAAAATTGAATCTTAAAACACTGGGTAATGCTTTGTGTCTGGCAGATGGTGTTAAGGAGCGTTCAGCTAATGCAGTGCCTTCAGGAGTTAATCCCAGGATGCCTCCTTTCCCCCCTCCCTTTCCTATGTTGTTTCCAATCCTGCCTCTCCAAGATGGTAGACATCCCAGGCCACTCTTGCCATATTCTGACATTTCCTCATCAGTGTCTATCACATCTTCTCAGGCTAGCCTTCCTTTGCCCCCAGTTTCCCTTCATCAGGGTGCTTTTCCATTTCCACCATTGCCTCTTCAACTTCCATCATCATTACCTTTTCCACCCATCCTGCCTCAATCGCCATCCGTATCGGTGTCCTGTAGCAACTTACCACTTCCACCTTTGCTGCCACAGTTACCTATTCCTGTATCACATGGTGATTTGTGCTTTCCTCCCCTTATACCTCAGTCATCAGCATCTTTGGCCCAGAGTCACTTTCCTGTGCCGCCTCTTTTGTCAAACACTACTATTTCAGAAACTCAAAACAGTTTTCCACTTCCACGCTTTCCTCCGCAGTCATTTACCCCCTTTGTTCAGAGTGGTCTTCCCATGACATCCTTGTCTCCCAGTTGTCTTCCCTTGCCACCACCTCTTACTCACAATCCAATGTTGTTGGATGATGAAAACATTGAATTGCCTCTTTTGTCATCACATTGTGAAAGTCAAGCATCAGAAAGCAGTCCACATTCATCCTCTTCCATGCGATGTTATTTTACAACTCCTTCTTCAGTTTCTATCCCCTTTACATCTGTTGTCCAGAATAGTTTCTCTCAATTACCCCCACTGCAATTACAGAACAGAGTTTCATCATCATTGCATCTTCCCCCATCATCATCAACTTCTTTACCACCGCCTCCTTTGTCATCACCCATTATAAGCAGATCTCCTACTCCTAATACACTCCTTTTTAGTTTAGCAGGACAGCATATGTTACCTCCACCCCCGCCTCTCCCTGGTCAGTTATTTCCACCCATCCATTTCATGTCAGCAGGAGTTCCATCATTCCTGGGACAGTTGCCAAGAAACATGCAATCTGAAACTTGTGCTATTACAAGGGTGGATAACCCAGAGGACAGACAAAATGATAATGGGGTTAAGGCACAGAATAATGATGATGAAAAATCAAGATCGCCTTGCATTATGCCAACATTGTCTCGAGGAGACCAGAATGAGCATGACAACACTTTGAGCAATGTAGACGTGAGTGCTTCCTCCAGATGTCACAAATGTGCTGATCATTTGACTGATCACTTTGAAGGTGATGTCGAATGCCAATCTAGCTCATTAAAAAGTAGAGATGAAAGTCCATCAGACCTGTCAGTCTGTCCAGAATCTAATGTATCTGTACTGTCAGTTTCTCAAGATAACAGTGGTAATTGTAATTACATGTCATCAGATACTTCATCTACAGACTCAGACCTTGAAAGAAAAACTGCACAGCAGAGTAACATATCTGTTACAGAATCATCAGAAACCGACTCTGCTCAAAGCATTAATCTTCCAGAAACATCTTCCATCTCAACAACACATTATTGTGAAAGTAATAGAGCTCACCAAACTAACAGTTCTCATGGCAGAGTTAGTGGTCAGCAACATCAGTTGTCAAGTCCTCCAGTTCATACATTTCCTCGGTTTTGTGAAGCTGGTGAAACGCATGCTTTATTATCTCATGGTTTGGAACCCATGTTGTCCTCAGTCACAAGCAGAGATGAGCAGACCTCCGCACAAATTTTGTTAGATCACATACCTGTTTTTGTCCAAAGTTTCGAGGAAAACAGTTCTCCAATTTCTCTTCCATCTCTTCCTGTTCATCCTGGCAACTTGATGATTCAGAGCAATAGCTCCCAGAGATTTTGTGAACAAAACAATGTACCAAGATCAGTTCAAGAAAATCTTGCTCCTATTCCTAGCCTTGGAAACATATATACGCAGCTTACAGCAGTAGGCACAGGCAGAGACTCCAGCCATACAGTGATGCAATGTTCAGATTTAGAAGGCAGCAATGAAAAGAGCTGTTGCACTTATGCTCATCTTGATCAAGAGAATATATTAAATGTTTGCAGATATGATGTTTCACAACACTTGCAGCCAGTAAGTAATAGGAAAATGGTTCTCCATTCACTGTCTTTGCCTACAAAGAGCAATGAGCAGACACTAGAGGCATTAAACCGAAGCATGGAAACCTTACCTTGCCAAAGACAACAATCTCAGGCAAATACCATGATGAACCAGCTGGCTTCAGCATGTGAAATTGTGCATTGCTCTCTTCAAGATCAGGCAGCTGAAAATCAGGTTTCTAGGTCCCATTCTGCTTTGCTTCCATCACTTTCTACAGATGATCATGCCTTATCTCACTTGAGTTCCACTCTAACCAGCCTACCTCAGGCAAAGAACTACAACTCTGACCTAATCACATCTGCACCAACAGGACTTGACATTAGTACATCTGGCATGAGAAATGACACAAGTTTCCCATTTCAAAACAACCTCCCTTCGCAATTTAATTTTTCAACATCCTGTACATCTCCATCAGTGGGTCAGCAGGAACAAGGATTGTTGCCTAGTGTAGCTTACTCTCCACCAGGTTTATCAAATCAAGACTTGCCACCTAATTTATTCAGTCCAGTTGGTTTGAACTGCACAGGTCAAAGTGCAGTTGTCAAAGACCAACATCTAGATATGGGAGCTCCATCAGGGTCTGGATCCAATTTTGGCTTATCAAACATATCAGGCAAGTTTTTTTCCAACAGGTTTTTTAAAAGATTTATTCACTGGAATTCTTAAAGTTTGTGCAAAAACTTTCTTTCTTTCAATACTTTTTTCTGAAAATTATCTGTTTACAGTCTCTCTTTCTCTCTCTCTTTCTCTTTCTTTCTCTATCACAACATACATTAATCATGCATTGTAGTTGATTTTTTAAAACAGATTTTACTTTCAAAAATAAATTATATATCTGTATTTTAAAATATTAATTTTGGGGACTTAATAGTGGTTATGGACCTTTCTCAGTTTCCTTTCATATCTTTCTTTAGTTCTTGACATGTTACTGAAGGCAGATTTACCAGATGTCAGGTGTGAGGAAGAGATGAGAAAATCATCTGATCCGACAGACCCAGAAATGACTCATGGACCGGTTGCAAAACGACAGACTGATCCTGTGACTAATTTAGTTCCTGTCTTTCAAGGACATTGTAAGTGTAGATATTTAATTATTGGTATTTAAACTATTTTATGATGAAACTTAAATTATTGGATTTTTGTTATTTTATATTTTATTAAATATACATATTGACATTTTGATTATGTTGCTTTGTGGATTTTACTGTCTTTAATGATATTTGAATCTTGATATTTTTCTTATAATAAGTTCATCTGCAAATTTAATCATCTGTGTTGTTTGTTCCCACCATTTAACATAATACTTTTAACAGGTGGAAATTTGACTTCTTACCATTATCAGTCAAACAATGTAATGTTTTTTTTTCAATTAATCAATCTAAACGTTTACCTAGATTGTCTGGACTGTAACACACTATATAATCAGCCATGTCAGCATCACACAGCGCAGCATAAGCACATACACGACATGCCAGTACTCACTAGAGCACGTGCAACTCTCCCCTCGTGCCTTATTTTGGGTACATCAAAAGTTGTTGGACATTTTAACACAACAGGTCAGTTTATCTTTCTTTATTTTTTCAGTCATTTCCCAATGGGATAATTAGTTTTAAAAGGATAGCTTGTTAATTTAACTTGACCCTGCAAAAAAGTTAGAGTATTAATAAAAATACAATAATTGTATATAAAGTATTGTTTATTAAACATTAATTTTATCAACATTTGCATGAAAGAGTTCACAAGAACACCCATGCAGATCATTTATTCATAAGTCGAACCATGAATTAACTTGTTCCTAACAGTTATATGCCATATGCATTTTGTAGAGTTTGAGCATTTTTTTCAATTGGAGAGAGGATTTTATTTCTCTGCAGTAAATGTTTGTCAGATGGAAAAGCTAGAAATGCAGACTAATAGACCAGTATTGAAAAAATAAAAAAAAGTAAAGTAAAATATTAGAAGGACACTTGTGGGGTGGGTGGAGGCAGAACTCTGTCAGTATAATAAAACAAAAGAAAAGGGTACTTTAAAAAAATAAATTATTTTATTGTTTTTAAATTTATTGTGAAAGAACCATTTTAAATTTTATTTTGAATCAAAAATCTAAAAGAGTTTAACCATAGTATTACACCTGTTTTCTTTTTAAAAAATGACACAGGTGTGTTTGCCAAAGAAAAGCTGCAGGCTAGGACAGAATTTGGTCCATTGCAAGGAAAACTGATTTCCAATACAGATGCTTCTGCAGAGAGTGATAGTTTTAATAGATGGAAGGTATGAAGACAATATATTTCTCTTTAGAGCCATAGCTAGTTTTAACAATTGGGTAGATGACAACAACTTAACTGTCTTGAGAGAGTGATGGTTTGTAATAGATCAAAGGTATGAAGACAACACACCTCTCTTGATAGTAATAGTTGGACAGTATGAAGATCCCCAAAATTGTCTTTAGAAACTGATGGTTTTAATAGCTGGAATATATGAAGACAATGTATATGTCTTTATTGTGCTAGTTTAATAACTGGACACTATCTATATATAGAGAGAGTTTTAATAAATGGAAGGTACAAAGACCTTAGGTTGACATTATGAGGACAATGTAGCTGTTGTTAAAGAATGATTGTTTTAGTAGATGGATGAATGAAAACAATATAACTGTCTAAAGAGTGATAGCTAGTTTTAACAGTAGGACAGTGTGAAGAAAGTGATAATTTTAATAGTTGAAAGGAATGAAGACATATCTATTGTTAGAGTGATAATTAACAAATAGGACAGTACAAAGATAACCTTATTTGTCTTTAAAGAGTATAGTGCTCATTGAAGGTATGAAAACAATATATCTTTAGAGTGATAGTTTTAATAGATGGGCAGTGTAAAGACAATATGTTTGTCTTTAGAATGATATTTATCAGTTATCTGTTTTAACTATTTTTAGTTTATTAACTTAATTTTTTACCTCACAGCCATCTCTTAAATTTATTCATGCTTTTAAAAAACATACTTGTCATTTTTCACAATTCATAGCCAGTTTATTCAGATGTTTACAAGAACTTTTAAAGTAATTAAACTTTAAAAATTTGATGCAGTGTCATTCTGTAACAATTTAAATTAAGTATGTTATTTTCATCTTATTGCCATTCTTCTATGATGTATATTGTCTTTTGATGAAACAAGAAATCTTTGATAGATAAGTGTTCTTAGTCTTTGTCATGCTTACCGCCCATACTTCTCAGCACTTGGTTAAAACTGCCCCCTCTTAATGTTAAGGGTGATGTGTTGAAAACACAGATTACTTGAGGCTGCTAACATTGTGAATAGACTTGAGATCCCCATGGTGTTATAACTGACAATTAACAGAACAAAGACAATATGGACATTACAAGATGAATTTACGCAGAGATGATATGATAAGAATTCTAACAAGATGAATAAAAACTAATAAAGAATTTATATTAATAGAACAGGTAGGGACAGATTTTCAAGATACAGGGTTGCAGCCTAATTAATTCTATACATGGGTAATAGCTTTCTAACCATGTACAAATACTACATTTCATTCATAACATATATTAGTTAACATTTCATAATAGTTTTGGTGAATGCACACACAATGTTCCATTATTCTGTAAGTTGATACAGATCTCTTGCAATAATATAGTCACTGGATAGACTATCACACTTCACTATCCTTGATTTGATTCTCACTAATTATTTGTACAATACCTCTGACATAAAAATCAGTATAGTTTAAAGTAAATCAAAGTTTCACACACAAATGAATTTTGAATATAATAACTATCTATCCAGCATTAATTTGTAGTAATCACAGTACTACACAAATTCTCACATGCAAAAGATTTCAAGTTTAAACCACTCTTGGCTCTTAAGCATATCCCGATCTAAAGCCTTCACTACTTTACTCAGCTTGTTTGAAGTGTTGCTGTCACATTTTTTACTCAGCTTGATTGAAGTGTTGCTATCACATTTTGACACATTAGGTTGCTTTCTCTTTCTCATCCACCACTATCTATACTTGTTACATATACACACTTTCTCATCCAATAGTACCTGTACTTGTTACATATGTACACACATTCTCACTCACCAGTATCTGTATTTGTTACATATACACACATTTTCATCCACCAGTATCTGTACTTGTTACATGTGCGCACATTCTCAACCACCAGTATCTGTACTTGTTACATATACACACTTTCTCATCCACTAGAATCTGTACTTGTTACATATACACTTTCTCATCCACCAGTATCTGTACTTGTTACATATACACACATTCTCGTCCACCAGTATCTGTACTTGTTACATGTGCACTCTTTCTCACCCACCAGTATCTGTACTTGTTACATATACACACTTTCTCATCCATCAGTATCTGTACTTGTTACATGTGCACACTTTCTCATAATAGTAATTTGAGATGCCACTCACAATTACTTCTACCCAGGAATACAAACTCTGAATATAATTTTATATAGTAATTTATAAAAGAATAACAAGTTTACTGTGAAACTCAAAACTTTTCCCATGTTTACATTTTACACTATGTTATGCTGAAATAGAAATAGTCTAATTGTACAATTTAAATATAGCACATTCACTCTTTTAATAAATAAAACACATAACTTATCCTTAAGGGTTTGACTCAGCCCAAAATGAGAAAATAGAATATTTTCCTTCTATCTTTTCTTAGCCAATTCTTTCAGCTGTCTAGAAATTCCACTGCGTCATTGTGTTCATTACTTGTGTTCATGATCTCATTCTACGCTTGCTGGACTAGTAATCAAAAGTTTATATTTGATTTACAGTTTCTCTTTCTGTCACAAGACAGAGGCTAATTTCCCCTCCATTGAATCATAAAGGTGATAGGGGGTTTTTCTTTCCTTTCTACATGCACATCTATTGTTTGACTATTTTCTTCTTACTGTTTAGTGTATACTGCTAGTTTAGCTATGACTACCTCTCTCTTCTGTCTGATGTGGGGTTCCCCCCCCCCCCACACACACACACTTATCTTCTTCCCATGACCAAGCAGCGCTCTACACCTTTCTACATGAGAATAATGGTACTGATCATCAGTACTGACTGGTCTGTATATTGAAAGAAATCAGAAGTGAAGCTATATTTTCTGGAAATGTTTCTTCAATTTTTAATTCTGCAATGTTCTTCCAGGCCAGTTTTTATTCAAATACAAGGACATAAATCCCATGCATTTGGGGGGGAACACAGTCTCTTGATTGTATTCATTTTCTCTTGCTGCAGAGTAGTAATGAAAACATACTTTTTATAACTGAAATTCATATAAGATCAAGTCTATTGTATGTTGATTACTTTATTTTAACATATTTCTCTTCAGTCCTGATTTCATAAATTCTTGTTGCAGATTTTTTATGAAGGTTTTGTACAAGTGATGGATATCAGCAATGAGGATATATCTAATTGGCTGATGTTTGTAAAACCAGCCCGCAATGCAATTGAACGCAATTTGGTAGCATTCCAAAGAGGCGAAGACATAGTTTTTGTCACATGTAAAGATGTTGAGGTAGATACTGAGTTGCTGTTCTGGTTTGCCAGCGACTACTACAAAATGTTAGGTAGGCATCATTATAGTTTTCGTTTAACTCACACCTAATATTTGACTTAAATGTGTTTGCAAAAAGTTAGCATTTCTAAGTGGTTCTTTATTTGTACTTTTCCATGTTGATAGTTGCTTCATTTTTATGCTTTTTCTGTCATCCTTTATGCTTTCTGTCTGGCTTTTACTGTCATCCTTTATGCTTTCTGTCTGGCTTTTTCTGTCATCCTTTATGCTTTCTGTCTGGCTTTTTCTGTCATCCTTTATGCTTTCTGTCTGGCTTTTTCTGTCATCCTTTATGCTTTCTGTCTGGCTTTTTCTGTCATCCTTTATGCTTTCTGTCTGGCTTTTACTGTTGTCTTTTATGCTTTCTGTCTGGCACAAGGTTCTGTATTTATTTTTTTGTTTTAATTGCCCTTATGGTTGGCTGATAAGAGGGAGGGAATGATGAGATGGGACTGATCCACTGGCTGATGAAAACAGTGGGTGAAAGGATGCACGATAGACTGTTATTTGTGAAAAATGTATATTTTTTACTCATTAGATTGATAAAATAGCCATGTATTGTTTGTCAGTTAGCACTACAGCAAATAAGAAAATGGTTTATGAGTTTAATAAATAAAATTTAGAAATTTTGATTAGTGCTTTATTTTAAAATTTCTTAAGTATTGGCAGCTTGAGAGTGGATGTGTATAGGTAGAAAAGTCTCCAGCAGAGTGGGGCCTGAACCCCAGGGCCAGTGCATAGACCTCATAACCAACCATATCCCTCATTTATACACTTTTGCATTCAATATTTATCTGAGGGGTGGGGTAATATTCATAATATATATATAACAAATATTTTTCTCAATTCAGGACTTTCGAACAAACGCCAAACAGTATCATCCCAGTATTGTCCCTACTGCCCAGTCTGTTCCTATGTGTTCTTCGACCACAAGCAGTTAAAAAAGCACACTTCCCAGCAGCACCGTGAAGCCAACATCGCCAGGTGGCAGTGCAATTTGTGTGCCTTGCGGTATCGCTCTTCTGCCAAACTGAATGTGCACTTATTGGCACACCACATGCACCTCAAACCATATGCTTGTCAGACATGTGGCAAGGAATTCTCTGATGCTAGCAATTTGCGAATGCACAAGTCCTTACATATAGGTAAAAGAAAATTGCCAATTGAAAATGGTTTCACTTTTCTGTTTATTTTTTTTTTTTTCATTTTCACATCATTAAACTGCTTGAGAGATGCCTGCTTAACTTTACTAGAGATTTAAAATACAGCTGTATACATTTAATCATTAGTTAAAGAATTGCATTTGTTACATTAATTTTAATATTTTAAAGTTGTTTACTCAAACAAGTTATTGAAAGTAGTGCATTGTTATGTTAATTGTAATGTTTTATAGAGAAGTTGTTTACTCAAACAAGTTATTGAAAGTAGTGCATTGTTATGTTAATTGTAAATGTAATGTTTTATAGAGAAGTTGTTTACTCAAACAAGTTATTGAAAGAAGTGCATTGTTATATTAATTATAATATTTGTCAGGGAAGATTACACAAAATAAATATTTTCCATCATGGTATTGATTTTTAGCATAGAGCATCTGTTAATTAATATATCACAGTTGTACTGTCCTGTAGTTTATGCTTTATCCCCCACAAAAAATTATCTGTATACATTTCTGAAGCTGTTTTTTTTCTAAGTACAGTTTACCGTATTTGGCAGTGTGTGTTTATATTTGTATGCAAGTATGTGCGTATATTATATCTTTTCTTCACTATCTCATGTATATTTTACCAGATTTTATGTTTTTTTTCTGTTTCTGTTAAAAATATTATTAGGTGTAAAAAAATTTAGGTGTGATGTTTGTGGCCAACACTTCATGCAGAAAGCACATCTACAGTCTCACCAAGGAACTCACTCGGGTATCAAGGCAGCCCAATGTGATTACTGTGGGAAGCGTTTCACAAGGACATCAGATCTGCGTCAGCACGAGTTTCAACACACAAAGGAAAAAACTTGGGACTGTGAGAGGTGTGACAAAAAATTTCATCGTCCGGCACTTCTCCGCCGCCATCTGAAGGTACACAACAATGAGAAGAATTACATGTGTGAACGATGCTCTAAAACATTCTATACCAAGTATCACCTCACACGGCATGGAGGGAGTTGCAAGGGCAAAACTAAACAGCCACCCCTCTCGTCTTCATCAACAACCATTACATCTGTGTCCAGGGTCTTGTCAAACAATTCAGTTGATTTAGTGTCAGCAGCTTTGACTTCTAGCTCTTCCACTGCATTAATGGCAATGTGTGGGGAAACTTCTGTTCTGCCTGACTCTGCCCATGCATCAGAGTATTAATATGACTCCATTTGTAGGACTGCATCAGAGTATTGATATGACTCCATTAGTAGGATTGATGTATTGGTGTTTATGCAATAGAGTATTAAGATGACTCCATTTGTAGGATTGATGTATTGGTGCCTATGCATCAGAGTATTAACTGTATTTGTAGGATTGTTTAATAGTGTCCATGTTTCAGTGTTTCTATGGCTCCATTCATTTGTACATTCAGTGTACTGATGCTTAGCTCATTCCTATGGTATACTGATACAGCCACTTATGTACTGGTGGCACCTTTAAATTTAATTTTGTTTCATGAACAATGGCAGCTTGAATTTTTTTAAAATGCAAGTATTTAAGTATAAATGTGTGCATGAACTACAATTATCCACTTTTATGCATTTATCTAGGTGGGTGGCTGTAACAAAATTAATTGTTTTTGTTCATCATCATTATAAATGAAGTGTTTGTATTGAAGAATAAGAGAGAAAGTGGAAGATGAAACTGCTAAAATCACATTTAAAACTATAAAACTTGCAGGCTTTCTGAATTTTCCATAGGCTTGTTAGCTGTTATATTTTCTTATCTGTAAAATGTTTCTTTTTTAAAAGGAACTAACTACACATATTTAAATCTGAGATGGATGTAATAAATAGAATTTCTTTTGATAAGTATGGTAAATGAATGATAAGAATTTAATTAAGTTATGTATCTCAAAGCTAAAACCATTTGCAATAAGATTATTGCTAATATACTATTTTAAGCAATTTCTGTGATATATAAATAAATTGCATTATTTAATTCTTGACCTTTTTAAAAAAATGCAATAAAATGGGCACATTTATGCAAAATGTATTTTATAAAGAACAAATATGGATTTCTTTAATGTGATTTTTTGTTTGTTTTGTTTGAAAGGGAAAAGTTTTGCAAATGGACTGATTGCTTTGTTTGAGGGGAAAAGTTTTGCAAATGGACTGATTGCTTTGTTTGAAGAGCAAGTATGGAGTGGAGAGTACACAAGAAATATAATTTTGCACTGTAAAGAGTTCTTATTTACAAGTATGTAGATTGGCTGCTAACTGCTTGCTTTATTTATGGCTTCTTAATATGGATGGTCAGAAAAACAAAATTGTGATATTTTTTAAAGGACAATGAGATTCATGTTTTAATGAATTTTACATTTCTCAGACAAATGAATGTTTTGTTCTTGTTTTTTTTGAGGGGGGGGGGGGGGGGGGATCAACAACAGATCTTGTAAAAAATAGTAACATGGAAAAACAGTATATTAAGTGTATATTTATTGACATAGTTTAAGCCAATTGCTCAATTTTGGAAAAAATATTTTCTACTTTTGCAAGGAGTTTACACATGTGTATCACTTACAGATAATTAGATTTCCCATGTGTGAGTTGTGAAACTATACATATATCAGTTTCTTCTCTAACTAAACAAAGATGTGTTTGCTTATTAATCATGATAAAAATTGCATTGCTAATTAACTACAAAACACTAATAAGAGGGTAGGTACTTATAATTACATAATTCATTTAAAGATAAAAATAAGTTTAATTATAGCTAATGCTTATCACCAACAAGTACTCTTTCATCTGAAGTTGCTTTTTATTTGATATTCTTTGGAAAGATAGCATAAACATATCACCAACAATAACCCAACGAAAATGTTCACAAGTTAGTACATGTGAAGTTTTATTTTTAGAACATACAACTACTGCCATCAGCCTAATACAGCATTTGTTTTTCAGCATGTCAACATTTCAATTTTAATTTTATAAATATAATATCAGCCTGTTTACATTTTCAACTCATTGATATTTTCAGACTGTTTACTTTTCATGACTTGCTAATTGTATTCTCAGTTTGTTTATTTCTGGTGCATTTTTTTTCTTAAAGTGTTTTAAACTGGTACATACATTTTTCAACCACTTTATGTGCTATATACATAAACATGCCTGAAATATTTCATTTGTAACGTACGAACAGTGTGATAAGAGTAGTCATTAGACCACCATTTCTGTTAGGTTGATATACAGCTATAGGGTTGTTGCTGAAAAAGAAATCACCACTATTTATTATTATTTATTATGTTACAGGCACATAGTCATTGATAAAAGCTAATTGCATTTTAAAAACTGGGTTCTTTTCTTGCATGTACCATATTAAAGCCAGCAGAATGAAACAGCAAATGACAGTTTGCATTGGCACATAGCACTTATTAACTCTTTATTTGATAGAAAGATAATTACAGTTGCCTTTTACCACAACATGCATCAACTGCAAAAATGAACCAGCGACCAAATAAGCGAGTCAATGAAGCGAACAAGTAACCAAACGAACGAATAAACTCCCAGGTAGTGAAAGTAACATTTCAACCAATCGATGAAAAACACTGAAATTGATCCATTTTTATGGCTACTGACCAAAATAATAATACTTGTAACAGCAATGCGAACACCTGGCCTCGTACAATGACACTGTTCTTATGTACCAAGTTCGTTTGGAAGGTGTAGATCGTTTTGAGTGAAAAGATTGCAGTCCTGCCTGGGAACAAATCATCTGCAAGACCATGGCTTTTTGTCTAGCTGCCTCCATCAAGGAGAATTATTGATTTAATTGCCATTAATCGATTTATGGATGGCATGGTTTCTCTTTCTACTTGCTGTCACCACTAAATGTGTTCAGGTAAGCGTTACAGACCAAGCGACTGTCGCCTCACCTCTAGTATTTTACTTAGTGTGCATCTATTGTGTCAACTGCTAACATTATTTGCATGCTGTCACTAGCTTCTGTTTAGAATGTGTGATTTCATTTTACCTTTTGTCTTTTGTTTAGAATGTGTGATTTCATTTTACCTTTTGTCCTTACTAAAGCCACCTCTTCATTCATGAGATTCTAAGTGCGATTGAGTAGGACTGTGGGGTCCATCTCCCCAGTGAATCAATCTTGTAGGCAGTAAGTTTGCTCTAATTATGGGTGCTATATGAGTGAGCATGAACAAACAACGGTATTTCACGAACTAGTGCATGAAGACGAATGTCTAGTTCTTGTGTTATTGTCACTTTCTGACTAGTCATAAATATAATTTAATATCTAGTTCTTGTGTTATTGTCACTTTCTGACTAGTCATAAATATAATTTAATATCTAGTTCACGTGTTATTGTCACTTTCTGACTAGTCATAAATATAATTTAATGTCTAGTTCTTGTGTTATTGTCATTTCTGACTAGTAATAAATATAATTTAATGTCTAGTTATTATCAGTTTCTGACTAGTCATAAATATAATTTAATGTCTAGTCTTATGTTATTGTCAGTTTCTGACTAGTCATAATTATAATTTAATGTCTAGTTCTTGTGTTATTGTCAGTTTCTGACTAGTCATAAATATAATTTAATGTCTAGTTCTTGTGTTATTGTAATTTTCTGACTAGTCATAAATATAATATAATGTCTAGTTCTTGTGTTATTGTCAGTTTCTGACTAGTCATAAATATAATTTAATGTCTAGTTCTTGAATTATTGTCACTTTTTTACTAGTCATAAATATAATTTAATGCCTAGTTCTTGTGTTATTGTCAGTTTCTGACTAGTCAAATATAATTTAAAATCTTGTTCTTGTGTTATTGTGACTTTCTGATTAGTCATAAATATAATTTTCTTGTGTTATTGTCACTTTCTGACGACAGTCATAAATATAATTTAATGTCTAGTTCTTTTGTTATTGTCACTTTCTGACGACAGTCATAAATATAATTTAATGTTTAGTTCTTGTGTTATTGTCACATTCTGACGACAGTCATAAATACAATTTATTGTTTAGTTCTTGTGCTATTGTCACTTTCTGATGACAGTCATAAATATAATTTAATGCCTAGTTCTTGTGTTATTGTCACTTTCTGACGACAGTCATAAATATAATTTAATATATAAATATATTATAATTATGCTCGAAATAAATACACGTACGTTATACTATATCGGAAAAGGTCTAACGCACGCATGCGTACTTTTTATACTTTTTTCATTTTATAAAAAATTCTGTGGGTATCCTTACAGATCTGCAGACAAGAGGGAAGTAATCGAATAGTTTTACAAGTTTCACTGCAGACAAGAGGGAAGTAATCAAACAGTTTTACAAGTTTCACTGCAGACATAGATTTCACTTTATGTGTGTGTGTTTTACCAGCAGTTGTAGTTCTTTCGTAATACATTTACAGTTCATTCAGAACGAAGGAAAAAAAACAAACTAGAACCTCATGCTGATGTACTCGTAACATGAGAGGAAGCTCTAAAATAAACGCTCGCAACAGAACGAAATGATTAGAACAAAAGTATTTATAACTGTGAATAGAACACTTAATACTATGATCACGCATCAACATCCTACAGCAAAATTCACCAAAGCTACCTGTGGAGAAAAACAGAAAACATGGCAGGTTTTGCAAGCCCTCTTTACCCAGAAGCAACGGCACAACGAATTAAAATAAAGAAATTATTATCCAATATGTTATTTCCTAATTCTTCGTTGACAACACAGTTATATTTAACACGCCATTTTTTTTATTTTAGCACCACCCTGGCGACCACACGTAATAATAATTCTTTGGGTCTGAATCCGGATCTGGCTCAGAATCTCTCGCAGGCACCAATGTCTGACGATATTCTTCTAGCCTGGAGTGCAGCTCCTTTACCTTGGAGTCGCTGTCTTTGGCCAGGTCCTCCTCTTCTGCAGGATCCCAACGCAGGTTGTACAGTTGTCGTTGCTTCGTAGCATTGCTAGCAGCAGGTGTGAAGTCCGTGGCTCCGACGATCAGCTTGTAGTCGCCCACACGAATGGTGCCTTGGTTAAAGGTGTCATCGATGTTGTAGACTATTTCGGAGCGTGGACTCGGCCCGGCAGAGCGTAAGGCGTTCCAGTGGCTGACTCCGTCGATGGTCTGGCTTTCTTGGATACCGGCGATGGACAGGATGGTGGGTAGCCAGTCCACTGCGTGGAAGAGGCCTTCATAAGTGTACCCGGTCTGGTCGAGCAGCTGCGGGCTGTAGATGAAAGCGGGCGCGCGGGTACCTCCTTCCCACAGTTCCCCGTTCTCACCCTGACAACAGTTCGTTTACTATTTTATGGCGGGTATCATTCTTGCTGTAGTAGTTGCGAAATTGAAACAAGAAATTGTATTTGAAATCATTAAGGCTCCCATGCTTGTTTATTGATGCCTGTTCTGTATCGTGCGTTTTTGTAAGATCTTGGAGTTGAATTTTATCATCAGTGATGTATAATGTGTGTAGTGACTATAAATGTTCTCAGTTAAATAATGCATTATTGGTGATATGTAATGTGCGTGGTGACTATAAATGTTCTCAGTTAAATAATGCATTATTGGTGATATGTAATGTGCGTGGTGACTATAAATGTTCTCAGCTAAATAATGCATTATTGGTGATATGTAATGTGCGTGGTGACTATAAATGTTCTCAGTTAAATAATGCATTATTGGTGATATGTAATGTGCGTGGTTACTATAAATGTATCTGTTAAATAATGCATCATGTTACGGGAATTCACTAGATTTACCTAAGCCCCTTCCCAGCAAAGTAAGGGGGGGGGGGAAGATAAATGAAAATATTAAAATAAGGATGAATTGTATCGCGCGCGCACACACATTCACACATTGCCCCGTACACAGTCCTTTACGCATTGAAAGGGAGATAATCCACGAACTGAACTTACTCGTAGAGGCGAGTTATCGCTGCCTTGTTCTGTTACACCCCCGTTGTCGGACGTAAATATGACGACTGTTTGATCCAGCATGCCACGTGTTTGCAGCATGTTCAGCACGCTGGTGACAGCCTGGTCCAAAGCTGCAGCCATACCACACATAGTTTGTCTGCTCGTGTCGTTGATGTGTGAACAGGATCGGTTGATGTAAACCTGCAACCGTCAACGTAGCATTTGAACATTCAAGGTTCGCTGCCAACAGTTGCGCGTTTTGATAAATTTTAATTGAAAACATAATTTTTAAAGGTTCTCTAATTAACTTAGTCACATGACAATAGAGTGAGTGTCGCAGTGCACTAATAGTCTTGTTGTTTTTACGAGTTGGTGTTGGCTGTAAATTGACATATATGTCACTTAAAAGTAGGCCTAAACAGATTTGATGCTTCCTAAATTTAGAGTAGTTACTTAGAGCTGTATCTTATTATTCAAATTAGATACTGCACACTTATTATTTAACTCAAGACAATCATTCAATCGTTATTTCGCAAAAACTAAACTAAGATACAATCCTTCAGTGTAATTTATAGAAATGCTGAACAGAAAGATTGTTTGCCTTCAAAGAATACTATTTTCCAACTACCTTTCCACACACCTAGCTAGTCGACAATCTTTCAACCGTAAGTCCCCCAAAATCTAAACTAAGACACAATATTTCAATATCATTTATAGTACTGAACAGAAAGATTGCTTGCCTTCAAATAATATTACTTTCCAACCTTCTCGCTTCACAGTTAGCTTAGTAGAATCCTTAAGAACTCATTTTTAAAGATACGCCGCCACCACCACCCAATTGGTGGGGTGGGGTGCTTTGGGTATTAAGTGGTCACGTTAGGTAGTCGATTCCCCAGAATCCGATGAAGGGAACCAAACCCCTCCGAGATCAACCTACAACTGATAACGAATAATTGACGAAAGGTTCATGCAGCCTTGGAGGTGAAACAACACTAGCGAAACACACACACACACACACACACACACACACACACACACACACACACACACACACACACACACACACAGACACACACACACACACACACACACACACACACACACACACACACACACTAAAATGCTAGAAGACTCTTATATACATACTATTTTTTTTTTTTGCCGAGAAAGAATTGGCGCCCTATCTATTCTATCTACTCTGTTGGCATTCCAGTACCTGCCCCATCTTTTTCCCTCAACGAGCAACTGAATAGATCAGGCTCAGGCTGGTTGGTCCCTCGACGGACGCGAATAGACGAAAAACCCACAGTCTGCATCATAAGTCTACTGAACAGGTTGATGCAAAACTGCCTTGCTGCCAGACTACATAGCCACAGCCCGGCAAGTGTAAAGAATTAAAATATACACAAACGCTCACTCGTTTCAAAGTGGGCACTTTTCGAAATCTCGACTTTTAAGAACTCGTTTGAGTCATTATGATTTCATCATTCTTTCTGGCACCATTACTCTTTTCTATTACGTTTTCATCCTTCCCTAAGTTTATAAGTTTTTGTTTTTCTTTATACTGTTGTTTCTTTATTTGTTTTTCTTTAGACTGTTGTTTCTTTATTTGTTTTTCTTTAGACTGTTGTTTCTTTATTTGTTTTTCTTTAGACTGTTGTTTCTTTATTTGTTTTTCTTTAGACTGTTGTTTCTTTATTTGTTTTTCTTTAGACTGTTGTTTCTTTATTTGTTTTTCTTTAGACTGTTGTTTCTTTATTTGTTTTTCTTTAGACTGTTGTTTCTTTATTTGTTTTTCTTTAGACTGTTGTTTCTTTATTTGTTTTTCTTTATACTGTTGTTTCTTTATTTGTTTTTCTTTATACTGTTGTTTCTTTATAAGTTTTTCTTTATACTGTTGTTTCTTTATAAGTTTTTCTTTAGACTGTTGTTTTCGTCTCTAGTCAGGTTAGGACTTGGATTTCGTAGCCATCTTTATGATTGTTAATATTCAAAATATCATTTAAGTGACAAATACTTGTAACACCTGACACTAATGAAGTATGAGCGAATTTGTGGCTGGCCATATTAGGGAATTTTAAGACCTTTTTAAGCATCTTTCTTAAACCCACGCCACATTAGGGATTTCAAGACCTTTTTAAACATTTTTCTTAAACCCACGCCACATTAGGGATTTCAAAACCTTTTTAAACATCTTTCTTAAACCCATGCCACATTAAGGAATTTTAAGACCTTTTAAAACATCTTTCTTAAACCCACGTCACATTAGGGATTTCAAGACCTTTTTAAACATCTTTCTTAAACCCACGCCACATTAGGGATTTCAAGACCTTTTAAAACATCTTTCTTAAACCCGCGCCTCATGCACGAAACAGCGGAATAGTTGGTATTTTATCCAGAAGTCTCAATCTGTTTTGGTCAGAATACATCAGAGTGCGGTAGGAAATGTTCTCCATATAAACCTGTGCGAGTACGGTGGAAATGAAAATGCCAGAGCATGCTTGCATTGTCCATTAGCAGTCATTGAAACAGATCGAAATATGGAGGGACTTCAAAACTAAAACAGATATGTCACTCCCTGTGATGACCGGACACTGAAGCTGTCAGCAGATTTAATAGGACAGCAATAGTCATTTATAGTTATGTCTCAAATGACAGAAACATCTACAGAAAAGGTCCATAAAGACCGCGATCTCAGATCAGAAATCCACAGGCCGTGGAACGTGCAGTCAGAAATGAGTGCACACAGAGAAGTGTTTCAACTTTCTTGAAAGCTACCTGAATAAACTACTAGCGAATCAAAGACCTTTCCTAGCGTCAAAATACCTACCTGAACCTCTCAACTGTGCTCATTGTCGGCATAAAGCTTAAGACTTTTTAAAATCCGGATATGATTCAGAAAATGAGGATCAGAGTTCGTCCATTACTGTTATAATAAAATATAATAAAATTTGGTTTATTTCAAACCTCAGAGGTTTGGTAAAGGATAATTGGATCCAAGTGGAACTCCGCTTTTTAGACTGTAGTTTGTAGAAGATGCGTGTTAAAATTAATTTGATTAATTTGGGTGTGAACGTCTGCTGTCCTTGACGTGAGGTAACTGTCAACGACTTTTTCATAGCGTATGGGGATATTTATCGATAAAAATATTATCATTATTTAACAAGTTGAAGGGTCATTTGGAGTCTTGGAAGGTGAATTGAGTGATGATTAAATGAGGATAGTTGTTCGTCTATCCCCCCACCCCCCTTCCCCCCGTCTTACCTGTGGAACTTGCATCGGGCTGTGTACTGCTTGGAATGATAACATCAGAAACAAGGGGAGAGCAACGTCATGATTGAACACAACGTCCCTGGCAAAGAATCCCAGTACTTCTGAGGAGTAATTTCCCTCTATCTTGCGGTTCACCATATCGTTGTATCTGTCAATTAAATTTTTAAAAATAGAAAATAAACGTTGACATTTATCTATCAATTACATTTTTAAAACTAGAAAACATACGTTGATATTTATGAAAAGAAGAAAGTATTTTGTTGGGTTTTTTTAATTTTTTTTTTTTATAGTTTTTAAAAGAGCAGCACTGATAGAATATACAGACACTCCTCTGCTTACGAACAGGTTTCGTATTTAAAATCGTCTTTATGTCGAATTTGTATGTAAATCGAAAAATTAAATTAAAAACTAATTTCTAACAGTACAGTTTATAATTAAAGTTTAAAAGTTTTTCCTTGTCTTAGTGTTCCTTAGCGATAATCGTTGCCTTCAAGGCAGAACCTCTAACATGATTAATTATATGCACCAGAACGGTACCGATTGTTGACTGGCTGAGGTCTAGTTTTCCCTGATGTTTTGTCGTCGTTTACACACAATTCAATGAATACTCACAATACCATATATATATATACACAATACAAAACATACTCACAATACAATATATATAAAACATACAATACAATATAAAACATACTCACAATATATATTGTATATATACACACACAATACAATATATATATATATACAATACAAAACATACTCACAATAAAATATATATATATATACACACAATACAATATATATATATACAATTCAAATCACACACAATACAAAATACACAAATACAGTAAATACAACATACACACACAAATTACAATGTATACCAGCCTTTCTCAACCTTTTTACCCTGGAGAAGCCTTCACAATATTTTGGTTTCAGGGAAACCCTCTATACTGTATCCATGATGTTTATTTTTTTCAATCACGGTCTCTCGGGGAACCCCCGAGTGACCTCTCACGGAACCCTGATGCATACGCACAATACAGTAAAGTAATAATATAATTATATAATTTGGTTTTTCATGTGTTAGTGGGACGTTCCAAACTGGGGACCGACTGCATTTGTAAATCAACGGGATAAAAGTTGACTCCTGTACTTTACTCTGGAACGTCGTTAGTGGGACAAACTGCATTTGTAAATCAACGGGATAAAAGTTGACTCCTGTACTTTACTCTGGAACGCACAATTACCGGCACCGTATAGAGGTTACATATTGATGTTGGAGAGTAATTTTTATATCGCAATTTTTTCTTGTTGTTGTCAGTGAAAAACACAATAATTTTGAAGAGTTGAAGATCAAAAACTAACTTGAATATCTATATTTAAAATAAAATTCAGATATATTTTACTTGATTTTATATTAGCCTTTTATTTACAGAGTTATCTCTCAATCTGATTACAAATACATAAAAAAAGATCCTCTTGAGAACACTTATTTTAGGCGGCTTCGGCTGAAAACTCAAGACTATATATATCTATTCGAAAGTGAAAGTAATATTTCGGAAAGTGTCGATTAAACACATTACAAAATAATTACCAGTCATAACTTTTCATATTTTAACCAGATTGGCGTAGCAATAGATTGTGCGGGTTGTGCAATCTACAAGGGCCCCAACGGTCAGGGATGGGGGGGGGGGACGCTGGCAGCGAGCGGAGTTTTTTTTTCTTTTACTTCCAGAACGTAATCAAAGGAGCACACCACCGAAGTTCTGCACAAGCCCCCCCCAAAAAAAAAAACAAAAAAAAAACAAAAAAAACAACAACCCAAACTTGCTATGCCACTGGTATAACGATTCGATTTTTCAAGGAATTGTATTTACATTTGTTTTTAAATAATAATTGCACTAAATTAAGATATTTTAACAGATAATGATAATAAGATATTTTAATGATAATAAGATATTTTAACAGATAATGATAATAAGATAATGATAACAGTAGAGCAGATTTAAAACACAAGCCCATCCTCACTCACAAAATTTTCCAGCATACATTGTGGGACGCCGTTATCTAAACAAAACATTAACAACCGAATCACTTCATTCGATTACAGTGAATGTGGTTGTTTATTTCTCCTGTTCGCCATAAGTGTCTAACTCCAAGTATATGTGCAACTTTGATTTTTACAAACAAACTTTTAATATTGATAATATTCAAATTTTTTAATACACAGTCTGAGTATTTAATTAAGTTGTTTGGATGTTTAATGCATAAATAATATTGTTACATTAGCCATTTCATGTCTTGCTTACTTGAAATCGCATCCTAAAATCATACACCCGAAACCGTACACCTGAAATCACACACGGAAATCACACATTAGAAATCGTAACCTGCAATCGCATACCTGAAATCGTAATAACTATTGACATCCTTATGGCTGTAGTGGTCAAGGTCATCCGTGTAAAACCCTGCGAAAGAATCAAACCCGCGCCGCGTTGGCGTATACCTGAAGTCACAAAATCCCAAGTGCCATTTGCCAACGAAATGGTTGTGATATCCCAACTGTTTGAGATACTGCGGCAGGAAAAGAAATCTATCTGGTACATAAGTCGGGGTGTCAGCTTTCATCTGCTCGTGCTGTAACCCCATGTGATACGGGTACATGCCCGTTAAGAAGGCAGCTCTGGTAGGGCTATCCAAAGGGTGGACGTAAGACCAGTTCAGGAGGATACCTTTGGTCGCCATGGCGTCAAGACCCGGAGTGCGCATGTCTGGAGCTCTCCACCCGACGTCGTTCCAGCCCAAGTCATCTGCGATGATGAATAACACATGCGGATGTGAGGTGTGCTTGCGGAGAAGCAGAGCGACGACAAGAAAGACGACGAGAATGAAGCCGTACAGGCCAATGAAGGCCAGGAGGACACGGGGGCATCTACTTTCCTTTGCTTCGTTGTCATTGGCGGGTTTAGTTAATACCGTTTTTTCGTTGACGTCTACTAATTCCATGATGATGGGTTTGCAGGAGGTAAAGCGTGTCTTTCAAACTTTGGACCGAAATACGGTGACCACGTTCATTATCCAAAAATTGGATGTCTGGAACCAAACACCAGGTACTCCCACTCACATTTAATTTGCTGAGTCTATATTTTATCAGTGCCAAGTTGGCTTCGGTAAGTCGATTATCTTAATCCGTCGTGATGAAAAGATATTTTCTGAAATTTCCAACTTGCTGATAACATAGAAAATTTCCCCAAACACATCCATTTCACGCAGTCTGATATCGTTATAACTTTCTCCAAGCTGCACTAACAGGTACCTTGAAATGCGTTATACAATTTACTCACCGTGGTGTTCAGTTTTTTTTCTTTCACTTTCTATTTTTTTTAGTCGTTCATAACTTAGTGTTTCCATCATAGAACAGGTACTGTTAACTTACAACTCTCAGCTGCCAGCTTTTGCATTAAACTGATGTTGTATTTTAAAAGAAAGAAAGAAAAACGGAAAAGAACGGTAATTCAGAGAGTTTAGCATCAGATTGTCGACATCCTAAGTTATTAACTCTTCACAAATATTCCTAGTTTATGAAAGAACAAGGCTACGTTTTGGTTTGGTTCTTTGTGCTGGCGTAATACACGTAGTTGTTTACCAGCTTCATCTGTAGCTAAGCCCATACTAGTATGTCATTAATCCACAGCTGAGGGACATAACTGTGCTCTGTTAGCGTTTAGAGTTATGTGCCCGTTAATAAGATGTAATAAACTGGAATGGGATTAGATGATTGAAGCGCTGATTAAGTCGATGTCAGTGGAACAGCTGATGGTGTTTGGTATATACATTAATTGATTGCAAACACCCCCCCCCTCACCCCCAACCCAGTGTAAGAATGGCTTGAACTCGCTAAGTACACTTGACAAAATCAGCTAATTATCCAATTTTCAGATGTTTATAGATCGTTTGCCACACGAGTCATTTCACAAATTTAATTAAATACTGTCAACAGCCTGACGCCATGCGAAGTTCGATTTTTTACACAACCTTGCTGCTTCTTCTTCTTTAGTGCAATAAGTTTGGTGATTACGCATATTGAAGTTGTTAATGTACATTTTTTAAAATCAGGATATCGAATGAACAGTTTTTTCTTTTAAATCTACAACTGATATAAAATCTTAAATCTAAAAGATTCGCTTTACCGTTTGTTTGAGAGAGTAAATTTCTGTCTCTGATAGTAAGTAATAAGCTTCATGTGAAGAGTTGATTCAACTCAAACATTTCATTTACTGATTGTGTATGAATGTTACTGTCTGAAAATATACAAATGAGTCTCTACTATATTACATATTTATGATGAATCCTATCTATCTATCTATCTATCTATCTGTCTGTCTGTCTGTCTGTCTGTCTGTCTGTCTATCTATCTATCTGTCTGTATGTATGTCTGTCTGTCTGTCTGTCTGTCTATCTATCTATCTCATCCAATATGAATAACATGTATTTTCTAAATTTTTATAATCATATCTTGCACATAAGTTGGTTATGTTTATTTTGCAGACGCATTTGTACAGATGAACTTTCCTGTTGTCTAGTTATACTATTTTAGACGCATTTGTACAGATGAACTTTCCTGTTGTCTAGTTATACTATTTTAGACGCTGTCGAGTAAACAAGTGTATATATTTTAGACGCTGAGACAATGAATTTGAAAGCACTGGAGGAGCCTGAAACTCTGTGATAAATTACCCGTATTGCAACTGTCCAGAATGGATCTTTATCTCCTTCAGTACCAGACAAACTCCAAGAACCAGTTTTTTTCTTCACAAGCCATGAATAACAGACACTACACACATCAGGAAAAAAACGACAGTACTATCAGTCTACATTGCAATGGCCTCTTTCTGCCCCCCCCCCCTCCCTTCCAAGACAAGGGATGGGAGCGAAGTTCTACTAGTGCAATACAGGGGCGAGAACGTCCCAGATGAAAACCCCACTAGTAGGGAATGAAGAAAACACAACAACAACAACAGTGAATTTTGTCTGATTTCTGGCTTTAGATGCGGTGCCAGCAGATCACTTATGTCGAAATAGAGTCACGGTGGGTTCATACAGTCTATTGCAGGGGTGCACAAACCACGGCCCGCGGGCCGCATGCGGGCATGCATGAGACAGGGCTCTATGCGGCCCCCGGATGACTCTTGGATGTTACCATTATTACGAATGTAAAGCACACTATTTCATTATTTGTGTTGTTTTTTCTACTGAGCCATTCATGTGGCGGCCCTCCACGCACTATCAATTGAAAATTTGGCCCTCTGGACTAAAACGTTTGTGCACCCCTGGTCTATTGTATCTTGACAGCAACATGTCATTATTAGAATAAGGTTACAGTAGTTGTTTGAGATCATTGGTAACCAGTGAGATATTTTGTATCAGGCGTTATCAAGTAGCTGTGGTGTTATCAGGGACTGGCTGAGAAGTGGGGTGGGGGAGGGAACCACGATTTCTGTATCCGGAGGGTAACAGTGTAATTTGTTGAGAAGTGCCATTGTGGGAGGGCCTTAATTCTTCTTTTTTCTTCTTTTTTCTTCTTTTTTCTTTCTTTTCTTTTTTTTTTCTTTTTTTTTTTTTTTGGGGGGGGGTTAGGCGACTGGGGTGGTGTTGCTACCTAATGGTTTAATGAGTGTGGGCATGGTGACTGAAAATGGTTTAATGAGTGTGGGCATGGTGACTGAAAATGGTTTAATGAGTGTGGGCATGGTGACTGAAAATGGTTTAATGAGTGTGAGCATGGTGACTGAAAATGGTTTAATGAGTGTGGGCATGGTGACTGAAAATGGTTGTATGTGTCCTCTCTGTTTTGTCTTGAACTGTACTAATCTGTGTAAGTAAACATTTGATGCTCACATTTTGCTTTGTTAATTATCTTTAATTCTGAATACACGTGTTAAATTTACTGTTAATTATCTTTATTAATTCTGAATACACGTGTTAAATTTACTGTTAATTATCTTTATTAATTCTGAATACACGTGTTAAATTTACTGTTAATTATCTTTATTAACTCTGAATATACGTGTTAAATTTACTGTTAATTATCTTTATTAATTCTGAATACAAGTGTTAAATTTACTGTTAATTATCTTTATTAATTCTGAATACACGTGTTAAATTTACTGTTAATTATCTTTATTAATTCTGAATACACGTGTTAAATTTACTGTTAATTATCTTTATTAACTCTGAATATACGTGTTAAATTTACTGTTAATTATCTTTATTAATTCTGAATACACGTTAAATTTACTGTTAAAGAGTAAGGACAGATTTGCAGTAAACATTTTTTATTTGGTTGATGTGTCAAATGACTTTGTAGTGCTCTTCTGAAAGGTTGTTTAGACATTTCCCTCTTGTAATTACATGTACGTTTTCTTTTCTTTTTATTGGTGGTGGTGGGATATATTATTTCTTAACATTCAACTTGTGTTTTTCTTGTTTTCCATTTTTGTATTTGATCAGATTGTTTTTACACTCTTAAATTTTATTAAATTATTATTCTTATTTTTAAAGGTTTTTTTTAATCGACGTTTTGAGTATTCTTAATTTTCTATTATATCGTCTATTATATCGTCGCACTGTAGATGTCTCTGACTGTTATGTGACGTCTGTTTGCAACTCTGGCTGTCTATCATGGCAATTTGTTATTGTTTTCTACGTCATTTTCAAGATGGCGAATCAATAGATGGAGCCAGGGTTGAATTTGGCGAGCCATAGGTTGACAGAGGAGGCCTGATGAACAGGGAGATGGATCCCTGGGTAATGTGCAACTCGATAATTATATACATTAAATATATTGATAGAAATTAAACATGCCATTTCAGAGTTGCATTATCTAGCTGTCTGTTTAACTGTCTGTAATAATAATATATCTACATAATAAACCCAATTCAGTCTCAAGAGATATGATAACAAATTGAATTTTTAAAACTGATTGTTAATTGATTATTAATTTATTTATTTTTTAAACTGATTGATTTATTAATACTGTCAACTTAGTATTAATACTATCTATAACACTGATTGTCAGACTTCTTATTAATATTGTCCATATCATTGATTGTCAGACTTCGTATTAATACTGTCCATATCATTGATTATCAGACTTCGTATTAATACTGTCCATATCATTGATTGTCAGACTTCGTATTAATACTGTCCATATCATTGATTATCAGACTTCGTATTAATACTGTCCATATCATTGATTATCAGACTTCGTATTAATACTGTCCATATCATTGATTGTAGGACTTAATATTAATACTGTCCATATCATTGATTGTCAGACTTACGTATTAATACTGTCCATATCATTGAATGTATTATCAGACTTCGTATTAATACTGTCCATATCATTGATTGACTTACGTATTAATACTGTCAATAACACGATCTTGCTCTTGCATGTCTTAGGTTTTACTGTTTTTACCTGAATTTTGGCTACGGCTTTAAGCATACTCTATATCTGATAATCAAATTTATCTAAATATTTGTAAATCTTGAATATGTACGTTACACGCACGCATGCACACACAAACATAGACGCACAGCACGCACTGTCACACATACATGCCTACACATAGACGTTGGCATACTGATACACCCATGCATGTAAGTACAAGTACACACACACACACACACACACACGCATATATATCTTACACACGCACGCACACACATACTCGCGTGCACACGACAGGACTATAAACGTATACGCATACCAGCACAGACATACACGTATGCACACATACTTGTATACACACATACTTGTATACATACAAACAAAGTTTTGTTCTATGAAGTACTAATTATTTACGTCAGTCCCGCAAAACTAAAAATAGAATCACTTAATAACAAAATACATATCCCATTCTAGCCTAAAATAATATTTATTTTAAAAAAAATCTCCAGACAACCGAGTTGTGTGATATTACATGTAACTAGATTTCTTGAGGGAGTAAGTAATTACTGATCATAAGGAATGTCTTGTATTGCATCATATCCTTCAACTTTCCACGCACTAGTTGTTGGACCGTAACGTTGTACGCGATTGATAGTGCCGCAACTCCAAAGGCAACAAAGATGCCTGACTGGCCACGTGCATCCTGAAGTGCACGTGCACTCTCGTGTTATCAAGCACGAGACAAATCTAAAGACATATCAGTTCCACAGTCTTGTGACAAGCGCCCCAGTTTCAGGACATTATGTTTGAGTGCAGATGCACACTTGTTTTGTAGGTAGTGAGCTATTTAATTTCGAAATTGTTCATAACAGCAAAATTAAATTAAAGTCAAGGTGCTTCAATAATAATAACAACTATAACAATGATAATAACAAAATAATAATAATGATGATGATGCTCGATAGTCTAGTGTACAGAGGATGGGCAAAAAAGTTGACCCAGAAAGTTAAGCTACCTGTGCTGTGTCGACAAACATGGATGGGTGACGCTTCAAATTAATCTCTGGATTATCGAGGGAGGGGGAAATGGCTCCCTCCAAACTACACCCCGCCCATCCCATTTATGATGGAGAAAAAAAATTGATTCGATACTATATTGGATCAGACGTCACCCGGATTAACAAGGCATTGATGTTTCAGGGTGTTTTAGCGAAAAATGGGCAACTGAAACAAGGAGATGGACCAGAAAATAATGGTCTCTTACTATCAAAGCCAACCATAGAAAAAGAATGCATAAACTCTGGCTCGAACACTGTCCAGGTGATATTATCAGTGAACCGGCTCAAGGACCAGAAGAGAGCGATCATACAAAATCGGCTTCTTACAGCCCTAGAACTACAAAAGATAGAACAACAACAAAAAATATCACAACACTCTACACTGAAAAAAAGTTAAATGGAAGAGAATGTAACTTCCAAAAGCCACAACAGTCAAAACCAGATGACGACCACACTGGAGAAATAACCAATGATTTAATTGAAGAACAACAAAGATTGTTAGAAGATATCAAAATGTTTCATTGACAAAAATTCAGAACTACAAAGTCTGATCTTCGTGTAGGAATCACTCGATCTGTTCTTATTTCAAAGTCCCACAGTATTTCGACTTCTGTTTTGGTTACTGCTTTTGGTTGGTGCATCCATGCTCTTTCAGGGTTTTTACTCCATAGTTCACATAGATTTCTAAGTAAGAGTTTTGCCACTTCGTTGTGACTTTTGCTATATTTTGTTCCAGCCAGAACCTGACACCCAGATAGTTTATGTTCTGCTGTTTCATCCTCGTTTTTGCAGAGTCTGCATTTGAAGTCATTTGAGATTTTCTTTATTTTTTGTTTTGTGACTTCGGGTTTAGTGCCTGATCTTGTGAAATTAGTGCTTGTCTTTCTACTTTCAAACTTGTCTCCCTTTAACCATCTGCATATTGATTGTTATGTTGATGATCCATCAGCTTGTCTTTCTACTTTCAAACTTGCCTCCCTTTAACCATCTGCATATTGATTGTTATGTTGATGATTCATCAACTTGTCGCAAATACTGACCATGGAGAGGTTTTGGCTCCATCTATTTGCTAATGCCTGTTTTGCTGTTTTCTTTCTACGTTTCTTTGTCTGTCTGTGGGGTGTGAAACAATGGTTTGATTACATAAGCATTCTCTATTAAAATCATAGATCAATAGCAAACATGTATGAAATATTCAAAGTCCATTATTTCTTTATCAGTCAGTTAACTTGCTATAAGCTAATGAATGGACTCATGTTCAAATAATAATATTACAGCTGATAAACAAAAATTGTATTCTTTCATTCATCATCTTTCAAATAATGGATGAACTGGGACCCATAATATTACAGATGGTAATAAAAAAATGTATTTTCATTTTCATCTTTCAATAAATGGATGAACTGGTATCCATAATAATACAACTAGTAAACAAAAAAAATGTATTTTCATTCAACATCTTTCAGTTAATGGATGAACTGGGACCCATAGTATTACAGCTGGTAAACAAAAAAAATGGATGTAGTAGTGGTGATGGTGTAAACCACCCACGTAATCTCTTAATGTAATTTCGTGATGTTAAACAAAAGCTTATACATTCTCAATGTGTATGCGTGTGTGTGTTAATGCTAAAACTGACTGAACGAAAATTTAAGACCTGTTTATCGTGCCAGATCTAAACTAAAAGTTAACGACTTTGTCTAATTAGTAGAAATAAATTATATTTATTTATTTTAATCAGAGGAATTAAGTACAAGAAGCAGACAGTCAGAAATTACGGCATTAAAAATTGTACTGTTTCATTGTTATTGTGTTAAATATTTACTAACATTTATACATTTATAATAGCTTGAATGTTCCTACAATTGGCACTGATATTTACTCAAATTTATTTAACTGTAATAATCTGAATGTTCTTAAAATTAGCACTGATATTTACTCAAATGTATTTAACTGTAATAATCTGAATGTCCTTACGAATGGCATTGAATGCACTGGCAGTGTCTTTGACAGAATCCAAGAAATCGGACCCCCCTGGTCACGTGAAGAAAACATGAGGATGCTATCTTAATCACTTTCGTGGGACGTGTGTGTGTGTGTGTGTGTAAGAGAGAAAGAGAGAGAGAGAGAGAGTATGGTGTAACAATGATTCTAACGACTGTCACGTGCCATTTAGAATGTCATTATTTCTTATGCAAACATCTACCCCCCCCCCCCCCACACACACACAGAGGATTGTAGATGGGACGAAGGGAAACGAGGGTTAAGTATGTGGCGGGCATAAAAGTTCATCACGGGGTAAAACAAAACCAGCACTTTTATCTCTGGTATCAATAAATGGCTTTTATTTATATATAAATCGGAAGGGTGAGGAGAAGGGGGGCATAGAGGAAGGTAAGAAGCAATGTCACATTTAGAACACGTGAAACGGATCAGTTTCCTTTCAATGTGATATAAAAACGTTGGCCTCTGTCACAACGACATCAGTCCGGTTTTCTCCTCCACACCGTCTTGAACTCTGGACAACGAGACTTTTGAGCTTTAATTCCGCGGCCATCTTGAACAGGCTTGATTTGTAAGTTAATCTTCACGATGAAAGCTATCATCGCCCTTTTAGCTCTAACACTCCTGGCAACAACGACTCTGGCCGGGAGGGGACGTTGGGGAGGTCGTCATAATGGTCGCGGTCGTGGTGGTAATCGAGAGAAAGGATGCAGAGGGCTGCAGGTAATTTTATTTTTACCCCATCTCACCTCTCTCTCTGCAAATATTTCTGTTTGTCTCAGACTTATGAGATGAATGTCCACTAGGACATTCTGTACATTAAAACTGTAAGTCTTTGTTAAATATTTCTGTTTGTGGCAGACTTATGAGATGAATGTCCACTATGACATTCTGGGTACATTAAAACTGTAAGTCTTTGTTAAATATTTCTGTTTGTCTCAGACTTATGAGATGAATGTCCACTATGACATTCTGTACATTAAAACTGTAAGTCTTTCTTAAATATTTTCTTTATTCATGAACAGATTTTTAAAAAAAACCAACAAGAACAGATAAGTCTCTTAAGTAGCATTTTTTGCTATTTAAAGTCACACAGATGTGTGTATCTGTACATATTGTCTATTTTAAGTTAGTGTTTCCTAAAGTCTACACCGCGGGATAACTAACGTAGACATAATTGGTAGGTGTTTTTTGACTTTTTTGGACTCCGTTGAAAAATCTTGGTACACTAAGGGATTCACGAATCGAGAAAGTTTGGGGACCATTACGGGAAAATACTGCTTGGCCCACACTGTCACCAATGAATAACCTTCATTTAATGAAATATGTCAAATGCCGGGTTATTTTTAATGACCCTGTTGCAGTATCAGACCCAAAAGTATTAATCGTTAAGTTTATTATGTTCTCTAATGGTCACAACATCCCAGGTGGCCTAATCTATCCTTCAACTTCTGACCCGTCCTTTGGGATCCTTATTCGACTAACATAGCGACAGACAGACTAGCAGACTTGCCTCGAATTAGTAACGTTACCTTCCCTGTTGTTGTTGTTACGTTTACCTCTCTCCTGACAGCGTGCTTGAAGGCTTTCATCTGGTGATGTTCTCACCTTTGGTGGCGCTCAGTCAGGGCTTCGCATCCTTCGCTTGTCTCCAGGGTGCGGGTGGGGCCGTCTTCCGTCTCGTCAAATTTTTTTTTCTCTTAGGGTCTTAGTCACCTGTGCGTGCTGGTGTGTGTATATATAGTGACCACTGGAAAGTACAAGACCTTGGACTCTACTGGTTAGTTGAAGAAAGAGAAAACGAATACAAACGTGAATTACTCACTCCCTTCAACCTCACTCTCACAACTGAAAATGAAGACTTAAAACATGTCTTCCAACATCTTCTGTGGTGCCTTTTTCATCAACCAGGATGAACGATGAAGACAATCAAGTAACTATTCAACAAGCCATACTGAGCTCTATGAATCTTCACAAGGTCCTTCAAAACCATCTCCAATCACTGCAGACACACACCAAAGGACTGTAAAACTCAAACATCATTTGGAAAATTCAGCCAACGAACAAAGTCAACTCCACACAGACTGACAGAGAAAAAAAAGACAGGCTTCACAAACCTCGACAAACACCATGGAAGAGAAGCCAAACTTCTATCACCAATACAGAAATAAAAGAAACGCAAACTACGACAGAAGACAACAAGCAAAAGAAAACCTACAAAATAGCGAAAACGCAAACCAAGGCCACGGAAAGGAAAGAAAAATACATACAAATAGCCGACTGTCCCAAGGAGAAAAATACATACAAATAGCCGACTGTCCCAAGGAGAAAAATACATACAAATAGCCGACTGTCCCAAGGAGAAAAATACATACAAATAGCCGACTGTCCCAAGGAGAAAAATACATACAAATAGCCGACTGTCCCAAGGAGAAAAATACATACAAATAGCCGACTGCCCCAAGGAGAAAAATACATACAAATAGCCGACTGCCCCAAGGAGAAAAATACATACAATTAGCCGACTGCCCCAAGGAGAAAAATACATACAAATAGCCGACTGTCCCAAGGAGAAAAATACATACAAATAGCCGACTGTCCCAAGGAGAAAAATACATACAAATAGCCGACTGTCCCAAGGAGAAAAATACATACAAATAGCCGACTGTCCCAAGGAGAAAAATACATACAAATAGCCGACTGCCCCAAGGAGAAAAATACATACAAATAGCCGACTGCCCCAAGGAGAAAAATACATACAATTAGCCGACTGCCCCAAGGAGAAAAATACATACAAATAGCCGACTGTCCCAAGGAGAAAAATACATACAAATAGCCGACTGTCCCAAGGAGAAAAATACATACAAATAGCCGACTGTCCCAAGGAGAAAAATACATACAAATAGCCGACTGTCCCAAGGAGAAAAATACATACAAACATGACTGCCCCAAGGAGAAAAATCCTCCAATGGAGATCGACGACGCAGTCAACGAGATCAACAGAGCGATGGTAGCCTCTCCTCTCTCACCACTGCCTATGTCACCTCCAAAGGGCAGCAACAATACCAACAATATCAACAAAAGGAACCGCAATAGACGGACAAACATCTACTACAAAAGAACAGAGCTACAAACACAAAAGACGGCGTCCACCACAACACATCCACCAACACCAGCGCCAACAACAGCAACGACAACGCAACAACCACCGCCGACAACAACGACAACAATGGCAACGGCCCAATGAAAGACAGTAAATGCAATGGGGTCATTTCAATCACCCGATTGCAGACATGATACAACGTTTACTACGACCACCTCTACTGGCCATCAGCGCTCACCTACATTTATCTCAACGGACACCGGGGACGACGACAGTGCCAACAACAACAAAGGCAGCACGAGGTGGACAGGGTGTTGAACAACCCGGGCGCACATGCGCACTAAGTACTGATTTGGTGTGCCACTAGCCTGGGCTATGTAAAACATACCCCCTCTCCCCGCCAAATAAGGTGACAACAACATTCAACAGCGCAGTTAGTTCTACGGATTACCGGACTAAAGCCTGCTCTTGCCGACCAGTCATCTGTAACAACGAACGAGTGCGATGCGAAAACGCAACGCCGCATAGCCATTAGCAACATGCACAGACACCCACACTCTACTAGTCTACACTCTACAGGAAATCAACATCAAGAATCTACAACGACATGCTGTTCACGTTTCAATTCTTCATTGCGTGTAGCGTATGTGGGTACGGCAGATTTCATAATCGGCCACGCGGAAATCATTAATATGAAAAAAAAGAAGAAATAATAGAACACAAAAGAGCATCATTTGCCCCATGGTTCGATCATCACAAAAAGCTCAAGGATGCAGATACGTTCATAATGTATTTGAGTTTCCTCACTTTTGGAATAATCAGCAAAGTTAAATTGAATTGGTCATATGAAGAGTCAGTCCACTGATAAAACGTGCAAATGTATTGGTCTTAGTACCAGTGATAACATAAGTAAATATACTAGTCTTAGGAATGTCGTTTATTTATTGGTAATTGTAAATAATGGCAATTTCTCTCTGTTAATTGACCATAAAGCTTTCATGATATTTCTTCATTGGAAATCCTAAATAACATTTGAAATTTTCACCTAGCCGTGAGATGATAAAGAATGTGTGATTATCTATCTATCTATCTATCTATCTATCTATCTATCTATCTATCTATCTATCTATCTATCTATCTATCTATCTATCTATCTATCTATCTATCTATCTATCTATCTATCTATCTATCTATCTATCTATGTGAGGGCTGTGCCCACGCGTGAAAGATAGAGTGAGAGATATGAAGAGAAACAGATGTCCAGATGCATATGTCGAGTTTCTAATCTCTGATTTTCAGTTGATAGTGTGAATTCTTTCCCATCTCCAGAGAACGGAAGAGAGGTCAAGCGGTCAGTCCTTCCACTGGACGATGAACGGCACGGATGACGACGACCTGACCATTAATTATAATGAAGGTGCATACGCACCTGCTGACACCCAGGTGGTAAAAAAGTACCCGAGAGATGGTGCACAGCGAGCCCTGGGACTAAAACCTGTCAAGGTCATCTACGACTACACCACTGATAACCCGGTGAGTTACCCTGTCCCCTCCCCCCGATTCCCCCCTACCCAGCGCGAAATCGATGGAAGCCGGATTCCCTCTCCCCCCCCTCCTTCCAAGTTAACAACAACCTGGTGAGTAAAGCGTCGAATAATTTTTAAACAGAAGTAGTCTCTGTAGGAGTCGAAGTTGGAGAGCAAACATGAAGCAAGGGAGATAAATGTGGAAACGGTTGTTTGAACGAATTGAGTGCCCTCACAGTGGCAAGACAGTTATTAGTTTTCCGTTAGTTTATTTAAAGTATGTTACCTCAGAAATACTGATGCGGGTGATTCATGAAGGACACCTCTCATCTAGGTGAACTAAGGTGAAATAAGGGAGATAAATGGAGAAAGAATTGCTGAACAATTTTATTTAGTCCGTCAGCAAGAAGCATTTCATTAGTTTGATGCTGTGATACGTGACGTCAGAGGTCAGGGAAAAGATACGCAGACGAACACTATAGGGAATCAGCAAAATCATAATTAAGTCTAGTGACTCTCAGTAGAAAAGATAAAACATTAATTTCCACGTTCGTGTCCTGTATGTGTTAATAAATTGCACAATCAAGCCACTAGGTGGGATTAATTTTTGTTTGTTTTTCGTTTGGGTTACGAAAACCTTAAGAATGTATTTTGTTATTTCGTCTAGAACTATTTGGAGTAAATCCCTACATACTCTCAAGTTGAGACTTTAAAGGCAGCTATTTTATAACTGCAAAATTGTGAGAAAGGATTCGTGATAAGTGTCGAGGTTTGTATGTAATTGATTAAAAACTATAATTACAGTTATTGCAGTTTTGTCGTCCATATTTATTTGTTGTGATTGATTTTCCTTTTCACATAGATTTGACAAAGTTCACCCAATGATTTGACCTATATCGCTCGGCTTTGCACTACAACAATGCTTATTGACCTAGGCCTGCTACTGAGTTAGATTCTACCGTCACCAGTAACACGTGATTCCTAAAAACGGATGTCATGTGATTCCCAGAAACCACATATCGAACAAAATGATCCTATTGACTACGACAAAACAGACACATTTTCTACAGGATCAATTAAATAAATGCATTTAAATTACTATATTTATATTGATTACAAACACCACCTTTATATAAAATTTAATGCACTCGCAACAAATGCACAATAAATAAATTCTTTGGCCCACTATAAAACTGAGACACCGATTAAAAAAAAAATTAGTGGCAAAGCTACAGAAAATAAAAATAGCACCGAAGCATGCTTTTGGAATTTTGATAATTAATATTCTCGGAGGCTGTATTTAAAAAAAAATTAATTTCTGCTTTTATATTTTACGTAGATGATCTCTCATTTGATTAACGTCACGCAAAAAACTAAAAGAAAGAAAACAAATTTTATATATATATACACATATATATGTTTATGTGTTCCACGACTATTTCTTAGAGCAGGATAAATTATTAGAATTTTTCTTATGAATATAAACGCAAATGAACAATTTAGGCGCTTCAAATTTCTATCGAAATGCTCTGGAAACTTCTGGTCTTGGTGTATGTAGTAGTTAAAAATGCATTGCTTCTATTGCAGGTGACTGTCCTTCGCGTTGGAAAGAAGGGAAAGGGTCCCTGTATCCTTGTGTCACCAGATTTTGACACCTACAGCGAGCTGATCGCCACACTGACCGCAAGAAACGTGAGTTTCCGTTGACGTCATTTTAAATTTCGTTACGACGAAGACGTATACATTGACCTCTGAATTAATGCAGAGGTCAGCAGTTTTGCCTCATTTATGTACGATATAGTTCTTGCCGTGACATCTGTCTGTAATTAATGAGATTAGTCAATTTCTCCTGTTGATCATAATGTCACGTCCCGGGTCATATCACTGACATACAGGGACTCTCTCCTGCTGTTCTGAATGTGACGTCCTGAGTCAAGATTAATGACGTAGAATTCTGTCTGATCGATACCTCTAGTGACACGATTTTCAAGAGAATTGGCGACACAGGTAAAGGAAGTAACAAGTAAAGTTTATTTTCATCGTAATCTCCTGTACTATTTAATGGAGTGATGATTGTTTTCTGATATAGACAGTCATTCTCTGGCACTGAATGTGGCCATCCGCTCGTGGCACGAAGAAACAGAGTTATCTCCCATATTGTTCTGAAACGTACTTCAGTGAGTGCAACTTCTAGCGAAGGGCGTTTTCATAAATATATTATTGTTTTTAAAATGTCGTAAACTATCAAATTTAAACAATAATTTCCGAATGTGCATTACAACAAATTTAAGAAGTCACTATACACAACAAGTTTTGTTAGCAGATTCCGCCATCTCTAAATTGTACACTTATATTTTTTCTCATAAAGATATATACACATTTATATAATCAATATCTGTTTTGATTTTAATTGAAAAAAAAGAACATTGTTACGACTGAAAAGCAGATAGACTGCTATGTGACCACAACATTAGTGAGTAAATATTCAACCTTTATACCAATAAGACTAAACTTTGTTTTGAAAACTTGTAAATATATAGAATTTTTGTGACCACAACATTAGTGAGTAAATATTCAACCTTTATACCAATAAGACTAAACTTTGTTTTGAAAACTTGTAAATATATAGAATTTTTGTGACCACAACATTAGTGAGTAAATATTCAACCTTTATACCAATAAGACTAAACTTTGTTTTGAAAACTTGTAAATATATAGAATTTTTGTGACCACAACATTAGCGAGTAAATATTCAACCTTTATACCAATAAGACTAAACTTTGTTTTGAAAACTTGTAAATATATAGAATTTTTGTGACCACAACATTAGTGAGTAAATATTCAACCTTTATACCAATAAGACTAAACTTTGTTTTGAAAACTTGTAAATATATAGCATTTTTGTGACCACAACATTAGTGAGTAAATATTCAACCTTTATACCAATAAGACTAAACTTTGTTTTGAAAACTTGTAAATATATAGAATCTTTGTGACCACAACATTAGTGAGTAAATATTCAACCTTTATACCAATAAGACTAAATTTTGTTTTGAAACCTTGTAAATATATAGAATTTTTGTGACCACAACATTAGCGAGTAAATATTCAAATTGTATGCCATGTACTATACAGTCTGATATATATTCAAATTGTATACCCAGAACTACATAGATTGCTATGTGACCAAATCACTTCCAAGTAAATATTAAAATTGTATACCCAGAACTACATAGATTGCTATGTGACCAAATCACTTCCAAGTAAATATTAAAATTGTATACCCAGAACTACATAGATTGCTATGTGACCAAATCACTTCCAAGTAAATATTAAAATTGTATACCCAGAACTACATAGATTGCTATGTGACCAAATCACTTCCAAGTAAATATTAAAATTGTATACCCAGAACTACATAGATTGCTATGTGACCAAATCACTTCCAAGTAAATATTCAAATTGTTCACCCTGTACAGTATATACATGGATAGTGGAAGTACTAGAAAGTAAATATTTAAATTGTTTTCCCTATACTGTATAAATTGCTAACAAGTGGAAACTACTAGCAAGTAAATATATCAATCAGCAATGCTTCACAATGCACATTTCTTAATTTGTTGTAATAAAACTTTGTATTTATTGACGTCATGAGATACGGTAGAATCATTAACTAGAGCCGTGCCATGTTATATTCAAAATGAAATTTGGAAAATTTCTCTCGCCGCCGATAAAGTCTTTCGTACAAGACTTAGAACGGGCTTCATTGCATTCTGCAAATGTATATCGTGAGATCACTACGTACTCTGCCTCAGCATTACTTATGAGATATTTAGTGAGAGATAGTATCACATTCTGTAGCTCAGCATTACTTATGAGACATATTTTGAGAGATATTGTCACATTCTGTAGCTCAGCATTACGTATAAAACATATAGTGAGAGATATTACCACATTCTGTAGCTCAGAATTACGTATGAGGCATATATTGACAGATATCGCATTCTGTAGCTCAGCATTACTTATGAGACATATAGTAAGAGAGATTATCACATTCTGTAGCTCAGCATTACTTATGAGACATATAGTAAGAGAGATTATCACATTCTGTAGCTCTGAATTACTTATGAGACACAAAGACTATAGTGAAACGTTATCACCTACTGTACCTCAACACTATTTGCGAGAAGTATCTTGAGAGTTTATCACATACTTTACCTCAGCACTACATAAGAAAAGCATAAAGAAAGAGGTTATCATATACTTCACCTCATCAGTACATAGGATAAGTGTACAGAGAGAGGTTATCACATAGTGACATCAGCATTATGCATGAGAAGTCGTTACCTCTCGAAAAAAACAACGGTACTGGTTAGATCCTTGCTAGCGCCCCCCCCCCCCCCCCGTCCTCCCGCACCCCTCCCAATTTTTGTTTTTAAATTTCAACTTGAATATAGAAAAAATTCAGCTGTGTGCCCATTTTTGCATTGAATCGTATCGGCCTGTAACCTGTTGTTTTTTCCCCCACAGGGAAATAGTGCGGAGACCCCGGACGACGAAGAAGAAATACGCTTAGTGGCAAGGGAGACAACCAACACCTCCACGTTGTCCCAGTATGTTCAGAACCTCTGCTCACGTGACAAATGCGGACGCTCTGTGCAGCCCGTATATTTCACTACTGAGGCAGCACCAGCTGGTTAGTTGTTTTTTTTCCCCATTCTTTCGTTCTATGTCAATCCATTTTCTACCAAGACATCGATTCAGCAGTGTTTGCTAATTGCAATTTGAAACAAAACAAAAAGAAATCCTCGACTTCGAATAATCACTCCTAAAATGATAAAGAAGTAGGTTTCAAGAACAGCTTTATATGTGCATTTATTTACTTTATTTACATAATCAACTATCATTTATGTTTCAAAAAAAAAAATCAAAATCCTAGAAATGCGGATAATTATTCTAAGTAAAGTGTTTGGCTCCGTGGAATGCACGCTTGCTTCGCTGTGTACAGGTTGCACACAGTAATACTGGATCGCGTTCGTTCCAATCCAAGGAGCAATGAACCTGTGTCTGGTTCTAGACGAAAATGTATGGGAGATGGTTTCTTGACGGATAGTTATCGAACGTAATTTGAGGACTAGAAAGTAGACGTGTTTTAATTTTGAAGGATAGAAATTGAACGTAATTTGAGGACCAGAAAGTAGACGTGTTTTAATTTTGAAGGATAGAAATTGAACGTAATTTGAGGACTAGAAAGTAGACATTTTTTAGGAATAGACCTGGGTCGTATTTTTTTCTTATCATTTCATAAATTGCAATCCGTTTCAGATCCTGCCAAGATTTATTTTAATAAAGAAGACACAGTATATACTTACGGCTATCAACAACACTCTGCAGATATTCTTAAATTTAGAAACATCCATGAACATGAAATTTGCAGGCAAATGGAAGTGTAGTCTAGATTGTTACCTTTATCCGGGGCTCTTATTGTAAATAGGAACATTTAACACAGATGTTTCTGCTAGTGATGGTCATGGAGAGAGATCAGATTGTAGACAAGGAACCCGACAATCTAGAAAGTAGAGTAGTTTAATCGTAGTAGAAATGCACAAACCATCTAAAATAATACACAATCCTATAACTGGAAATGATAATCGGGAATAATAAAGTAACTTGTTTAAGAAACAGCACAACATATCTAGTATTTTCTGCCTGAAAACAGCACAGACAATATATCTAGTATTCTCTGCCTGAAAACAGCACAGACAATATATCTAGTATTTTCTGCCTGAAAACAGCACAGACAATATATCTAGTATTTTGTGCCTGGAAACATAAATGCATTACATTGAATATGACTCGTTCATGTTTAAAATTGAAAAGTACTGATTTGTATTACTTGAAATTACACGAAATGCGGTTTTCAGATTGTATTCTATTGCAGGTTAAGTTAATAAACTTTGTAACAATCGCGCTCTTCTAGAACAGATTGTATTCTATTGCAGGTTAAGTTAATAAACTTTGTAACAATCGCGTACATCTAGAACAGATTGTATTCTATTGCAAGTTAAGTTAATAAACTTTGTAACAATCGCGTACATCTAGAACAGATTGTATTCTATTGCAGGTTAAGTTAATAAACTTTGTAACAATCGCGTACTTTTAGAACAGATTGCATTCTATTGCAGGTTAAGTTAATAAACTTTGTAACAATCGCGTACTTTAAGAACAGATTGCATTCTATTGCAGGTTAAGTTAATAAACTTTGTAACAATCGCGCTCGTCTGGAAGCTTATTTCATGGCGTGATTTTAGCATCTGTGCCATCATTAACTAATTTCTTCTTTTAATTTACTTCTTTTCTTGCGCAATATGTGTTTAAAGGGCCTACTTATTTTAATGGTATTTATTATCTTTGTTTTGTCTTCTAATTTATTTTTTAAACATTGCTGTTAGTAGCAATTCATTTGCTTTTGTTCCTTTTCCAGTTCCTCTTTCTGTAAAGTGTACTTTGTGTGTCAGTATCAGCATTAGCGCATATTAGCGTGTGTGTATATGAGTGTGTTAATATGTTTATATATAAAGTGTACATGTCTAGAAATCATCATCATCATCATCATCGTCATCATCATCATCATCATCATCATCATCATCATCATCATCATCATCATCATCATGATTATCATCATCATCATCACACCTTTTCTCACGACTGTTGTTGACTATCGGTTGTGAACCAAGAACTCGGAATCTTACGAATATTCTGGAAAATTATTATTATTATTATTTTTAAAATATATTCTATGATACATTTGCTTGTTTAAAAATGTTTTTTATTTTTCAACATATATTTATAAATGATCATACTCACTTTTCTATTACTTTTTCCCCCTACCATCAAGTATTCTTAATTTGTTTTTCTCGATACTTAGCAGCCAATTTTACATAAACAAAAACCTCACACGGACGCACGCACACACTCCCTCCCCCACATATTCGCACAAACCCACACGCAACCTCCCCCGTAAAACGCTACACAAACTCTTAATTGTTAACTTTTAAAAATACTTTTCAGCTCAAGCTGATGCTGACGATGACAGCACCGACTACTCCTTTAGCGTCATGCTCGTCACCGATCGTCTGAGCATAACTGGACTTCCGCGACGTATGAAGAAGTGGGGGCGTGGCAATCGGAACTAGATGAAGACACCGATGCATAGAGACGATGAGGACGATATATTCCTGACTGAATGTGATGAACAATTTAAAGAGAAAAACAATTCAAAGAGAGAAACAATTTAAAGAGAAAAATACTTTAAAGAGAAAAACAAATTAAAGTAGAAGCTTTATTTTTAGCTAGTTTACGTTTTTCATTTACGTAATTTTATCCTAAGACTCCCTAACATGTTTTTTGTATAACTGATGCTGTAACCTCCACCCACACACCAAAATACCTTAATTTCAAACAGGCCGACTATTTTTTCTGCTTTATCGACCACACACATTTCATTGTCTTGTAGGCCATTTGTCATCGGTGTTTGAATGCCATGATTTAAAAAAGAATATGCTGTACATTTTGGTCTTATGTCAATATTTTTTCTTTCAAACTTCAACAGTACGACTCATTCACTTGATCTAAGCTCAATGCTCTCTGCGCTGGTCTGAGAATACATCACGAAAACAGTAATAATCAATAAAAGAATTAAAATATGACACAGAGGTTTTTCTTTGTTATTCACCGATTTAGGTGTTTGCTATCATGTATGGATGTCAGTACATGTTGGAGTCTGGGTTTTAAAGAGTAATAGTTCTTTGAAAGAAAGAAAGAAATTTCGAAAGAAAGAAAGGAAGGAACAAAGGAATAAATAAATTTAGAAAGAAAGAAAGAAAGGAAGGAACAAAGGAATAAATAAATTTAGAAAGAAAGAAAGAAAGGAAGGAACAAAGGAATAAATAAATTTAGAAAGAAAGAAAGAAAGAAAGAAAGAAATTCCGTTACTAAATCTGCCGCATTAAATATGGATAATAACGGTGTCCTAATAAAATATTAATCTGCCGCATTAAATTTGGATTAACGGTGGCCTAATCAAATAGTAATCTGCCGCATTAAATTTGGATTAACTGTGGCCTAATCAAATAGTAACATTAAACACAGATAAAAAGACCTTATAAGTCTAACGTAGGTTGACTTTTTCATGGGGCTACTGTCGGTAATCAGAGTGGGCTTATTATTTTACTCATCTTAAATGATTATGTCTTCATAAAGGGATGACCATCTCCCTGTAAAATGTCGACAATAAGCCTACATTGATTGCTGTGCGTCTACAATCTGCCTTCAATGATTAGAATCGTCTTTAACCTGCCAGAACGATTAAAAGACATCTTTAATCTGCCTTCAACGAATAGAGCACGTCTTTAATCTGTTTTCAACGAATAGTGTCTGTCTTTAATCTGCCTTCAGCGAATAGAGTACGTCTTTAGTCTGCATTCAACTATTAGATACCGAATACGTCTCCAATACGATTAGAATACGTCTCCAATCTGCCTATAGTGATTATCTCATGTCTCAGTTTGTCTCCAGTCTCCCTATAATAAAAATTCAAAATAAGATAATCCCTGTATAGGTGTCTGGTCATATCCATACAATAATTGAGCGACAGGCCTAAATACACGGGCATGTTGTTCTTGAATGAGGTGCTCTTTACGTCTTTTCTATGTATGTCAGTGATTCTTTGATATCCCTACAATATAATACCAAAATTCCTTCCTAAAGTTAGGAAAGTACAGTGAGCCATTGTCTGTCTGACATCCATGGTTGGAACCATAGGTGAGATATGCCGATAAATTCTCCGTGAAGAATAAGCATGGACATGAAAAAGATGTCAAAGAAAGACATTTTGGTTATTGAGAAATGTTTTGGTTTACAGTTATTCAAACATACTTTAGGGTAGCCTAGAATTTAAAAAAATAATAATAAAGGAAAGTCTTTGAAAACGAATAAATTAACAATAAGAAATAAATGCAGACACGTGCAATAGTATCTTTGTGGATGATACAAGTATAGCACGTAACTTCCATGTAGCACAAATATAAAATCGCAGAACAAAAATATTTCAGCTCAAAGGTGACGTTTAGTGTCTGTGGTGCTTAAATAAATAGTATGCACAGTATATAAACGGCTTACTTCAATGGACACCATGCTGATATCTGCACCTTGAGTTTCTTTAATGACTTGCATCTCTAATATAGATAACGGTGATATCACACATATTACACCATGCTGATATCTGCACCTTGAGTTTCTTTAATGACTTGCATCTCTAATATAGATGATAAAGCTGATATCACACATATTACAACAACTAAAAAATGAAGTGCATCTCTAATATAGATAAAGCTGACATCACACATATTACAACAACTAAAAAATGACGTGCATCTCTAATATAGATAAAGCTGTTATCACACATATTACAACAACTAAAAAATGACGTGCATCTCTAATATAGATAAAGCTGACATCACACATATTACAACAACTAAAAAATGACGTGCATCTCTAATATAGATAAAGCTGACATCACACATATTACAACAACTAAATAAAACAACAATTTGAACAGCAAAACTGGTGTTAAATAAAAAACCATTTGAACGTTAAGATGCTAACTGTTTAATTGTTGTGACAGATTACTAAAACAGTCTCAAATGCAAAGTCAATAATTTGGCTAACAATAACCTTTTTCGAGACATTACGAACACTGAAGTCTATGCATTGTTTATACTTAGCCAAAGCAACAAAAGCGTCCTAACGAAGGCTGTTTGAACAAATGCTATCTGACTAAAGACTATCCGACAAAACTCTTGTACCTGTAACTGCCTTTTGCAATGTATAACTATAAAGGATTTTGAAGTTTTACTTTGCATTGATAACAACCACAAAAATACTAACAAACAAGACAGTATTTTAAAGCAAACGTCATCGCAAACACTTTTCTTTGTTGAGAAAAATGTTGTAAATAGTGAAATACAACGAGAGAGAATACTACTTTTTAGACAGTGGCTTTATATATATATATATCAGGGTCAGTTATACCACTTGTCTTGCTGAACTGATTCTCTGTGATGATCATGCACAACTGCCCTAAATCTATTCACAACTGCCCTACACCAGCACAACTGCCCTAAATCACTCACAACTGCGCTAAACCTATCACAACTGTCCTACACCAGCACAACTGCCCTAAGCCAATCACAACTGCCTACACCAGCACAACTGCCCTAAACCAATCACAACTGCCCTACACCAACACAACTAATCACAATCGCACTAAACCAATTACAACTGGCCTGGTTGACAATTAGTCATCTAATACAGCAATCTTACAACTTAGCGCAGATAACCCGAGGTTTCGCTGTTTAGATACACACATTTAGATTATTTCCCTTGTTATAAGTTGTACCAGTATGCGTTTTCATTAGCAAATCCGATATACACCCCAATATCAACAACTGAAATAAGTAATAATTTTAAAGTACAGTAAATTGCACTAGAAAAGCAGTTGAAACAAAAATAACAATAATAAAATTAACATTTAACATATCTACCTCAACTGCTTTTTGGATTTTTAAAATACGAAACTTAAATAAAATATAAGAATTTAAAAAATCACTACGGATATTGCGACTGGTTTTTATTAAGCATTTTGTTTAACATAACAAAATTTCATGTCTGCACCTAACTGTACTTTATAGAAATGCCCAGAAATAAATAAAAACAATAATTTGCTTGATAAATGATTAACTCCCAAATATATAAAACTTTTATTATAGTTAAAGAAATAGGACCGTGAGTCATAATACGAGGAAAATTGTTTACATTTTCCATCATAATAGTTCTCGTATAGGAAGATGATATTAGCCAATAAAAGTAACATATTTTAAGTTAAAGAATTAAAAGGAAAATGTTTTAACATAATTAACATGTCATTACCCTAAAGTTAACCAACACAAACGTGTGACTTTCATAACAACATATTGATTATTGCTCTGTAGTATCTTAAATTTCAAATTTATATGTGCAATCTAGATATATTAAAGTTCAAGGGATCCTTCAGTATGGTTTGATTTATTCAAGAATTGTTATATTCATCTTCAGACATTTCAAACCACCCAACTTTTGATTGAATATCGTTCTTGTAATAGATAGGCATCTATATCACAATCGTATAAAGATGGTACCATTATAATGTGCGTCACAGCATTCGTGTTTTAGTTATTTAAACAAATTAGAGGAAAGACACACACACACACGAACACAACGCACACACACGCACACACATACACACACGCACACACACACACACGCACACACACGCATGCACGCACGCACGCACGCACGCACACACACACACACACACACCACGTATATAAGAAGCTCCCATGTCACAAATATTGCAATACTACATTCATTACAATTATAATGCAGTAACATGCTTTTAGCCTGATGAATGGTTGCACAAATGCATACTCGATAGTCGATAAATCGCCATTTACATTTACTATTCAAAAGATTTCACTTATGCCAAGTCAGTAAACAATATGGTTATTAAAAATTGCGAATACTCATAATCAACCACAGTAGTAGCAGTAGATCCCTCTGAAGACTGTCATTCTAAGTCAACAATTTATTTTAGTTACTTTACTAAGCAGGTAATTACTGTCCTTGAACTCATTTATACTTTATATTTAACCTTTAATCAATTTTATCATTTATTCTTAGTCAATATAAATCTTTAAATATTGAAAGCTAACTTTTATTTGTTTACTCTTTTGGTTCAAGTTAATCGGTAGCTTTCATAAGAAATTTTACTATGTCACTGGTCCCTATGATGTGTCCTTTTTCAACTATTGACAACATCCGGCATTTTGAGATCCTTTGAAATTGTCATGATCTTTGCGTTGTGGTATTGTGTATTTAGTGCTTGATCTTGCAAACAGTTTCGACAATCAAACCCGTTTCTTTCAGTCCTCTTCACGTGCTAAGAACCCTCTAAGTCTAACAGAAAAATACGTCTATAACAAGCAGAAATTGTGAATTATAACACATAAGTTATTTTGTTGAAGTAAGTCACTAATCATTTTGAACAAAACTTGAGTCCGTTCATAAAGGCGACCGTTAGCTTATTGTAAGTTAACTGACTGATAAAGAAAGAATGGACTATTAGAAATATTTCGTACATGTTTGCTATTGATCTATGATTTGAATTGGAGAAAGCTTTATGTAATTGAACCATTATTTCTATGTTCACTAATTTGAATATGTTGTACATTATATTTGTGAATTTTGATTGATGCTATATATCTTATGGTGTGTGTGAGTGTGTGTGTGTGTGTGTGTGTGTGTGTGTGTGTGTGTGTGTGTGGTTATGAAATTGTTACAGGCTTTGTAAGTTGAGAATGTTTGTAAGAGAGAAAAGGAGTTATAGAGATGAAATATGCCTAAAATTTAGCCCTGAATTAATTTGACTTTCACTTGAAGAGCATGCCGTTTTTCTTTGATGTTTTGACCCGCTTCATTTCACAGTGACTACTGTACTTTACCAGATCACGTTGATGTGTGAATGTAGTGTTGTCGTCGAACTGATCAGCAAACGTGTTACTGTAATTTTATTACTATGATTTCTCTTCGAGAGTCAATATGGCGAAATTGAGTTTGGTCTTGAGAATTCGTGATGACTATTAGAACATTCTTCATGGTGTGTTGAGTAGTGCACACAAAGATTCTAGAACATTCCTCATGGTGTGTTGAGTAGTGCACACAAAGATTCTAGAACATTCCTCATGGTGTGTTGAGTAGTGCATACAAAGATTCTAGAACATTCCTCATGGTGTGTTGAGTAGTGCACACAAAGATTCTAGAACATTCCTCATGGTGTGTTGAGTAGTGCACACAAAGATTCTAGAACATTCCTCATGGTGTGTTGAGTAGTGCATACAAAGATTCTAGAACATTCCTCATGGTGTGTTGAGTAGTGCACACAAAAATTCTAGAACATTCCTCATGGTGTGTTGAGTAGTGCACACAAAGATTCTAGAACATTCCTCATGGTGTGTTGAGTAGTGCACACAAAGATTCTAGAACATTCCTCATGGTGTGTTGAGTAGTGCACACAAAGATTCTAGAATATTCCTCATGGTGTGTTGAGTAGTGCACACAAAGATTCTAGAACATTCCTCATGGTGTGTTGAGTAGTGCATACAAAGATTCTAGAACATTCCTCATGGTGTGTTGAGTAGTGCATACAAAGATTCTAGAATATTCCTCATGGTGTGTTGAGTAGTGCACACAAAGATTCTAGAACATTCCTCATGGTGTGTTGAGTAGTGCACACAAAGATTCTAGAACATTCCTCATGGTGTGTTGAGTAGTGCAAAGATTCTAGAACATTCCTCTTGGTGTATTGAGTAGTGCACACAAAGGTACCATTGGACCTTCATCTAAATAAGAAAGACAGTGACTTGTTGTAAACCGCGTGTTTGTAAGCACATGCAAGAGGCAGCGACCATCATTGAAAAGGTTGTAAATTGACTTTAATTATTTCTCTAAAACTCCAATGTCATTTCTGTGATGAATGCTATCTATGAACTTGATTTTATATATATATATATTTGACTGCTGATGTCTGTGCTAGGATAAACTTAACGATTGTCCAGCATTAATCGAAAATTTTTGTTTTGTAAATGTCAATGATCTTTTGATTATATTTATAAGTTGTATAATTGATTGTTGATATAATAAATTTGTTGACTTTCTTACAAATATGGATAACCATATGTGGAGAGATAGTTGATGGATGGGGGACTCGCTAAATATAGATTAAAGACTGATTTATTTCTTCTTTGTTAAGAAGTTTTCCACCTACGGAAATATTGCGTGAACGTAGATGTTTATCTTCTTTAATTTTGTGGAAGAGAGAAAACATTTACAGCACCCGTATATCCGCCAAGTGAGAGAGAGGCGAATGGTGTCTTTTGGAGAATTATTATAATATAAAAAATATATAATATAAAATAATATTCTCATCATTTGTAATTAGTTATGAATGATTAATAATTATAAATATCATAACTAATAACTAGGTGGCTTTGTCACAATATGTAACCCTCTGTATATATATATAATATATGTATGTAACTCTGATATATATTTTTAACGTAAGTATGCATCCATTATGCCTGACATTGCTAAACTATCCCGAAAAGACTGTTTTGTATTTCAGTCTTCTTCTGGAAATGCTCACTACCCAGTACCGTTTGTGCTTTCGGATGAAAGTTTTCTCGTGTCATCTTTGTAACCCACTTATTTTGTAATTGTGATCTTCGGGAAATGTAAATAATGAATATTTTTAGTTCGTTCGTTTTTTTGTGCAGCCATATACAATGCAATGTTTAATTATATTTTATTTTTCAAACTACGCGTTTACTGCAAGACAAAATGTCGGACAGCGTATGCGGATTGTAGATCCACATCGTGACGTCACATGTTATGATGCTATGGTGAGAAGTCAGTTTGCAAATGAACGAGAACTCTAATTTCTTTAAGAAATATTGACTTTCAATACCGAAGTAAATGTATTTATACAAATCTCTGAAAGTTTAAATTTTGCAGTATTGATTCTAAGAATAGGAATTTCTCATTTCATATGGATTTATTCTTATATGTGGCTGACCTAGATTCCATTTCTCTTGGTCTTTAAGGTGCACTTGTTGTTATCAAGCACGAGACAAAACACAGCATATCATTTCCATGGCCTTGTGCCAAGTGTGCCAATTTCAGGATAGGCAGTTATACTCTCGTAGTGTAGATATAGTAAAATTATAATGTTTCAAGAAAACGAGTACCAGGTGTTTTTTTTATAGATATAAAAATATACACAGCTTCTTACATAAAAGTTTACTCTATTTCTTTAGAAATTATTTTTTTTTCTGAATTTTAGAATTAATAAGAAATTGTTTGATTAAGAAATAATATTTTGATCTGCAGCCTTGCAGTGTAATTCATTTCTTTTGTATTATAAATAATGACTGATACAGAAGAGACACAAACACGGAGATGTCAGTCTTCAAGAGGCAAAATTTTTATTTCTCGAAAATGTATAATAAGTAAAAATATAAATAAATAAATATAATCAAACTAAATTGAAACATATATGCGATATCTCTCTGGGCACCGTTCACTCATTATGATTATTATTTATTAATTAACACCTCATAACTAATTATAAGTAATCGACAATCTTAATTTATAGTTAATAATTCTCCCACAAGACCAACATGTCTCTCACTTGGATGATTTATAAGGGTGTCATAAAACTCTTCACACAATAATCAGATAGACGCTTTACTTTGTCGCATAATGTTTCTGCAGTGGAAATTTCTTACCAAAGGAGTAATAAAAATCCGTCTTTTATTTATATTTAACAAGCCACCACCCACCCAATGTTACTCCAAATTAAGGTTTTAATATATGTGCAAGAAAATTAATAAATTTAACAATAAATTTATTAAATCAGCATTCAAATATACAACATAAGAATACAATCAAAAGAGCTTTGAAATTTATATTATTTTACAGCAACGTTTGATTAAACTTTAGACATTTATTCAGTGTATCCTAGCATAGACATCAGCAGTCAAATTTACACACACACACACACACACATACACACACACACACACACACACACACACGCACGCACGCACGCACGCACGCACGCACGCACACACACATACACACACATCTATAATCAAGTTCATAGACATCATTCATCATAGAAAAGAGAGTGGAGTTTTAGATGGATATTTATAGTCAATGTACAAATTACCTTTTAAATGATGGCAGCTGTAGCTGGCACGTGTTCACAATCACGCGGTTTGCAATAAGTAATTTTCTTTCTTATTAGTTGATGGGTCCAACGTACCACTTCTAGGCATATTACACAACTGTTCCAGAATCTTCGTATGCGCCATCATCAGGCACATTACGAAGAATGTTCCAGAATCATCATGTGCCCTAACCAAGCACATCATGAGGAATGTTAAAAAGATCTTTGTGAATTCTTGAGACCAAACTCAAACCTCAATTTATGTCGTATTGCATCTTAAAAGGAATTCACAAGAATCAACTTAGATAAATGACAACACCCAATCGCAGCCTGACTAGAATACAGTGGTCGCTGTAGTCTAAAGTGGGTACCAGATTTCCACAAAAGAAATTAAAGTAGAATAAACAGTAGAACCAGAAAAATGGGGAAAAGCATGCTCCTTTCTGCAAAAGTCAAACGAAAGGCAGCTCTAAATTTCAGGCATATTTCTTCTCTAAACTCTTTTCTTTCTTACATACATTCTCAGCTTACAAATCCTGCAACACTATTCATTACTCCAATACACACACAGCATAAGAAATATAGTATCAATCAAAATTCACATGTATAATGTACAACGTAATCAAATTAGTGAACATAGAAATAATACTTCAATTACATAAGCATTCTCCAATTCTAATCATAGATCAATATCAAGTCCATTCTTTCTTTATCAATAACTTACTATAAGTTAACGATGCTTAACGATGCCTAACGATGACCGTACTGTGATAATCACGTTTTCAGAGTGATTAGAATAACTCATTTCTCCACAAAGTAACTTTCAGTCTATCCCCAGTGGATGAAATTATTATGAGCAAGTATGAGACTATTAGAAAAACTAGTCATCTACTAGGAACTGGTTCGGATAACATCAGCAAGCAAAATATCATAAGCAGTGTCCAAGGTTGAGTCGAGTTAACGTTAGCAAAAAAATACATAACTAAAAATAGAGACAATCAACTTTGCTCTGTCATACATATCTAGAAACATGCAATAAACAAATAAATAAAACATAAACAAACAACCAATCTAATAAAATAAATTATGAAAATGAATAAATAAATATAAGCAACTAGTATAAAATAAAAATAAATAATTACACATTTAATCCATCAAAAGCATATTAAAGATAAATAAACAAACAAACACGTAAACAAATAAATAAGCAAAGAAGACAATCACATAAACATATAAAAAAACCCATGTTTATACGTAAGCAAACACAAAAAATAAATAATTATAAACACATTACAAATAAATAAATAAACAAATAACTGATGTCACGTGACCAGCTCATTCTAGGCAACAATGCTATTATCTCTGCTCTGTCATTTTGTACACACACACACACACACACACACACACACACACACACACACACACACACACACACAGAAAATGAAAAACAATGTTTGCGGATACAGTTAGTTACCGTGGTAAATAACATAAACAGAAGTGTTGTATACTAAAGAGCGCAAGTTTGTGTCGATGAGTATTAATGTTTATCAGCCTGATGTAGTTGTTTTTTTTCATTTGTTGCTTGATTTTATAATTATATATACTGTAATTATATCAAAGTAACTGAATGGATTTCAACAGGGTAATAATTAAATATTTACGCCTTTAACTAGTAAGATTCTAAAGTATTCTACTAAAGAAATGTGGTTACAAAATTTTCATGATTTTGTTAAGTTTTGCTCAGTATTATGGACTAAAAATAAATACTTAAAGGAACAATTTTTCTAAATTTGAAATAGTGAAATATTTATTTTCTGAAATAAAAAATTATGATAATGCTTTTGATAGTTTTAAACTTCTTACCACAAAATATTTTAAAAATTAATTCCACTACACTTTATATTTTAAAATTCAGGAAAATGAAATAAAGAAACATGAACTAAGGAAAACCTTTATTGCAATTTAGTTTTTATTTTTGTATTGAAAATAAACAGTACTGTTCTAGAAAGTAATTAGGCCTAATGTTAATGTTTATAAGTAAAATCAGTAAAATAAACACACTAAAACTAAAATTAGATTAATGATTTTAAAAAAATATTCTGAATTGTGTAGAACAGTCATTTAAAAATTATTTCAAGGTGCGTCTTAAAGTTTACAATTTAGAAAAAAACGAAACACCTATGGTAAACTAAAACGGATAGCCTTTCAAGTAACATAATGTTTAGTATGTCCTGTAATATACAAGATGTTTACAAAACACTGTAAACAGTATCTAACAATGTAAGAAACTAACCTTTCAGTTGCATGAAATAATACAAGTAAGTCAATTGTTAAAATTAAAACATAAACAAGAAGTCAGCTAAACCACATTTTTTTTTCTACAACACACACATACACACTCGCACGAACACACACGCACACACATACATGGCCTATGCGTTTTTATGCATACCTGACCGGCTAAGTCATCTTGTTTACTCATTGAAATACATATTATAAATTATTTGATTCCTTTAATTTACCGTTGTTGAAAACTACGAACATGAAGTCAGATCAATAAAACAGTTTATCTTATTTAAATGGAACAAAGGAAACGAACGTTTTCTCTACACACACACACACACACCACACGCGCGCACACCCTAAATTCTACATTTTTGACACATTAAATTGAAAATCTCGTTAAAATTATTAGTATTGAAATTTAAGTTAGGTTCTTTTTCATTTTGAAAATTAAAAGAAACTAAATATGAAAAGATATTACTTTAAGTGCCCCTTGAGGGTAAATGACGTCAACTGTCATTTAAAAAAATAAATCATTGAACTAAAATTCTGATCATTTGTTTTAATTACAAATGACACAACTTTCGAATTTATTTGTGTTTTAAATAGGAGCATTCACCGTTTTTTTTTTGTTTTTTTTTAGTTGGTACCGATTTGGACGTCTAAACCAAGGTCCATCTTCTCGGGGACGTAAAAACGTTGTGATATTCACTTCTTGTGGGACCAAAAACGTTGCAAAATCTTTGACAGAATGTCATTAACTGTAATATTTTGACTTTTCAAAACTGAATACACTGCCCTGCTGTCCACGATAACATGGCAGAAATCTGACACCAGGACACGTGAGCACAAGGGGCAGGCACGAGACTGTACCAGTAGCGTCATTCTGTCATTCGCGTGGGTCCTGGGGCAGTGGTGGTGGTTGTAGTGGGCGGGTGTTTACAGTGTGAAGAATATCGTAAAATCTAATGACTTTAATGTGTTAAAAAGTGAAAAGTAGACACTTTTTGTTACAGGAGAGTGGGGGGTCGAGAGACAAGGTCCATCACGAGGTGAAGGAACACGTGCTACTTGCTGACACTAGTATCAATGACAGGTTTTTATTTATCCATATCAACCAATAGAAAAAGAGCAACAAACGCAGTTAGACCCACGTGAAGTGGATCAGTTTCACTTTGATTCGGTATAAAAATGCTGCCCATCATTCCTTGACTCCACATCGGCTTTGCCTTTCTTGTCGTTCCACTGACCTTGTTCTCAAAACAAAACAAGAGGTTTCTATTTTGTCTCCACGTTCCAGTTCAAGCGACCATCTTTAATTAAACTTGACTGACCAGGAGAATCCTACGCAATGAAGGCTTGGATCGCTCTCGTCGTTTTGGCGTTGCTGGCGACAACGACGCTGGCTAGAAGAGGACGTGGTGGTCGTGGTCATGGCGGTAATCGAAGGAGTGGCTGCAGAGACCTTCAGGTAAGCGAAACATAATTTGTGTTTGTCGAAAGTACAAAGAGTATAAAGAGTGACTACAATGAACTTTCTAGTTGTATCACTGCTACAATGAACTTTCTAGTTGTATCACTGCTCATGAAACTATCTTTCAAACCAATGGTATTCCGTATCTCAAATATACTAGTAGAAAAATATCGTACATGACAAATTCAGTAGGAAAGAAAATGGCGACACGCGATAACTGCTACTGTCCAGGTCGACTTTTATTTCTAAATTCTAATTGCGGAGATTTCCAGTGATCACCAGTAACTAAGGGTCGATAGATAGACAGGGAGAGAGCGAGGTTGATAGGCGTGTGTGAGCGATGTACGCACGATTGAAAATATTGCCCCTTTTAAAAATTTAAATAAAGTGATTCCACATTAGAATATGCTAATCTTTTTTAATCAATCATTCAATGTTTCTGGAGTTTGGTTGTTTTTATACAAACTCCAGAAACATTGAATGACTGATTAAAAAAGATTTTAAAAAAAGTTTGGATATGAATCACATTACTGAACTAGAATTCTGAAGATCTTACGTGTTAGAATGTTAGATAGACAAAGGATTAATTTTATAATGTAGTGCTTTGGCGAAAACTGAAGAGTTTCATTGTTATCCTGAGTTCACATTAACCCCTTCACTGCTGTTTGTTTTCTTACCCCTGAAAACTGTAACCCAATTTCAGACTTTTGTGAAAGATTTCTTTTCTTATATAAACAATACGATACATATAATATTCTAAAATCTGAATGTAATAACAGAACAGAAGCAACCCCAAGATAGTTATATTCGGCAAGTGTGGCAGAATTATCTTCATATTAGTATTCCAATCCTTAATATTAATGGACGTACGCGTGTAGAATTTGGGCAGTTTAATAGCTTATTCTTTATTTTTATTATTTTTAACTTTTTTCTAAAGTCATTACTCTTTCCAATGGAATTTTATTAATATAAAGAGATCAGAATACACATATTGTGGCTCTAACTAAGCTAATTTTCTTGTGATTTCTGTCAGACATATACAATAAACAGAAACAAAACTAACAGATATAGAAGCTAACCAGCCATTGTAAATTAAGTTTTTCTTTGTCACTACACCTGTGAGAAAATCGATAATCAGAAATGACCTGCATAACAGTAACTTTACTCTTTAAGAAAATTGTCGCGCAATCATAGGAATTCTGAAAAAAAAACCATATGAAACGACCAAATAATTTTGAGATGACAAAATGTGTCATCAGAAATAACTATAAACGCCTTTTAATCTGTTTGGGAGAGTAAGAGTTAAGAGCTGTCTTCTAATGTCAAGTTGCTCTATACTAACAATGCCTGTTAACACATTTTCGATTTTATTTACGAATTAATCTTCAGTGTTCTGTACAGTATTTAAAGAAGATAGGTTGTCACACGTATTTGAATTGCTGTTATATGTCAATTTTTGCTGACTGATAGTTCCACTCAAGTTACTATGATCACAAATTAAATTTAAAAAATACGCGTAGTGAATTTGTTGTAAGTAAACTATTTTAAAATGTAAGGCCATCTTCTTTTCATCCCAGAGAACCGAAGAGAGACCCAGAGGTCAGTCTTTCACCTGGACAATGAGTGGCACGGATGAAGATGACCTGATCATTGACTACACCGAGGGTGCACACGCACCCACTGATACCCAGGTGGTGAAAAAGTACCCGAGAGATGGTGCGCAGCGTGCTCTGGGACTCAAACCAGCCAAGGTCATCTACGACTACACCACTGACAATCCAGTGAGTGAAGGTCGAAGTTCTAAATAAAAAAAGAAAAGAAAAACTTGACGATTTGTAGTAATCTGTAACCTAAAACAAAGAAGTGTTTAAAATAGTAGTAGCAGTTTTAGTATTAGTAATTTAAAGAATAGTAGTAGTGTTAGTAAAGAATTTATAGTAATAATAGTATTAGTAGTGTTAATACATAATTTATAGTAGTAATAGTAATGTTAGTAGAGAATTTATAGTAGTAGTAGTGTTAGTAGAGAATTTATCGTAATAGTACCAGTAGTGTTAGTAGAGAATTTATAGTAGTAGTACTAGTGTTAGTAGAGAATTTATAGTAGTAGTTGTAGTGTTAATACAGAGAATTTATAATAGTACTAGTAGTGTTAGTAGAGAATTTATAGTAGTAGCAGTAGTTTTAGTAGAGAATTTATAGTAGTACTAGTAGGGTTAGTAAATAATTTATAGTAGTAGTAGAGGTAATGTTAGTAAATAATTTATAGTAGTAGTTAATATAGAATTTAGTAGTTGTAGAGTTAGTAGATAATTTATAGTAGTAGTAATGTTAGTAGAGAATTTATAGTAGTAGTAGTAATGTTAGTAGAGAATTTATAGTAGTAGTAGTAATGTTAGTAGAGAATTTATAGTAGTAGTAGCAATGTTAGTAGAGAATTTATAGTAGTAGTAGTAATGTTAGAAGATAGATAATTCATAGTAGTAGTAATATGAATACAGTGCTCTACAGTGTTAATCCAAAAATATATCATAAGTAAAAGTATATGGAAACGAGTGACAAATAAAGGAAGGGGTAAACATAATTGTCACAATAGTAGTGCTAGTAAAGAATGTATGGCAGTAGCAAGAAGTTGTAGCATTTACTAAAGAGGGTACAGTTGGTGTTTAAATAAGTATCTTTTTTGTATGTTTTTCTCATTTTCTTATTCGTCATCTGGAGTGAGACCTTAACAATTTGGGCATTTTTGTTTGTGAAATAATTTCGATAAAGATATTTAAAATTCTGCTTTTCTTTTGATAAGAATATTTTATTTATCAACAAGGACGTAAAGAAAATAATTTCTACGCAATTTGTTAACGAACATTGGATTCGTAAATGCATACGTAAAATTTAGTCGTTAAAAATATTAAAGATAAGTTTATTATTTTAAAATCGGTGTGATTGTAACGTTAGCTTTAGTCATTGACATGATTTAAAACATGTTTATTGCATTCAATCATTCTATGAACGTCATTCAAATCGCAACACAAGGCTGAAAGGTTTAGGAGAGTGAATTGGTTGATTGAACTTTTGTTTTCTTTCCTAAACCTTTCAGCTTTGTGTTGCTAACTTTTTAATAAAATCAATGGTGACGATAATTACTTATCAGAGCACGTACTTTTTATAAAAGCTGAAAGCTCTTTGCAATATTTGCACTTAACAATACACGAGGTTTTCGTACAAACTACATGAGATGTTTCAGAAAACTAAACACTGTCTAACAAAAAGAAAACGATAAATCTGTACAGCAAAACTGACAACAAATACATACATTTACAAATAACAGCATATAAATAAAACGGATTTAAAGAAACAAATGACACAGAAGACTTAGCGCTATTCTAGTTAATTGAAAAGAGTGTCTTGAAAAACCTACTGAAATATGACAGAAAACATAGCGCTATTCTTGTTAATTGAAAAGAGTGTCTTGAAAGGCCTACTGAAATAGGACACAGAAAACATAGCGCTATTCTAGTTAATTGAAAAGAAGGTAATATAAGATACTGTTCGAATTTGAACTTGACTGACTAAACATAAAAGTAATTGTCAAAATATACAAAATATACTGTAAAGTTTTCTTTTAAATAATGAGATTTATATATCTTTATTTAAAATGAATTAGTAAGTCTACAGACTTTAATATTAATAATTTAAATCCGTGTCACAAATTTGAATCTTTATATCCAGACGGGTATCAATTATTTGAAGAGTGTGTAAACATGAAAATAAAAATAAAAATTGGAATGAACAGTAAGAACAACAGTAAGTAGACTGTTCAAAGTTATATACACAGATTTAAGAGATGTGAAAGTTGCCATGATTTAGCCAAGACTAAACAATACTTGGTTAAAGGAACAATTTTATTATTTCTCATTGATTTATTCTACTTCTCGTATTGCTTTGTTGTTATTATAAATAACCATTTGAAATTTCTAATATGTATAAATAATGTGCAATATTATACTTATTATTTTGTAAACTTTAATTTCAAAATCAAATCCAACTAACCGTATTATTTATGTTGCAGGTGACTGTCCTTCGCATTGGAAAGAAAGGGAAGGGTCCCTGTATCCTTGTGTCGCCGGACTATGACACTTACAGCCAGCTGATCGCCACGCTGACCGCAAGAAATGTGAGTTTTTCGGTGACGTCATTTGAACTGTAATGACGTAATGGTTTTATATTCCTCAGACACACAAACACCCAAGATGAAAAAATAAATATTAAATTTTTGTGAAAATCATCCCTTTGGCTTAGCAAATTTGCTTGGTACTCAAGTCCCTCTACTTGTAAGTGTATATACGGTAGGTTTCAAATTTAGCACGAGAGAATAGCTGCCCTTGACTTATCCTAGTGCATCATAAATCCGTAACTAATAATTCCAAGGTCACTCTCAGAGAGTACAGCTCAGCGCTGAATAGTTTTCACTTTTCCAAAAATAAAAAAGTGCCGAAATAATTTCTATCTATGGCTATATGATATTGATAAGTAGTGAAGCGTCCTTGCTTACTTCATATCATACTTAGCTCTCTAAATGTAACTTTAACCTCTGTCCTTTTACCAGGGTAGCCGAGCTGAGACCCCAGATGACGACGACGAGGACGTAGTGCATTTGGTAGCAAGGGAAACAACCGATACCTCCACGTTGTCCCAGTATGTGCAGAACCTCTGCTCACGTGATAAGTGTGGACGTCCTGTGCAGCCCGTATATTTTACTACTGAGGCAGCACCAGCAGGTTATTCATTCATTCATTCATTCATTCATTCTTTCTTTCTTTCTTTCTTTCTTTCTTTCTTTCTTTCTTTCTTTCTTTCTTTCTAATTATCTTTCTTTCAAAATTTCCTTTCTTTCAGCCTTTTTCTCATCCTTTCTTTCTTTCTTTTTGTTATTTGCATTTGTCCAACTATTTTAAATATGATCATTCAATTAATATTGTTTGATAAGCTTTCACTTTAGTCAAACTAGGACATAGAGTATTTGAAGTATTCTCAGTAATTAATACAATGCAATGCATTCACGAATAGAACTTCATTTCTGTAAACATTACATCACAACTGTAGGTATTTCATCAATTATTTCAAGAATAGCACTTCATTTCTATAAACATTACATCACAACTGTAGGTATTTCATCAACTATTTCAAGAATAGCACTTCATTTCTATAAACATTACATCACAACTCTAGGTATTTCATCAACTATTTCAAGAATAGAAAGGAGAGTGGGAAATGGAAACGAGGGTGATCAAATCCACAGACCAGGAAAACTGAGTATTTCTCTTATTTATCTGGTCTTTCTTTCATTTATTTTTGTTTGCCAAACTGAAGCTGGCGGTGACACCACAGAGCCACCAACTACCCAGACCGACTACTCCATTAGCGTCATGCTGGTCAGCGATCGCGTGACCATCAGTGGACTACCGCGACGTTTGAAGAAATATGGGCGTGGACACCGGGACTAGATAACTTCGGAAAGGCATCGACCTAAAGCATATTAGGACTCTGGAAAAATAGAACCAGATATATTTTATCTTCTCTATGCGTACCGAGCAATACTATTATTTTTAATAAATAATTATTATTAATAAAATATATTATTGAATGTATATTAGTGCCTTATGTTTACCAGAGCCCTACTGATGATATCTAATGCATGGTATTGCCAGATAGTGAATAAATTCATACCATTCCATATGTTGTCTCTTTTCTTCTTTTTTCCACCACCAGCAAAGAAAGCTGTTTTAGGTTTGATTTTATTTAAAATGCAAATTACTTTCTATTTCTTTCTCAAGTAACTGACAGTGAACTCGTGTAGTCTAGATTTGAAACACAACATGCTATCAATAAAACTTTTAAAACTCTGAAGGCAAAGACGAACCAAAGTGTTCTGTTGTAAGGCACAACATGATACCAGTAAAACTTTTAAAACTCTGAAGGCAAAGACGAACCAAGGTGTTCTGTTGTAAGGCACAACATGATATCAGTAAAACTTTTAAAACTCTGAAGGCAAAGACGAACCAAAGTGTTCAGTTGTAAGGCACAACATGATATCAGTAAAATGATTAAAACTATGAAGGAAAAGACGAACCAAAGTGTTCTGTTGTAAGGCACAACATGCTATCAATAAAACTTTTAAAACTCTGAAGGCAAAGACGAACCAAAGTGTTCAGTTGTAAGGCACAACATGATATCAGTAAAATGATTAAAACTGTGAAGGAAAAGACGAACCAAAGTGTTCTGTTGTAAGGCACAACATGCTATCAATAAAACTATTAACTCTGAAGGCAAAGACGAACCAAAGTGTTCAGTTGTAAGGCACAACATGATATCAGTAAAATGATTAAAACTATGAAGGAAACGACGAACCAAAGTGTTCTGTTGTAAGACACAATATGAGATGCGTTTAGAGTGGCATGTGTGTGAAGCAAGTTCGTATAATGTATTATGGTTCTTTATTAAACATTGCTAAGATGTCTTAGAATACAAAGGTGAAAAAAGGAAAAGGGAAAGAGAGACAAACGCAGAGACACAAAGCACAAAGAGAGAGAGAGAGGAAAGAAAGATAAAACGGAAATTAAACGAAACAAATCGATTTGGAAACTTCACTTTTGTAATAGTAAAATGTTTAAGTAAGTTTTTGTATGTTGACAGTGACATACTTCATTAATCTTTTAGGAGCAAAGCAATGATACATGCAAACAAACCAAAACCTTTGCTTAAAACAAAACAGTGATATAATGAAAAGTGAAATAATAAAATGGTACTTAAAAGTAATATAGTACAAGGGCACTTAAAAGTAATATAGTACAAGGGTAATTAGAAGTAATATAGTATAGGATACTTAAAAGTAATATAGTACAAGGGTACTTAACCTCCAAACAATGACACATTTCAATGCACAGACATATTAACCTCCAAACAATGACACATTTCAATGCACAGACATATTAACCTCCAAACAATGACACATTTCAATGCACAGACATATTAACCTCCAAACAATGACACATTTCAATGCACAGACATATTAACCTCCAAACAATGACACATTTCAATGCACAGACATATTAACCTCCAAACAATGACACATTTCAATGCACAGACATATTAACTCCAAACAATGACACATTTCAATGCACAAACATTTTAACCTTCAAACAATGACAAACTTCAATGCACAGTAGATAACAATAAAAAATTAAGCACATACTAAATATTCAAAAGCAATAAATATATTCAGTACACAGTTAATAATCATAAATAATGACAATTTAAAGCACAATTAATAATCAGAAACCTATGACATAATTCAAGGGTCAGTTAATAATAATCAAACGCAATGACATAATTCAATAGACAATTAATAATCAAACACCGTGACACAATTCAATAGACAATTAATAATCAAACACCGTGACACAATTCTATAGACAATTAATAATCAAACACCGTGACACAATTCTATAGACAATTAATAACTGAAAAGTGTGAGGCTTATTAAATTCTTCACTAGTCCCAACTTTTCATCATCATTCCAGAAGAGATTCCGCATGCATAAATCAAATGCTGCTAATATTTTTGTAACATTCCTAGTGAATGTCATCTCTCTCTCTCTCTCTCTCTCTCTCTCTCTCTCTCTCTCTCTCTCTCTCTCTCTCTCTCTCTCTCTCTCAATTATTTTCAAATCTCCCTCTGCCTTAGCGCCCTTCCGCGAAATCAACGAACATTGAAAATTAAGGTGTTAAACGGATCTCAGTCAGTCAATCAGTTGTATTTAAAGTTTATTACCAGCAACTAAATCCACACGACAGAACACGATATTCCCGCTTTATTTAATCATTTTGTTCTATGCAGTGTGTACTATGTTCGTTTGTATGTGTATATGCGCATGCAAATTGTGTGCATGTGTTAAGTGCGCTCTCGCGCGTTAATTTCAACCCACTATACTTCACGGTCTTAGCGAGCCGTCCCCGAACTAAACAAAAGTCGATTTTAAGAAGTACTTCTTGCACTGGAAGGACAAAAGCTTACGAAACGCACATCCTGTACCAGAAGGACAAAGGAAAAAAGCGGGAAAAATTAAATTAGTACTTTGCCACACGTAATCTAAACTGAGTCGACGATGTTTATTTCTTGACAAATCAAAGTCTGGAATTACTCGGCTTCCTGCAATTGTCTCGCAGCATTAACTCCGCAAGTCGTTTATCTGATCGATAAGAGAATTATTTACTGTTTATATGGTCTCTGATGCAGCTATTGTCTGCAAGAGTGTTAAGTATATGCGGGAATGATTCTTACTCTTGTCTGAGCTTGCGTGTGTGCGCGCGTACGCGCGTGTGTGTAAGTGCGCTCCATATTGCGTATCCTACGTGTAAGCGTATAGAAATAAATTTACGCCGTTATTGTCAACCTCGAAAAATTTACGGATGTGTGTTTACTAAGAACACCTTATTTATTGCATTTTGCTTTTGGGGGTTTTGTGTTGGATAGATTAATAATTTGGTATATATTTTCTTTGTTGATAGTTAATTAAAGATGGTTTAAAACCAATCCTAAACCATCTAAGATTTTAGTTTTTTTCTTCCATACAAATAATTTGCTATATTTTAATATAAGAATGTGGTCATACCGCCTAAAGTACCACATCACATATTACTTTCACTGAAGTAGTAAACTATAGTTTTAAATTAATATACTATACTTCGAAAAAATGCTTATTTTCTAATTCTTTTAGTACGTAACTCTTTTCCTTAGAACGTACCGTAATGTTTTCCACTTTAGCAGCATATTTTTGCATTGTATTTGCTGTTTGCTTCAATATTATCGTACCATTATAATAATATGACCGTACTATAACCTATTATATTATCCTATCATTATAATTTTAATACCTTATTATTTTCTAATATATTATCATGTCATTTTAATTGTATTATAATATTTTTTCTAATATGTTATCGTATCATTGTAATTATATTACCATACTATTTTCTAATTTATTATCATATCATTATAATTATATTACCATACTATTTTGCAATATCCTATCATTTTAATTATATTACCATATTATTTTCTAATATATTGTTGTATCATTTTAATTATGTTACTTTACTATTTTCTATTATGTTATTGTACATGTGCTTTTGCACTATAGCTACACTATTTTTCTACACTATAGTATATTTTCTTTCCCCATACTTGATTTAAGATGCTATAGTTTCCAGTCTATTAATACTAATTTTTACACCATGATCATATTATTTTTCTTTGTTATTTTTTCACTCTATAATAAAACTATTTTTCTGTCTATTGTCCTTACTATATTTTCACTCTATTACCACACTACTTTTTCTTCTATTATCATTCCGATTTATTTTACTTTATTATCATACCACCTGCCACTCTATTACCACACTATTCTCCCCCATTACCATTCCATTTTTTACCCTTTTACCATCTCCTTCTAGTGTGTCAGTCAGCAGTTTCACTCTTTTACCATCTGCTATTTTTACTTTAATACTTTTACCATTTTTCATTTTATACCATATAAATTTTCACTCTATTACCAACTATTTTTCACTATAACAGTGAGTTTTTCACTGTATTAGCATATCATTCCATCTATATTACCATACTATCTTTAACTTATTCCCACACAATTTAGCACACTTTTATTAAACCATTTTCCACTCAACACCACACAATTTAGCACACGTTTATTAAACCATTTTCCACTGAACACCACACAATTTAGCACACGTTTATTAAACCATTTTCCGCTCTACACCACACTATTTTTCACACTATTACTTAACCATTTTCCCACTCTGTAGCACACTTCTGTTCCATGTATGAATAATACTAGTTATCATTGTATTTCTATATTGTATACGTAACTCTTAAGAAAATCAATTATTCAACGCATTTATTTAATTTTCTCTGTTGCTACAAAATAGGGCAAAGATAAGGCCTATCTGTTCAAGATACTTAAAAAAGATAACAAAATGACAACTTAATCAATAATTTACAAAGCCACCGGGTTTTCTTTTTAGAGGGCACGTGAAAAATAGCAAAATATTTTCCTCTCCAAGTTAATAAATATACCTTTTTTTTAATAAACAGAGATCCTTTTTATGATATTTTAATCAATCCTTCTATATATTTAATAATAATTTACGACTGATTTCTGTCCCGAAGGATAAGAAGGTCACAGCACAACCTTAGCCGTTATTTTTAAAAAAATATTTAAATTTAAAGTTTATTAAATAGATCCGCATTTTACTGCGTTTTAAAGGGTCTTACAATATATATTATGCAAACATAGAAACTATTTTTACCATCAAATTAATTTGCAACAATTTGATTTTGTAAAGAATGCCAAATTTGATTGAAATCAACTCATTAAAAATTAAAAAAATACGTGACAGTAATATTTCAAAATATTCTTTTACGATCATGTTAATTGGAAAAGTTCAATCAGGATTCTTTACGGTGTTACTTTGTTATCCATTAACATTTATAATTATTTATAATAAGTTTTAGTACATTTTAAAGCAACCTTGAGTGATGTACAAACCAGTTCTTTATTTGTAAGCCTCTACCCGTCTACCGCTATTTCAAAGATCCCCGTGCTGCCGTGATTACATAAAGAACACGCTCTGTTTGTATCCGTTATCAAAGAAATACGAGCAGACATGCAGGAATAAATAATAATAATTACAAGTTATTAATGAAATTGTTTTTGAACGATGTCTCTAACAATTCCATTTATTAAAATTTCACCCTGGAAATATTCCGCGCTCAAACAAATGTCATTATCTTCAATTATTTTTTGTACGTATGAACAAAAGTATTAATTAAAATATGCACTTTTATTTTGACACTTCAAATACAGTCATAGAAGCTTGTTTCGTTATTTTCATATCATATATTTTTTTCTCTCTTTTTATATATGCATGTATTTGTTTCTTGTTGGTTTATTATTTATTTATTCGTTTTTCTCTTCATAGTCTATTACCTATTTATTGATTTCCAGGCTCATTAATATGTCCCCAAACAAAAGTCCAGCTCTGATTTATACTTTTCGGCAAGGCGTTTATGACAAGCTTGAAATATTAGTTACTGTTAACACGTACCAAAATAACTTTATTTTATACCTGGGCTCGCATTGTTGGCAATCACTGACGATTGCTTGCATACAAGTGCAGCGTTTGAGTAAATCATGCGTCTCTGGACATGCATTATGGGAAACCACTGCGATCATGTGGGTACAAATGCAGTGTTTGAGTAAATCATGCGTCAGTGGACCTCTGGAAACTTCATGCAACAAAGGTAAGCTTATATTTTTTCTGTTAATGTCTTTAAACAAATTGTGTTGATTATAACAACTCAGATGAAAATAATATAATTGTAAATATAAAAATAATTGGTACTGATACAACTGAGCTTTGAAAACTTGTTTCTTGAAATCAATTTTACTGCACTTCTGTTTCTTTAATATCCAGTCATTAAAATCCCAGCTATAGCAAGTTCTGTTTTCTCTCAGTCTGTAGTGGCAACAACTCTGGTTATGCCTGAAACAGTTAACGTTTCATATTTTTTTTTTTTTACGAAGACAGTAACATTGATTTAATATATTTCGTTATATTCATAATATTTATTTATGAAATGAATAGAACATAGAACAAAAGGGTCTATATGTAGGAACCCATTTTTCTTTTCAGGCATGACATTAAACTTTCCACTATTTATTTGAACAAGCGTTGCCTAAGCGAAGAAAATCAGATTTATATTTCGCTAATCTATCCTGAGAGTTCCGATGCCTGAAAAGTTAAAGAATCTTGGACAGGGAGGATTAAAAATAGCATTTCTAAAAGTAGATAAAGCGTGGATCTAACAAAGTAGTCAAAGTTTTATGGCGCTAACAAAATAGTCAAGGTTTTGTGGATCTAACAAAGTAGTCAAAGTTTTATGGGGCTCACAAAATTTATGGATCTAAAGATGCAGTCAAAGTTTTATGGGGCTAACAAAGTAGTCAATGTTTTATGGAACTAATAAAGTAGTCACAAATTTATGGAACTAACAAAGTAGTCAAAGTTTTATGGAACTAATAAAGTGGTTAAAGTTTTATGGAACTAGTAAAATAGTCAAAGTTTTATAGATCTAATAAAGTGACTAAAGTTTTATGGATCTAATCAAGTAGTCAAAGTTTTATAGATTTAACAAAGTAGTCAAAGTTTTGTAGAACGAACAGAGTTTCATAGAACTAAACTAGAAGTCAAAGTTTTGTAGATCTAACACAGTAGTCAAAGTTTTGTAAAATTAAATATGTAGTCAAAGGTTTGATTATCTAACCAAGTAGCAAAAGTTTTGTTGATCTCTAATAAAACAGTCAAAGTTTTGTTGATCTAATAAAACAGTCAAAGTTTTGTAGATCTAATAAAACAGTCAAAGTTTTGTTGATCTAATAAAACAGTCAAAGTTTTGTAGATCTAATAAAACAGTCAAAGTTTTGTTGATCTAATAAAACAGTCAAAGTTTTGTTGATCTAATAAAACAGTCAAAGTTTTGTTGATCTAATAAAACAAAGTATTGTAGAACAAGCCAAGTCGTCAAAATTTTGTAGATTTAAGAAAATAGGAGTTCTTCGATTTAAAAAAGTACTCAGAATTTTGAGGCACTAACAAAATAACCAAAGTTGTGTACATCTAATAAAGTAGACAGAACTTTGTGGCACTAGCAAAATAGTCAAAATTGTGTGGAACTAATAAAGTAGTAAGAACTTTTTCAGAAATAACAAAGTAGCCACAGCATTTTAGCACTAACAAAGCAGTCAAAATCATTTAGTACTAACAAAGCAGTCAACACCATTTAGCACTAACAAAGCAGTCTAAATCATTTAGTACTAACAAAGCAGTCAACACCATTTAGCACTAACAAAGGAGTCAAAGCTGTCTACCAAGTTGTAATAGTTTTAGCACTAATAAAATAGTCAAAGATAGATAGATAGATAGACAGACAGAAAAATCGATAGATAGATGAATTGATAGATAGATGAACAGATAGATCGACAGATATATAGACAGATAGATAAATAGATAGACGAGGGAAGGAGAGAGAGGAGTAAGTTTTATATATATATATATCGTCATATTTTATACAATAAAGGTGCTGGAATAACTGCGAACCAAGATACATTTATATCTACACAAATGCAACAATAATTAAAAGAAAAACTAAACACAAATAAATATGGATTACAACTGAATGTTAGGCAAATTCAAAAAAAGAATATAATATACCTATTAAAAAGCTAAATGATGACGTACAACTGACAACAGATACGAGCTGTAGTTGCTGCTGAACAAAAGCTGAGGCGAGATCATTAAAGAAAACATAAATAGGTTTCAAATTTCAGGTGGGTTTTAACTTCACGGACCACAACCATCTTGCCAGTTTATTGCCGTGACCGTTTTGTCAACTGTCACGACGTCATCTACAGTGCACATACAATGGTAGCAATATTGCTTTTGCAACCCAAAACATTGCAAAACAAAAATAGAAAATGAATATATATATAGATGAAATGATATTGTTATAGGAGTGGAAACATCATAATAGTGCAGACGTAAGTGTAACACTAGAACAAATCGTAAAATAATATAGAGTGGTTATGTGAAAGTAAGACAGGTGGAATTTATTGCATTGTCTAGGCCAGACTGGTCCAACTTTAGAATCACATGGGGCCAGAATTTCCTAGCCAAGTCTATTCAAGGGCCACACACTCACTTATTTCTTAGAATGATCTACTTACTCTAGAAAGTGCACTAATTGTAAACCACAATATTATAGTCATTTTCAAAAAAAAATTGATGGTGACAACTCGAATAGGGTTAAAATGCAGTAAAATCAAAACAAATCTGAATGTTTTAAGACTTGTGCTTTTTTAAATCATAGTATTGCTACACATACTAATGCTACATAGGGATAAAAGAAAAATATGCTCATTCACAAATTACAGTTACATTCAGTGATAATGGATGTCAATCTGTGTATTTGTTTTAGAAAGTCTCAATAAATGCAACATCATATAGCAATAAACACTTTTGCATTGATGGACTGTTCACCAGACCATGACAAATATCAGACTGCATGGCACTGGGCAGTAGGAACAGTTGGGAAAAACAGATTGGAAAACCCCAGCAGTACAGTGTGGGCAGAATTATTTATGTCCAGATGGCATAAAGAATAACATGGCAGAATTACTGGAATGGTTGTGTGTATTCAGACCAGTTTATTTTTTCACAGGCAGTTACAACAGTCTTGCAAAGACAAAAGTCAAGGGGCTTTACTACACTGATTATTGTGCATGCAGGTCAGTTGTAGTCACAGGCAGTTAAAATAATCTTGCAAAGACAAAAGCCACGTGAGCGTTATTGGACTATGTGAGTGCAAGTAATGTCATAAGGGCGATAAGTGACTGAAGTAACTGTGTAATGGGCCAGTAATCGTGTTAGAATAGAAATGGTGAGTAATTATGAAATAAGTAACAAGAGTAATGGAACTCTGATATAAAAGCCCGTTTAGATTACCACTAGCCTTTGACTTTTATCTCATGCTGTTTGGCTTCTGAAAATCGTCATCATGTTAAACTTTACTTCAGCAAGGGTTGGCGTTATCACCAATGAGGTAATGATCTTAGTGATTATAGGAATATAGAAGTCCAAATACCTCATGTGATATTGCATAGGAATATAGAAGTCCAAAGACCTCTTATGTGATATTTCTATGTACAAACTTCAAACAGTGTACTTTTATTTCTTTGCTAAAATATTTCCTATCTCATTAACTTCTGAAAACAGATTACTCTCATAATCTAACACCTTTGCGCTTGTCTCTGCGTCACAGAGTGACGTAAACTGATCGTGCTACGACACAATATGTACTCTCTCTCTCTCTTTCTCTCTCTCTCTGATGGAAAGGAACTGAGATGAAGGTCCAGTTAAAATAGGAGATCGTAAGTATAAACAAAGCAAAGCACAAGGCTTGAGTTCGAAACTTTTGCATGAAAAATAATATTTGTATATTCCAATGATTTTAAACGTAACAACAAGCTGAACATGCAACCACTAACAACTTCAAATCGACAGTCGCAGTGAATGAATACAGTATATCTAGATTCCGTGTGTACAAATATTATATATTTTGATTATTAAAACAGAAATGATGAAATTATCAACTGCCTGCAGTTATACGTACCTATTGATCTTCCAATTGAACTTTAAATGCTTTTCACTCCTAAAATCGAAGTTCAATTGTAAACGAAAGGTATAATAGTAGCAGGTCTGCAGATCAAGTGGTATCGAATATTGGCAGTGCATTTCTTGCTAAGAAAATGGGGTTAACATTCTTTTCATTGCTGCATAAATTCGGGCACACGAAGTTCTCAAAATTTACAGTCAAAATATAATTCACGTTTGTAGTATGCAATAATGTACATTAGTGATAATACTCTTTTTAGAGCACGAGATCATGACCTACAGTTTATTTGGGAAAGGGCTATAACTCCCGATCATAGAAGAGTTTATGCAATGATTTTTGTTTTAAATTTATATTTTACACAATTGACAAATTCGTCATCTTCTCCAACACCGCCATCTTGACTCATCGTTGTTACCATAATATTAGTCTTACATTTATTATTATTACCACTGATTCTTTTCACTACTTTTGATATCTGTCGGCTATTGTTGGCTCTGAACTAGGTCTCAGAATCTTGCCAGGATTTAAAGGAGATCCGAGATTTTATGGAGAATCCGAGGAGTGCTGCTTTAAGGAGAGGGTAAGGTCCGAGGTTTCCTTGAAGTTGACAGCATTGAAGTTTAGATATTACGTTTCTCAGTGATCCTCTGGTATTATTACTGTTCTCACATTCCAGTCTGTGGATTTCTAATCGAGCATCCTAATATTTTAAAATATTCTCTCCTCTCCATTTTTTAATGTCATTTGCCGTCATTCGGTGCCACAATCTTGTTGGATTTGTTAACAGCTGCAATATCAGATGTATATTACTACTACTAACACTACTACTACTACTATTAATTTTATTATTACTATTGTTATTGTTAAATAATATGATATAAAATTGTCGTCTACAATACGTTTTGATCACGGCTCACTTTTTGCCATTTGGGGGGACATTGTTATTGATGTGACAGTGGTAAAATATTGTGAAAAAATTGTCCTCTGACAGATCAGTTTTCATATGATCACTTGGGATGTTTTCTGTACTTACTAATTTTCTAAGCATACACAAATCTATTAAATTTGCTTTGCTACTTACTATGCGAAAAAAAACCCCAAATGAAGTGCTTATAAAATATAAGTAAAATTTAAGTTATTATTCATGTGTTTCATTACATTATATTAATTTGTGATGTTTGACTACTGGCCCAGATAAAATGTATTTAGTTGCAAATCAGCGGTGGATTGATATATGTATGTCCGTGCGCAGGAAAGTGTATGTTTGTGTGTATACAGAATTATGTGTATGTTTGTGTGTGTATACAGATCTTTGTGTATGTTTGTGTGTGTATATAGAACTATGTGTATGTATGTTTGTGTGTGTGTGTATACAGATCTCTGTGTATGTTTGTGTGTGTATATAGAACTATGTGTATGTGTGTGTGTGTGTATACAGAACTCTGTGTATGTTTGTGTGTGTATGTACCTGCTCTTGTCCATGCGCGAAGTTGAATGTTCACGTGTACACACACGCACTGTGCCGTGTGTGTACGTGCGTTCGTGATTGATGAACTAAGTTTCAGTGGAAAACCCTCGGAAACTAAATCGCAGAAAACATATTCCAGTTTCTTTTTTATTTGTTATATTTGTTATATATATAGTTCTATTTGTCAACATCGCGTGCAAGCGTCAACACCACTTCCCGCCATGCAAACCAGCCATTAGTCGAGCTTCGAATGAGAAGGTCGATGAAAAACCAATAAATTGCATCACAAATGTGGATACTGGAAAAATGTAAGAGCCCAGCCTCTCAGTTAAATATCTATTTCTGAGTTACATCTGAGTTTTCTGCTTCGTACAAACTCTCTTTGAAGTAGAGTTCTGTGGAGGTGAATTAAAAGATTTCGTTCGTGGACTAGAGCCACATTGCCAATACGGGTGTTAAACAGTCATCCTTCAAACCGATTCCATGCAATTAGGGACGATAAATCAAAACATCTTCGATACTTGAGTTTCAACTACGCTATCCTTTGAAAAGTCCGCGGGGTGGGGGTGTACTTTCAAACTGCGCAAACAGAAAAATGGACTTCATGAGTCCAGAGATTGCACTGAGCAAATAGAAAAATGGACTTCATGAGTCCAGAGATTGCACTGAGCAAATAGAAAAATGGACTTCATGAGTCCAGAGATTGCACTGAGCAGGCGTGCTAGTGTAGACTGCACTTTGTAAAATCAGTAGACCTGCAAACAAAACAAGAAAATTAGGAAGAAAAATCACCCACGCTTACACACATGCGCATTCACAGAAAAAGACAATATGTAGATGAAATTGAACCTTATTATTATTGTAAACCTATTTATTGAAATAGCCCATTGATTATTATTTTAAGGAATTAAATCTGTATATCATTATAGTCTCTGTGTACTTAAAATAATTTGGTATGCGTTTGAAACCATTATTTTATCATTGCTGGCCTGCAGATTAAATGATATACTTTGTTGTACTAGCAGATTAAATGATATATTTTGTTGTACTAGCAGATTAAATGATAATACTTTATTGCACCAGCAGATTAAATGATATACTTTGTTGTTCTACCAGAAGTCTACCTATTGTCATTAATTAATTAATTCATTATTGCTATTCACCCTTCACAATATAAATGTATTTCTTCAACTTTAATCTGACCATAACCAAATCATACTGAAATCTTAATCAAATCATAACGAAATTGTCTTTTATTACCTTTTAACTTTTAGCCTTGTAGAGTGGTCGTTCTGGAATTTTCAAAGCAACTTCGTTTTAGAATAAATAGATTTTCCTTAGAAAATATTTCTGAAAATGCTGACTGAAAGAACACGTGTAAATAAAATTATAAATTCATTCCATTCTAAAAATAGGGACGACATATTGAAAGAATGTGTTTAGTGACAAAAAAAAAGAACATCTCGAAATTGTCGTGTGAGGCCTTCGGTAGATTGCCATAAGGAAAGTTTTAAAATTAAAAAGAAAAAAACTCCAACAAACTAAGCACCTCGTTAGTACACGTGGTTAATTTTTTTTACTTGCCTGAATAATTATTGCAACACTCACACACACTACACGTAACATCTTGGCGACATTCGCACATTGAACTTGTAGATTGGTTATCCCATAATTTAAAAAAGAAAATTGGTGGTGGTGGTGGTGGAGAGAGTACGTAATTTTTTTAAAGAATCAGTGACTAGTAGATTCTAACATATTTGCCAAATTCTTTAAAGCTCTTATAATCGTTTATCCTGTTTCTAAACTGTTCCTCATTGAATTAACCCTCATATTCCCATTTCTCACTCTACCGTTCCTCTCTGACTTGTTCCTCTTATTCCCGTTCCTTAATGTCCAGTTCCTCGTAGACCTCTTCTTCACTAACCTGCTTGTTTCAGGAATTAGTGTGACTTAAAGTCTTGCTGTCACAGCGGTAGTAAGAAAGAACAACAGCTAATTGTTTTTAACTTCTTTGGTAGAATTTAACAGGCGTGATTCTGAAAAGAACTGGGCAAAAATCTCACATCAGTACTTGCACTTTCTACTTCATGAGCGTGTAAGATTTCACCACGCATTTATAGTAAGAGCGTGCCCTGATCAATAACGACTCTTAAAGGTAGTGTGTGCGAGGCAGTATAGTGCGATGCGCGAAGTGAGTCAACACATTAAGCTGCGTTATACCGTGACGTACCCGACACGCCAAAGCCACTTGCTAATCCTCAATTCAAATTTTCTTTCAGTAAGTCGAAAATACAAATAAAGAAAAAAACATTTAAATAAAAACACTATAAAGTGTTTGTGTTTTTACAAGTCTGTTTATATATAAAGAGTTGTGATTCGGACTGAAATCTTGTTCACTCATCAGTGGTTTGTTGAAATCCGAACAAAATACCTGGATAAATCATCTGGAATCTGGGTTTGATTTTATCACAAAATATGTACTTGTAATGATAGTTTTAGCAAAAAGAACTATTTTAAAAGTTTCTTCTAAAAAAGAAAAAGTATGAATGACAACAATTACACATATCATGTGTTTATTTCATTAACAATAATACTGCATCCATAAGGTGTCAATGTTCGGCTAATAGGCTAAAACTTCTTTATTATCCTGTAAGTTGTTGTCAATGTTCGGCTAACATATTAAATATCTTTATTATTCATAAGTTGTTCAATGATCGGCTAGCTGGCTAAGCATCTTTATTATCTATTATTTGTTGTTCGATGTTCGGCTAATAGGTTAAAAGTCCTTTATTATCCATAAGTTGTTGTCGATGTCCGGCTAGCTGACTAAACGTCATTATTATCCATAAGGGGTCGATGTTCGGCTAGCTGGCTAAACGCCTTTACATTTCAACAGCACTTAGCTGTAGAAAGGCGATACAGGACTTGATTTGGCTTGGAGAGAAACTAAAACGGCACACTGAGAATGAACAAGTTGTAATCTATCACTGCGTGTGGTTCCGCCTGTTACGAAATACGCCGTGACTGATTTAATTATCGGCTTAGTAATAGTCAACCCATTCCACTGGCATACATAGGCGCGGTTATCTTGTTTACGATGGTCAAGAAAATGTAGTTTTAACCTGAAATACATGTTTATGCAATCGATATACCCTGATTCTTTGTTTGTTAATTATGTTTATTTATAATAGGCGTGCAGATATTTCGCTTTCTGAAAAAGTTTTAGAAAATTTGTTGAAAACATTTGTAGTGAACGACCAGAAATTATTGTTGAAGTAAAAACACTGTAAATTGTCGAAGCATTCTAACTCTCATTATTTTCTTTTCAAAAAAATGTTTTCATAGCACATTTTTCTTTCTTTTTATGTTAGTTTCTGATCAGCGATGTACTTTGTGGGTCATAGAGTCGATCATTATAACGAGCAAAATACCCACAAAATATCCAGTACGTTCATTCTGAAGCTAAAGTCGTTTCCTGTATGTGATAAAACAGACATTGAGTACGTTCATTCTGAAGTTAAAAACATTTCTTGTATGTGATAAAACAGACATTGAGTACGTTCATTCTGAAGTTAAAAAAGTTTCTTGTATGTGATAAAACAGACACTGTACTTGTGCAATGACAAAGGAAAAGTACGGATAAAAAATCCGTCACATTATAACCAGATAAACGGTATCAGAAATCTGGCGTGCAAATTCACGACCTTTTCAGACAAGATTGTGTGTGTGTGTGTGTGTGTGTGTGTGTGTGTGTGTGTGTGTGTGTGTGTTTGTGTGTGTTTATGTTGTGTGTGTTTATGTTGTGTGTGTTTGAATTTGCGTGTAAGCAAGCGATTTTTGTGTATTTGCGCGTGTGAGCATATGTATGTGTGTGTACATGATTGTGTCTGTGAGTGTGAGTGTGTGTACATACTACATACTTTTTTTTAAGGAGAGAGCTGTTAGAAACATTACTCCTTAAGCGAGCGCACAGTGAGCTTTCGTAAAAGTCAAAGGCCACATTAGCGTTCCGAAACACTCAAACGTCGTAACAAATTGGCACTTAGAAAAACTTGACAGGTAAGGATCAAATTTATAACAGATTAAAAAATATTTCTACTTCCGTCAATCGTGTGCCCTCAGAATTTAAAAACATTTTGCCATTTTATATATTTCTCCTTCCTCACTACCCGCCTGTCTCGTGTTTCCTTATTTGCTGTTTGAGTTTCTTCCTGTCTGATCGCGACTAAACACGAGTATTTAAATCGCACACTTTGAAAAAGACAAAAGACAGGTAAAATCATTCTACAAGCCGCATGCGTATCTGCGCGTCTGCATTTTATACACACGGTTTCTTAAGGTGGCACTCCAACACGGGTATTTATTTATATTATACCCGCACCCTTTCAACCCTGCATGCAGTGGTTGAAACGTGTCGCAAAAGCGGCAGGCAGCACCGTTATCGACCGTAGGGGTCAAGCCTGCATTTTCCACCCTGTAGCTTGGCGGTTTTCTTAAGACGACCTTTTCTTGCACTGGATATCGTTGTCTGTGAGAGCGCACCTGCGTGGCGCGCGACTTCGGCTATATAATTTTCCTGCAGTAAAGACCTCGAGACACTGTGACTGTGGCCACAAATGTATGAGAAATTAGCGAGAGCTATGTGTATAATGTGTGAGCACTTCTTCTCTTATTATTCACTTATTTCTATCTTGAATCAGTAAATATTCTGAGCAACCTCATCTTCACAATTCAATAGATATCGGTTTATTGACTCGGTGTCAAATTATTATTATTATTTATTTTATTTACATTTCACGTCGCACGCTATGAGTAGGCCAGAATTCCAGCGCTGAAGACTACTTTAACAGCACTCTACAGTTGTGATCGCCTTTCAGGTTATTATAATAAGCAAACAGCAAGCATAGAGCCACCGACGGCATATACAAGTTAGATCTGGCGGAGGGTCAGGATTATACAACAGGCTAGAACTGTAGCCAAAAAGGTTTAACTCCAACGAAGCGTGCTTTTTTCTCGTCAACTGTGAATCAGTGTCAATGCTAGGCAATGTCCCAGCCAGCAGTGGATCAGTGTAAAATATAAATTCACTTGACAGCTACAAGCACCAGTGGATCAGAGTAAATACAAGTTACTGGCAGCTATAGGATGCAGTGGATTAGTGTAAATGCAAGCTCATGTGCTAGCAAAGACACCAGTGTAAAAACAAGTTCCAACTCAGTCACTACTGTAGAAACAAATTAAAGTGATAACTGAGGCACCAGCGTAGAAACAAGTTAAAGTGACACCTCAGGCACCTTTGTAGAAGCAAGTTAAAGTGACAACTCAGGCACCTTTTGTAGAAACAAGTTAAAGTGACAACTCAGGCACCTTTGCAGAAACAAGTTAAAGTGACAACTACAGACACCAATAGAAAAACAATTTAAAGTGACAACTACAGGCAAACTGGAAAAGTGTGATTTATTTTTTTACAAACTAGCAAATGGTAGCAATGGATCAAGGTTGAAAAAGTATTGTAACAATTACAGTTACAATGAAATAGTGTAAATATTAGATAATGTCGCAATACGGGCAAGAGTGGACCAGCGCAAATACAAGTAATGTCTTAGCCACAGGTGTCAGTAGTCCAGCGTAAATACAATTAAAAATTATAGCTAACCAGGGGACCAATGTAAATTCAAATTAATGAGACGACTAAAAGCACGAGTGAATCGGTGTAAATATTCTAGTGGAACAATGTAAAAACTAATTAATGTGATAACTACAGCACTACTAATTTATATGATAGCTACAACACCAATGGATTAGTGCTAAATACTAATTAATGTGATGACTACAGCACCAGTGGATTACTGTAAATACTAATTTATATGATAGCTACAACACCAATGAATTAGTGTTAAATACTAATGAATGTGATGACTACAGCACCAGTGGATTACTGTAAATACTAATTTATATGATAGCTACAACACCAATGAATTAGTGTTAAATACTAATGAATGTGATGACTACAGCACCAGTGGATTAGTGTAAATGCAAGTTAAAGTAATAACTATAGCACTTGTGGATTCGTGTAAATGCAAGTTAATGTGATGTACACTCATCAGTGAATCAAAGTAAATATCAGCTAATGTGACAAGCTATAGTCACCAGTGGATCAGTGCTAATATAACTTCATATAACTTTATGAAATGTAAATTAATGTGACAGTTTCAGGCACTAATGGATCAGTGTAAATATAATTCCATGTGACAGTTGCAGCCGTATCCTTTTATAGGTTTATATGACAGTGTAAACAGAGGTTCATGAAGCAAGAGAGTCGCCAGTGGATCAGTGGTAGTGAATATATTTTGATTGTATGCTAAAGACATCAAGAATGAGTGTAACTTAAAATGTATGTAATAACCACAGGCATACTGGTTCAGTGGCAACACACGCTTACCTTTCTTAATTAAGTGACGGCTAAAAATATCAGAGGGATGTGTAACTGCAAGTTTAACATGACAGATGGAGACACCAGTGGATTGGTGTTAAAGTATAAAGTTAATACGACACCACTTAATGAGAGGTATTTTTTAAAAAGTTTATCATAAAACATTTTTTTTTAAAAGAAGAAAACTGGTATGTTTCCTAACGTTGCAGCTAAAAGCGACCTCTCCATGTTTATTATTCATATTATTCAATATTTATTATTGCAAGATGCACTGTGTTTGACATCATCGTCTATGACAAAAACTATTGTCATATACGCAACTATGGGTAGTAATATTTCCGTATTTGTACATGTACTCTGAACGGCTGTTGCGCGTATGCAATCGATTATAGACTATGTCTGTTAAGCTTTACTCTGGCCCAACGTCTCAGTTCAGATAAAATACTTAGTTATACGTCACAAAACGTTGATCTACTTCTGTGTGCATGCCCATCTATGACCGAAACTACGAGTTTGGAAGATAGCTTTGGTTCTATATTATTAATCGTTGATCTCATTCTGTGTACATGTCCGACTATAACCGAAACAATGAATTTAGAAGACAGCTTTAGTTATACATGACAGGACGATGATCTCCTTCTGTGTACGTCCGACTATGACCGAACATATGGGTATAGAGGACAGATTTGGTTATATGACAAAATGTTGATCTCCTTCTGTGTATGTCCGACTATGACCGAACATATGGGTATAGAGGACAGATTTGGTTATATGACAAAATGTTTTTCTCCTTCTGTGTACGTCCGACTATGACCGAACATCTAATTTTAGATAACAGCTTTTGGTTGCACATGATAACATGGTGGTCTGCTTCTGTGTACGTCCGACTATGACCGAACATCTAATTTTAGATAACAGCTTTTGGTTGCACATGATAACATGTCTGCTTCTGTGTACGTGTCCGACTATGACCGAACGGCCTAGTTACGGTGAAACTGCTTTGAAGTTTTAGATGACACACATTTATCTACTTCTGGTTGAATGACAAGAGTGTAAACGAAGTCTGTAATGACCAAGACTTACCCTAAACAAGTTTTGTGTATTCAGGTGGCAAACATTTTAATCGGTAATTTCCCATGTAGAATAATTGTTTTACAATTTCCCTCTTGACACGCAGAATTTCCACTAATTGTGAAATGTCGGGTATAATTAAAAAAATAACTAATGCAAACGAAATTACATTCCAGAATATTTGTCTTGAATATTTTGCAGGTATATTTTAAAATTACTATAGATTTTCTTTTGTACTGGTTTTTATTACTATTTGAACACTAGGCATTAATGGTGGGCTTAATTTTATTTACTATTAGACCTATGATAGACATTTATTTGCTACTGTGATTAAAAATACCTTTTAGAAATAAGCAATGTTCAAACTGAAGTGACTGAAAACAAGTTAATTATAGAGTAATGGAATTCAACATTTGAAAATTGTAAACTTTGTTACCATGGTTTCAAAATACAAACAGATCTCCCTGTTTAAAAGGCGTAGCCTACTAGATCTGTGTCATTAAAGGTATACAATGAAAGTGAAAATTTGTTTATGCAAAAGACATAAAGCTCTGTGTAATAAATGTACTAGATTTCAGAATTGTGTCTTGTTTGTAATCTTCTCGTAACTTTGGCATTTTAAGTTTCCTTTTCAATGAGAATGATGAAATATACCTGTAGTCATTTAATAATTGTTCATGACAGTGTGTTTGACCGGTATCATTTTGGCTGATGGACGGAAAGAGACCGTTTGGAGAAATCTGTTGATCATCACCAATATCATTCATCTTACTATTATCTGTTTTTGCACAGACTACTACTACTACTACTACTACTACTACTATTGCTGCTACCACTATTACTACTAAATAGTCGAGTAAATAAGGGCACAACAAAACTGCAAATACAACTAGACAAACAGACAAAACTGGTTACAAATAATTACAGACGAAAACATTTTATAGCCAAAAGATATACCATGTATATATATTAGTGAAAGTTTCTTTCTTTCTTTCTTTCTTTCTTTCTTTCTTTCTTTCTACATGCGAGATTATTTCTTAGAGCATAAGTATCCTTTCGGTCACCAGTTAAGCGTTGCATTTCTATTTCAGATCCGCCTGTCACGTGACAACGTCTTGGAAAACAATAGCTACTTTGTACACAGCGTCCTCACTATTTTCACGATGACCTTCACTAGTTTCAGTCGCCTACGTTTACGAGCAATAGTTTGCGACAAAATGCCGTTCAGTGCACACTAAGTATTCCTCGTTCACCTGGAATAAACCGCAGCACACTGATTGCACATTCACTCTGGTAACTAATTACGGTTACGACCTATTCTATCGAACTGAGAGAGTATACTGCAACAAGATGGAGTCACACAGTAGTGGATTTTATATTCTGGGATATTTTAAAACCAACTGTAATCAGGCTTAAGTGATTTCATGTTCACTTGATATATATTGCAAGGAACAGGAATTTCTTCTAGTGCTTTCATTTGAAAGTGGGACACCCTGCAACAATTTTGGAGTAAGCATTAGGAGCTCCGTGTTCACTCGGGACATATTGCAGCAAACTGGTGTGTGGCTTTGGTGATTCTGTGTTTCTGTGAGATATACTTCAGCAAACTGGTTCGTCCCTTTGGTGATTCTGTGTTCCTGTGGATATAACGCAGCAAACGAGTATATGTCACATTGCTGATTTTGATATACTGCAGCAAACTGGCGTGTCACTTTGATGAATCTGTGTTCCTGTGAGATATACTTCAGCAAACTGGTTCGTCACTTTGATGAATCTGTGTTCCTGTGGATATAACGCAGCAAACGAGTATATGTCACATTGGTGATTTTGTGTTTCTGTGGGATATATATAGCAGCAAAGTGGAAATACTCGTCGAGTTCCCTTATCCCTGAATATATTACTTCAAATGTGAACAAACTTCAATAGTTCAATATTCATTTTGGGATATTTAGCAATGAACTAGGATTACATGCTGACTGTTTCAGAGCCACCTTGAATACGTTTACAACAAAAAAGACTCCATCAGACTACACTTATGTGATAATGGTTTCACATTTACTTGGGACACTAACGGTGGTAGAAGATGGAATTAACTGTTAGTGGTTTTAAGTTCACTGACTGATGAATACTGACTGATACGGGACAAGATAGAACTAAGGGCTAGTGTCTTCATTTTTATAAAGAAAAATCTGTTACTTGAGCAAACTAGAATTGAGTGATGGTGGAGCCGTGTTTAGAGAGAATACTTAAACTTGAAACCAACTGGCAAAATAAGTGCTAGTGATTTCAAGTTTAACTAGGATACCGACAGTGGAACAAACTGGAATTAAGTGTCATGTTTATATAAAATACTAATATTGAAACGAACTGACAATAAGTGCTATTGGTTTTCTTGTTTATGGAGGGTATTGATGTTTGTACAAACTGAAAATAAGGGCTAGTGGTTTTTTTTATTATGAGTAGGATACTTCTGTTTGTACAAACTGAAGTTATATTCTTGTGGTTTCATGTTTTCTTAGGATAACATCGGAACAGACTAGTAAAAAAGGCTAGTGGTTTAATCTTTTACTAGGATACTCATAGTAAAGAAACTACAATCAGTGCTAGTGCTTTTACGATTGTTTAAGACACTGATATTGAAACAAAATGGAATTCAGTGTTAGTGATTTCATGTTTAAGTAAAAGATTGATATCGAAACAAAGTAGAATTTATTGCTAGTAATTTCATGCTTAGCTAAGATTCTAAAATTGAAAACAAACTGACAATAAGTCTTGTGACTTCATGTTTATCTAGAATTCTAAGTAAATTTAGGATTAGATAAAATTTCACGGTTTACAAAACGTTACCATAGAATGGAGTCTTTGTGTGTCAGTATTTAATAATTTTTTAAAATAATATTTTTTTGTCAGTAAATAATATGCAAAGACAATCATAAGTTTGCTTTAGAAGAAAAGTGTGCATTAGAAGTGAATTTTAACTTCATAATTTATCCTTTATGAAATTATTTTATTTAGCTGTGTTTTAACAGCCATTAGCAAAACCCAATGACATGAAAAGTCATGACTCTCGCTCTTGGACCTATCATCCGTCATTGTCGTAAATGAAAGTTATGCCCCTTGTGAAAAAATGTTAACGACAGTGTTTCACGAGCCCCCAGAGCCTGCAGGCCAAGAGAAGAGAAAAAAGGTCGGATACTACATCCTAGGTTCGCTTCTGGGAGAAGGAAAATTCGCCAAAGTTCGAGTTGGAACTCATATTATCTCCAGAGAACAGGTGAGATGTTGATAAAATTTTTAAAAATCTCTTTTTTTCATATTGCCCACCACTCTGCCCATATCTTTATTGCTTACTTTTCTCTCAACCACCCTATATCCACCAGTCTATTATATTTTTAGTTCTTACTTTTCTCTCACCCACTCTATACCAACAATTCTGGCCATTTTTCTAATTTTTACGTTTCTCTTGTCCATCTTATACCCACCATTCTATCCTCTTCTCTAGTTCTTACTTTTCTCTCACCCACAATGGTTGAATAAATTTGCCCCTCCTATTTTTAAATTTTAATGTTATATAAATTGTTAAGTTGTTAGAGTAACCCAACCTTGGGCACTCCTTATGGCAATATTTTTAAAAATGTCTGAGTTGAAGTAAATGCTCGAGGTGAGGATGTGCTAGAATTTGCTGATGTAATGCAAAATAGTGAGTAATTTGTATTATCCAATGCTTATGATTTACGAGAATGAGATCAGCCAATGGGCTGAGGCTAAAACTTTACTTGCTGTAGAGAAATCTATTGTTTGGTCACTTTTCACTGAAGTGGCAAGAAGAAGTCCAGTTTTGAAAGGCAGCCATTAGCTTAGTGATGATTTAACTTACTGGTTGAGAGAGAATGGACTTAGAAATATTTTGTTCATTTTGCTATTGATATGTTGTACTTGTGTTTTAATAACATGTATTATGCAAGTAGACTATTATTTCTAAAAATGTTTTAAGTAAGTTGCTTATTGTAGTATCTAACACTTGACATTGTTTTGATATGCTGTATTTATTATGCTGTGTGCATTTATCAGGTTAATAAATACTGTTGCAGGAAATTGTAGGTTGAGACTGGAATGTAAGAAAGAATGGAGTTATAACACGGAGTTTAGTGTTTGTTCTCTGCACATAGTTTGCAGGGACAAGTAGCCTTTTTATCTTTCAACATTTGATTTGAACCTTCTGGTTTACTGTTTGTAAATCACTGCATATTGCCTTGTAGCTATACACTTTATTTGGAAGAAAGGTCGTTTTATGTGCTACTGTCTATTAACTTGTTTTGTACATTAGTAGATAGCTAAGCTTTTTGTATCATTACAAAAATACGAATTTTGATAAGCATATCAAAGATAAAGAATGTTGATTTCATGAGTGATTAGGATCATTATGAACACTACATGGCTCAGTAGAATAAAGTGATCACTATGTTTCGTTGGTATCTGAGACAGTCATTGGAAATACGCTCTGCAGACGACAAAGGACATCTTTGAGTCACATAGCACGCGAGGGTATGACATAAGCAAGTGTTTTGGAAGTCAAGAGAACAGACGCCTGTTTTGCTAGTTTGAATTCCGGTTTTATAAATATTGCACCCAATACTATTTTCTAAGGATTTGAAAAACGAAATTATTTTTCTTTAATGTAATATATATTCTCAAGAGTTCGATGTCAGTAAAAACAAATCTACGATGCAATCCTTTCATTGCAATTCCTAAATCCAAATTTACATTTTTGTAAATCTATTGGAGTTCAAAGAAACATATGGAGATTCAATGTTACCTAATCAGTGGTCAGATCAAGGAGCGGGAGGGGAGGGGTCGGGAAGGAGAGTTATATGCATATCTTAGTTAAGATATCTCAAGTGACTAGGATTCGCTCCCGCTCGGGAGAAAAAAAAAACAGCTGTCGGGTGATCCCTAACTACTCCCTTGTTCAAGGTGTGTGTATGTGTAGTCTGTCGGATTGGGCGATGAATGGGGTCCTATGTACTATAGGCCAGGCACAATAAAAAAGAAACCATTTTGCAGTTAAAAATTCTAAAACAGTATTCAGTCGGTGCCCAGAGAAACAAACTTGTACCTAGAAAATCCTCCCACTCGAATCTTTTATTCCTTCCTCGGTACTACTATCTGTCTCTCTTTCAGAATAACAGTCATTCTGATTTATGCCTGCGGACTTTGAAAGTAGCGAAAGGTGGAAGCGAATGTGAAACATAATTCAGACAACAAAAGACAAGTTTCAGGAATCCACAATAAAGCTAAATGAAGCACGGAGCTAGCTTAGAAATTTTATTTTTAAACCAGAGTATATATACAATGTGAAAAAGAAAAGTACTAAAAATAAATTTAACCACGAAACGCTAACGACAAAATTTATACCTAAATAAAAAAAGAACGATTACTGTAGCTTTCTTTCCTTTCTTATAACTAGCATTCAGAATAATGCATATTGTTTTCTTTTTAAGTTGACTAACATGTTTTATGTGAAAACTTGAGCTTCTAGCAATATCAAGAAGAAAATAATTCAAAATAAGTAAGTAATCAATAGTTTAAAGAAAAGTTTGAATGCAAATCTAATTAGACTATAATTATAATAAGAGTAAAGTTATATTTTATTGTATTTCTATATTTTGTATTTTTAACAATTGCACTACGATTTAAAACACACAATCCTAAAGTTAATAATCATTAATGTAAAATGTAATAACACTAAACTTTGAAACATATCGCTGTTCGTTACTTAAATAAATTTTAAATATGGATTTCCAAAGTATCAGGTAAGTAAACTGGTTTACAACTTAACATAAACTTTGTTTCTTTACTTTGTACCTTAGGACAGCAATTATCTACCCAAGGAATTAATATTACTTTTATGAGACCCAAGGGATTAGCTTGGTCTTCTTGCACCGTTCGCTGTAAAACTGCCAGACTGTTTCAGGCCTGGTGATGAATTCCAGGCGTGTAATTGCCGATCGTATTTCTATATCCACAGTGAAATCTTTTTGAAAAGACGTGTCTTCTTTTGTACTGTTTTCACTCAGACACAGCTAAGTAGTCCATTGCGAAATGGTATCTGTTGACAGAAAAACAACCTCTGCGGGCGCCAAATAAAAGCTCATTCATCAAACGCATAATATCCTCTGTGAAAGCTGTGCAATTTCTTTTCACATTTTCAAATTTAAAGAATGAGAAAAAATCGTGGGGATTAGGATTGTCGTTTTGGGTTCCAAAGATGGCTGGCTGTGTTTGGTTCCAGGGGCGGATTGTCGTTTGTCATTTTGGGTCCCAGGGATGATTTGTCGTAGTGAGTTCCGTGGGTGGTTTGTCACTGTGGGTTCCAAGAGTTGATTGTCATGGTGGGTTTCAGGAGTATTCCCTCGTGAGTTCTTGGGGAGGTCTTCCAAGGGTGGATCGCCCTGGTGGATTATGGGATTGTTTCTCGTAGGAGGTTCCAGGGTTGGTTTGTCACGTTGAATTCTAAGGATGGATAATCGTGGACGTTTCCAGGCGTAGTTTGTTATAGTGAATTACGGGGGTGATTGTCATTTTGAATTCTAAGGATGAATTGTTATGGTGGATTACGGGTGTGATTATTTGTCGTGTTGAGTTCTAAGGATGAATTGTTATGAAGGGTTTCAGGTTTGCCGTAGTGGTTTGCATGAGTGGTTTCTCGTGATGAATTCCAGGGACAGTTTGTTATTGAGTGCCAGGCAGCATAATAACAAGTTAATTCAAATTCATCAATTTGATCAGTACTGCAACTAACTTATAAGTGCCGGTGCTAGACTCACATTTATGACTTTAATAATTCCTGATTCCTGATTCCGCTTAAATTATCATCTTTAAATTAGGTCACTTGCAGTGACTGTAGAGAACCACAAAGCAATTTTCATAACAGAAGATAATAAATAAAGTTACATTTACACAAATACGCTTCAATATATTACATTTAACAATAGACACTGAAAAGGAGATAAAATAACAAAAATATTCCATAAATAGGAATACAAGAATTAGTAATTCACTGTACTCAATCAGTTCCAGAAATTTTGTCAGCACAATCCTTATTAAATTTGCATCTCAGTATGTATGTTGACAAGTGTAAGGTCTTCTGGTCTCTATAACTAGTATAAGGTCTTCTGGTCTCTATAGCTAGTATAAGATCTTCTGGTCTCTATACCTAGTATAAGGTCTTCTGGTCTCTATAGCAAGTGTAAGGTCTTCTTCACTTTGTCTCTACATACATACTTCAATATCTGTCTCACTTTGTCACTACCTATATACTTCAATATCTGTCTCACTTTTCCATTGCCTATATACAATTTCTCTCGCTCTATGATCTATCTATCTATCTATCTATCTATCTATCTCGCTCTCTATCTATCTATCTATCTATCTATCTATCTATCTATCTATCTATCTATCTATCTGTCTGTCTGTCTTAATGCAACTGCACTTGGGGAAGAGTTGTCTTGAGTAAATGGTTTGCTGTACTGTGTATAAAAATCGTGTATGTACGGTTAAATGGAGACTTGAGTTTTCTATGATTATCGTTTGAATATTTTTTTAAAGACTTCTTGACATGTTATGTGCAAACAATGTATAGGATTCGCAGAATAATATGACTACAAGAGTCAACATGTTAAATCTTATCTCTTTGTTAGTCACTGAACGAGCTTGTGATCAATCCTCCCTACTAAATACATACTTCAGTATTTATCTCCCTTTGTCTCTACATACATACTTCAATATCTGTCTCACTTTGTCACTACCTATATACTTCAATATCTGTCTCACTTTTCCATTGCCTATATACTTCAATTTCTCTCGCTTTATTATCTATCTATCTATCTATCTATCTATCTATCTATCTATCTATCTATCTATCTATCTATCTATCTATCTATCTATCTTTGTTTTAGTGTTCTTTCTATCATTCTATATAACCCGTTAACTGCTTTAATCCACATTTCAAACATTCGTTGTCAAGTCATTTGTGAAGGCCAGTTCTCCCACCTTTTCTCTCTTAAATACAAGTTAGAAAGTACGATTTAATTCGTGCTACAAATCGCCGTTCAGCACCAGCAAAAGACACTCGTTCCGCACGACCTGTAACTATTGCAAAGAATTCGTCTTGCCGTCAACCGTTTTGTTACCGCGGCCGTAAAGGAAGAAGCTTTCACGAGAAGTACGCAGGTTGAATTCTCGCACTGTTTTACGACAATCGTTTCCCGTCGAGAAACTTAGGCAAACAAACGTGTGCTTTTTTCTGCCTATTTCTTTGCTAATCGTAGAAAAACTAGAGTGTAGAGTAATAAAGCATGTTGCTGTGGACTTTTAAATGTTTTCATTGCTACTATTTTATGGATTTCACGCGAATGAGGTTGTTCATGTTGCTGCCTGTAGTTGGATTCTAGCGAGTTCATTCTAAATAGATCATAATGTCCTAAGTTAACTAAGTTAATTTAATTTAGAAGCCTAAAGTCCTACGTTGCAAATTTTTAAAAATCTAATCTCTAAGACTTTTGTATCGGGTTGTATATAATGTCAGATTTAAAAAAAAAATAGTTCACAATGGCGTAAGAATGTGTGGTATGAAAGAATTTTGAGGTGATAATGACCATTTAAAGTGACTATACACAAGCACGGAAAGTAGGAATGGTTTGTTAGCAATGAATATTTAAATTGCATTGCAGGAACGCATGAAAACAAAAATGTTTTGCTGGTAGTAACTGTTTGACTGTAAGAATCCAAGAAATAACTAATGCTTTGCTGGTAACGGCTATTTAAAATGACTATAAGAATGCAACAACAACAACAAAAAAATAAAAGAGACTTTTGCTGGTAATGACTGTTTAAAGTGACTGTAATAATACATTAAATGTGAAAATGCTTTTTCTAGCAGTAGTGGTTGGAAAGCATTGAATGGAGAATGTTATGCTGGTAATGAATGGTTGCAGCGACTCTTGCAGTGCGTATCAATGAAAGAATATTTTGCTGATAAGACTGTCAAAAATCATTGAATGTTTGGTATGGTAACTTTCCTTAATTCGTGTCGGTTTGTAGATGGCAGTTAACTTGACAGAATTTGATTTCAATCTAGTAAAAGATTTTTCCAATAATAAAATTTAAAGTATTTTTTATTAGATTTGTATTTTTAACTTATAATAATATTGATTGTGACGACGACGACGATGGTGATGACAATGACGACGATGAAAAGAAAGAAAGAAAGAAAGAAAGAAAGAAAGAAAGAAAGAAAGAAAGAAAGAAAGAAAGAAAGAAAGAAAGAAAGAAAGAAAGAAAGAAAAATAATGCTTCAATTTCATAAGTGCCATTTAAAAATGAAGGCTGCATTTTGTTAATCCTTAAATACCATAAAATTCATTGAAATAAGTACGTGTATATATTATTTTACAAACGGCAAAATAAATCCGCACTTTCAACAACAGAGACTGAAAAGCCGTTTTCCGATTTAGTAATGAAAATGATTTACTACTCTATTTTGTTTACTGTTTTGTTTGTTGAAACAACTTCGCTTCAAAGTCACTATAATATTCAAGTAATTGCAAACGCGTTTCAGCCATTTGTATATTGTCGATTTTGAATATTTTGTATTTTTTAATTAGTTTTTAGCAGTAAAACTAAAAAGGCACACGAGGCCAGTCCCAGACTGTAATAATCTATCCAATCCAGTATAGGTGTTGATTCTTCTATGTTCAGTCAATTATCAATTTATCCCAAGTTTGGAAGCTGCAATACTGTTTACTGTTCCTTAGGGACGACGTCAATAGTTCCGCTGTCCCCTGCAACTTTGATCTTTCTCGTTATAGTTTCGGAAGTACGTCTTTACACGCGATCTCTGTGACCACTTCTTTAAAAAAAAATATATCGCGTTCATTGACCCGTTCTTCTCTGGTTAAACTGCTTCATGGTATGATGTAAATAAAGAAATAAAATTGGACTTTTAAGGCAATATGATCGAGTTCGATAGATTCTGTGGAAACATGGAAAGGTAATACGTTGTGTGAGATAATCCCAGACATTCAGACAGTCAGAAGTTTGAAAATAAACACGAACTCATCATTAGAATTTGACCTTTAACCTTGTCTTTTCCTTCAATAGATTTAGAGTCATTTTTGTATATTTCTCGTGAGTCCTCCCTTGAAAGGAACTAATAAATAAGTTTTGATTTAAACAACTTAACAAGTTCTATAGCGACTGCTCTCTCGACTGCTCTCTCGACTGCTCTCTCGACTGCTCACTCTCGACTGCTCTCTCGACTGCTCTCTCCATCAAACGTAAAATAAATATGTTCGTGACTTAAACAAAAACATGGCGGACTGTATGTAAGTCGAAGTGGCTAAAGGGCTCTCCCTCTACAAAGATTTCAGAAATAATAATACTAAGAATATATCTTTTCTGACTTTTTTTTTTTTTGTGGATAATTTTGGAATGACTTGAAAAATAAAACAAATTAATTTGTAGAAGTGGGGAGGAGATTATTATTGAACACATGGGATTTAGAGATTTTGTTTTAGCGAAAATTATCATTACTGTGTTTATCTAATTATGTACATCATCGCTAGATCTTTTGGTAATTACAAGCGGTGCTCTTTTTTTTTTTTTTAAAGCACTCTGTACAAAAGTGTATTAGTTTGAGGGAAAATCTCAGAATCAAATGGCGGGTGTAGGTTTCCATAATAGAAAGTTGTAATTATACTATGTCACTGTCAAAGTACTGCAAAGTACGTCCATTTTTACATAGAAATACGTTTCCAAGCGTGTTTAGATTATGAAAAAAAATACGCGCTTTGTTTTCAATAAATGTTTGTATAAAACACAATGCGATGCTTGGACATGTATTTTTAAATTAACTATGCGTGTATTAAATTTAAAATAGAATTTTTAAAATAAACATCAAATAGAATTTTGATGTTTATTTTAAAAACGATATACTTGTCTTCTTCTCTGTTTAAAACTTTGTGGGCCCTTCGTGTTTTGTAGGTAGCTGTGAAGGTTATCTCTAAACGTGTCATTGTTCAACACGAGTCTGCCCGGCGCAATTTCCGGCGGGAAGCCTTGCTTTTGCAGCATGTTTCTCATCCACACATTGTGCGTCTGTACGAAGCCATGGAAACCGCCAACTGTTATTATCTTGTGTTCGAGCTGGTAGAAAATGGCAGTCTTCACACACTCTTAAATGAAAAGTAACGTTTATCTTTCGATTTTGTTGTAATTACTCTATTTTATTTTTACTTCAATATTTTAATGTAAATACTTCCTTCGTAAAATTGTCATATTTTGTTTGTTTGTTTGTTTGTTTTAATTTTAGATGCATTGATTCTAAATTAAGTCGTGCGATTTTGATCCTATAATTTTTCTTACATTTTCTTGAATACCTTTATGTTACACTACACACATTGATATTGTTAATACTTCTTTTTCATCTGGAGTATTCCGAATGATTTTTTAAAACTGCTATTACATACCCACCCATCCTTTTTTCTTTGGAAAACCATATCTTGCTCTAATGGTCTGAAAAACTGCAGTCCTACTTCGTGTTTGTCATTAATGTCAAGTGTTAAAAAGAGAGGTAAAGTGGGGGTCATAAATTCTATCTTATTTGCAATCCTAAAGTCTTGTAATTAATTCACGGATAACCTGTTGACTTTGCCGCAGTTTGGAAAGATTACCTTTGAAAGTTGTTAATGATTTCTGTTCTGTGTACAATGGCAAGAGTGTCATTCTACACTGCATAGTCTCTTTATACAGCTTTCATTTTTAATAGTGTATGGTAAATTATATTGTTAATAGTGCTATTAAAACAGTATCACTGAAATAATAATTCAGTTTTAATTATCGCCCCTGATGTATTGTAAGTACTAGTACTATGTCTCTATGTTTCATCATTACTAGTTTTCATTAATGTAATTACAGGAATACGACAACATGAACTATGTAGTATACTTAGTTTACCAATCATTATAGATATCTTTATTAGTAACAATGTATTTATTCATTGATGTTTGTGTAAATATAATGCATCAATTCAGAAATCTTCACTAGTGAAAATAAAGTAATATCTCTCCATCAGTGTATATACTGAAATCATTATAGGTAGCAATAGTGGGTAAAGAAATATTAATGTATATTAACATCATTTATCATTACTGAAGTCGTCATTAATAGTAATATCTTCAAAGGTAGAGTACTAGTAAAGAAATACCACTAGGCAAATGACTCAATTATATTATATATATATATGTTCTTGTTGCGCAGAAAATATTTTACAGAAGCCGAGGCACGACAGTATATGCGACAGATTGTTTCAGCTGTAGATCACCTTCACAATTATAATATTGTCCACAGGTAACATTTTTTATATTTATCATATACAGTGCCAGAGTTCACAATAAAATAAAAAACGCCCAAAAGTTGCACTTCCTTCTTGCTGTTCAAGTTCTACTTCCTCTTGTTCTCGTCTTTGTTGTTGTCAAGTTCTTCTTGTTGTTTTCCCTGTCGTTGTTACCTTCTTGTATTTGTGGTCATGTTCTTCTTGTTCTTGTCTTTGTTGTTGCCATGTTCTTTTTGTCCTTGTTGTTAAGTTCTTCTTGTCTTTGTTTTCACGTTCTTCTTGTCCTCGTCATGTTCTTATTCTTTTCGTTCTTATCTTTGTCGTTGTCATGTTCGTGTTTTTGTAACTATTGATGCTATATTCTCCTTGTTCTTGTCTTTGCCATGTTCTACTTCTTTGATATTGTCTTTGATATTGTCTTGTTCTTCATGTACTTGTCTTAGATATTGTCTTGTCCTTCATATACTTGTCTTTGATATTTTCTTGATTTTCGTGTCCTTGTCCTTGCCGTCTTTCTTGTTTTTCTTCTTATTCCTTTTGGTGTTCTTGTTCTTGGTATTTTATAAGAAAACGTTTGCTAACTACTTCTGTTTCTGCTGCATTTCTTCTCTGACTGTCAGTGACAGTTAATGGCTCTTATTCTTTTCATGTTGTGCTCTGTTTATGTACTATCGAATAATTTAACTCTATGTTCAGTCTGTATTTGACTTTTGTTGCACTTGATTTTACATTTTATAGCATTCTTTTCTTCTTATTAAACTTGTTATTTCTACGCAGGGTGTCTCGTCTGAGATTCTGTGGATTGGTATTCGTAATTTGTCCAAGTATTGTCGTCTGAGATTCTGTGGATTGGTATTCGTAATTTGTCCAAGTATTGTCGTCTGAGATTCTGTGGATTGGTATTCGTAATTTGTCCAAGTATTGTCACGCGCAAGTTGTCTTAATCATGTTATGTTTCTTTCCTCTCGCGTCTTTGCCTGTCCCAGCGTAGCGTAGAGGTGGTAGTCAGTGGGTGGGGTGGGTCGTTAGATAAAACAGAGTAGACGTCTCCGGATGAGAAGATGGTCTCTCTGAATTGGGGAAATCGTGTAGCGTGAGGGTGTAGTGGGAGATAAATCTAGATATATTTACGAACTTTTCATATGTATTTAGCGCGGTTGCCCCATCGTACGATAGTTAGACGGATGGATGATTGGGTGGACGGATGGAAGCACGGATAGATAGATAGATAGAAATATTTTTCTACATACATTAATTTTAATGTTAATTTTCACAGAATAAGTACGCGCCAGTAGGAATGAGCAATTAAAAAAAAAAAACTAAGCAAGATTAGCTTATACAATGCACAAAGCCCAAGCTGGGGTCACATTATATACATTTTTTTCACATTTTAAATGAAAACTAAGTACAAAATGTCGAATTTATAATGACTCTGTTTAATTTAAATTTGTTTTCAAGCTAAAGTTTATCTAATACATTTAAAGAACATGAGCAGTGTATATGTATGTATGTCTGGCGTGGCGTGGTGTTGGAAGTTTATAGGTAGTACTATTAATAAAAATTAATATGAATTAAATATCGCATCGCGGCAGTCAACGATCCTCACTCAGTATTCAGTTCATTTGGCAGGCGTTCTATAGCACCTAATCATTCAGTTCTTTTGTAATGTGTTCTATAGCACGTAATCATTCAGTTCTTTTGTAATGTGTTCTATAGCACCTAATCATTCAGTTCTTTTGTAATGCGTTCTATAGCACGTAATCATTCAGTTCTTTTGTAATGTGTTCTATAGCACCTAATCATTCAGTTCTTTTGTAATGCGTTCTATAGCACGTAATCATTCAGTTCTTTTCTAATGTGTTCTATAGAATCTAATCATTTAGTTCTTTTGTAATGTGTTCTATAGAATCTAATCATTTAGTTCTTTTGTAATGTGTTCTATAGCATCTATTCATTTAGTTCTTTTGTAATGTATTCTATAGCACCTAATCATTAAGTTCTTTTGTATTGTGTTCTATAGCATCTAATAATTCATAATTAGCTATTATTCTGACTTCAAAATCCATATCCCTTCACTGACAATAGATAATGGATAAATGACAAATAATGAATAAATGCACGAAATATCACAGAACCTTTCAGGGATTTACTATCATTTAGTGTAATTACGAATACTGGAGGCAACAAATATGGCCGATACTAAACTGCAAACTCCCTATAGGACCGCACTCGATTGAATGAGTATTTAATGTGTCCCAGCCACTCCATAATTAGATCTCTGTGATCTAACGATGGTAATGTTATGAGTGTTATGTTACAGGGGTCTAACGACGGTAATGTTATGAGTGTTATGTTACAGGGGTCTAACGACGGTAATGTTATGAGTGTTATGTTACAGGGGTCTAACGACGGTAATGTTATGAGTGTTATGTTACAGGGGTCTAACGACGGTAATGTTATGAGTGTTATGTTACAGGGACCTGAGGCTAGGAAACTTCCTTCTCGATGGTGCTGGTGACATCAAGATTGTAGGTAAGAACTATGAAAATCAGTGAATGTTTTGATGGTAAGAACTATGAAAATCAGTGAATGTTTTGATGGTAAGAACTATGAAAATCAGTGAATGTTTTGATGGTAAGAACTATGAAAATCATTGATTGTTTTGATGGTAAGAACTATGAAAATCAGTGAATGTTTTGATGGTAAGAACTATGAAAATCAGTGAATGTTTTGATGGTAAGAACTATGAAAATCAGTGAATGTTTTGATGGTAAGAACTATGAAAATCAGTGAATGTTTTGATGGTAAGAACTATGAAAATCAGTGAATGTTTGATGGTAAGAACTTTGAAAATCAGTGAATGTTTTGATGGTAAGAACTATGAAAATCAGAGAATGTTTGATGGTAAGAACTATGAAAATCAGTGAATGTTTTGTAGGTAAGAACTATGAATCATTGAATGTTTGTTATAGAACTATGAAAATCAATATTTTGTTGGTAAGATCTATGACAAGTAACGAATGATTTAAATTAAGGACTATGAAAATCAATGAATATTTTGTTGGTAAGAACTATGAAAATCAGTGAATATTTTGTTGGTAAGAACAATTAATGAATGTTTTTAAATTAAGGACTATGACAATTAACGAATGTTTTTGAATTAAGGACTATGAAAATCAGTGCAGGTTTCATAGGTAAGAATAAAGGAATACGCATGTGTTTTGTACTTAAAATTTTCAAATATCATTATTTCTTCTAAGAAAGAAAAATTTTAATTAATTTATATTCATATATAAAAATTACTGACTTAGTGAATTTGTGTACATCAATTAGTGGAAAATCAGTAAATTTTATAAGTGCGAATGTATGAAATTAGTTATGTTTTGCATAACAATTTTTTTGCATATATTTTTAATTAGTAAATTGATTTGATTACAAAATTTCGTACTACACTGAATGATTTGCAGTGTGAATTGATTGTGATCGGTGAATATTTTCTGATGCGTTTCAAGTCGATGAACTTTTCATAAGTAAGAAAATAAACATGGAGTGGATGTTCGCATGAGTCACATAAATATACAGTTAAAAATGAAGTGGATGTTCGCATGAGTCACATAAATATACAGTTAAATATGAAGGGGATGCTCGCATGAGCAAGAAGTGAATATACAGTTGAATATATAAGGGATTGTGCTTGAGCAAGAAGCAAAGTGAATATACAAGTAATTTTATAACTTCGGTTGAATGAGCATCACTTGTTGCATATTTTAAAACTATAATGTGTTTTGCTACCAAAAGACTGCTATCCTTAAAAATCAATCCAAATTTTGAGCTCAGTAAAGTATGTGATCGTATTTTCATTTAATGCTTAAATAGAAACAAGAGTTGTTGGTAGTGGGTGTTTCAACATAAAGAGGAGAATTTGTTCTAAGTGGAATGTTCCCAACAGAGAGCTTTCTGTTTTCTGTGACTATATATGTTTTGTCTGAGTGTGATGTAGCAAAGAGAAAGCATCTGTTTTCTTACACTAGCTTGTGCTCAGTGTTTCACGTATTAACACGGAAGCGGTCTATTTTTTCTGTGACTAGATTTTGGGCTAAGCATCATGTTCCAAAGGGAAAACTCTCTTCATACGCAGTGTGGGTCTCCAGCTTATGCTGCACCAGAAATTTTTGGGAACCGTCGCTATGGACCGCCAGTTGATGTATGGAGTCTGTGAGTTGTTATTGCACTTTCTGTTATTTATGCACATGAATTCTTGAGACTGGACTGAATCAGTGCCTAGACTGCAAGTTTTATTTCACTTTGAATCTCTTAAATTCGCATGTCGCACGAATGATTGTTGGTGTGTAATTACTGTTTGGTTTGTTGTAAAAGTTTTTTGCTTATATATTCTTTCGTTTCTGGGGAAGTGGATTTACGTTGCGTATGTGTGTGTGTGTGTGTGTGCCTGTGCCTGTGCCTTTAGCTGCGGGCATGAGTTGAATGAATTTAGCACATGAAACCAACATCGATTCACCTGCATGTACAACACACACACACACACACACACACACACACACACACACACACACACACACACACACACACACTCACACACACACACACACACACACGCACACACATGCGTACATATATTTATACACACACCTACACATACACATATCACTTGTACATATATTGTGAAAGCACGTATACTGGGATCAAAGAATTTGCATACTCGCTATCAATATGGGGAATTCCCAAAACACTTCATTCTGTGGCTTTATTTTAAGATCGGATTTTCCTCTCTTCCCTCTCCTTTCCGTCTCCATCCTTACTCTCCCATCAAATCCATCAACATGTACATATAAACAGACAGGCATACTTGGACTACGTACGTACGTATATGCAAGAACGGCATGCAAAACCGGACACACACACAACAAAATCTGTCTTAGATTATAGTTCGCCTTATGGAAACAGTTCGTCTGTTTGCTTCTTTCACACTAAATCATTATCATCAAGGCCACATCGAACGCTGCTTCGTGCTAAATCATTATCATCAAGGCCACATAAAACGCTGCTTCGTGCTAAATCAATCATCAAGGCCACATCGAACGCTGCTTCGTGCTAAATCATTATCATCAAGGCCACATAAACGCTGCTTCGTGCTAAATCATTAGCAAGGCCACATCGAACGCTGCTTCGTGCTAAATCATTATCAAGGCCACATAAACGCTGCTTCTGCTTCATGCTAAATCATTATCAAGACCACATCGAACGCTGCTTCGTGCTAAATCATTAATTATCATCAAGGCCACATAGAACGCTGCTTCGTGCTAAATCATTATCATCAAGGCCACATAGAACGCATTTTCATGCTAAATCGTTGTCATCAAGGCCAGATCTAAAGTAACTCCACGCTAAATCATTTTCATGAATACATTTCCTTTCTAAGTTATATTAAAATCTAAGTCTCCTGAATGTAGCACTAAACATGAATGTTGTGGAAATACAGTAGATATTGCAATTATACAATAATACTTTAATAAGTTATTAACTCTGTATTAAAAATACACAAACAAGTAAAATAAAATTTAAAATTTAAAATAACTAAGAAACTAATCCTAAACTGAAAACATATTTACTGTCAGTACTAGTTAAGTCGTTTTTTTCTGTCGGTTTATTGGTTTAATTAATTTACAGTTGACTCATAGTAATCTGCAAATTAAACTTGTCCGTGACATTAATTACTATACAGTTAACTCATAGTAATCTGCCACTTAAACTTGTCCGTGACATTAATTACTATACAGTTAACTCATAGTAATCTGCCAATTAAACTTGTCCGTGACATTAATGAACTTGCGAGAGAGTGTCACAATATCGATTGTCGATTCCTTGAAATGAATGTTTCCGAATTTCTTTTACATTGAATTTTTTTTCTTAAGTGATCTTCATGCTGTTCTTTTTGGAGGTACCTAAAGCTTAGTGAAATTTCTTGGAAATTAGATCAAAGCTGTAAATAGCATTAGATTGCTAAAACTTTCTGACATTTCTGAAAATTAGATTGAAGCTATAAATAATATTATATTGCTAAGCATTCTGACATTTGTGGAAATTAGGTCGAAACTTTAAATAGCATTATTAATGACATGTCATGAAAAGGAATTGTTGAGCTTTGGAAGTTTTAAGCGTTGAGTGCAATGGGCACTGTTTATTCATCTAAAGAAATGATCGCACTAGAAGTGTTTGGTACACACAGGGGGAGTTATTACGCGGTCGGAATTCATTACTCAGATCATCAACCTTACAGAGTCATTACGTCACATTTCTGCACAAATAGAAAGCTTCATTTAAAAAATCCCTCGGCTTTTGTAGCGCTCTCATTTTAAAAAATGATTCATTTACGGGGGCTGGGGGAATTAATTTAATTTAAAATATATTTGCGGCTTCTGATTCAAGACGATTTACATTTTAAAAATGGTTCATTTACGGGGGTTGGGGGAATTAATTTAATTTAAAATATAATATATTTGCGGCTTCTGATTCATGACGATTTACCACTAAATTTGATATTTGTTTAAAACCCAGCTCCTCAATTAATTATTCACGGATTAAAGTTATTATTTGCAACATGCTACCGCAATACTTTTGTTGATTCCCAATTTTCTTCCTAAGTAATGAATAAAGAAATAATATTTTTGTTTTTATTTCCCCTTAGCGGAGTATGTCTGTACTCTATGGTTGTGGGTCATCTCCCTTTTCACCTTGACCCGCCCACTAATATGGCACAGCTGCACGCGCTCATTCTTCGCGGAGCCACTTTTCCGCCATTCCTCACAGAAGGTACAGTATATCATTAGCAGTTGGATTCTGCACCAAATGTAGAATTTAGCTAAATAAAACTGTTCTTCCTGTGGCAGAGTAAATTTCCTCTCCCTATTTCTGGACTTAATTGTTATATAGATTGTTAAATTGTCGAAGTGACCAGACCTTGGGCACTCCTTATGATGGTATTTTTGTAAATGTCAGAGTTCGAGTAAACACTGGAGTTGAGAATATGCTAAAAACTGCTGATGTAATCCAACCAGTTCCAACTGGATAAGTATTTTTTTATTTTACAATGGTTAAGATTTACGAGAACGAGACCAGCCAATGGGCTGAGATCAATAGAGAATTCTATTGTCTGATCACTTGAATTTGGTTTGACAAGAAGTCCGAATTTGAAAGGCAGCCATTAGCTTAATGTGAATTAGAAGCCTTTTTTTCTGTGTATGATTTGAACATCCTGGTTTACTGAGTATAAACTGCTGTGACAGACCGTGGTAGAGGTGGGGAGCAGTGTGTAAGTGTAGAGCTAACATTACACCCCGCTGATATGGCAAATTATGCTTAATACATCAAGCAATTTCTGGTACAAGGAAGTTACTGGAAATTGCTATAATTGCTGTTCTGCCTGAGGGAGCTAAATATAGTAAATGCGCCCAAGTTAACCCCAAGAAAATAGCAGTGAATCAGTGTCCTACAAACATGATGTGGAACTGATGTCATAACAGCGAACAATAAACTTGTGTCTTTGTTACAAAAGCGCATGAAAGACTATTGAGACACCACCTAAATCAGGTTACAACGAAACTATTATCGCTTATCTCTAATAACTTTATTTATATTCTCTGATAAGGACTGTCCTGTAATTGTTAAACTGTATTTTTTGGATATAATGTTGTGTAGTAAAAAAATTATTCGAATGTGGCTTCGTGGAAATATCAATGTCAAGTAATCTTTGTCATTGTATTTGTTATATGTATATTTGATTGTTGATTTAATAAATTTATTGTTAAATTTATTGACCTTCTTACACACATTGATATCTTTATGTTGGAGAAGAAAGTGGGTGGATGGGGGCTCGCTAAATATAGATTAAAGACTGATTTGTCTTCTCTTTTAGTACGAAGTTTTCCACTTACGAAATAGTGTGTGATGGTAAGTTTTTGTCTTTTAATGTTGTGGAAGAGAGAAAACGTTTACAGCGCCTGTATATCCGCCAAGTGATAATGACGAGTGGTGCCTTCTGGAGAATTATTAATAACATAAATTAAGATTCTCATCGCTTGTAATTAGTTATGGATGATTAATTAATTAATAATAATATTAAATATTGTCATGGGGAAGGGAGGTAGAGGTCTAAATTATTTTTTTTAATTCACTGTTTACGTCAACTATCTGGTGTCAAAGTCAGTGACCACTGCATTAAACAATCATTATTATTTTATTAATGCTAGTGAAGAACGTAATTTATACACAACAAACAAAACACTCACTATACTTTTCTACAGTTACTTATAATTCAAAGCTAAGCTACACTCATAATTTTATTAATAAATCTGTATTGCCAATTATTATACAGTTAATGCTAAGACTTAAAGTTTTGTGTATTGATCTGTGTGCATAGTTTTTACTATTGTAATGTTTAGAGTGAATGATTGGTAAAGAAGAATTGTTATTTCTGAAATATTTTAAGTTCAGTGTGGTATATTTTACCAAATGCAGTACTTGTAATTTTTGTATAGTAGAATTTGAAGTGCACTGAGGTACAGGTATTGTGTATGTGTTTGAGATAACAAGAACAAAGGGACATTTTTTAAGAATCACATGCTCTACATGACAGGAGTTATGTAGCATGGCAATATTGCCTGCTTGCAGATTTTTTCGTGTAACCCTCAGACAACAAGTGAAAAGATTACGAACTTGAAGCAGGAATAAAAAGTGAATGTAAAAAAGAGACAGTAGACAGTTCAGAATTTGTTTTTGAGAAAAGAAAGAGTTGGGATTTTACCTTTAGGAAAGAGACACTTCAGAGTTTGTTTTTGAGGAAAAGAAAGAGTTAAGATTTTAAGAAAGAGACAGTTCAGAATTTAATTTTTGAGGAAAGAAAGACAATTGAGAATTTGCAGTTAGAATTTAAGATTTTGTCTTTGAAAGAAAATAATGGAGATTTTGCAGTGGAGATTTTGCTTTTGAGGAAGAAACAGTTGAGTTGAGAATTTGTTTTCAATATGAGAGAAACAGACAGTCTGAGTTGTGAATTTGTTCTTTTTGGAATGTAGTTTGTTTTCAACATCAGAAGAAATATGTAGTTTGAAACACCAGATGAAAGAGACAGTTGGAGAGACTAGGAGAAACAAACAGAAAAAGGAGGAAATTGGATTTATATCTTTGTGTGTCTTTCTTTGTCGCCATATTGAGTGCCCCATGAAGTTATGATGGTAAAGTAATTGGACAACTCAATGCAGTGAAAGTTCGCTGGAAAACAAGTCCTCACTTTGGTGGCATAAGTTGTATGCCGTTACAGTGTAACAACCAGAGGCCTTTGACCGTACATATTCCAAGAGTGGAGCGCTTTGCATCTGGGCAGTTGTTCTGATGAAGGACCACACCTGCGAGGGCACATCACTGACGGCGAGGTGCGACAACGACTTGTTGCTAATGGCAGAAACTGAGAGCCCGCACGACCCAACCTAGATACAGGCAGTCAACTTTTGTATCATGCTGAGTGCTGATCATGTGACACAAGGGGGGGGGGGGGCTTCAGGAGGAGGCCAGGTACAACCAACCCATGAAAGGTAACCTTGTTTTAATGACGTCTCTACTCCGGTTGTGTTCTTCTATTTTTCTATACATTTGTATCATCGTTCATGCCACAATTCGTATCATCATTCCACTGGACTCAACCTATTCGAATTTTTGAAGGGTGTAAAAATAACTGTGAGTAATCAAGATTATATATACACTAGAAAAAACCTCAGTGCACTTAACTTAGTTATGAGTATTTAAGGCTAACTAAGAATTTGATATTTAAATTATTATCCAGTGTGCTCAAATGTGGGGCAGGTAAGTAGCTTCTGGACATTTTTTCTGACATTTTAGATATAATCATACGTCTTGCATTATAACTGTTGACAGTGGAAATTGTCACATTATTGTTTTCTGAATTTGTTGCTTTATCATCACTCATGGACTAAAAGTTACCCTTGTTCCCAGAAAGAGTATTTATGATGGATAATTTATAAACACATGAGAGGGACCCAATAAAATAATAAACTTAATTTTTATGCATCAAAGATAAATATCTTGTCTGCTGTCATTTTGAGAGGGGGGTGAGTGTAGTTGTTTATGTTTGCCTTTGTCTTGTATCGTCCCGTATGTGTACATTTTTCATTCCATTTGCAATCTTGCATGCAAACACGTCAGCATATATAACCCTTGCACGCATAATAAAAAGAGCCAGGCAGACGTCTGTGTGTGGACAGCTGTGATGGACAACAAACAGTTCATATGTGGTACTGACAATTACCAACCACCTCTGCTTCACTCTTGGAGATGGAGGGGGGTGTTTGTGACAACCATTAACTTGTGGCATTGGCATCACACTCCCAACTAAGTATACATTCGCTACAATATTTAGTTAAATCTATATGTATTTCTTTAGATGAATAAAGCTGTTTTCATAGATTTGCTCTATGTGTTTATTTTGCTAAATAATAATTTGCTATGCCTCTTTTGTACCCTTGCCATGATACTCCTTACAACTAAACAGGTTAACGATATGTATTGCACTCAGGAATCTCAGAAAAATAATGAAGTCAGGTAAGGCAAATTGGTAAAGCAACTCTTTCATTTATATTTATGTCAAACTATTTTTCAATTTTGACACGTTTTTCAATACCACATGCAGCTAAACATTCTAGCCAAAATCTTTTCTGCAAAACTTTGTGTGAGGCTATGAATTCATTGCATATTTAATTAGTAATTTTCTCTAATTATTAATTTGTGATTTTATATTTTGTGTACTTGTAACATTTCGTTGTTCCCTGATTTAATTGTATTATATTATTTCTGTGACCTAAGTACTCACTATTATTACTTCTGCTGTTGTTTTTTATTTTTATTTATTTGAACTTAAAATGTTTGCTGAAATGAATTGATGTTATGTTATTCAGTCATGGAAGATTATCTTTTTCATATAGTGCTAACTTTGATGTAAAGCTAAACCTTTTATATACCAGGATATTCTATCGAATTGATTCAAGGCAGGGTGCTTGGCTCTCTAGGTCGTCTAGGAGATGAAATCCCTAAGGTTGATCCATCCACTGCACTAAGCTATCTGCTAATTCACGGCATGAAGGCACCTGCTAGGATTAAACACCATAATGACGTGTTTCTAAAGAGAAATTAGTGCTTATCAGTTTGTTTACCTCTTAAACGCCAAGGGACACTAGGCTTTCTTGCTGAGGTTTGCAAATATACTTCCCTCCGCTCCCCCTCCCCCCCCCCCCGAAAAAAATGTCTTGCAAATTTGTAGAAAATGGATTAGCTGGCTTAATTTCATACAGTAGTATGCAAGTCATGCGGCTAAATCTGGAATGGGGTGTGCACCATTTGTGCGTGTGTGAAATTGGACGTGTGCTGGAAGAACTTCATCCCGATATGAGCAGTTTGCAAGCATCGAGATTTTACCCTAGCCTGTGGGTGGTATGTGTTTGAATCTAGCGGATACTATTACTAACGTGAATAAGTATTTTTTTCCCCTGACATGACCTGTGTTTGGTATTGGATTGGGTCTGGAAAACACTAACGTGAAGAAGTGTTTTACCCTGACCCGACCTGTGTTTGGTATTGGATTGGGTCTGGAAAACACTAACGTGAACAAGTGTTTTACCCTGACCCGACCTGTGTTTGGTATTGGATTGGGTTTGGAGGACACTAACCTGAGGAATTGTTTACTTAAGACCTCTAAAGTTTCCAATCCGAACGATCTCTCTCAGCACGCTTACATAACTACATTTACAGGCTTACATCATATGAATCAATATACGTAAAATATAGACCTACATACAGGCTTACATCATATGAATCAATATACGTAAAATATAGACCTACATACAGGCTTACATCATATGAATCAATATACGTAAAATATAGACCTACATACAGGCTTACATCATATGAATCAATATACGTAAAATATAGACCTACATACAGGCTTACATCATATGAATCATACGTAAAATATAGACCTACATACAAGCTTACATCAAACGAAGCAATATACCTAAATAATAGATCTACAAACAGATTACGTGAAACGAAGTAATATACATAAATAACAGCTTACATAAGGGTTACGTCAAACAAAACAATATACACAAATAATTCATACACGCTTACATCATATGAAGCAATATACATAAGTCATACATAGAGGTTTACATCATACGAAGCAATATATATAGCTAATACATACAGACTTTCATCATACGAAACAATATACATAATACAGACATATAGAAATTATCAACCATCTTCTGTGTACCGACTTTAGACTTCTGCCACCTAAATGACGATTTCGTGCCTTCAACATAACCGGAATTGGTAGAACAAGAGTTATGTAGCAACAGCGATTACACATGACCGGAATTGGTATAGCAAGAGTTATGTAGCAACAGCGATTACACATGACCGGAATTGGTATAGCAAGAGTTATGTAGCAACAGCGATTACACATGACCGGAATTGGTATAGCAAGAGTTATGTAGCAACAGCGATTACACATGACTGGAATTGGTATAGCAAGAGTTATGTAGCAACAGCAATTACACATGACCGGAATTGGTATAGCAAAGTTATGTAGCAACATCAATTAAACAAGACTTTTGGTGACTATACATAATTCCTACTGGCATTGACAAACAATATTGTTTGCATAATGTAGTATGAAGTAATGCATTATGATGTGTACAATTTTATGAAGCGTGTTGGAAGCAATGTATTATGATGTGTACAATTTTATGAAGCGTGTTGGAAGCAATGTATTATGATGATATATGCTATCATAATTTGTATTGCGATGCATTATGTTGTATGATGTGATGAGCTGTATTATGAATTATGTACTATGCTGTATTTTATTTGAGGTGTGCTGTGAAGCAATGTACTATGACGTATGTTATTATTACCTGAATTGTGAATAAATAAATGTATTATGTATTATTATGAGGTATATTGTGAATATAATGTTGGATATAATGAGCTGTAATGTGAAATAATGCATTATGTTGCTCGTTATAAAGAGCTGAATGGAGAAGTAATTTGGTATTGTGTTTGTTTTAATGAGCTGAACTACAATTATCCCTGAGAGTAGTGTTTTGATTTCATTGATTGCATGCATGAATGCATAAGTAAAAACTTGTATGTGTACATTCATACAGACCTACATGCATACCTTTCTACGTACGTATAAACATACACACGATGTTATTTGCATGCCAACGAGTTTGAAAAATCCGGAAGTGGTTGAGAAATGCGCATTTTTGTAAATACATACACAATGATATCCACATGCATACGAGTTTGAGAAAACCGAAAGTGGTTGAATACGCACTGGACATCTGACAGTATTGCGTAATTCAGCAAAATAGTTAACAAAATGTGATTTTATTAATTTCTTTGTGTGTGTGTGTGTGTGTGTGTGTGTGTGTGTGATATATATTATATAGTACTACTAATAACAAGATTGCGAACAGTTAAATAATGAAACCACTGTAACAAGATTAGTTCAGAAAGCCATCTGCTGCAAGCTTTGTACAAGATGGACTGTGAAACTGCTATTAATTATAGAAACAACTTTTGACTTTGCATTTGAATAAGGGACCTGAATAACTGTCTTCATAAAAATATCACTTGCATACTTAACGTTTATCATCAACTGATCATATATAATATCACATCTTTAATATTAATGTTTTTATTAAATATTTTTCTACCCTGAATCTCATATTTTCTCATGTCTCTTCTTGTCTCTCTATCTTTATTTGTTGTTGTATTTTTGTCTTGATTTTGATTTTGAACTTTCTTTCTTTCTTTCTTTCTTTCTTTCTTTCTTTCTTTCTTTCTTTCTTTCTTTCTTTCTTTCTTTCTTTCTTTCTTTCATGTGTAATGTCATTGTGTGTTACTTTAGCATATTTGAGTATGGAACTCCAAATAATTCTACTGTATTCGAATGCTACTATCATTAATACAAAATGTTATGGTTTCTCATATTCTAGCTCTTCAAGGACTCCTGTCAGGCATGCTGGAAATCCAAGAGAGTCGACGTCTATCAATATCCAAAGTCTTCTCTCACCCGTGGCTGACATGCAACGGTTTTCAGCCGCTCGTGCGGCAAGTGGAGTCATCAAAACCCTCAATAGACAACGCCATCGTCAGTTATATGACCTCGGTTGTTGGCTTCAATGAAAATGACGTCATTCAGTCAGTGACGGAAGGAAAGCTAAACGCGTCATATGCTACGTACCATCTACTCAAACAACACATGTTTCATAGACCTCGTGGAGTAGACAGTCCTGTCGTCACCGACAGGAAAGACGTAACTAGTGGAACTCAGGGTCGCCCACCAAACAGTTGGGCAGAATTCGAAGACACCCGCTCGTCGCTCAGCCAGACTCCTAATTCCCAGAATTCCCAGACAACTTGCGACCGACCTTCGCGTATTAATACCTGTGAAGGGAACGGAAAGCTTGCCCAGAACAGCGAAACCAGTGATGTGTCCAACTCCTACAAAGATTGTATCAAGCACTTGAAGGCGGTTAGAGGGAACACGAGCAATATGACCATGTTAGGGAAACATTTCGCCGCAATATCGAAAGTCGACGATCAGAATATTCAGACTGATCAAAGTTATTTAGATAGCAAAATCAAGCTCCCGAGTTTAAATCTAAACAAGAGCGTATCGAAATGTCAGCCATCTCATAGCAAAGGGACCGTGCGCAACCATTTAGCGAAAAATGGCTCCCTTAACCCGAGTACCAATCATAATCACCTAAAAACCGATAAAAACGTCGTACTAAAGCCTATGATTCAGTCTTCGAAGAATATCAGAGAAAGGATCAATATCTGTGGCAAATCTCCGTTTCGTGATAACAAAGACAGCATCGGCGATGGTCCTGGCGTCGAAGATTACTTCAGTAACACCGAACGCAAGCACATCCTGCAACGGACCGCCTTACTCCATCGAGAACTGTTCGAAGACCTCAAAGCCAATCCGCCGCCAGCGCCACCGAATACAGCACACGGGGACCGCCCCGCTGAGGAACACTTCGAAGGACCAATTCTGGACTACCAGCCGTCATTAGACCAGGAGGGAACTGTTAATAGTATGTCAAATTCGGCCTCCCAGCTTTCGCTGCTGGATGCTTCCGAGTGCGAGAAGCTGAGCCTTCTCATGCAGCAGGGGCTTCGCTTAGCCAAAGAGACCATGACGCGCGGCTACAGGCCACTGGGAATGTCGTTTGTGGCGCCGCTGTCATCACCCAAGACACTGACAAACCGTTACCCGGATTCCATTTCAAGGAGAATGATCGGGAGCATCACTACCAACTTCAGTAAGTATACGGAAGTCTGTGAGCACTTCCGGCTACAAAGTGAGTTATGGCTTTCAGTTCGCAAGATTTTAGAGCACTGCGTGACGAGGCGGATTCGTGTACTCAGCTTTAATCTGTTTAGTGTTGAAAATAATGGTAAATGAAGTAGGAAATTGATGTTAATCTGTTTAGCGTTGAAAATAATGGTAAATGAAGTAGGAAATTGATGTTAATCTGTTTAGCGTTGAAAATAATGGTAAATGAAGTAGGAAATTGATGTTAATCTGTTTAGCGTTGAAAATAAAGGTAAATAAAGTAGGAAATTGATGTTAATCTGTTTAGCGTTGAAAATAATGGTAAATGAAGTAGGAAATTGATGCAGATATTTGTGTAGAGCCTTTTAGCGTACGATAACCTCCCCTTACCTTCTTTTAATGTATGATAATCTCCCTTTATCCTCTTGAAAATAGAATCTTTATTTGGACCGTGTGGTTATCGCCGCGATTTACTGTTTTAATTTGGCAATTCTTTCCAGAAAATATTGTTTTAGCTTCAGCCACTTCACCGAAGACCGAATCAAGATATAGTTTTTTTCATGTCAAACAGACTTGGTTGTGTATTACAGCGCTAAACCTGAGAAGATATTTCTATCAATCAACTCTGCAGCTGGAAAAAAATCAATAGTTATGAGCTTAAACTAAAACGACGTGTCAGAATATCGTTACCAAATTAAAAACAAGTTTTAGTAGATCCCCACTAAAACTGAAAGGAGATATTTATCGTTCTGCACTAAAGATAAAAATAATGATTAAGTATGTTCCTCGCCTGCTACTATAGTGGTTAAGAATATTCACTTCTTTAACTGCATGTATGGTGATTCAGTAGTTTAAAACTGAAAGAGGAAAGATAACGGATAGGTATGAGTGCATGTCCCTCTTCTGCCGTGAATTATACTTACTGCACGAGCATTATATTAATACAAAATCAGCGAGGGAAAGCGGTCTTTTAAATATGTTAAATGTGTGTGTGTATATATATATATAATAATAAAGAAATTGACTGCTGTCGGATCAATGCTCGTCTAAGGAAAGTCTTTAAGAGTTCCTTGAGTGCGCAACTGTTCGTGGACTCGAGATTATCTTTCTATATATATATATTATATTAGTTACTTTTCTACAAGAATATTAATTAGTTATCTTTCTATATATATATATTATATTAGTTACTTTTCTACAAGAATATTAATTAGTTATCTTTCTATATATATATTATATTAGTTACTTTTCTACAAGAATATTAATTAGTTATCTTTCCATATGAGTCTTAATTAAGACCTAAGCAGCTGTCAAGCTTAATGAGAAATCTTAATTTAAATGATCCTAATGAACTGACTTTTAATTAATTTGGCTCCACACCACTCCCCTAAAAATCAAACCTAAAGACTAAGAACAAAAACAGACTAATGAGCAGAAGAATATTAATGACAAACATAAAGACTAAGAACAAAAACAGACTAACGAGCAGAAGAATATTAATGACAAACATACGATGAACGTAAATTGAATTATAGAGACAAAGATTGACGCAGGGTTACGTTTATCGCTCCTAACTGGACAAGGAATATGGACACTCCGAGACTGGACACTCTAAAATTGCCCGTATTCATCAAGTTAATAGGCAATCACTCTAAAGACTTCACACTTGTAGCAGTCGGGGTACGATTTAAATAACCATTACTTTCATACTTGTAGCAGTCGGGGTACGATTTAAATAACCATTACTTTCATACTTGTAGCAGTCGGGGTACGATTTAAATAACCATTACTTTCATACTTGTAGCAGTCGGGGTACGATTTAAATAACAATTACTTTCACTCACAGAAAATAGTAATACAATCAACAACAATACTGAGAAGTGGCTAAATTTGAAATAGAAAATAAAAATATGACTGTGAGCAGCTGAAGTTGCCTCTGGACACAAGATGAAGAAGGTTCAAATCATAGAGTTATTTCTCAATCCCAGTAATAGGAAAGAGCACAATTTATCGAACACATAAATCAAGATCGGGTAAACGAAGATAAAGTTGACCTCCAGAGCACATGTATGCGTGGATATCCAAGGAATGTGGAACACGCATGTCGAAATACAGAGGGTCTGGGTACTTGAAGTCTTAGATTCGTGAAGAGTGAAATTCTAGAAACCGGTTATATCCCCGAAACCTTCCGTGAACAGTGAAGCATTTTGTTCATCTAAATTCAAATCTTGCCCATCTTTCTTTCGGGAAATTCTGAATTACCCTTGTTAACATAAAACATTCTTGCAAAGTATGCTAATTAATCATAACAATAGCAAACGTTTTGTAATCAATATAAGAATATCAGAAAATTTAGTCCTAAAGAAAGGGACAAAACCATTTTTTACATTCCTTTCACCAATTTACTTATTTATCAAATCTACCTTGAAATACATTATTTTTATGGAAATAATTAATTTGTATCTAATTGAACTTTGCTGGAAAGGTTTAAACCCATGATCAGAAATTCCCTAATTGTCCATTGCTAAAACTGTATGTTCATTGATATGAAACTTTCATTATACGCATCCTTTCTCATGGATAAGTTTTACTTACAAGACATTCATAAGGTTTGATTGACATCTCTGCCAAGCCCTAATCACGTGACTCGAGCCTCTGGTCACGTGTCTTATGCAACAATATGCCAGTAATGGTCAATGGTTGTGCCCCGCTGGTAGCTTCATCACCTTCGTCATATCTGTCGTCAGTTAGTTATCTGTCGTTTCTTGTGGTTTAAATGCATTACGCATTACATAGAGTATCTAGCCGTACTCACAATTAATACCTCCATGATTTTCACGGACTGTTTAGCAAACACACTGCAAAGAAGGGATGTTCACAGGAAGTGAATGGTGTACAAAAAGCCAAGTTAAATGTATGGCTAACAAAATACATAAAAGGGATGGTCACAGGACGTAAATGGTGTTCAAAGGGCTAAGTTAAATGTTTAGCTAATAAAATATTTCTGTCCTTCATGATAGGTCTGTTCTCAAGACATATCTGTCATGACTCGTCTGTTCTCAGGACATTTCTGATTTCAAGATATCATTTCCCAAGATTAGTCTTTTCCAGTATCAAGAAATATTCTGTGAGTTTTTTAATTTCCATATTTTTCTTGTGGTTTAAATGCATCTTTGTTGGTAAACTATAAGCCTGTTCCCGTAAGCATGTTTACTTGCACTTAATTTATCATTTTGCATTTCAGTTTTAGAGATGTTTTTACTTTCTAAATATTGTTCACTTGAGGATGTTTAATTCCATTCGTACTTATATTATGTCCCAGTTTGTTGGAAGTAGGGCTTTTTAAAGGATAATCACTCTGTTGAATCATCATTGTTGTCGTCAACATCATCGTCGTTAGTAGCAAGAGTAGTAGTCGTAGTAGCAGCACCAGCATCAATTAAAAATTACAAATATTTTATGACTGTGAACATGCCAAGAAAACCCTTATCATTATGACCATTATGGAAGGACAACCAGCCAACCGGAACTCTCCTATCAAAATCCTTCGACGAACCTGCGCAGACGTCGCATATTTGCATAGAAAGTAAATGCACACGTCAGAAGTGGGCGGGCTTTGTATACGTAATTGATTAAACAGCATGCATACATAGGCAGCCAGGACCGTGCAATACAATTGTATTGATAGGTAGTTGTAATTCATTGAATGAATAATATTTTTTTGTCTTTAAAATGTGAGTTGTCTGCTATATTCACTGAATGAAAGATGGGTAAATGAAATAACTTAGCACGCGTGCGCACACTCACCAAATAAACATGCGTAACTGGCGTACGCATACAAAAGAATATCTATGCGTAGAAACACACACACAACAAATCATACGCTCAACTAACAACTTACAATGTACATTCGAGAAAATAGACAGGCTGAGTGTTTTACTTGTACTCATTTCATGATCAGTTACGTTAACTAAGCCAACTGAAACATAAATGTATTTATTTATTTACTGACTTATTCTTTTCCAGAAAAATCGAAACACCTCTTGCATCGAAAAAACCCAGCGACACATGAACATACATCGGCACCAGATTCGCCTGCTGGAAGTAAGCTTCATTATGGAGAATCCTTGGAACATGACGACTTGGGGACACCGATCATTCGCGTCACGATCACAACTGCAAATAACAAATTGCTATAACTTGAAAAGAGGAAAGAATGGAACAAAGATGTTTGAGGGTGGGTGGGAGTGATGGAGTAATGTTTGGGAAAAGATGTTGAAATCACAATAGCAAAGAAACAAAGACTTGACAGCACGCTTGTCAAGCGTTACTTTTCAGATTGGTATGTTTAACAAAGCCAGAATGAAAGCGTTATGGTAGCACAGCGTGTTTGAAAGTCTGCATCCAATGATTCGCGAGAGTGAAAATGCATATGGCGTTTGTGTTTGCTTCAGACAGCATGAATGGTGAGCTCTTAAGTTACACGTTCCTAAATGTTTTATAAAGCTATTTATTTCTTATTGTTAGAGATTGCTCTCCACCCACCATTTTGATATACACGTACTGTGTTCACGGGAATGTTCACTGCTGCCAGTAGTGATATTACAATAACTACTCCTACCACTACATTTACTAAAACCATTTACACTTTTGCTGTAGTTCATGCTACTACTATTTGTTAAAACCAAAAGAAAGAGAGATGGTTAGAGAGAAAATTTAAGAGATAAACGAAAGATAAGTAGAAACAAACAACAGAAGTAAAGATCGTACAGTCAATTCACCAGATTGTATATTAATCAGTCTCAAAGATATTGTAGGATGAGCTGTCATTAAATGACATGGTAATACATTGTTTTTCTTGCATATTTGTATAATTAAATTTTGTTTTGTTTTAGAGAAATATTTAACGCAATTTGTTACTCTATTTATGTAACATATCGTACTGGCCTTAGTGGTTTAGCATTTAGATACTTTTTATGCCTCTTTTTCTCTGGTGAACTAAAGCCAAGGCTAAAGTTCTCCTTGATGCAACTGAGACCATTTATTGTAATAAATGGGTATTCACACTTAATGTGTCTGTTTCAAATACGTATTTCTTCTGCGATCTGTCTGTGTCAGGTTTTTGAACCTCCCCAACTGTGCAAGTTTAAGTAACTTTCTTGACAAACCTCATACGTTCCGGCAAACGTTCTACATCAATGACGGTCTTAAACTAAAATGCATTATTAGATTAATTATAATTATTTGGTTTATAAATGTCTTTCACTTTTTGTTGTTATGAATACTTATTACATGTAAGAATGTGGTGTAATACTTGAGAATGCTTAGAAAGTAAACTGTTGTGTTTGTGTTGCTTAGATAGAGAGCTGTTGTGTTTGTGTTGATAAGTAGACAGAGAGCTGTTGTGTTTGTGTTGATAAGTGGACAGAGAGCTGTTGTGTTTGTGTTGATAAGTGGACAGAGAGCTGTTGTGTTTGTGTTGATAAGCAGATAGAGAGCTGTTGTGTTTGTGTTGATACGTAGAGAGCTTTTGTGTTTGTGTTGATAAGTAGAGAGTTTTTGTGTTTGTGTTGATAAACAGACAGAGAGCTGTTGTGTTTGTGTTGATAAGCAGATAGAGAGCTGTTGTGTTTGTGTTGATAAGTGGACAGAGAGCTGTTGTGTTTGTGTTGATAAGTGGACAGAGAGCTGTTGTGTTTGTGTTGATAAGTGGACAGAGAGCTGTTGTGTTTGTGTTGATAAGTAGAGCGCTGTTGTGTTTGTGTTGATAAGTGGACAGAGAGCTTTTGTGTTTGTGTTGATAGGTGGACAGGGAGCTGTTGTGTTTGTATTGTTGACTAGATGGTCTTTGTGTGAATTTTGTATATTGTGTATATGTATTATGAACGTGTGAGTGTGTGTCATTGCCTATATATATCATTGTCGATGCTGTGTAAGTGTTGTGTTATTGTGTGTGTTGTAGACTAGTGTTCAGCTATGTGTGCACACCAAACACACTACATATATAAACACGTATTCGTTCGTGAGTGTGTCACTACATCATGACCAGTAATCAAGTAAGTCCGCAAGCTTGTGTCAAAAGCAAAATCTTTGGTGTGTTGCTCTCTTACACTGCGTTTGTATTAGAATATAATACTGTGAGAAAGACACAATCAAGTTTGTGTCAGTAAAACGCAAAACCATTGGTGTGTTGCTCTCTTATACTGCGTTTGTATTGGAATATAATACTGTGAGAAAGACACAATCAAGTTTCCCGTGAGCATTCCTCAGAATGCCATCAGTGGTACAGGATTTGATCGGTATGCGTGGCTGTGACGATCGTCGTTTCCGGAACTTGAATGACTGGTTTTACAGACTTTGAACGAAAGTGGTTTCCAGAAACTGAGCGACAGTGGTTTTCAGAATCTGAGCGACAGTGGTTTACAGAACTGAATGACAGTTGTTTCCAAATCTGGAAGGAGAGAAGCAGTAGTGTACATATTAGCACACACCTCTCTGACGCTGTTTTATTCCAAACCTCGTGACAAGTTTGCAGTCAGGTAGCCTTCGACACTAACACTCAGTTGCCGTGTTTACAGGCCCTTGCTCGAATACCTATTCATTACAAATCTAACGTGTACTTTAATTATTCATAATGACAGATTACTATAGATAAGCAGAATTATTATTTACCGATCGAGCGTTGGAATGTTGGAACTTTCAGTGCTGCAAAGTGAAAATATTCCTGTTAGCTTATGTTATTTTTTGTTTCCTCCCCCCCCCCCCCCTTTCCCCCTTCGGACAATTATTTATAAAATTATATTATATTTATATAGTTAATTTTCGTATCATAACTGAATGACATTTTAGTTTAGGAATGAACATATGATAAATGAAAATACAGCGTTTTCCTGTCCAGCCAGTTAACCGCTCAATGAATGGTTGTTATATATTAACGGAACCAAAAAATAAACGTTAGAAAGCGATCAACCACCTAAAATCTTAAATGCTCTATTTAGCCATGTTTTATAATGGGGTTTCCGGGCTACAGTGTGGAAGAGTAAAATCTTAAGGGCCGATATCAAATTCATACCACAATCTCTCTAATTTTCCCTCACTTGTACATCTTTAGACCCATCTCTCTCTCCCCTTTACTTTTTAAAATCAATTGAGAAGGGACGCACCAACTTGAGACAATAATCTAATCAGCGACAGGTGCTCTGACAGCGTGTAGTACATTTCACAGTCATAATAAAACTGATGTAACAACACAAACACAAAATCGTATTTCTACGTGATTTTAAATGTTACGATTACATATACAGAATATCGCAATCCAACCAGACCTCGGAGTTGGTAGCGAAATCGAACGTTGCTTTTAACATGATGATAACACATTTCTTGTTGTGTTTAATTTCCTTTCTATTTCCCTTCTTTTCTCTTAAACTTTGCCAAGACGTTTTGCAAGAGCTATCAGCTTGTGCTGCTTTAGATGCGTGACAGTTTCCCCCCCTCCCCATACTCACTTGGTTTATAAAGATGACTGATTTGACAATTCGAGAGACCTTTCTTTAACGGGTTATCAAAGGTTTGTCTTTGTTGTTCTCCTTTTGTTTATTTAAGCACTGCCTATAGTGTATGATTTGTTGTTCTCCTTTTGTTTATTTAAACACTGCCTATAGTGTATGATTTGTTGTTCTCCTTTTGTTTATTTAAACACTGCCTATAGTGTATGATTTGGAGCCATTGGCATCGAGAGTTTGTCTTAACTTTTTCCTTATCTTTATTTAAACCTGTGACACATGCGCCACTTAGTTAATAAAGCTAATTATTATTAATTAATCTTTCATAATTATTATTTTTTCATTAATGATCCTCCAACAGTCACCACTAATGTAATGTATGATCTTTATTTAAACACTACATGTAATGTATGATCTTTATTTAAACACTACATGTAATGTATGATCTTTATTTAAAAATTACATGTAATTTATGATCTTTATTTAAACACTACATGTAATGTATGCCATTGGTATTAAGAGCCTGGAATCATCTGTCCTTGTCTGGCGCTGCACTGACCTACTGCATCGAAATACCCTTGTCCATATGGCCACGGTTTAGCTGCAAATTTACGTCATCGAAATTTCCTTAATCTCTCGCTTGCGAGAGCGCATTCGTCTCGGGGAGTTGGTTTTAAGGTTGGGGGAGGTGGGGAGTTTGTTTTACGTTTATATTTAATGCAGAACAAGTTTGAACTCCAAATCTACCCCACAATGCAATAGCGCCAACATCTGCGGGTCCTATAGCATTCCCGACACTGCTTGCCTGCCCACAGCGACCAAACACTGCCCAGGAAATTATCAATTGACTCTCCTTGAAATGCAAGTTGACAGAAAATCGAAGTACCGGTAGCACTAAATCAATACAGCGTCTAACGAATGAACTTCGGCACACTTGCAAATGATTTATGAAGTATTGTTGACTAGAAAGACGGCAAGACATTCTTATCGATCAATCTCAGGGGTCGACAATGGATAAGAATAAATCGGAAAACAAGTTACAGAAGGGCGTGAACACAAAGCGTGTTTAGGTGTTTGGGGTTTTTTTGGCTTTCCATTTCATAATAGATCCTCACTGCTAGTTTATAAAGTTGGTTAGCGATTAAAAACACTTATCCCCGATGAAATTTTAAAATCGTCATTACCCCTGTCTTCGATTGCCTCCAAGTTTGTCAGAGAGTGTGTTTACATTCACACAGTGCTGTAAGTTAACTTAGTGTGAATATGTTTGTGTTTGAATGTCGTTGTGTGTGTGTGTGTGTGTGTGTGTGTGTGTGTGTGTGTGTGTGTGTGTGTGTGTGTGTGTGTGTGTAAAGCCTACTTACCTAACTAAACTAAAACCTAATTATTATTTACATACAACTGGAAGGTCCCAAGTCTAGACCAAATATAATCAAGAAAACTACTCACAGTGCATAAAGCCTAGACTAAATATAATGAGAAAGCTACTCACAGTGCATAAAGCCTAGACCAAATATAATCAAGAAAACTACTCACAGTGCATAAAGCCTAGACTAAATATAATGGAGAAAACTACTCACAGTGCATAATCAAGAAAACTACTCACAGTGCGTAAAGCCACGCAGTCCTACACAAAACGCAGTTGCAGACTCTAGGTATCTCGGAAAACAGGAGGCAGAGGACTCAAGAAAATCAAAGATTTTATTGATGGAGAAATTATTTATAGGCCTGGTGGACACAATCTGGAATAACAACAAAGACGAGCCCCTGTTAGAAGCAGTAAAGATGAATAGGTTATATTACCCCACTCAAACAAACATGGAAGAAAACAACAAAAACAGTCATTAGCAAATAATCAGAGCCAAAATTCCTTCCATGGCCAGTATGTATGAAAAGCTGATTAAACAACAAAACAATCAACATACAGATGATTGAAAGAAGCAGGTTTGAAAGCAGGTACAGAAGCACTCATGACAGCAGCGCAAGATCTCAAAACGAAATCACACGAAAGAAACATCATGAAAACATTCAATGATTCCATATACAGACTCTGCAAAAACATGGATGAAATAACAGAACACTCAGGATGCCAGGTTCTGGCTGGAACTGAATACACCAAGAGTCACAAGGAAGTGGCAAAACTCATGCATAGAAACCTATGTGAGAACTATGGAGTAAAAACTCCAGAAAGAGCATGAATGCACCAAGCTAGACACCGACACAGAAGAAGTCAAAATACTGTGGGACTTCGAGATAAACACAGATCGAATGATTCCTGCATGAGGACCAAACATTATAGTTCTCAATAAGTGTAACAACACAGCAACCTCCATCAATGTCGCTGTTCCAAGTGGCAGAAACATAAAAAAGAAAAGAAAGAGATACAAAAGAAAAATACAAAAATCTCAGATTAGAAAAATTCAGAGGCTGTGGAATGTAAAAGCAGAAATGAGGCCTGTAGTGATAAGAGCCTTGGGGAACATAAATCTGAGTTGGCAGGTTATCTCAATAAACGACATGGAAGCTACCTGCAGACACGACCCATTACTGAACGCAGCACTCCTGGGAAGTGCCCATCTTCCGTAAAGCCTTGGATCTCCCAGGATCTTAATAAGAATACAAGACCTTAATTCACTACCAGCAATCCATAGAAGTCATGGGGGAAAAAAGGTTGAATAATAAATAAAATTACGTTTTCATGTTATCTGCCGGTTGTGAACCTTAGTCTCAAAATCCTACCAGAATTCTGGGAAGGTCTCAGATTTATTGCTGGGCATTTCCAGACAGTACTGTAGTGGAGCCCTCTGTGGTTTTATAACTTTGTTACTCAAATAACCTTCCAGCTCACTTGTGATCCCAGTGTTCCTTTCACTACAGGTTTCACTTTTACTCTTAGAATCCTCAGTCTCTGAGTTTCTAATACGAGATTCTGGTACTTTTCAATCTTTTTGCAAATTTTCTTTGTTTGCATTTTTGTCGCCTTGGTACAGCAGCATTGATGGACTGTTGTTGTCGTGTACGACTTGTTGACCACCTCAATATCCGGTCTTCATGCGGGAATTACGTGATGTGAATGTATTTCGATGTCACACAGTACTGTGACTTCTGTTTGCAGGGAATGTTGGTGCTGTCGTGTGCTTTCCTGTGTTTTGACTCCATTGCTTATATAATAATAAAATGATTTTTTGTTCACTTTGAAGTGCAAACTTATTCCTGTCACAAGCTGGTGGTCATTGACGTCATGTCGTTGACGAAGGCAAGAGGCGCTGCGTGAGTAATCAACGACACAACAGGTTTACCTCTAATGACGACAACAGAGTTAATTTGTCTCAAGACTGCCCAATCTCTAATCGACCAGAAGAACATTTAACAGATAAATGAATGTTAATTTGTCTCAAGACTGCCCAATCTCTAATCATCCAGATGAACATTTAATAGATACATGAATGTTAATTTTGGGGCAGTAAATAGATGGTCTCGGGTGACCTGTGTTTTCGGAAAATCGAATTCTATTGTTCTCTTTTTGTTGCCATTATTAAACCTTCTTTGTTCTTGTTTTCTTAAACCCACATTTTGGTTAATTTGTTTTTGTGACTGAGAAGAGTTGGCTGGGGGTTCTCAGCAGGAAATATGTGAATGGTCCAAAGGTCATAATTAATCAAAGATAACCTTGCCAACTCAAGGTGAGTCAGCTAATTTGTCTGTCGCTATGTTAGATGAGTACAAGGTCCCAAAGAACAGATCTAATTGAAAGGGCAAATTAGGCCGCATGGGCTGCTATCAGTAATAGAGATAACATAATAAATTTCATGATTAATAATTAATTCTAAGTCTGATACTGCAACAGGGTCATTAAAGAAAATCCCGTGTATGTGTCACTGGTATTGATTTTATTTGAATTTTTTACTTATATGTTTTGATTTTGAGGGAGGTGAAAATTATGCTTTTTTTACTTTGTGATTTTTATATTCATTATTTATGTTTTCCTAATCATTAGTATCACTATTATTTATGTTTTCCTAATCATTAGTATCACTATTATTTATGTTTTCCTAATCATTAGTATCACTATTATTTATTATTATCATGCAGTCACGATTACTACCATTAGCATTGTTAACATTTCGTTGTACATTATTGCTATTATTATATGACGTTTCGTCTTTGCTATATAACAGTTTATATTTTACAATATAATTTTGCTTCCCTATTTAATATATGGTACAAATGGACTGCAAGTTCAGTTGTTGATCACTAATTATAAGGTGTGGCTTGTCGCCTCCATTGTCTATAGTCACAACACCCAAACTTTGTTTTTAATAAAGTCTATTCTTTATTTTATCTACTTGTCATGCGCTTTCCACTTAATGAAATATTGTCAAGAGAAGAAAATGAATGCGACTCAAAAAAAAAATAATATATATATATATATATAAAACGAGACTGCAAGAACATATTGAAAGGGAGACAATCTGTGTCAGGATCGTTTGATCTCAATAATACTGACAGAGTTACTTATATTTATGCAGTGCTCAACCAAGCGGAGAGAGTTGAGTCGCGTACAGCTATGCTGAGTGATTTCTACTTCTATGTCCACTTCTAACGCTAATTTCGCGCACGATTGGATTGTGAAACTGCTTGTTTGCTGAGCTGCCATGCATGCCAAGTTCCGGTATAGAGATGTTAAGTTCTAGAGAAAGCCGTACAAAAGTAGAGCGGAACCGGTATTAAATTATGTATCGAAATAAGAATGACCGAGCCAGGCGACAGATACCAGAATTCGTTTCACACCAGTACTTTCAAAGACCCAGTAATAAGGTCCTTCATGCATTCAAATATCAACCCCATCCAGTCGCTAACGTCATAAATGAGCTTTGATGATCTGGTTAAGGCAGTTATCTGTCACAGTCATGATTGATTTATACACCCCCCTCCTCTGCACCCTAAATAGATCCCACTTATCTTCAGCATATGAACCATCCATCCCCTCATTCAAACTTACTTCGATTTGATCAGACAACCCGAGCGCTGTTCTTAACTCGTGTGTCGAGTAGATGAAGTTAGATGATCGCAGTCTGTAATACTGAGTACGTGACGTCACAGAACAACGAGAAGTAGGTGATCGCACTCTGTAATATGAGTAGCTGAGTTCACAGAGCAGTCAGTAGACGGTGATTACAGTCTGTAATATGGAGTAGCTGAGTTCACATAGCAGTGAGAAGTAGGTGATAACACTCTGTAATATTGAGTAGCTGAGTTCACAGAGCAATAAGAAGGCGACCACACTCTGAGTAGCTGAGGTCACAGAACAGTGAGAAGGCTGTGATCATTCTCTGTAATACTATTTGAGTTCACATAACATTGAGAATGGAGTGATCACTTTGTAACACCGAGTACCTTGAGTAGGTGAGTTCATTCAGAAGCACTCTTCAGATGAGTACACTGAGAAGTAGCAAATACCTGAAGTTACCAAGCAAGTGAATACACAAAGTAGCAATGAGATTTTGAGTACAAAGCAATGAGAAGCAATGTGGACCACCAAGTAACTGAGCTGAGTAGTACTGAGCAATTGAGTAACAGTGGACCATTAGCAAATATCAATGGCAAATGGAGGGTGAAGGGGGGTAATTAAATAACAGTATTTAATTATATTACATTTTATTAACGTTTTCTTTTCACAAAAACCAGACAAACAAGGTAATAAAATAAAGCAATATTATTCAGTTTAAACATGACAATTTAATAACAGTTTAACAACAATTTAACAACAGTTTAACAACAATTTAACAAAAGTTTAACAACAATTTAACAACAGTTAAAAGACTGAACATCAAATGAAAACATTTTGCACACAAATATTCACAACTCTTGTGAGATAAATATCCCAAAGTTATACTAATAAAATTCAACACAAAGCAAGTGCAATTTTAATCATCCACGACCCCGAAAGAAATCGTAAGGCTTCTTGCAAACAAAAACAAGAACGATTAAAGTTAAATGAAAGTTGTGTTTACCAGGAAATGCTCGTCTGGAAATCGACATGTCGTACTGCCTTGACATTAGGAAATAAAAATGTGATATGTACGTAAAGCGGACTGTACAAGTAAAGTGCACAGTCAAAGCGCTTTTGTGGCATATGTGTCAAATTTCAATTCCGTATGAGTTAGGAGTGACGCAAAACGAACCAGCCAACACGCTGATAAAACGTATACTTTGGGAACACACTATCAGATTAATGTTCTTTAAGTGTGCATGAGATTCCAACTTCACTGAGATAATGGTGATTTTTTTTTCATGGCTAAAATATGTCCACGTATTTTTTTTATATATTGTTTTGATTCTCACATTTTTATTACTTTGAATTCAAGCGAATAAAAATGCATGAATGGCGGTGTATAAATTGCACTTTCTGACAAAATCACTTTAATAATGATCATTATGGACGGCATCAGTTAACATATTTTAGAATGAGGACAACAGTACGAAGATGTTTTCACACGCACCTTCAACAAAGGTTCACTCACTTATACCAAAATCATTATAATGACAAACCAACAAGAAACAAGTCGAAAAAGATGTCTGCCATGAAAAATTAAATACTTACTTACTTTCACGTGTTCACGACAATGTGGTAATAATCTAAATAATAATGGTCACAGTCTTGTGATTATTTTTGCACACAAACGCCCGTTTGTTTATGTCTTCATCCGGGCATCTCTCGACTAGAAATACATGCGCACTGGTTTTGGAACATTCACTTTCAATGACGTTTGCAATCTACGTGCAAAAGTGTCAAGTGGTGTGCGACATCGGGGGTGAGGTGGGGAGGGGGAATTGCGGGACGATATTTTTTTTTAACAAAGAGTTGGACTAAACACTTGAACAATTGAAAAATTGTAATAATGAATGTCTATAAAATGAGAATCATCTGTACAATGAAGCCTGTTATAAATGTCTAAGACAATGATTAATGTAAGTCTTACATTGTAAGACAATAAACAAGCATGTCAATATGTCACATTTAAATATTTACATAACACACCACCGAACTGGGTCTGTGCCGGAAGTGATATGTGTAGAGCGTATCACAATATCTGACTCAGAATTAATATTATTGCTGCCATTATTTCAGTCATTGCAATAAATGCAGTTGTAAGTGAATCACAGTCATTATTTATTTAATTAACTTGATTATACTTTTAATAGATCGAACAAGATTGTATTCCAGTACTGGCAGTAATTGTATCATACTCTTCAAGGTCGTCTGTATTAACACGCACTACGCCTTTCACTGACATCCGACAAATGGCGCATTTGCGCAAAGCAGGTGCGCACTGGGCACAGGAAACAAGATGGCCACATGGCAGAAACAGAATGTTGGCTTCGTTACACTGGCAGATCTTGCAAGTTGTTTCAGTTAAAATAGCCTCATTTTCCATCTTCAGCACTGAAAACGAATAAACAAATGGTTGCTGCTAATTTTGATTACAATTAAGAGTTCGGCTAGAACCAGAAATGTTTTTGAAAGATTAATATAAAGTAAACGTGTGTTGGAGAACAATTAAGATTTTAGCATGTTCATGTTCATCAGTGGAGTGTATTTTTATATTAAATGAAAATAAGTAGCAGAGGCAACATTAAAACCATATTAATCAATCAACCTACTACTTTAGTCTGAACTTTTTATGTCTGCCTGTATGACTTACAGGAAGGTCTAGTTTGAAGTGTTAATATTTTTTTGGAGAAAACTGTCAAGGCTATATTTTATATTTGAATATTATTACCTTGACAATGATAAGAATACAAATTAAGAAATAAATAGTTTAATTATTTCACAGAATTTAAAAAAATAAAATTAGAATTATTGTAATGTTTCACTCTTGACAACAGGCAAGTACATTTCTTCGATTTCTTGAATTACCTTCCTCTTGTTTAGCAAGCTCGGCATCGTCCACTCCAGCGAAATAATTTTTCTCCATTTCAGTAGATTCTGTCATAATATGCGAGAGTGAGTTCCCTTCGTTTGTTGCCTCTTTGACATTGTGTGTTACGAGTGTATCTTTAGAGGCAAATGAAAATAACATGTTTAGCAATAACATCCAGATTTTCAATATATGTATAACGTCTATGTGAGAAGACAAATCTTAAAAGTGACAAATGCTGCTTTGATCACTAGGGATAGAGATTTATTTAAATGATATTTTTTTTTGTAAGTGTATAAATGAACCATAGTTGTCAAAAGTGGATTTAGATATATCATATCGTAACCCTTCATAAACATTCATAAACACATGGACAGTACACATCGCGCACACATTATTCGCATTAATTTCTACTTCCCGTACGATATGCAAATACGTCATTTATTTTCTTCGCATGTATTTGTATCGGTGTAGACATTGATATAGATAATAATTACAGGTATTTTGTTTCAGTTTAAATAGAGTTTTATTTTAAATAGCTGACACATTATCAAGCTCTGATCACAAATAGAGTTTTATTTTAAATAGCTGACACATTATCAAGCTCTGATCACATCAACGAAATATATGTGCTTATGAAAGAGTATGACAGATATTTACCTTTTTTCAAATGTGGCTTTCCTTTTCGTGTTTGTTTTAGTTTGTTTTCCACTTCTTCGAGTGAAAGCTATTTGCCGAATAGAAAAAGTTCAAAATAAATAACTATTAAGAAAAATGAAATAAATTAATACGAATGATAATCGCTTTAATTGTAATTATAAAAAAATAATTTTAAAGAAAGAAGAAGAAGAAATAACGTTAGTATGCGTTTATATGCACATTCACACAAGGACAAGCACACATGTACATACTCGCAGACACAAACACTAAAAACAAACATTTCAGGCATATACATGCACGGGAGATAGACACAAACAAAAAAATTGTAAACACACACAGTTACACAAACACACACACACACACACACACACACACACACACACACACACACACACACACACACACACACACCAACATTGCATTCACACACTCTAGCAAAAGAAAGGACAAGCACACACGCACACATACGTTCCTATATGATACATACCGGACTGGATTTATTGTGTAAGGATTGGACAGCCTCGATATAGTCCGCGCCCTTGACCTGCTTGACGTACGCACAGTCAGGAAACCAGCGCACGTGCTCCACCCAGGAATCCAAGTGTTCTGACCACGACTTGAGACCTCGATTGCAGTAGAAGCATCGAACCAAATCACCTTTTCCTGAAAGGCGGAAAGACTTTATTTTTAGACAAATTCTCTTTCCATACCTTCTGCGAACAAAGAGGCATTGTTTATTTTTTTTAAAAGCACATTTAAAAAAAATAATTATACTTAGTTTTATTTCTTTTTTTTTTTTTTTTTTTTTTGGGGGGGGGCATGTGTTTGTCACTTTCTTTTATTTTGAAATAATTTATTGAATGACAACAGAATATTAAATTCAACTTTAGTTTTTTTTCTTTGTTGTCGTCGTCGTCCAAGTCTCTTATTTGGCACTTTAAAGTGATAAAATTGATAGACGTTTAATACTTCATTAAAAAAATATTTCGTTCAAAACAGTCATGATATAAAATTACACACAGTCACAGTATTAAATTAGATACAAAATCGATATAATACTTTAAATTTTATTTTCACAAATAACATAACGTTCACCCTCAAGCAATAATCTACAGTCATCACACTTATGACTATATAACTGTCTTTCAATAATATCAGTCATCACAATTCACATTGTTTGTACTCAGTATGATAATACAACAACGAAAAGATAGAGAGTTGGGTGGGGGGTGGGAGAGAGAGGTGAGCAGAGTTAGTAAATACAAAGAAATTAATTTGAATTATGAACTTAGGAATCATTGAAGATATATTCTATCTGGCTGGGTAGATATTACAGTGGTAAATAAATACACTAACAACGATTAAATGGGGAAAAAACAACACCTGTAGTGTGCGATAGATGATGATAGAAATAAATACTAATGTTTGTTATTGCTAATGTTAGCAGCAGTAATTGTTATTGTTGTTATTGTAGCAGGAGTCTGAAAATAATCTTCTGGTAATGCTATATCGAGTGAATTTGTTAATCATTATCTACCCAATGCTCTACTCTTGCCATGCATATCGAGTGGATTTGTTAATCATTATCTACCCAATGCTCTACTCTTGCCATGCATATCGAGTGAATTTGTTAATCATTATCTACCCAATGCTCTACTCTTGCCATGCATATCGAGTGGATTTGTTAATCATTATCTACCCAATGCTCTACTCTTGCCATGCATATCGAGTGAATTTGTTAATCATTATCTACCCAATGCTCTACTCTTGCCATGCATATCGAGTGGGTTTCTACTCGTATTGAAGTATTACGTAAGTTCTACAATAATTGCAATGTTGCATGAAATGAATAATCTTTGTATTATCGAGTACATTTTCTACTCGCAGGAGGGCATTGATTAAACACTGACCCAGACTGTGTCACATAATCTACTAATTTAGATTTCAAGCATTGCTTTGAGGCACAAACAAGTGAACAGAATTTATAATTTGAATATACATGCTTAATACATACATTATACATACTTATACTAACCATTATACATACATTATACATAACACTCATTGAAGTTTCTAATAACCCTACATACCTGTAAAATAGAAACCGGCATCCGCCATGCGTTCGGGGGCATGGGTGCTCATGTGGGGCCATCTGCATTTATGAAAAGTGGCGGTACGGGTGGACATGATGACTAGATCCGGTTTCTTGGGGCGGGTAGTTATGATTCCCAACTGCGCATACGTTACAACCCTAGGCTCCGTCCCTGCTGCGGGTGGCTGGTCGGCCATGCTGTTAGCCTGCTTAGGTGCTACAGATGCAGACGATGAAACGGGTGGTGGGGTGCTTGCGTTTTCTGAGTGCAACGATGCTTGCTGACTCCTTGCCCTGCTTGGTCCATTTGGCTCCAGCTGCTGGGTGTATTCATTTCTGCTGTTGGGGGTGGATTGCAAAGGGTAGGAGTCTATCGGAGCCTGTGATTCGCGGCCAAGATATTTTGCTGTCTGAAGACATGGTGACGTGTCCCATTTCATATGATTTTCGGTTCCACGTGCCTGCTCTCCAGACTGGTTGGCAGAAGCATCCTGCAGTTGCGAGCAGACGATCGCTGGTGATTCGGTGGCTATCGCGTCGAGATGTCGAGGAGATGGTCCTGCTGACCGACTTGCAGGACCTTCATTAGTACCCGAAAAACTGGTGTGATCTCCCGTAAGAGGCGAGAGATGTGAGTGGGACGGTCCCGAAGGGGGATCACCATAGCTAGTGTTCTTGGACTGCCGGTTATGAGACGCGTCTTGGAGAGCCAAGCCCAGATGTTTGGTGACGAAGTTCTGCCCGGACACATGTCCACGCTGCTCGAAGGGGATATTGGAGGTATTTTTACTTTGAAGGAATGGACACAGAGGAGAGACCTCTTTGTGAATTTCAACGGGTCTTCGGTGAGACAAGTGCTCGATTTGTACTGTCACGTTGCAAAAAGCGCATCTGAAATGTTTTTTAAAAGTTAAAGTTTTGGTTTAGAAACTCTCAAAAGAATAGAAATTTTCTTTCTTTAAGTTAAAGTTTCTAAAAGCATGTTTGGTGATTAAATGTACATAAAAATATTCACCTAAGAACACTTTTGCCTCATTATGTGTGGTGATTATTTTCAACATGTCTGATAAAGTATGCGTGCTAATTGCCTCCGAATGTCTGTGCTTAAGTATCTATGTAATTACTTCAGTTTGTTAGTAAGTGTGCATATTAATTACCTCAGAGTGATGTGTTTATATATGTAATTACCTCAGTTTGTTATTAAGTGTGAATGTGATTACCACAGAATGTTTGAGATTCATGTATGTGATTAAGTTGTAATTACCTCAGAATGTATTTGATTAAGCGTATATGTAAGTACACCCGAATGTATTGATTTTTGTATATGAATAACATGTAATTGCCTCAGACTATACATGCTTAAGTATATATTTACTGACCTCAGAATGTATTTGATTAAGTGTATATATAATTACCTCAGAATGTATTTGATTAAGTGTTATTTAATTACCTCAGAATGTATTTGATTAAGTGTATATATAATTGCCTCAAAATGTATTTGATTAAGTGTATATGTAATTACCTTAGCAAGTAGAATTATTTCATTAAATGTATATGTAATTACCTCAAAATGCATTTGATTAAGTGTATTTGTAATTACCTCAGCAAGTAAGTGATTTATGCATAAGTACTTACTTCAGCTTGCTAGAACCGTCCTGCAGAAAGTAAAACCCATTTTGTGCAACAAGTAACAGCCACACACCGGGAGGGGGGTCGCACATCATGAAAGTGGCTAGCCGTGCCCCTTCATCGTTCATTTGCACGCTCCTGACAGCTGTTGAACATCGTTGTGTAGTTGGGCGCCAATCATAAACCTCCACTTTTGGCTTGCATTGCGGGGAGCCTAGGCAGGTTCTGAGTCGACTTTCGTTTTGGTCTACGCACATCTCGATCTGTTGACTTTGAATCTAAAATGTACACTTTCTTTAATCTGTGATCGAAATGGGGTTTTCTTTTTCTTTCTTTTTCCCCTCTATTTTTTTTAAAAAAATAAAACATATATTTTTTGTTGTTCTTCTTGAACGTAATTTAATTGTAACTTTCCTGTACGTGTGTTCCCTGGCAGATTTGCTCACACTTCAAGCTACACTCAACTAAAACGAAAGTGGACTGGTCCAGACTGAATCTGAAACATTATGTAAAAGATGAGAATGAAACACAGTCATGGAAAGACATAACCAGAATAGAAGGGCTGTCGTGATGTTTTGTTTATTTAATGAGTATGCCTGTGAATCACTGTTTATATCAGAAGTCAGGGAAATACGGTTATTTATTTGTTTATTTTAAATGCATCCATAAAAGGACTGCAATTTTTGTTTATTACTAATTAATTATGGATAAGACTGAATCAGTACTTAGACTATTTTTTTTAAAAAATCAAATGTATTTATTCATGTATTTCCTGGGTTTCTTTAAGAAACATAAAGAGGGAAAAACATAATCTTTGTAGCATAGTATAATATTAATGAAACAACAGCTTAGAAATAATACTTGCAGATTACTTATTTACTTACTTACAACTTAGAGCGCAGGCGAAATGGTCTGTTTACAGCGGACTGTTTCCATCAAATAAAGTCAAATGCACAGCTAAGTTTAGCTGAGTGGAAAAACGCTCTATGTTTTCGGGGATTCCCACTAGCTATTTCTATATTTCTCAGTAACTCTACAAATTTCTGTTTCTCTTCCTGTTTCGTTACAATTCAGCACACCACCTGGGACCTGTAGTTTTGACCATGTTAATTTTACTTTTCAATGTGTTTTATATAGTATTTGTATTTTGTATCAAATGAGGCAAAAGACGCACATTGTAGAGTGACCACCTCACTGTGAAATCATTCACTAATCATTTAAGAAAACTACAATAGGCCTATTATTTTTTTTATTTTAATCAAGTGTATGTGTGCGTGTGTATGCGTGCGTGTATGTTTGCGTGTGCGTGCGTGTATGTGTGTTTATTTTTCTTCTCTGATCGGTTGTAGATATATTGCCGTCAAACAACTCATCAAATGGGGTTATGAATTTTGGGCCTTAGAATTGTGCACCAATAGTAAGTAGCTTGTGCTGTAAATGCATTTTGCCAAAAGTACCTTACAGGTATGTTTACTGGATTTCAGTATCCCAAGATATAAAGCTACTAGACAAAGGACTTGCTCAGTTTACACTATGTTTTGTTATTCTTCTTGTAAATTTAGCTCTAGTAGATATTATATGGCGATATGTTTTATTTAAAAAAAGTAGTATTATTATAACTCCACAAATTAAGTCTTACTACAGATTATTTTAAGCAAACATACTCAGAGTGTTCGAAATGCACAATTTTTAACGATTACAAATGTATATTTTCATGTAACTATTTAAGTATTTATAGATGTTAAAGAAAAAGATTGTTAAATTCTAATAGATAAACAGAATATGTTTGCTGTCCAGAACTGCAATTATTACTTGCCGTTGTAAAAATTCTGGCCGCAAACTTTAGCAAGTTAAGTCAGGAAAACATTCTAATTATATTAGTCATTTTATAATTCTCTTCCAATAAAAATAGAAATCATTATTTGAGATCTTGGAAAGAAAATACTATTGTTAATTTAACAACCGTTGATGGAGTGATTGTTCTAACAGGTAACGGAAGACAAAATCGGAATTTTATCCTAAGAGCTTAACTTATTTTTGGGGTTCTTTATAATTCTCTATTATACTATTATATTACACTAACTCCAAATCTCTATTATACTACAAGATTCTTTATAATGATAACAATAGGCAAAATCCTTGTTTTAAAATAACCTTGTTTAGCATGTACCTGTCAAAAGTTTCAAATATGTTGGTGTGACGGAGATTATATTGAATACTAATTGCAATATACTGCCTACATATAAAATTATATTGAATACTAATTGTAATATACAGAAGTCATATAAAATTATATTAAATACTAACTGCAATATACAGCAGTCATATAAAATTATATTAAATACTAATTGCAATATACAGCAGTCATATAAAATTATATTAAATACTAATTGCAATATACAGCAGTCATATAAAATCATCCTTATTGACTATTTCGTCAGGTGAACAAAACAAAACGAAATTACATATAATTTCTTATTAAATATTGTGATGTCAGAAATTCTTTACCTCTCCCCCCCCCCGCCCCACTTCCTCCTCATAATCCTCTTCTCCCTCACCCCCCCCCCTCTCTTTATAACATATTTGATGGACAGATTCGTATATGTAAAATAAAAGTCAACGCTTGCTTATAATGAGTGTTTTACATCGGTTTAAACACAGATGTTTTACTTTTAAAATGTCATTGTGTCTAACACATTTTTTACTGCATCGTACAATGAGAATGTTTTTTTACATGGGACTTTCTCAGCCATGCGTTATAGGTTTGTTTTGATTCTGTTATACAGAATACAAACTTTGCTCTTGAAACTGAATAGAGTTATCTCCTAATTATAACAAGTTGACAGTATAGACTAATTCATATAACTAGTTACAAGTGATGAGAATCTCTCTCATTTGGCGGATATACGGGCGCTGTAAACGTTTTCTCTCTTCCACAACTTATAACAACATTTACGGTCACAATGTTTGAGTGGAAAACTTCTTACTAAAGGAGAAGACAAATCCGTCTTTAATCTATATTCAAGCAAGCCCCCATCCATCCACTTTCTTCTCCAACATAAAGTTATATGCATAAGAAGGTCAATAAAATTAAATTTATTAAATCAACAATCAAATATAAATATGATAAATACAATGAAATAGATAACTTGACATCGATATTGCATAATTCCTATGCTTCACAGTCTTATACTAACATACAATTCAATAGTTCTATCAACACAAATCACACAATAGTCTTATCAGAAAACGGAAATGGAGTTATTAAAAATAAATGATAGTAGTTTTACATAAGGTTGTTTAACTGCTGTCTCAATAGTCCACTAGTTATTGTCAGCAGTTATTACATCAGCTCTACATGCCTGACTGGCACATTGAAAAACACTGTTCCCCTGTCATGTCATCTCCTTCAAACAAAACAATAAATGTAGCGATGTCCAACTTCTCTACACTAGTAATTGTTCAGACAGTCAAGCCACACATCAGTAGAGTATAGTGTGTTCTTACACTTACACGCTTCTTCCCATCTTTACCATGGTCAGTCATAGCAGTAAACCAGGAGTTTCAAATCAAACATTGAAATGAAAACAGAAAATGCCACCTGTCTGAAAATACAATACCATGGTCAGTCATAGCAGTAAACCAGGAGTTTCAAATCAAACATTGAAATGAAAACAGAAAATGCCACCTGTCTGAAAATACAATACCATGGTCAGTCATAGCAGTAAACCAGGAGTTTCAAATCAAACATTGAAATGAAAACAGAAAATGCCACCTGTCTCTGAAAATACAATACCATGGTCAGTCATAGCAGTAAACCAGGAGTTTCAAATCAAACATTGAAATGAAAACAGAAAATGCCACCTGTCTCTGAAAATACAATACCATGGTCAGTCATAGCAGTAAACCAGGAGTTTCAAATCAAACATTGAAATAAAAACAGAAAATGCCACCTGTCTGAAAATACGATCAATGCTAAGCTTCCAGTGTATTGCTTTTATAACTCCATTCTTTCTTATATTCCAGTCTCAACCTACAGTTTCCTGAAAAAGTATTAATTAGCCTGATACACACACACACACACACACACACACACACACACACACACACACACACACACACACACACACACACACCATAATAAATACAGCATATCAAAACAATGTCAAGTGTTTAGCAAACTATATGTGAGAATCTTAGTTCAAAAATTTGTAGAAATAAAAGTCAACTCACATAGTATATCTCTACATAAAACGTGTATATCATATCAATAGTGAAAATGCATGAAATATTTCTAAGTCCAGTCTCTCTCAACCAGTCAATTTAACTTACCATGAAGCTAAGGGTTGCCTTTCAAGACTGGACTTCTTTTTGCCGCTCGAAATTCAAAGTGATTAGACAGTAGATTTCTTTACAGCAAGTAAACTTTTAGATCTCAACATATTGGCTGGTCTCATTCTTGTAAATCACACTCACTGGATAATAAAAACTACTCACTGTGAGAGTTGCTTGTAGTATCAAAGAGCCATCACAAGAATCCCGATGGAGACAGTTCATTGCGTTGTTGCTTGAGTGTGTGTGTGGTCAGTTCTGGTCACAGTACAAAACTTGCTTGACTAACTGAGGGCGGCTGGCTTTTGATGAAGTACTACCCATTTGGGCGGTCTGCATCTTGTTTTCTTGTGAGTTTGTGTGCCTGTGGTGATGGCTTGTTTTATATTAATGCTTTTATTCCCACTGGTTGATTGTAGTCTTCTGTTTAGTTCATAAGGTAGTTGTTCTGCTTTGGGTGATTGTTTTTGTGTGCTGCTGGTCTGTTTGATGTTGATTGATGTTGATTAATTGCATGCTTCAGTTGCATGTTCTAGCGTACAGGGGAACATTTGTTTGTAGAGTTCTGTGCTTCTTTATGGTTTCGATCATCTGGGTTTCCGTCTATTATGTGTTGGTGTTTTCTGTTAGTGTGAATCTATATCTAGACTTGATGAGAGTTGTTTATGAGCGTTTCCCATCCTGTCTGAGAAGTAGACAGAGTGTGACGCTGGGTCCATCTGTGTGGCGGTGGTGGGAGATAGAGGCAGTAGACTTTCGGGCGTTTGCCTAATGGTAATCACTGACTAGCATTCTTCCGTGTATGAATTAGTGGCTCTGTCGTCATAATGTTGTGGGAATTTCTTTTTTTTAGGTCCGGCTCTGCATCACTGCTAGAGATATCTGTTGTGTATTCAGTGCTGAAGTCTCTCAAGAACTGGGTCATTTCGTGCAGCCTTGGCCTTCACTGAAGCCATCCTATCGTTACATAATCCCTTTCAAGAGACTTTTTTAAAAGTCGACTTGTGCAATGAGTAAATTTATTTTTTGCTCTCAACTCAACTGTGAATTTCATTACAGGTGTTGCTGTGTCTTTTGTTGCAGTTGTAGAAATCGTGTGCAAAAGGTGTTGTTGTATTGATGCTTTGTCATGCCCAGTTGTATTGGTTTTCGCTGAGTAGAACTAGAGTGTAATAATGCTTTGTGCTGCGTGCGAGTGAATCATCCGGATGTCTTCTGCGAAGTGAAATATGCGTTTATTTGGCAATTCCCGCAATTTATTTATAGGTATAATTAGATTTGCCGTGACGTCGTAGACCTGTAGATTGCCGGGATTTACTTTTTAGTTATTTAAAATGAAATTACTAAAAGGTCTTTTTTTGCAGAGAAAGGTCAGTCAGGTGGAACTTTGTCATTTGAATTATATATACATATATAGTAGTTATGATTATGCATATATGCATTGGATATATTCATTTAGGTATTGTGGTGGAGGAACGTTGCCCACACATGTATATGAGGTAATTATTATATTTATGTCACTAATATTTATGTGGAGAGTTTAAAGGTAGACCTCATGCACTGCACATTAAGAATAACACGTAGTGGAAAATCATAGTACCCCTCCCCCAAACAGATAACTGTTCTATGCCTGTAACATTATTATTAAAAGGTGCTGGTGCATTCTCCACGAATCCATAATAAAAGTTTTACTGAAGTGAGCAAATCAACTCTAAGCCTGTTAGTAATAAAATGGCTTACCAAATGATGCTATCCATTTCTAGGAAGACAGACCAATTATGACCAACCAATGCTGTTCAACCACCAAATGACCAATAGCAGTCAGGCAGATAGTGACCTGTTAGAAAAATTCTTGTTTCTAGTCATTTTGATTTTTCTGTCCAGTCCAGTCTTAAGGCTGAACTGAAAGCTCTTGTTGAGCTATTTGTCTGATAGAGAGAAAATACAGGAAATTAGACTTAGAAATATTTCTCTCATGTAATTAGAACTATTGATTTTATTGTTTTGTAATTAGGGATGTTTTGTGTATTTTGAACTAGTGTTTCTATGACTTGTAAGTAAAGAGATTTTGTATATTACATTGTTGAGCATATGACATTGTTCCTAGTGGAGAAAGTTAATCAGTTTGATTATGTTAGATTTTATGCCCATGTGTATACATGGGACTAATGAATTCTATTACAGGACAATATAAGTTGAGAAGACGAGATATGGGAGAGTGTGGGGACATTTTAGAATCTTACATGCTGTCATTCTGATTTGGTTTTTCAGACAGCATGCTTCTCCATCCCCACCCCCCACCCCGGTTTTTCCATTTTCTTTTGTTATTTGCTTGAGTTAAGGCCTCACTGATCTGTGGTATTCTACTTCTGATCTATGTCAGTACATCTTCTCGACATAAATTGTCATTTGTATATTTGACTGTTCATTTACTAAATTTACTGTTAAATTTATTGAATTTACGCATACCGATATAATCGTATGTTGGAGAAGAAAGTGGGTGGAGAGGACTCGCTAAATAGAGATTAAAGACGGATTTGTCTCCTCCTTTAGTAAGAAGTTTTCCACCTACAGAACATTGTGTGAGAGTAAATATTTATCCTTAATATTGTGGAAGAGTGAAAACATTTACAGTGCCATATATCCGCCAAGTGAGAGAGACGAGTGGTGTCTGCTGGAGGATCATTAATAAAATAAATTAAGATTTTCATCACTTGTAATTAGTTATGAAAGATTAATTAATAATCATTTTCATTAACTAAGTGGCGTCTCAGGTTCATAGAGACAAGAACAGTAACGTTCCTGAACAAACATTGATCAGGCTGATCTGCAATACGTTGATTTTAATATATATAAGTGTCAATTGTCGATCCACGTACTTTGTGACACTCAGACGAAATGCCCAACAATTAGTTTGAAAAGTGCAAATGTTTATTTATAGCTTCTCACTTGTGTCAAGTAGGTCAGACAAACTGGCGAACTGTTTGCTGCTCAGCAGCAACAAGCGCATAGAAAGCTGCCATCGTCCCAAACAACGAAGAATTTTTGAAATACCTCTTGCGCAGTCTCGGACAAAGGGAGACAAGCTGTTCGTACAGTGTAGAGCATACAAATAACGCCGAGTTATCTCACATTGGTCGTTTTGGCACTCTTCCACTTAGCGGTCCTCAATCGTTTTCTTTTTTTCGCCCCATTCACCCTCTTCACCTTATGTAAGAATGTCATTCCCCCATTTCTAAAATTGTCTGACTCAAAAGGTACATTCCAAATAATATGTATATAATATTGAAAATCTTTTATTTTATTCTAGATTAATTTGATTATTGTTATAGTGAAGTTTTACAAATTTTATAGCAATGGAAAATGTTGATGGATTTTATAACTTAAATAAAAGTAGTTTTTTTTTTATATTCATAACCAATTACAGGCTAAACTGAAGCTTATTTCAATAAACAAAATGTTCAATAGAATGCCAGAGTATTGTAATTAAGTTTATTCAGATGAAGATTACAGTCAATAAGAAACCTGTGATTATTTTTTCTTCGCCAATTCTTGGATACATGGAGGAGTGCTTGAAAGGGCACAACGCTGGTCATGTTTTTATCAGTCTACGTCATCGCTTCGTTTTCACTTGCGACAGTTGAAAAGCCTGAGACACAAATATATATATCAACACAAATGGGGTCAATGCATGGACAGCTCTTTCTGTCACTTTTGGGGAGGAATCTCACATCTAGGCCAAAATTCTGCGATTGGTTTCTCATCGAATATATCTCTTGCTCCCAAATCAGTCTTCGGTTCCAGTATTTCATCTTGACAATCACCAGGAACCTTTTTAACTGACAGTTTGAACTGATTTCGCACTATATCCAACTGTTCATCACCAGCTTGGAAAATATCGGCTGAATTCGCTTTCCAGTGCGGTCAAATGCTGCAAAATTTCATTATTTTGCAAATTCTGGAGGTACTTGGTCATCACCACCAACAACAAAAAACAAACTGATGACAGTTTCTCAAACATTATAACATTTTTTTATCTTGAACTTTCTCTTTCAAGTGCTCAGCTTGCTCATGAAAGCATTCAAGGAATCAAGGAATTTTTATGTTTGCATTCCTTCCTTGCATCTGAAGATTCAGTTTATTCAACTGCACAAGAATGCCAACCAAATAGGCAAGGCACGTGATCCATTCCTCATCATCCAACAATGCAAAAAATTCCATCTTATCCTGAAACTCAAAAAGCAATTTGAGCTCAACTCTAAGCTCAAATACTCGCTCAGTTACACATTCTCTTAAAAGCCATCGAACATTTGTGTGGAAAAGAAGCAAGTGATCGCCTCTCCATGTCAATACATAACTGCTTGTAAAGTCACGAGTGGGAACTCCTCCTTTGACAAAATTTCACAATTTGAATTGTTTGATCCAAAACCTTCCCTAGGGGAGATGGAAGTGTTTTTGAAGACGGTACCTGACGCTGGATCGTACAATGAATGCCTTTCACTTTTGGAGCTAGCTTTTTCACACTAACTTGAAATGCAGATTTTGTCCCCAACTTAGCTTGAGCTCCATCTATACAGCACACACAGACATTATCTCATAAAAGATTTTCTGATTCAAAGAAAGATGAAACTTTTCCAAAATATCTGAGGCCTTGGCCTTAAATGAACCTGAGTGAACATATCTTGTAAGCACCAGCAACTGGGAACATGATGCCACACCAGTCGATTCATCAAGTGGAATTGAAAATAAGTCACGCGATGCAGATTTGACCTCCTGCACAATTTGATCCATGACGTCAATGGCCATGTCACTGATTCTCCTTTGAACAGTTCTGTTTGACAGTGAAACTACTGCAAGTGTGCTCTCCAATCCATTTCCCAATAAATTTCCACCATTTTGAAAGCGCAAGATCTCCCAGAAACCCACCACCCCGACATAAATGATCATTATTGAAGTTTTAAATTACCTACCTACGCTGGGCGCCTATTAGATTGAAGTCCGCCTAGAAAATAAAATGTTAATCTACTCGCCTCCACCAAGGTACAAAATAAAATGAAATAATTAAAACAAATTAACTTTGTGTGAATTTACTGTAAAGATTAGTTTGTGTTTACGCACGTGTGTTTGTGTATGTATACTTTTATGTGTATGTGTTTGTCTACGTGTTTGTACTTATGTGTATATGTATGCGAACATTATATTGAGTCAGTAGCGCTTCATTATAATTTTTATCTTCTTATTCTTGATTGTTTATTTTTTTCCTTTACAATTAAATTATCCAGAAATATTTTTTGAATTTTTTACAACTGAAACATTGTTTATTGCTTTAATTATTAGATTATAAATAATTAGAAACAATTCATTTTGGTATAGAAAGTGTAAATATTAGAACTAAAGAAAGAAAATAAATGAAAAAATGAATTGTTTAAACTTAAAATATTTTAAATAATAAATTATTTTTTGAACACGGTGATAGTTATTTCCATTTTATAAATTAGCGAGGTTTCTTGCGCAGTATGACTCGTGCTTTGCTGCAGGTGATATTTTCATGGTGAAGAAAAAGATTTTGAGTAATGATCTCTTTATAAATTGACAACAAGTTTTCATTTCGCGCACCTTGCTATTTGCGCCAAGGAAGACCTGCCCGCCCCACCCCATCCCGTCTCCCAAGGAAAATGCTGATGAAGACAAGGACTTCTTTTTAGTGACACCTGGAATTCGAACAAGTAGGAACATATAAATCATAGACGACTTTAGTTTCTGTGGAAAACGCACCTGTATAGGGTGGGGAGTGACAGAAGGGTGGAGGGGGGACATTTTGGCCATGTGAAGTTGGAAAATGCCTGGTGGTAATCATTGGAGAACGACTGCAGTTAATTAATTACCAGCTTCGCGGAATGTAGTCTTTATTTCAAGGTAGGTGTACTGCGGGTTGTATTCACTTTATTAAAAAAAATGTGAAGATGAGATATGCTCCGCCAATCATCCCACAACAACCCTAATGATTTCGCACATATCTTCGATCTTTAAAAGGCAGTTTTTTTTCATTCGGTCAATCAGTATTTCCAAAATGTCGATGGCTGGGAAGCAAAACGCGTGCCAATGAATATAGTCTGCTTCGTGGGCTATCAAATATATTTATAGTAACATAAACATTTTGTTCAAGTTTTTTTTTACGGTATTCAATCAATTATAGTAGTAACATAATCATTTTGTTCAAGTTTTTTTTAACGGTATTCAATCAATTATAGTAGTAACATAAAGCGATTATAAATTTGTTCAAGGTTTTTTTTAACGGTATTCAATCAATTATAGTAGTAACATAAAGCGATTATAAATTTGTTCAAGGTTTTTTTTAACGGTATTCAATCAATTATAGTAGTAACATAAAGCGATTATAAATTTGTTCAAGGTTTTTTTTAACGGTATTCAATCAATTATAGTAGTAACATAAAGCGATTATAAATTTGTTCAAGGTTTTTTTTAACGGTATTCAATCAATTATAGTAGTAACATAAAGCGATTATAAATTTGTTCAAAGTTTTTTTAACGGTATTCAATCAATTATAGTAGTAACATAAAGCGATTATAAATTTGTTCAAAGTTTTTTTAACGGTATTCAATCAATTATAGTAGTAACATAAAGCGATTATAAATTTGTTCAAGGTTTTTTTTAACGGTATTCAATCAATTATAGTAGTAACATAAAGCGATTATAAATTTGTTCAAGGTTTTTTTTAACGGTATTCAATCAATTATAGTAGTAACATAAAGCGATTATAAATTTGTTCAAGGTTTTTTTTAACGGTATTCAATCAATTATAGTAGTAACATAAAGCGATTATAAATGAGTGACGAAACTGTACATGATGCTCAGATCTTAGAGTGTCTACTCACACGAGTTTATCAATATCACACTTCAATAGGCTTCATCAGTTCGTTATTCAAAGTCATTATTAGAAATGTATTTTCCTCATGAAATTTATTTATAAAACTTCCACCCCCACCAAATAAATAAATAAAATGAATCTACTATTTTTGTATATCCATTAAACATTTTAAATTTTCACGCTACATTATTAAAGATTCTAGTCATTAATTTTTTGTATCCCACACAAGAACTAAGTGCAGCGATTGCTAATAAAATTTTCCAAAAACGTGAAAGATGCCAGTCATATTTCCCTCAGTCCGGGTGTGTTCTCGAAAAGTTTACTCTCTCTCTCTCTGTATATATAATTATATTCGACATTTCGTTGTGTTTAGTGGTGCTGTAAAAACGAGATTACATTTATAGAATACTTGAGCAAAACGCTTTGTGACTAGTTCCCCTTGGTCGGCTGGAAATAGCTGTCTATTCAATTCATAATATCAAGAGGGATTTCCGGTCTCAGTGGGAGAACAGTTCACACCTGAAATTATAGTGATGACTACATTTTCTAAGTAACGTGATCTTATATGCTACACACACACACACACACACACACACACACACACACACACACACACACACACACGCACACACACATACAGGGCTAATAAACACAAATTACAAAGATTAGGACCTAAATATAGTACTTATGTTACGATATGAAATTACGTGTACTATGATTCAAAGTGAGTCAAGTTCTTTCAGATTAAACTGTTAACAGATTGGGCGATCTAAGTTTGGTGTGAAGAAATATAAGTGTATGGGCGATCTAAGTTTGGTGTGAAGAAATATAAGTGTATGGGCGATCTAAGTTTGGTGTAAACTGTAAAGAAATATAAATGCAAAGTGAAAGTGGATGAAAATCACGTGACTAATGATAACCACTTCTCTGATACCGCGCACATGCCCTTTCAGTGACGTCACTTTCCCTTCAGCGATGATACAATTTAGACATCAAAGCAAAAGACTTTTAACAATGAGAGCAACACTTGTTATTTTCTTAACACACTAATTTGTATTTATGAAATGAAGTGCATATATCTAATGTGTAAAATGGTAGCGTTATATTACAGATTCATTGAGTACACATGACACTAGATTATAATTCATACTCGTCACAAACCAACAGCATTGGCAATCGTTCCAGTTAACCATACTCGTCACAAAGCAACAGATTTTGCAGTCGTTCCAGTTAACCATTTTCGTTACAACAAAATATCATTAGCAGTCATATTAGTTAACCATACTCGTGAAAACACAATCCTATGGGTAACCACTCGAGATCATACTCGTCACAACATACTGTTATTCGAGTTACTCATATTCCTCATAACACAATATCGTATTATAACCGTCACAACACAAATATCATTTACAACCATTCTAGCTTACCATGTACGTCACAACACAATGCCATTTGCATTCATTTGACATAACTATACTCGTCATACCACTTGCAGCTATCCGAGTTAATCATATTTGGTACAACGAAATTTCATTTGCAACCATCCGAGTTAACCATATACTGTCATTATGAGTTAATCAAAAATGTCACACACAAAAAATCAAAACATTTGCAGTCATTCTAATTAACCATACACTTCAAGTATAAAAAAATCATTCGAAATAACCGTACTAGTCACGTCACACTAACGTTTTACTGTAATCAAAAAACACAATCCTGTTTGCTGTCATACGACTTAATCTTATATGCCACAATACAATTTAATTAGGTGTCATACGACTTAATCTTATACGTCACAATACAATTTAATTAGGTGTCATACGACTTAATCTTATACGTCACAATACAATTTAATTAGGTGTCATACGACTTAATCTTATACGTCACAATACAATCCCGTCTGCTGTCAAGACTTGATCTTGATCTTTTAAGTCACAATGCAATTTCGTGACAAACAATTGCTGTCATGTGACTTAATCTTATGTCACAACACTGCCATTTACAAGCATTCGAGTTAACCTTACTCGTCGTAACACACTCCACTAAGCATATCGAACATTTATTAATACAAACATATTGTTAATTTTACATAAAATAATATTTTAGTTACAGAAAGCTTTAATAATAAGACCCGTCTCAATGAGTATTATACGTTTCTTCATGGAAAGAAACAGTTAAAGACAATAATTGTTTTATGTGCATTATTCATCAATGGAGAATTCATTTCTCTTAAATGAAATATTCATTCTAAATAAATATAATGCAAGCATGCTAAATTGAGATAACTTAGGATATACACAACCGCTGCACAAAGAAAACTGTTCTCTAAAACGCTACACAAAGAAAACTGTTCTCTAAAACGCTACACAAAGAAAACTGTTCTCTAAAACGCTACACAAAGAAAACTGTTCTCTAAAACGCTACACAAAGAAAACTGTTCTCTAAAACGCTACACAAAGAAAACTGTTCTCTAAAACGCTACACAAAGAAAACTGTTCTCTAAAACGCTACACAAAGAAAACTGTTCTCTAAAACGCTGCACAAAGAAAACTGTTCTCTAAAACGCTGCTACAAACACACATACAATATCAGCGACAGTTATAGATGTGTTTCCGAGACAAAGCATTGCTCATACTTGGAAAAATGCTTTTATTAAATTGAGTCGTTTATTTCTTTTTTCGGGTTAAGGGGGGGGGGGGGTGGGGGTGTTGTCAAATGATTACAATCACTATATGTCAAATAATATACTCCCATTATTTTTTTGTTACAGATTTGCTTTGGGTGGAAATGATTATAATAATTATATATCATATAATTTGCATACACTATATGGAAAAAAGAGAAAAATCGTGTTTACATAAAATCTCCATTTGTTATGTATTTTCAAAATATTATATATTTCAAATGACAGTAGACACGTAATCATCCAATGTTATACAGTAAGAAAAAAATGTGCATGGACAATATCATCAGAAATCACTGTTTAATAGCAACAACCTAAAGTTTTCAATAATTACGTGGTTGTTTCAGGGTACTTCCGATTAAATTTATGACGTATATATTGACGAATGCGCATTGTGCCCTTATAAAAGCACGACATTAAATTTTAAATGCGTACACATGAGTTACAAGACAAAATAACAGTCCATTTTCCGCTTTAAAAAGAAAAAAACAACCTTCATCATAGCAAGGACTGATGACGTATACGAAGACATAGATAATGCCCTTATGAACATGGTACTTCGACTATCGAATGGCAAGTAAAATGGCTAAGTAACAAGTAAATGTGAAGAATGGCTAGGCAAAAGTAAATGTGAAGAATGGCTAGGCAAAAGTAAATGTGAAGAATGGCTAAGTAACAAGTAAATATGAAGAATGGCTAGGACAAAAATTAAATATAGAGAATAGCTACGTTATAAAAGAATTGGTGCACACAATTTCACTGCCATACAACTGTGCCGGATACAGGTGTGCTACTAAGAGGCGATGCTGAGGTCAACCGGGGGTCTGGTCCGGGAAGGAAAAACAAGAACGGAATCTGAATATTCAGGATGAGGAGGTCAAGGGACAAAACAAAAATATGATGTCAGAAACGGACTCTAAACTATTTTGTTTCTTGAAACTGCCAGTGTTGAACGACTTCAAACATTTGTTGCTGAAATATCTTAGTAATAATTTCGTATGTTATATATCATCATTAATGCAGTGGAATAGCAAATTAAATTAAATTGTGAGCAAGAAAATAAAACCAAACCAAGAATTTTCTGAGTTTGTTATTAAAAAGATTGTAATATGAAAGCGAAATAAAGAAAATTTAAAATACTCATTAAATCTGTAAAAGTATTTCTCTCATTACTTAGAAATAATTATAAAGCATTTATTTTCAAAATTTGAAAATATTTAAAGTGAAAGACGAAAACTAATGTAAATTAAATAGTTTAATAGAATTACAAACAATATAAACAAAATTAATATCATTTTACTATTTCAAGTTTTAAAATTAAGAATTAACTCAGAATTGGCTACAGAACAAAAACTTTATCAATGTTCTTAATCATGGCAAAAGGTTGACGGCTAATTTCTTCAAAATTGATTTTTTTCAACAGTTATTGAACTTGCACAAAGATATATTTGTTCTTTTGTAGGGATTTTCTTTTTAACCATCACAATCCTCAGTGTACACTCGCACTGTTCCCTTCACTAACTGCCGACATATGGCGCACTTGCGCAAAGCGGGTGCACACTGGGCACATGATACAAGATGTCCGCATGGCAAAAACAGGATGTTGACCTCATTTGTTTGACAGATCTTACAAATGGTTTCGCTCAGGATTTCTTCATTTTCTCTCTTTAGAACTGAAAGAGACAGCAAAGAAAAATGAAAACGTGACTATATCTCGGTTTTAAGAAAAATATGAATACATGTATTTTTTGCACAGTAATTGGTAGAGATAATTAAAATAATTCGATATAAAGAATATCTATCACCCTCAAAGGCAAAATAATCGTCACATCGCCAGATGGAAATTATTTACCCACATAAATTTGGAAAGTCTATCAGAAATATATTTTACAAGCGACGTAATTTTAATCAAAGAAAACTCATTTAGACATGATGCAAAGTCATAAATGTTTCTTTTTATGTAGAAACGTTTTGGATAAATTAAATCAAAATGAATTAAAACAAAAGCAAAATGAATCAAAATAAATAATTTAGATATACACCTAAGTACCGAAAGCCATAAGAGACATGAAATAAAACTGATAATGGTGATTTTTTTTTTATGACAGCTTATTGATCGCTGCGATGTATGGATGTATGTATGTATGGATGGATGGATGGATGGATGGATGGATGGGTGGTCAGACAGACAGATACATAGAATTCCATGAAGAAAGTAGTGATCAATTTCCTATAGAGAATATTTTACAACAGACAGAAGAAAGTAGTGATCAATTTCCTATAGAGAATATTTTACAACAGACAGAAGAAAGCAGTGATCAATTTCCTATAGAGAATATTTTACAACAGACCGAAGAAAGTAGTGATCAATTTCCTATAGAGAATATTTTACGACATTTGATCGGTACTAGATATGTCAATATCTAGCTGAATGACAACGTGACGAAATAAATCCACACACACACACACACACACACACTATGATTCCATTATTATTATTTCATTCATTCATTACCAAGTGGGAAATTAATAATATTCTCTGTGTTTATACATGTTATTCTTAATATAAGTTTAAATGTTGTTTCATGGAACTATATATATTTTTTACTCTTTCATAAATTTAGAAACCCTGTTTTTTGTGAAAACCTTTTCTTGCATTCTTGTTGCTAAACATAACTTGTTCCGGTGAACACTATTTTGTCTGTATTCTCTTTGCTAAATAATAACTTGTCCCTTTATACACCCTTAGTCTGTATTCTCTTTACTATACTTTAACTTGTCCCTCTGAACACCCTTAGTTGGACTCTGCTAAACATTAGCAGAAATAGCTGCATAAGATACTGATAACTTACCGTACTGGTGTTATGCAAGAGGGTGACGGGTAGACCGAATCACGTGATTAGATTCTGACCGAGATGTCATTCTCTAGGGAAAGTCTTATGAAAAATACTTTAGTACAGTTTAAGTCCAGAAGAAAGGAGGAGTTTATTGTAAAGTTTCTTATAACTGGAACCGACAGTTTGATCCGTGGCCAGTTAGGTAATTTTTAACGTGTTAAGAAAAAGATTGCACTGGCTACATTTAGGCAGACACAAAATTTATCATTTGCCTCCATGGAGCTAGACTTTATCAAAATGACTCGTATTTAGGTGAATATGCAAACTGGTGGAATGAATGGAATTAATGATTGTTCCTCTCTTTTCAGACTCTGTAAAGTTTCGGAAGTTTCTGTATTTATTCAATAACATATTTTCTAATTTTAAAATTGAGCAGCATACATGTGCAAGCAGATGTTCATGGTAACATCTGTAAATCTTTTGAACATTTATAAATCTTTTGTTACCTTCCTCTTGTCGGGCAAGTGTAGAGGTATCAACAGCACAAGTCCCAGTCACTATGGCAGCTTCAACCACTAAACCAGGGGCTCCACCCACTGCTCCAAGTTCGCTGTCCTCAAGTGTAGACACTGGTGGTACACCTGTTGAAATCGATCTCAAGGTCATAAGAAAAATCTGTGCATGTTTTGTTTTTTAACAATTTAAACTCATCAGTTATTATATAAATGTAAATTTCTGTAACAATAAACGAAGTTGACAAAGAAACAAGATAGCACACGCGCGCACACACACGCAAATAAAAAGATGGATGGATGGATGGAAGGATGGATAATTTATAATTCTGTGATGCGCATGCCACTTAGTTAATGAAAACGATTATTATTATTAATTAATCATTCATAAACAATTACAAGTGATGAGAATCTTAATTTATTTTATTAATGATCCTCCAACAAACACCACTCGTCTATCACTTGGCGCATATGTGACGTTATCTCTGTTCCACAACATAAACAACATTTACAGTCACATAATCTTTCCATAGGTGAAAAACTTCTTACTAAAGGAGAAGACAAATCCGACTTTAATCTATATTTATATATCTACACATGTCATATTTGCAGATTTTAGATCAAATATGAAAGCACATATGAAAACACGTCTGAAACTATAAACTTAACATATAACATGAATGCTGATATTGATATCAAAAACCAGAAGCTGACATAAAATGTAAAGTATGTCATGAATGCTAATTTCATTACGTCTAGTGTTTAAAGTATTTGTACATACAACATGATTACTATATTACTAGTAACTAGAATTTGAGGTAAAGCGTAAAACACGTCATGGCTGCTGATTGCATTACATCTAGAAGTATCTGATGTACAAGGTCATGAATCCATGCTAAAGTATAAATCAATGCTGAAAATATAAATATTGCACTCATAACTGCTGACATTAGAACTGACGAGAAGTTGACATATAAGTGTAACATGGGACATGAATGCTGATAATAGTACAACTGGAAGTAATTATAGCCTCAAGTGCAATGTCAAAAAAAAAAAAATTAATCAGAAGACATAAAATAGTATTAATCAGAAGGAAAAGAAATTGAGCATTATTCAGGAGAAAAAATTGAGTATTAATCAGAAAAACCGACATACAATCATAAAAAGTAAATTACAGCATCATGAAACTGACAAGAGATGGCCACTGAATCCACAAAGAGTGCTCTGCTGGGTATTCAAAATTTTGGAGGAAAACTGAACTCATTACGTGTTTTCTGACTGGGCGCCATTGAAAAATATTCCGATACAATAAGGGCGCCATAAATCAAGAAAGTTTTAGAACCACAGGAGTAACCTATAAATCAGTACTGACATTGTGTCAAGATAATTTGGTGTAAGCTGGTGAAATTTAAGTTATCTTTCTTGACTTACGTGTTTTTCCTTGTCTTGATGGTCTCCTCTTGTTTTTCATTTCGTCTTCCACATCAGATGGTGAAATCTGGTCATTGTAGAAGAGATTTATTTATTACACAAAATGTTAAATTTCATGTTGAATGGTTGCCACAGGAGAAAAAAATGTCTATTTAATGTGCACGGACAAGCACAAGTGCCCCCTCCCATACATACGTACACAAAAACACATACACTGTTTATCAATACCCATACAGTCTTTAAATAGACATACATACACTAATAAAAACAGCCATGCACACGTGCGAGAAAAACACAGGTACAAAAAAGGCACATGCAGACAATGGACAGGCACACTTGGTCTCTCAAAGGCATACGGAGACTTTAAACAGATACACAGATTCTAAACACCAACGCACAGACAATAAGGGGCTTGCCTGTCGACGCTAAACATGCATAAATATACAGTAAACATGCATACATATACGGTAAACAGGCAATGTATGCACTAAACGGTCATACATATGCACTAAACAAGTATATATATATATTATACTAAACAGGCATATATTTGCTCTAAATAAGTACATACACACTCTAAACAGGCATACATATGCACTAGAAGAATATACATACATACTAAACAGGCACACATACACTAAAGAGGCATACATATGCACTAGAAGTATATACATACACACTAAACAGACATACATATGCACTAGAAGTATATACATACACACTAAACAGACATACATATACACACTAGACAGGCATACATATGCACATTAAATAGGCATTCATATACACACTAAATTTACAAACATATACATACGAAATAAACATATATATCCACACTAAATAGGCAAACATATACACACTAAATAGGCACATATATCCACACTATATAGGCATACTTATCCACATTAAATAGGCAAACATATCCACACTAAATAGGCATACTTATCCACACTAAATAGGCATACTTATCCACACTGAATATGCATACTTATCCACACTGAATATGCATACTTATCCACACTAAATATGCATACTTATCCACAATAAATATGCATACTTATCCACACTAAATATGCATACCTATACACACTAATAGGCATACCTATACACACTAAACAAGCACATATAAACTTTAAACAATCACTCAGACCTTTTCTTTTGTTTTATTATGTAAGGCTTGTACAGCATCAACGTAGTTAGCTCCCTTCACCTGCAGGACAAAAGGACAGTCCGAAAACCAACGCGCATGCTCCACCCAGGGGTCCAGCTGTTCCGACCATGACTTGAGACCGTGCTTGCAGTAAAAGCACCGAACTAAATCACCATTCTCTGAAGGAAAAAAAGAACAAACAAAACTGTAGTCATTTCGCACGTACGGAAAGAAGAATTCATGTATACGTGTAATATAGAGTGTGTAATAGTGTGACAATACCTATAGCATAGCCCTGTGTTGTGTTTCTTCTGACTATGTGTGTGACAATAGAGACTCTTAATGGCAATAGAGACTTTTTAGTGGCAATAGAGATTCTTTAGTGGCAATAGACTCTTAATGGCAATAGAGACTCTTTAGACACACACACACAGGGAAAAAAATGGCTGCGAAGAATATCCGAGTTGACCTCCGTCGCCAAAGCTCAACTTTGCGGATTTATTTATTCTTTTCTTTTTTGGGTGGTGGTGGTGGTAGTGGTTGGGGTGTGTCTGTGGAATGGGGGTTATGACAAACAAGGAAAATAATTCTGAATAATTTTGCCAATTAGCCAACTGCATCTTGGAGGAAAATTAATCTTTCTTATTCTTGTTTTTATGTGATATGCTGCTTCTTTAATTTCTTTGTATTCATCAATATTAGCGTTTTCATTTTTGATTATTTGCTACACGTAGTATCATTTGTATTTGTAGTAATGTTATTATGGACAATCCATAATTTTAAATATTTTATTAGCTTATTCATTGTACTTTGTTTAATTTATTTTATTTGCTTGAAAATCTCTTATTTTAAAGACTTTTATACTTTTCAGTTAAAAATCAGAACATCCAACTTGCCTGTAAAGTAGAACCCAGCCTCTGCCATCCTTTCAGGTGAATGCGTGCCCGCGTGCGGCCAGTTACTTTTGAACGTGTTGGAGCGGACAGACGCAACTGCGAGGTCAGGTCTCTTCGGTCGGGCGGTTATGATTCCCAACTGCGCATATGTTACCACCCGGGTTTCGCTTCCTGCTGAGGAGGGTGGCTGTTGGGTAGATGTGTTGTTGGCCTGATGAGGGGTTTCTGTCCCTGCAGAGGAGGGTGGCTGTAGGGTAGATGTATTGTTTGTTTGTTCACCAGACCCTGCAGCTTCGCGGGCAAAGGATGATGTGGCAGTTTCTGAACGCAATGGTGTTTGTTGCTGGCTGCTGTTGCTCAGCGTCGATTGGATTCTTGGTTGCTGGATTTCTGGATCTCTGGCGTTCCTTGCAGTCTGCAAAGCTGCTGATGACGTCTGCGATCGAGGTTCAATATATCGTGCTGTCTGGTAGGGCGCTGTGTCCGTGCGTGACTGATTCGTCACCGCAGTTTGTCTCTCAGACTGGCAAGCCGAATGTCCCTGCAGTGCAAGAGTTTGGCTAACTGATCCAACAGCTTGCCCATCAGTCTGTGGCTCTAAAGGCCAGACTAACTCGCTGGGCTGTCCAAAGTCTGCACTGTAATTTGTTTGAGGAGATTGATCCGTGTGAGGTGCTGAAGAAGAGTGTCCTAAATATGGCACTTGGTGGTGACCACCTTCAGAAACTTTAGACAGGTGTGGTGTGTCTATTCTGGGCTGCTCTTGTGAATGATGTGGTGTTTCTATCTCGGGCTGCTCTTGTGAACGATGTGGTGTTTCTATCCCAGGCTGCTCTTGTGAACAAAATTGCTGACGATTCGCTTTCCTGGATTCGGCCATTTGGATGAACCTTTGCCCCAGCAGCTCTCCCCTCTGTTGGATGCTTGTATTACGAATGTGATGATCTCGCAGGAAACTACAGTCAGGCGAGAACTCTTCGTGAACTTCGACAGGATTTCGGCCACGGAAATGTTCAGCTGCTATTGCCACGTCACAGAAAGCGCACCTGAAGAATGGAATGAATAGATAGATAGATAGATAGATAGATAGGCAGGCAGATATATAGACAAACAGATAGATAGATAGATAGATAGATAGATAGATAGATAGGTAGCAGATATATAGACAAACAGATAGATAGATAGATAGATAGATATAGATAGATAGATAGATAAATAGGCAGACAGATATATAGACAAACAGATAGATAGATAGATAGATAGCAGATATATAGACAAACAGATAGATAGATAGATAGATAGATAGATAGATAGATAGATAGATAGATAGATAGATAGATAGATAGATAGATAGATAGATAGATAGATAGATAGATACCTGAGTGTGCTGGCACTGCCCTGCAAGAAGTAAAAGCCGGCCTGTGCAAGGCGAAGCAGCCAAATATCTGGTGGTGGTGTTTGGTAGTTTACCAGACTGGACACTCGCTCAAATTCCTCTACCATTAACAATGGTTGTTGTGCGATGTAAACTTCAAAGACCTTTTTCGGCGGCACTATTCTCAAGACAGAGTACAGATTCTGGATATCGTAAACGTCATCTGTATCACTATCTGTCTCTGAGGTTTGGCTTTTAGACGCTTTACTTTTTTCTCCTTCGCTGGAGAAGTCGTGACCTTGTAATTTGAGAATTGATCTCAAGGTGGAAAGTGTTACGCGCGCTGACGTGTTACGTCTTGTAATACGCTTACTGAAATGGTGTTTTGGTGATTTTTTTCCTTTCGAAAGCTTCTTGCTTTTAAGAACACTTGAGTTTTTAGAGATGATTTTCTTTTTTAAACCATGACTCATTTTGTCGTTTTCAGTGAAGGAAGCCAAAGAGCGCTTGCATGTGATTGGAGGGGAAGTTATCTTTCTCACACTACTGTCCATGTAAATCGCTTCATTTTCTTCATCGTCAGAATTATCTCCCATTACGTGTTGAGGTAATTTTAAATTCGTGTTCGAGATGCTATGATCTCCACTAACAGTCTGCTTTTGCTTCTCTTCAGTTTCTTGCTGTAATTGTAGAAACGCACGTCTCTCATCTGTGTCACAGTTAAGGTCGTGACTGTCTGCTAGACATCTTTCATTTGCATCGATTTTAACTTTGAAACTTTGTGTCACGCATCTTTCATCTGTATCACTATTAGCTTCTTGACTCTGTGTCAGACATCGTCCATCTGTAACATTGTTAGCTTGACTCTCCGTCAGACATCTTCCATCTGTAACATTGTTAGTTTGACTCTCCTTCAGACATCTCTCCCTTGTATCACTTTTAACTTGGTGACTGCGTGTGAGACATCTTTCCTCTGAATCATTATTATCCAAAATCAAAAGTAAAAACTTCCATATTACCAGGCATAAGAAATAATCCAGCCGAAAAGTTTTCCGTCGCCATTGTGCAGCGGTTATTTTCGGTCGGCAACCTCTTATTGTAATCTGAAAACTGTGGTTTGTCACATGAAGCTCTTTTACTTGACAGTTGCAATACCACTCACTGATCAGAATTGATTCTGCTATTGACAGGAGGAGCATCACTGCCAAATTTCTCTCTCGGAAAATGATTTCTTTATGGAAATGATGACTGGAGTACACCATGACGTAACAGTCAGCAATATATTCATGTAAGCTTCTGAGAATTCAACAAGATGATTCACTAAAAATAAAAATGCCAAAAACGTTAGAATAATCGTGAAAATTAAATAGCCAAAATTATATATATATATATAAATCTATTTAAACTCGAAAGTTCATTGTTTCTCTAATTCGCCTTTAATGGAAAAATTACGTAAGTGAAGAGCGACTAAATTTTAACGCAACATGCAACGTTCAACTGAATTGATTTATGAATCATTAGACACACCCTGGATACCCACCTTCCAAAACCAAGCAAACGAACAAACATTAAAAAAGTACACGTATTAAAAATGGAATGGGACACTCCCCACACACACACACCGGTCCATATCTACAAGTAGTGCTTGTGGATAAAATAATGATTGCGGAGAGCTGTGCTTGTAACAATGTTTTGTGTCAATGATTGCGAAGAATGGGACTTGTAACAATGCTTTGTGTCAATGATTGCGAAGAATGGGACTTGTAACAATGTTTTGTGTCAATGATTGAGAAGAATGGGACTTGTAACAATACTTTGTGTCAATGATTGCGAAGAATGGGACTTGTAACAATGTTTTGTGTCAATGATTGCCAAGAGCGGGACTTGTAACAATGTTTTGAGTCAATGATTGTTTTTCTTTCGACATTGTATAGCTGGCTGTGTAACTATTCTACAGTGATTGCATGTTTTTCTTTGAAATGAGATTTTGTGCGTTAGAAGAATCGAATTAGGTCTTAATCTGAAAATAGCTTTTTGTGTAAGTTACTGGGTAAGTTAGGAGGTCCTGGCGTATTTTTCATCTTATGAATCATTTAATGTGTACGTGCATTTCTGAATTGTATTTGGGAGTGTATAATTTTCTGCCCTGTTTTGTACCATATTTTGCTCCCTTGTTAGCTGTTCCACTTCCTGTTATATTCTTATGGTTTGGGATCCATAATAATAAGGTGCTTGAGATGGCGCCCTCTCTCTATTAATTATTGTCAATATTTATCTTTAATAATTACAATCATACTAATACAGGAGGGCGGGTCACATGTAATATACTAGCCCTAATTAGACGACTCTTCTGTAATTTCCACCTTGCGGATCTTCCTGGCACTTTCAGAATATTATTTAAATACACACACCATAAATAATTCTAATCATCCTTCTGTCACACAAGTATTCTGCTGATGGGAACTTCTTGCTTAAAGAATAGGTTTTGATCCATCTTTAATTACCTAAGCACCCCCAACCCCCCCGTCCTCTACCCCAAACTAATCAATTAATCACACCAAGTAGCTGGCTACAAGACATAACAATAATTAAAGAAACGAAAAATACAGTTATTTACAAACGAACAACAGATCCAAGAATTACCTAACCGAATGTTCAATGAAAGTTACCTTCCCTATAGAGAAATTCAGTCTAATAATTTAAACAGTAATTGCTCCGTTGCCGTGTTGACGTCATTTTTGTGTGTGTCTAGTTTCGTGATGCGGTGTCTTATTTTGATTGTGGTGTATGTTCTAGAAATGCTGTTTCTGTTACATAATTTCCTTATTGAAGATAATGAGACAGTATTAATATGCTTTTGTTGAGGGATAAAGGAGGGTTACTGTTCATTGTTGCTCCAGTTCCTACAGATGTTTTGAAACCATCTGTGTAAGTTTTTTTTTTATGTGTTCTGGATAATTTTTGTATATATTTTGGCGTGATTTTCTGGGTTGGGACATTTTGTTTTTTTTAACAGTGTAAAGTCTACTTGTGTGTTTGTTTAATTGGCGGGTAGGGGGAGATGGTCCTAGGTGAGGTGGAACCGTAAAAGACGGTTGTAGTTTTGAGTAGTTTGTGATTTTAATAATTGTGGGTAGTCTTTCATCTTAATCACATTTAACCTTTAACGTGGTCAACCACATGTCCACTCACACTTCTGTACTGTCAGGTGTTACAAAGTATTTGAAGATTGATAGAATTATAAATATTAATAATCACAAAATACAGTTATGAGCCCCCAATCCCAATCTGTCATAAAGACAATGACAACAGTTGAAAGGAGTATGTAAATACGTGTAAACAGGGAAAGATGGAAATTTTATAGAAATGAAGTCATGGTGGCTGAAAGACTGTTATAAAATCAAAATGATGCTAGCGTGTTCTAACAGTTTGATATTTGCTTAGTGTCCACTGTATAACACAGAGTAAAAATCTTTGTAAAAAAAAAATTTTAATTTTAAATTTTAAGGAGTAAAGGAGGGTTTTAAAATTTTAAATTTTTTTAATTTTCCCAGGCTAACTGCTAAGTTGGTTCTCGCATTGGCTTGGTCAGCAGACTGGTAGAGCGCAGGCTTTAGGTTTTTGAGTCCGTACAGCGATTCATGTGGCCATGGCCTGTTTTTGGAGATAGAGCAATATGGCACCAAAATGTGGCAGGTACTTGGCATACAAGGTGCCAATAGAGTGCTGATTCTTAAATGTACGACACTCTTTCCCTAAATTTCTAGTGGACACTAAAATAATGACTGGCACACCAGATACACTACATTCGTACTTATAAATGACAGATGAGAGATGAATGATAAAAGAAATAGAACAGAATGAATAAAATAACACATATGTACATAAATTAATAAACATAAATGCACACAAATATAATCATAACTAGGCATATAGTTCTATAGTGAGTTCAACCTGACTGACCTTTCTCTAGAAAAAACTTTTTACCTGTGGTGTTTCTGGGAGGGGTTTTATTCTGGCAGTGCTTCTCAGAGGATGGCAGAATGACTCTGATCTTTTGGGGCCAATTTTGGCGTGCACAAAGACAGACCGTGCAGGTCACTTGGTTACTTGAGCTAAATATCTAACAAATTAAAACATCATAGGTTAGCCAAGACCCTTGTACAAGAGACAAGCTAACGCTCAGATTGAAATGCTAGATCTAAAGACGGACCCACTCTGATGAGTCTGACAGATTTTTAAGGCATAGGAATCTCAAAATGAATCTAATGTCTGGAGGCCATCCCTCTACATCACAAGTACATGAACTCTTTTGTTGAAGAATGTTTGCAATGTATTCTGTGACATTCATGTTTTCAAAGATAATTTTAAAAAAACAACTTAATGTTTGCTTGCTTCAACTTCAGCTTAAGTACTTAGTCGAATTTATTGTACATCACACAGGCATAAAAATGCATTGTTTTCCAAAATTCAATTACCGAGCGGGCTCAATTCACAATCCTTATTACTTGTTTGCTTCCATCAGCCTGAAATGTTATATAACCGAAGATTCTCACAATCCATATTACTTGTTTGCTTCCATCAGCCTGAAATGTTATTTAACCGAAGATTATCCACAATGCTGAAGCCTTCTGGGAGTTTAACTGTGAAAAGACCCAGGCATTGTGATACAGGTGTGTGTGTGTGTGTGTGTGTTGGGGGGTGGGGTTGTAAGCTGACTTGTTTCCTTTTTGCATCGCCTATTCTAAGTTAAGAGATAGGTTGCTTTATTGCATTTACTTTAAAAAAATCCTATGTTAAATGTAAGAATCTTTGCTTAAATATCTTCTATTGTATGAAAAGGCATTTTATTTCTGTATAACTAACTGGACATTGTTTTCTTAATTCTTTCGACCTTCTGACCTATTATTTTAATGTACACTTTCCTATAAGAAGAAGGAAAAGGGGGTGAAAGGATAGAAACAAATAGAAGAGAGGAAGAAAAGAATATAAAGGTGGAAGTATAAAAAAGGGAGAAGAGAGGAAGAAAAGAAAAGAAAGATGGAAATACAGGAAAAAAACTGGAGGAAAGAGAAAGAAAAGAGAGGAAAAGACAAATACAAAGATAGAAACAAACTGGAGAAAGGGGGAAGAAAAGAAAAGAAATTTGGAAATATAGAAACAAACAGGAGGAAAGAGAAAGAAAAGAGAAGAGAAGGAAACAGAAATAACGAAATAAACTGGAAAAAAGGAAGAAAAAAAAAGAAAGATAAAAATATAGAAACAAGTTGGAGAAAAGAGGAAGAAAAGAAAAGAAAGATGGAAATGCAAACACAGAAAAAGAGAGAAGGAAAAGTAGGATGAAAGTTGTAAGGATTAAAATCTTAAAGAGAAGAAAATTACTGCACGGGAGGTATGGAAGAGCGGACACAGCTTAACAAAATACTACGTCACTCAACAGTACTTGCACACTATAATAATAATAATAATAATGACGAATAAATAAATAAAAGGAAATATATAAAATTTCAGAATTGAGAGGAACTAACGCTAATCCGATTAGGAAGCTTTTAAGCCTACATAAATTACAGAGGGAAGGGGGCATTGTATGTACAAGGAAGAGGGCAATCTCGACAGGACATTCGCTGGCCAGATTTGGGCAATCGTCTACGTAGAGTGACGTAGACAAAACTGAGAGCACTCACGGGTAAATTCCGGCTAGAATATTTTCATTTACATTGCACCAAGCCAAGGTAAGAGGTCGAATAGTGATTTACGAATTAACTATGTAAAATCATCAAACATTTAGAGCACAAACGAATATATATGCACAGTGCCGACTTAACGTATGGGCACGCTGGGCAGTTGTCCGTCGGGGGGGGGGGGGGGGGGCATGCCAGCTGTAATCCTGTTGAAGCAGATCAGATTGTCCTTTTCATTGCAAGTGTGCGTGTGAAATGAGTGTTTTCGTTGTGTGCGCGCGTGCGTGTGTGTGTGTGTGTGTGTGTGTGAGTGTGTGAGTGTGTGCATGTGCTCGTATGTGCGCATGCGCAGGTATGTATGAGCCTGACTATTGTCAGTCTTTACATTAGTTATCATGTTTTCTCTTTTCTTTTATTCTTTTCTTTCTCTCTATTTTGTTATTGTATCTCCATCCTTCTTTTCTTTCTCTCTTTTTCTATTTGTGTACTTCTGTTACGTGTGAGGTTTATTCACGATGTTATAGTATTAATTATTTAGGTGATTAATTTAGATATTTAATATTCAATAGACGTAGCGTTTTCCGATCCTAGAGGCAACGTTAGCTAGTCTGACTATGCTAAGTTGATTAATTATCCCGTGAAATATTGCAGGGGGAAAGGAGGAGCAGGCTAGATCGTGTGGCTATTATTAGCATCAGTTTTCCCAAACCCACCTTTGACTGTACTATCGTTCTCTAGTGGAACTCGTCTCTGACGTGTCCGCTTAGTGAGCTAAGAAACACCGAAAAATAAAAACAGTGCTGACATCGGTAATCTACAATCCTACATACCATCGCAAAGGAGAACGGCGATATATATATCCTTGACCACTGGTTTCAAAGGTCAAGTTCAGTGTCTTACCCCTGATGTGAACAGCAGAAAGCGCACACCGCTGTGACTGTGAGCCAACTCTCAAAAATCACATGATCGATGCGATCTAAAATCTACATCGTTTAGTGTTTGTGGTGAAGGTCGATGTATGAAAGATGTAAAATAATAATAATGTGGTGAAGGCCGATGTATGAAAAAAATGTAAAATAATAATAATGTGGTGAAGGTCGAAGTATGAAAAATGTAAAATAATAATAACGTGGTGAAGGCCGATGTATGAAAATGTAAATAATAATAATGTGGTGAAGGCCGATGTATGAAAAATGTAAATAATAATAATGTGCGCAAATTATACACGTGCGTGCGTATATTTGAGTACCGCGCTTGTAATTTGTGTGTGTGACTTGTGTGGCTGGCTAATCACAAAATGTGAATCGATCTATTTGTGCATTTTGAGTGAGAAGATGTAGATTGTCTTATTGATCAGAAATAGTTAAATAGGAAAACCTTTTTTAAAGTGAGATTTTGAGTGAGATTATGTAGATTGTCATATTGATCAGAAATAGTTAAATAGGAAAACCTTTTTTAAAGTGAGATTTTGAGTGAGAAGATGTAGATTGCCTTATTGATCAGAAATAGTTAAATAGGAAAACCTTTTTTAAAGTGAGATTTTGAGTGAGAAGATGTAGATTGCCTTATTGATCAGAAATAGTTAAATAGGAAAACTTTTTTTTAAAGTGAGATTTTGAGTAAGAAGATGTAGATTGCCATATTGATCAGAAATAGTTAAATCGAAATTTTTTTTTAAAAATTACATTAAACAACAAGCACCTGGCACGGAAAATCTTTTCATAACAATGTTCTTACGTAACTAATTAAAGGTGAAGAAAAACAAACCACAAAGTAGCAACAACTATGACACTGAACACAATAAACTTTCTAAACAATAGTAGTAACATTAAACATTGTAAAATCGTGATGAAGTTATAAATCTTTCAAAGCAGCAAATGTTCAACAACAAAAAAAAGTTTGCATCACCTACATACATATTGATTTTACATACATGTATTTTTAAATACATATTGTTTCTATCGTTTTGTTTTGTTGTTGTTTCAGTGAGTGTTGGTTGTATTTTGTGTAATCTGCTAAGTTTCTTGATAATAATAGTGGCAATAATAAACCGGAAAAAGTAAAAGAAAACAGAAGCACGAGAGAAAGAATATTCATTACTCACCCAAATCGACGCTAGTGCCTAATGTCCCAACCGACAATGAATTGGGGATTCCCGAAAATCTGCGGATGGCTCTATACAATAAACCTAAAAAGAAATAAATGCTGCTAGTTCCAAGAGAGCAAATTTAATGCAGCAATCAATAGCTGTTTGTTTGTCTCACAGTTTTGAGTTAGACTTCATTATTTAGCAGGATGTCTCATGTACCACATACACTGGGTCTCTGAAAGCCAAGAAGTCCAGGCATTTCCCGTTGTTAACAGTGGGTTTTTCCGTTATATTAATATGCATTATTTACACAGTCATGTCAAACACGGCTCTTTACAAGCACACATACGGCCCACACAAAGTTTTCTATAGCGCGAGCACATTTTATCTTCGTAATATAAATTTTAAGAAACAACGCAATTTTTCGATTCAATCGTTTTTGTGCGACTTTTGTAACTGCTTTTAACTTCCGGTGAATCACGCGCCGATCATTAAAAGTTGTAAACAAAAAACTTTCTTTCAAAATTTCAAAACTTTTTATTTTTAAAATGGCTAAGGAAATTGAACGAAGAAGGGCGAGCGTCTCAAGAAAAGTGGGAACTACAGTATTTTTGTACAAAGGTGAACGGAAAGATACATTTGCAACTGTATCGCCAAAAAGAGTACAACTTGAAAAGACATTACGAAACGAACCATCGGTCGTACGATAAATACGAAGGCCCAATGTGTGTTTCAAGACTCAAGGAATTGAAACTAACTTGACACAACAACAAACTGTTTTACGAAAATTCAGAATGGGAATGTCGCAAGTTATAAAAGCCGAATGATCGCGATGAGTGGGAAATCTTACAGTGAAGGAGATTTCTTAAAGCAATGCCGTGTAAAACAGCCGAAATTGTATGTCACTGATGTTCCATTCTACACAGAATTCCGCTGATTGTCATGTCACAAAGTGCTGAAAAGATTCTTTTTGTTGAGACAAGACACAATTATGTTTTTAGAGATGAAAGTTCAAAATGCAAATGAAATAAAAGATGAAAGTTGACTCCACATAATGCCTACATCACACGTTGACCCATGAAGCACCGATGCTAATGAGTTTTTAATCCCCTTCATTCACAGACAGACGCACCGTCGAGACTTTCCCAGCCCCTTGGCTATAGTTTACAGCTTTTAGAACAGTACATCTTATAATTTTTGAATTTTATTTTAATATTTATGTAATGTTACCTGGCTAAATTGATATTACTATTTTGGGAGAGATTGACATTCCCCCCCCCCCCCCGCACTCTTCGAGACCATGACTTAGTGAAAATGAATTATGTCTAACAAATTAATTTAGAACAAATTCTATCCTTCCTGCATCTCATAAACTTGCTCATAAAATCTCAAATATTCATGACAGCAATAATCGTTACATAAACTGACTGCATACCTTGGAGTCTACAAAACATCTATGCCTGACTTATAATCCATTACAATATAAAGAAACATTAAACTAAAATGGTGCTAAATTAAAACATCTGCAAAATGATAAAATTAAAATAGTAATAGTAAATCATCAAAGTGTTTATATATCTTATGATCCAGTTATAGTTATTGGAAATAGTCAATTCCTTGGTATTATGAACATGATTTAAAATAACTGAGCATTTTATCTGCAAGTGCCTTAGAGTAACTCAAACAAATATAAGGTAACATTTACTATTATAAAACAATTATAGCCATTATACCTGACAGCCAGAATTAATATTTAAACTGATTTAATAATACTAATAGAGTAACTCAAATATAAGGTAACATTTACTATTATAAAATAATTATAGCCATTATACCTGACAGCCAGAATTAATATTTAAATTGATTTAATAATACTAATAAAAGGTGATAGCAAGAATTAAGATGATGTGTTTGGGGGGTTTGAGGTTTTATTATAATTGAATAAGTTAAAAGAAATTCATTTGAGACAGACCCAGAGAGAGAGAGAATGAGTCAAAATAAAAAGCAATTATTCTGTGTAGAATGTGTGTGTGGATGTGAAGCTTTACCATGAAGAAATAAGCCTGTACATGTATGCACACATCCACAAAAAGAATGTGTGGAGTGGATGTGAAGCTGTGAAGATGAAGAAATAAGCCTATACATGTATGCACACATCCACAGTATCAGAAGGCATAAAGAAATAACAATCAAAAGCATAAATACCTTTAATAAACAAAAATCAAAAACATAAATACCTTTAATAAACAAACATTGCCCAAATCAACACATATATTTACATACCACATATGAGCACAATCAGAAGAAGACCACACCCCACCAATATAATTTGTATAGATATCAACTATATTATCATAGTTTCAACAGACATAAACTTATATCAGTCTAATACATCAGTCTAAATTGAAAAATAACATTTTATGAAATACATGTATATCAGTTTTTATTGGATGTTAAGAAATGTTGTTTTATATAATTTATCCAATGTGCCTGTGAAATATTTTTTTCAGATTCAATGAGCAAGTGCACATCTGCTACAGGTACTAAAACATCAAAACTTCAGTGAAGTCTGATGAGCTCTGGCAACTGATTTCCAGCAAAAGGTGGTAGTGGCAATTTTTCATAAAGACTTTGAATTGAAACTTAAAGTATGTATTCAGCCTGATTTTACTGCTATAGTCTTTGCTCTGGGTCTGCCAGTACATGTATATACATGTACATTATATATAATTGTACAATTAGTTGCACAATTGCACTGAAGAGTAACCTTAAAAACCTCTTAAGTATGCACATAAGTCCAGATGTTGAAGATTATATATTACAAGATTTTGCAGAATTACCTTTTGGAAATAAACAACAAATACAGACAATAAATCTCAGGAAAAAAATGTCCATAATTATACATCTACTGTAAGATCTTCAAAATGCACTGTGCAGTGAATGCACAAAATTACTGTTAAAGAAAACAAAAAATAAATTTGAAGGAAAAGCAAAAACATTCCTAATAAACTTCATTAACAAACTAAAGAAGTATTCTGTAGAATTATGTTTCACTGCATGTTTTATACTTTAGTCCAATGAAAACTTAAAGTATTGTGTGCTAAATTTGTGTGACATTGTAATGAATTCTATTTAGTTAAAATAAAACAGTATCATCTTGATATGTATGACATTATATCTACAACTACATTTAAAAATTAAATATGTATATTCTTGATTTGTGACACTGCACTATAAGAAACATCATTTAAAAATGAAATAAATGATGCCTTGAAATATGTGATACTGTGCACTGTGTAGAACTATATAATCGCATTATTATTATTTGTGTTTCACTTACTTCTGTACTTGACTCATATAAAATCTAGAAGGATTTTACTATAATTTGTATAATTCACACTCTTGTTGATTCCAATCAAATGTTGAAGAAGTTTTATCTTATGCTGATAACAGTTTTACTGGATACTGTGATGTGAGTTTTTTAAAAGGTGTTATAAAAATATTAAAACCCTACCATGGCCAACCGCACATCCACCCACACTTCAGCAGTATCAGGTGTCATGAATTATTATGTTTAAACAATATTTAAAGCCTTACAATTACAATGGCTACAACAAGCCCCCCCCCTCCCCAAACTCAACCTGACATAGATACAAAAGCAAGGATAAAAGAAAATAAATACTCGTAAACGATAAACTTTATAAGGAAAAAGTAATGATGGCAGAAAGGATTTATAATTAAATTAATCACAAAGACATTAGTGTTCACTATTAGGCTTTATGTTCACAATGAGGCTGAAAAGTAGTTTGGGTATATATTTTGTCATTTTGTCTCTTTCGACTTGCCAGGCTGTGATCAATATAGACTGGCTGGAGGATTGGCGATTACCATGACTATTTGACAATATGTAGTATACATTGCATGGCTTGGTTGGTTGGGGATTTTTTGTACATTAATTATGCAAAATAAATTCCACTCTTATCAAATGAATAATATTATACACATAATAAAATACATAACACAGAAATTTGCTGACAATATTTTTTGGACTTTTATTATTTTTTATTTTTTTGGGGGGGTGGGTGGGTGGGGGGGAGTAGCAGAGTGTTATATTAGATAGACAAGAAAAAAATTTCTTTTAATCAACTCATAATTATATACAAAAATATTTATAGTAACTTCCAAAGGTACTATTTATAACATTTACAAATATGTATTGAGCATAAAATAAAATATATAAATAATCAATCAAATTTTTACCTTAAATATCTTTACTAATACTAAGAGATCAATTGTAGATGGAAAAATTCATACCATAATAAATAGATCAAAATTTATTAATTAATATATAGTAAGTATTGCCAAACAGTTATGTGCAGTTAACTTACAAAGTTTGTTTTAAATAAAAACCATAATAATTGTACACTATTTATTTAGAGCGAGAACAAATAAAAAAAGTCACCATTGTTGGTATTAAAAGTATTAGGATTTATACATATGTTTAATAATAACAGAGAAAGAATTTGATGTTTATATTTGCATCTTTTTGTCTTGAGATATAACAGTTTGACTGAATTCAGTTCAATGCAAGAAAAGCTTTGAGTAACTACTGACATTGAAATTTGTGTTCAAATTAATTGCATGTTTTGAATACAACCACTAAAGATGCTATGGTAAAAAGTAATGAAGTGGTATTTATGAAAATATAATACAGTTTAAGATAAGATTAAAATCAGCTCCTTTCAGTTATTTTTGCAATCCCTTTTGTTTCTTTGATTTCTGTGTAGCATGTCTATGATATTCCATATACTTTTTGAGTTTGTAATGCACTCAAACCAAATATATGATTTTACAATGCTTTGAAATACAAGTTCTTGTAGTTTTGTGTACATTTACATTGTACATTTCCTCAAACAAGCATGTTGAAATAGAATCAGACTGACAAGACTCAGAATGGATTGATAGAAGTATAAATGTTTAAGCCATCAAACAATGACCTGAATATTTTTTCAAGGGTAAGAAATACTTGGGATATTTTTCGATGAATGTTAATAAGTCCTCCTCAATCAAAAATTTGAGTCAAATTTCATGGGGCAATGTATGAAGTAAAACTGTGAACATCGTCAATTTTATAAATCAAACTGGTGAAACATTTCAAACTACAAGCTTTATTTTCAAAATCTTTTATCCTATTGACATAAGTGTAGGAATGCCTTTCCTAAAGATTATAAATACACAACAAAGCAAGTTTCAGTCAGAATACGATAAGGTTTTTAAATGATTTATAAAAGCTCACACATACAACCATATTTGCTTCAACTTCATCTAAAAAGAATACAAGTTGTAAAATAGTAGGTATTAGTGCATTTTAAACTTAATAAAATTTCTAGCAAATCAATAACAGATTATGTGCAAAGTAAAAAATAATTACTTTTCATTTTATAAATTCTTAACAATTATGTAAAATTCATGCTACTAATAGAAATATGTGGAAGATAAAATGATTAAAACACTGCAAAACATGGTTTGTTGTGAATATGTTCAATTTCATAGAAAAATACATATTAATTTGCAAAGTATTCAATAAACTAGGGCTCAAATCACTTCATGCTACAGTCGCAAATAACTACATGTATTGCTAAGAACACGAAACATAATTTCGATATAGCCATTCACACTCTTAACTTTTCGGTTACATGGAGTATTGCTCACAACATATCCGGTACTTTATAAATAAATATATTCGGGAACAATGTCTGTATCATCAAATATGTATTATTTATAATGTATAAGACATTGTGTTAATTTTTAAAACCCTACTAAGTAGGGACTCAAACATTTTTAAAATTATTTTTGAGCGGCAAAATAACCTGCGCATAGACGCATAAATATTCGCAATCAGGGGAATGGGAAGAAGTAAAATTAAATGTCTTTATTTCAGTTTTTGTAATATAACTAATGAATAAGCATAGTATAAACATAAATATTTTATATATTTCAGAATGTTCTAAACGCATTAAATATAATTCATTACATTTAATATAGTTGTAATATAGGTAAAAGAAAATTTTATAAAATATTAAAATGCTACTTTTAAATGATATTTTATGCTCAATTATAGTAATACATGTAACATCTAAATTACCTCCCTTAAATATTTGGTGGTTGGTTGATCCCATTTATTCTATGATGTTGACCAGATACTTGCACTAAAACCTGTATGCCCTAGACAACGAGCCATAATCTCCACTCTACCTCATAAGAATAACCAATGATCTAAATAAATAAATAGAATACGATGTTGTGTTAATTTTTTATTTGGAATGCTCTCCGCACACACTGAATTTAACACTAAACAGCACTGAAATCTCTAATAATACAGTATTGCTATAAACAATAATTTATATGTTTGCCAAAAGTTTGAAGAGCCTGTTTGTTGAAAGTTTTTAAAATAATTTTGCTTGTTTAAAATAAAAAAGGTGACATTCACCGAAGGAGGGCGGTTGAGGGTGTGCGCCAAACATTTAATTCTTTCGTCCATGTATAATATGCAGTTCGTGAGGATGTGTGTTGTCTGTGCTGCAGCGTGGGCATCTTTTGGTTTGCGAGTTAGGGTGGTGTAGTAGTAATGTTGAGTTTAGTCTGATTCTGTTCATTGCTTGGTATGCCATTTTATTTTTGGTAGCTGGTGTGTGTGTGTGTTTGTTTTGTTTGTTTGTTTGTTTGTTTTGTGTGTGAATATCTTACTTATTTTTGCCTGAAATTCTATGGCATATTAGTGTGGGTATGGGTTTTCCCTTCGTTGTGCATCTTTTAGACCCATTGTCTGCTGTGTCGTTTTCTGTCATTCCTATGTGTCTGTGGATCCACAAGAAATCAAAGGATGACAAAAGGTCAAGACTGGGGAGCAGACCCACATGCACTGAAGCTGGCAACAACAGCACTAATATACTCGACTACGGAATCAGGACCAAAGCAGCCACAAACAACGCACAAATAAACAACCTACGGACAATATGAAACAAAGCACAAAGGGTCAATTCTTTTGCTACGTGGTGTGTGTTCACTAATATACTCGACTACGGAATCAGGACCAAAGCAGCCACAAACAACGCACAAATAAACAACCTACGGACAATATGAAACAAAGCACAAAGGGTCAATTCTTTTGCTACGTGGTGTGTGTTCACTAATATACTCGACTACGGAATCAGGACCAAAGCAGCCACAAACAACGCACAAATAAACAACCTACGGACAATATGAAACAAAGCACAAAGGGTCAATTCTTTTGCTACGTGGTGTGTGTTCACTAATATACTCGACTACGGAATCAGGACCAAAGCAGCCACAAACAACGCACAAATAAACAACCTACGGACAATATGAAACAAAGCACAAAGGGTCAATTCTTTTGCTATGTGGTGTGTGTTCACTAATATACTCGACTACGGAATCAGGACCAAAGCAGCCACAAACAACGCACAAATAAACAACCTACGGACAATATGAAACAAAGCACAAAGGGTCAATTCTTTTGCTATGTGGTGTGTGTTCGATATCAGTTTTATGTCACCACTGGAGCTTGCATTGATCATTTCGTCATCAGGTGTTCTCTGATCTGAGGTGCCCCAGTGGGACCCCACAGCCTCATATTGCGTTCCGAGGTGGAAGGCGGGAGGGCTGGCGGAAGGGGGTGAAAAAGGTAGCACCACTGACCTCTGTCCGTGCTGTTCGATAGCAGTTTTACATCACCACTAGAGCTTGCATTGTTCCTTTCGTCATCAAAATGCCCCAGAGGGTATAATTTAAAAAAAAAAAGAATTAGGGACTAAAATATTTTTCTTTTTCCAGCATTGCCCTATTTTAAAAGGCAAGCCCATTTATTCGTATAACTAAACATAAACATAACAACAATAAAAAGTGGTCCTAAGATGGACAATATAAAAATATCACATCAGACCTCTTTGGGTCTCTTGGTCATTTAAGCGGATGGACAAAAGGTTTTTCATAGCCATGATATTCTGGACACAAATGAAAAGTGTTTTGAAACAATATGCATGTAAGTACAAGCGGAATGTATGATACAAATAAAAAGTATTTAAAAACAATATACATCAATTTTACATTTTAAATAGAAGTGGATGGACAATACAATTGTATACATGAAAAGAAAAAAATTAAAAAGGCAAGCTAGGTTACGAGGTCAGCGCGCTTTCACCCTCTTTTCGGATATCGACTTTCATTCCCGCAGCCACTCACACAGCCATGCGTGACCTCGAACCGGGGTTAGATTTGTTTACATTTTTCGGGGTTGGGAGGTTAGGGTATGGGGGTCGTCGCGCATTCCGTTTTCCACTCATACTGGCTTTCGTTCCCGGCGAATGCCGTCACACACACACACAAACACACTACGGACTTGCGTGCGGCCCCACTCTTCAAAATTTTACATTTTAGAAAGGAACAGATAACTTTCCGTCTTCCCCTATGGTGCACAGGGTACTGTGGCACCACGTCTTTCGGAAGGTGTCATGGGGCAGTCGGCTTTTATCGTCAAGACCGGTTCCAGGCACAGTACGTAAAGTAGGGGCGATAAACTACAACCTTGCCTCACGGAACGTGATACCGGGAAGGGGGTCGATATGTGTTGGTTGACAATGACGCTACTCCAGATGTCGTTGTAGATGGCCGAAACCCAATTCACGAAGCTTTCCCCTAAGCCGAAAGCCCTTAGAATAACCTGCCAGCTCACCATTATTTTAATATCACTAGTCATATGGGGAAAACTAACTTTAAATGTCTTTATTTCAGGTTTCGCAATGTAACTAATGAATAAGCATAATACAAACAAAAGCAACTTGTATACTTCAGAATTTGCTGAAATATAATTCATTACTTTATATGTATTTGTAAAATAGTTTAGAACTTTACAAATTTTAAAACTATTCTTTGAAAAGACATTTTTGATGTTAAACTATAGTACTAAATGTATAAATCTAAATTACCTCCCTTACATATTGGCGGTTGGCTGATGACATTTATTCTACGTGGTTGACGAGATACTTGCACTTATTCGAGAGTTGAATCCCCTAGGCAACGAGCCAGTCTCCATTTTACCGCTTTATAATGATCTAAATAAATAGAACACGATATGGGGGGTTAAAATGTTTCCGCCCGCATACACTAAATTTAAATCTACTTTGGTAAATATAAATTATTTATATATTCTTCAACACCTGCAGAACTATTGTTTATAGCAATACTGTATCCACAGGAATTTAGATTTAAATTAGTTATCTCCTTTATAAACCTGCTAGGTGGAAACTGGGAACATTACTATGCACAATGAAAAAAATGTTTGTTCAAGGTTTTTAAAATAATTTTGTTTTTTCAAAATAAAAGATGACTATGCGCTTATAAATACATAAAGTAAATTTAAACTCCGCCGTTAGATGTAAGCAAATTTAATATTAAAGTACATTAAAGAACACTTGTTCAATATAGGCTTTGACATTTATGGACGCCATATTATTATTATTATTGTTTGCAAAATTCATTAACCTTACCAAATAATATCCTGCTTCAGTTAACATCAATTAAATTGGACCTACCGTTAATGAATAGCGAAACTCATTCTCAACAGTACATTTGCTTATTGTAATTCTTGAATGGTTACAGCTGAAGCAAACGTTTTGACGTGAACATATTTGTGCCTTCTGCACCAATTACTATAACTGAAGAAAACTGTTTTTGAAGGGAGGTTTCATTGTGCGTTGTAGTGATCCCCTTCTATTAAGCCCTACCGTCTCTTGAAGGGAGGCTTCATTGTATGTACTATATCTCATTTGGTACCGCCTAGTAAACATGAAAATATTTTGAAGGCTTGTTCCATTCGGCTTTTGTTTCTGTTACCGAGTCACCAAATACTAACATACTCACACAAGCAATAACAGTCTTTAAATTTAAATATTATTTTTAATCCATGTGTCGCTATTATAAACACATGTAAGGAATATCAATTTTATTGCATTAAAATTGCTTTCTTCTTTGAGGATTTTTCTTTCTTGCAATAATAATTAATAAATACCCATATATGTGTTTTGTGTTCGTGGGTATCTGTGCGCGTCTGCTTACCCCCATATGCACTGTTAAAGTTTTGTTTTTCAAAATGGTTTGGTCATCATGCACGTTGCTTAGTCTGTCCATGACTAGCACTGAAGGACATTTGTTTGCTTTAAGCACATTTACTTATACTGAATGAAATAAGTTTGCATCGAGTGAAAAAGGGAAGGAATAGGTGGTTCTAACAACCTCGTATTTGTATGTATTGATTTATGGATTTACTATTTTGTTAAATGTTAAATTTTTATATTTTTGTTATCCAAATAACAGAAGTTGAGTAATTATTAGTGAGATGAAGACCGAAAGGAATTGGGCTGGGGGCGGAGTCAGAATGTAAATGTTTGTACGAATAATTAGTCATTGTTAGGGTAACGTGCCCAAGTCACGCAATATTACACAGATTCATCTGTCACTATAATTAATATCTAAACCGAGAGAATTAATTAAGCAGACTGAAGGGTGAATCTGGCAACTAGTATGTCGTCAGCATAGGTGTAAATAGCAATCTTTAAATCCTCATGCTGAGACAGGGTCTCTAAACAAATGCTGGAATGTAACAAACATTCACTGACAATAACACTGAATCAAAGAAATATCTTTTGATATAGTTTTATATTAAACACATTAACTGACAATAACACAAAATCAAATAAATATCTTTTGATACAGTTTTATATTAAACACATTAACTGACAATAACACAAAATCAAATAAATATCTTTTGATACAGTTTTATATTAAACACATTCACTGACAATAACACGAAATCAAATAAATATCTTTTGATATAGTTTTATAAACACATTCACTGACAATAACACGAAATCAAATAAATATCTTTTGATATAGTTTTATATTAAATACATTCGCTGATTGTAACAAGGAATTAAAGAAATACATGTTTATGAGAATATGGAGGTATATATATCACTGCAAATTAACTTCACAACCGTCCACACGAATAGAGCCGTGTGGCAATATTCATTCAAGAATTAAATGCGATTTTAAAAAAATAAACTGGCCTATTAAAATGTAAATGCATCAACTAATTGGTTGGTATTGTCACGTGACAGCGATGACCCTGTCCCGCCCCGCAAGTCTTTTAGCAAGACTGTCGTCATCTTTCGCAGAACTTTTTTGTTTTATAGTGGAAATAGAAAGATCTTTATTTTCTTGTCTGAAAATATAGTGGTACTTGTGTATTTCGTAAGCTTTCTTCCTCTATAGAACTTGCATGGGGCCTTTCATCTAACGATGCACTTGGCACTGAACTCTAGAACTTGCATGGGGCCTTTCATCTAACGATGCACTTGGCACTGAACTCTAGAACTTGCATGGGGCCTTTCATCTAACGATGCACTTGGCACTGAACTCTAGAACTTGCATGGGGCCTTTCATCTAACGATGTACTTGGCACTGAACTCTAGAACTTGCATGGGGCCTTTCATCTAATCGGCACTGAATAGCTTTGGAAGGGTTTGGTTCCCCCACACTGTGTTGCTGGAGCCTGGCCACACCAAGTGGACCACTCAACATCGAATCAACCAGCCCCCACCCATCTTCCCCAGATGCGAGGTTTTACTATCTTTCATTACGTCATTTGAGACCTTGGTTCATAATAGAAGGTCAACAGAAGTCGTGAGGAAAGGCTGAAAAATAATATTTTAAAAAAATAATGTTTGCCTTCACTTTGAGATCTGTTAAACAGTTCTTTATCTTTCAACAGCATTCTTCACCTCCAGAGGTAACCTATTATTATTTATTTATCATCTATCGTCGAAGCCATACACTCGCACTATTCCTTTCACTAACTGACGACAGATGGCGCACTTGCGCAAAGCGGGAGCGCAGTGGGCGCATGACACAAGATGACCGCATGGCAAGAACAGGATGTTGACCTCGTTTGTTTGACAGATCTTGCAAATGGTCTCTTTCAAGATGTCCTCATTTTCTTTCTCGAGAACTGAAAACAAAATCACCAATTTATTCATCTGCAAAAACGTTGTTGATGACAACATCAATACACTCGACCAACTTATCACAATAAAATAAATGGAATTTAAAAGTGAGAAATAAACAAATACACGTGACAATAAGGATGTCCGTTGTCCTTGTTGCTGTTACATTGAGACCCTTCAGTCTTGTAAATGTAGACATAACAGTAAAAAAAAACCTGGCATAATATTAAACGTGGAAAGTCAATCATAAATAAAATTGTCAAGCAATTGTGGAGGCACTCATAAATGACAACGATGACTGTTAGTCAATGAAAAGTCACACTCACAAATGACAATGATGGCTGTTAGTCAATGGAAAATCACATTCACAAATGACAAGATTGGTTATTAGCCAGTGAAGGGTCACGCTCACATCCAGATGAAGGAAGTGCAATCACAAATATAGTAATTTTGACTAAGACTACAATAACTTAATCAGATGTGCATAGTGAGTTCAGATAGAATAGATTGTTTCAAGCTACGTTACGTTCGACAAACACACACACACACACACACACACACACACACACACACACACACACACACACACACACACACACACGTACGGCATGATACACGCACACTCATATAGATCTTTACATTAGTGGTACAACTGTGCAAGTGTAAGTATTCTTATTAAGGTATTTGAAGCAGACGACTAAACAAACCAAATCCCCCAACCCAATCAGTTCGATCAAATAAAAGCGAAAGAAAACCATCAATTTTGTGAATTGTTTACATGAAACGGAAAGCAACGTTTTTTTCTCTTACGTTGCTCTTGGTGGTCAAGGGTTGTGGCGTCAACAGAACCCGTTATGTTTCCAGACACTTGTCGGCCACCATCCATGACCAAACACTGGGCCCCGTCCACTATTTCCAGTTTGTTCCCGTCATCTGTAGAGACTGTGTGTTCAAATGAAACAGATCTTTATTAATTGTTTGCAGTTAAATTAGTTTTATAAAGCACATTTTAAAAATATCACACAACGAATTTTGTGGTGTAGTTGTGCTCGTATTACTGCCATAATAAGGATATTACTCAGTACACACGAAACAGGTGTGTTAACAACAGTAACTGAACGGTGACAATGGCAACATAATCAACAGTCAGAATTGGTATATATTAAGAACTGAACGGTAAAAAATGTTGAGTGAGTGAGTGAGTGACTCCAGACAGTGATAAAGTTAGACGTTAATCGTTACGTCATGAGCTGGTGAATGATAACTGATCCAAAAAAAAATTACAGGCGGCTTTAAACAGGCAGGGTAAATATTAATGATCTCTACAGCTCTCTGCATGCATATAGGTGTAAGGCAACTTACTGAGTAAATAATTCATAGGCGATGTTAAGCAATAAACTGGATAATATATGTCATAGAAGATGTACATAATAGACTGGGTCATTGCTATTGAAATTGAAATATACTAACTTTTTAATAAACTTTATACAGTAGTCATATACTTAGAATCTTTATTCCTCAGCCAAACGCCCACGAATCTGCAGATACTTGACACTTACAAACCTTTGTTTCCCGATGGCCGATACTTTACATTTACTAATCTCTACTTAGTGATGGCCTATACTTTACACTTACTAATCTTTAGTGATGGCCTATACTTTACACTTACTAATCTCTACTTAGTGATGGCCTATACTTTACACTTACTAATCTTTTAATTAGTGATGGCCTATACTTTACACTTACTAATCTCTACTTAGTGATGGCCTATACTTTACACTTACTAATCTTTTAATTAGTGATGGCCTATACTTTACACTTACTAATCTTTATTTAGTGATGGCCGATACATTATACTTACTAATCTTTACTTAGTGATGGCCGATACATTATACTTACTAATCTTTACTTAGTGATGGCCGATACATTACACTTACTAATCTTTACTTAGTGATGGCCTCATACATTACATTTACTAATCTTTACTTAGTGATAAGTCAGCACGGTCGTTTACATTTTTTTTTTAATGTTTGTAAAAATAAATTTCGTCGGAGAACATCACTCTTTTCTGGCCCATTTAAATTGCATAAAGAAGTGGAACATGACTTCTTGCTTAAATGCTAAAAAAATACAAATAATCAGAGTTTGAACTCTGATTTCCTCCTTCATTGACTCACGTTTATTTGCTTGTGTTCTTGTTCTCTTTTTCCTTATTTCCTCTTCCAACTCAGACGGTGAAATCTGAAACCAAACAAAGAGAGAATTGTAGAAATAACTTAGTGACACGCAAAGTGCTTAAAAAAAAAATATTGCATTCGTGTGTACACGTGCAAATTGCAATAATACACATCTGTCAAGTGTTCAATATATACATTTGTGTTAAAAATACACGCCCGTAGAAAATTTTGCCGTTATGACATATCATACAAAGGCTCTAATTGTAAATTGTTCCCCCCCCCCTCCAAGCCCACACACCACACACACACACACACACACACACACACACACACCCACCAAAACAAATACGTGTATGAAACAGACTATGATTTACTTTAGTCATCAAAAGAAAAAAAATTACACACAAACAACACACAAAAGGAAATACATTAATGCAAACACAAATATTCAAATATACATATTCAACATACACGCACACAAACTCACATTTTCTTTCTCTTTATGCAGAGCTTGCGTTGCTGCAATGTAGTTATCGCCCTTGACCTGCAGTACAAAAGGACAGTCCGGAAACCATCTCGCATGCTCCACCCAGGGGTCAAGCTGTGCTGACCACGACTTGAGACCGTGTTTGCAGTAAAAGCACCGAACCAAATCGCCACGCCCTGAAAAAGACATTGTTTATTTATGTTTTTGGTATTGCAATTTCGTTCCCATATACCGCGAAAGTCATTAGATACATTACTGATCGTTTTAATGTTTAAAACTGTTTTACTTATCTGGAACTTTCAAAACTGAGCCGTATTATGCGTTAGTAAGTTTTGAGTCTCTGATGCTATATATATCATTTCTTAGGAACATATAAATTGTATATAGTACGAGTGATCCACATGTACGAGTATGGCACCCTGGGTGAAAAAGTTCCAGATCATGGAAACGATTGTGAGAAAAGTAGTCAAGGGAATTATAAAAAAATTTCATTAATGACCCCAGTCTTGTGGCAAACAGAACCTATAACTATTCGCTACAAAAAATTCATATTATTGACCTCTGTCTTATGGCAAACAGAACCTATAACTATTTATTATAAAAGAATTCTTATTACTGACCTCTGTCTTATGGCAAACAGAACATATAACTATTTATTATAAAAGAATTCTTATTACTGACCTCTGTCTTATGGCAAACAGAACCTATAACTATTTATTATAAAAGAATTCTTATTAGAATATTACTGACCTCTGTCTTATGGCAAACAGAACCTATAACTATACTCGTTCAATTGCTTACTGCAATGTAACTATTTGTGTCTTTAGGGTTTAGAAATTATATGGAAACTTTTTCCACTGTCAGTGAGTGATAAATATTTATTAAGCTAAACCAGAACATCCAACTCACCAGTAAAGTAGAAACCAGCCTCTGCCATCTTTTCAGGTGAATGCGTGCCCGCGTGCGGCCAGTTATGTTTGAAAGTGTTGATGCGGGTTGACGTAACTGCGAGGTCTGGTCGCTTCGGTCGGGCAGTTATGATTCCCAACTGCGCATATGTCACCAGTCGAGTTTCGGTCCCTGCTGAGGAGGGTGGCTGTTGGGTAGGTGTGTTGTTCACCCTTTCAGCAATCTCTGCAGCTTCACGAGTAGAAGCTGTAGCAGTTTCTGCACGCAGTGGTGCTTGTTGCTGGCTGCTGTTGCTTTCTGTTGACTGGATTTCTGGATCTCTGGCATTCCGTTCTGTCTGAAACGTTTCAGAAGACGTTTGCGGCTGTTGTTCGATGAAGCGTGACGACTGGTAAGGCGTTGTATCTCTGTGCGTCACTGCTGTCTGACTTTCTGACTGGGAAATCGAATGAGCCTGCATTGCAGGAGACGGGACTGACGACTCGAGAGCTTGGCCATCAGTTTGTAGGTCAGATGGCGTACCTGACGCAAAAGCTGACTCACCAAAATTAATACTGCAAGATGGCTGAGGCCAATGATCTCTGTGAAGTTCTGAAGAACTGTGCCCAAAGTCTGGCGCTGGATGACGACACCGTTCTGAACTTTCTGGCGGCTTCAGTTCGCTCCAATGGGACGGTTCATCTGCAAATGTTCTCTGCTTGGATTCCCTTTCTAGAAATGATTGAATAAAGTGCATACCTGACGACATCCCGAGGTCTGTTAGTTTTGTGTTTTGAACGTTTTCGTTTTGAATGAAAGAGCAGTCGGGCGACAGTTCTCTGTGAACCTCAGCTGTACTTCGTCCACGGAAACAGTTAAGGTCTGCAGTAATTTTGCAAAACGCGCATCTGCACAACAGAATAAAGAAAGTAAGTAATTTTTAATTATAAAACTCTGTCATATTAAAGGATTTTTGTCTTATAACGTCTTCTTATTTTATAAGGAAACAATTTTTTCTATCTAATAATTAATATACATTTTCAAATGTCTTACAATGATTAGCTAAAAATAAATGTACTGTTTAAAATCTTTCAAACCATTATAAGCAAACTGTCACGATCAGTGGGGTAATCAAAAAAATATTTTTAAAAGATATTTTTACCTCCCATTGTCACCGCACACGGTGAATTCATTTTTTTTAAAAATTATTTTCTGGAATGAATGAGTGTCAATACATGCACTGTCAGTGAATTTGTGTGCATGTACGTTTATTATGTATATTTAGTATTTATATTAAAATGAATTATTTATTTATTTGCATCGAAACTAGTTAGTTATGTTAGGAGAATGGTTGGAATTATATTTACTCTTTTATATTCTTGAATCTTTGAATATTGAATCTTTTAGATAGGGATTATATTTTGTTATTAGGAGTTCTTGCGCCCTAGGATGTAATGCGCCCATGCAACAATAGGAATTTATAGTTGGGAAGTCAAGTTGCATGCTTTTACCATGAACAGCTTTCCAGAAGCCCATGGAACGACGAAAAAAATCACCGCTCATACAAAAGGACTGCGTCGCCATATTAGTTTTGGTGCGTACCACCCGAGCTACAGTGAGGTGTAGAAGTACGTATATTTTTCTACACTTGAGCTCTGGACGTCTTTCTGACCAGTTTTTATAATAATTGGAGAAAGAAAGACTTTCTCGAATATTCACCGTTTACCTGTGCGGAATTGGTGTTCGTTTCGTCGACCACAGTTCCTTTTGACAACCAGACTCCATAGTATCGTCAGCACTGCTACCTCGTCAGCAGTGACTCATTGTGTCTCCCAGAACTGAGAGAGAAAGGCTGACTCATTAGTGTCTCCCAGAACTGAGAGAGGAAGGCTGACTCATTAGTGTCTCCCAGAACTGAGAGAGAAAGGCTGACTCATTAGTGTCTCCCAGAACTGAGAGAGAAAGGCTGAGCGAAGAGAAGAATATTTGACACCACTCACCCAATGGTCATCACCGTTCTAGTACTTTTTCATCAACGAGAAGTTTCCTGCGCTCATCAGCGAGGAACAGTATAACAAGTCTTCACTGGTATATGCGGGCGTGTACACCCCACACTTCAGTGCTCGTTAACTTTGTGCCTCTGCCAGTGTGTTGGCAAGTGTGTTCATCGTCGTCACTTTTCTGCAGACTCATTATCACTTCATCTCCACAACGATTTCTTCAGAATTAGTAAGTAGGGTATTTAATTTTAGGGGTGCATTACTCTAGGTAGTTAGGAATAATTAGGCTATTTATAGTCTATTATTTTGAGAATTCATTTGGAACTTTAAACAATTATTCACACTTCGGGTTTTCACCCAGGACATGTATGAACATTTATTGTTGGGACATTGTAAATATTTACAATTTGTATTGGGTTTTCTTTCACCCAGCATAATCTGATTCGCATGTGATTTTCGTGGTTATTACCACTTGCTCTTTTTGTCATATATGTATTTTACATTCATACAATTTTGGGGTTTTTGTCCTATATGTATTTTACATTCATACAATTTTGGGGTTTTTGTCCTATATGTATTTTACATTCATACAATTTTGGGGTTTTTGTCCTATATGTATTTTACATTCATACAATTTTGGGGTTTTTGTCCTATATGTATTTTACATTCATACAATTTTGGGGTTTTTGTCCTATATGTATTTTACATTCATACAATTTGGGGGTTTTTGTCCTATATGTATTTTACATTCATACAATTTGGGGGTTTTTGTCCTATATGTATTTTACATTCATACAATTTTGGGGTTTTTGTCCTATATGTATTTTACATTCATACAATTTTGGGGTTTTTGTCCTATATGTATTTTACATTCATACAATTTTGGGGTTTTTGTCCTATATGTATTTTACATTCATACAATTTTGGGGGTTTTGTCCTATATGTATTTTACATTCATACAATTTTGGGGGTTTTGTCCTATATGTATTTTACATTCATACAATTTTGGGGTTTTTGTCCTATATGTATTTTACATTCATACAATTTTGGGGTTTTTGTCCTATATGTATTTTACATTCATACAATTTTGGGGTTTTTGTCCTATATGTATTTTACATTCATACAATTTTGGGGTTTTTGTCCTATATGTATTTTACATTCATACAATTTTGGGGTTTTTGTCCTATATGTATTTTACATTCATATAATTTTGGGGTTTTTGTCCTATATGTATTTTACATTCATACAATTTTGGGGTTTTCACCCACGTATTGGTGCAGATGCACATTTGATTGACAACGAGAATGGTAACTTTTAATTTTGATGAATATGGTGGTGGTGGTGGTGGTGGTGGTGGTGGTGATGGTGATCCATCAAATAGTTTGTTGTTGGGTTATGCACGTCTGTATGCAGACATTTCCAGAATTACAATCTTTGCGCATATTTTAAATCTTAAAAGTCTTTTATCAAGTTCAGGAAATGTACATAGAAAAAGTCTTTTATCAAGTTCAGGAAATGTACATAGAAAAAGTCTTTTATCAAGTTCAGGAAATGTACATAGAAAAAGTCTTTTATCAAGTTCAGGAAATGTACATAGACTTAAAATCTTTTATAAAAGTCTTTTGTCAAGTTCAGAAAATGTACTTAGAGATAAAAGGCATCCTACCTCAGCTTCTGGGTATCGGCGTGTGACAGGTAGAAACCGGTCTCTGCCAGGCGACTCAGCCAGACGTCATTTGGCACTTGATAGGAAGAAAAACTTTTCAGCCGATCGCATTCGCTCTTCATCTGATGATCTTCATTCACATTCGGTTCCGTTCGATTCTGGGGCCCAGCGGTTAACAGCAAATAATTATTACACATTGTACATCCGACCCTCGAATATCCGATAACTGTTGCAGGGGTAATCAAAATACCCGGACACTGCAAAATATTGCAAAATAATACTATATTTGATAATCGATATTTATAACATTATATCAAAGAAATACGAAGAGAAATACAAAATATTACTTTCGAAGTAACTTAACTACAGTCTTAAATGTTTAACTCTGTCTAACAAAATGTTGCAGATCCTTTCACACACACAAAAATACTGTTTTCATGTCCCAAAAATAGAATTATTCCTTATAAATTGATTTGCTCTCATATATTTATTTTCACAATTATTTGCAAACTAATAAATTGTTTGGAAGTTTTTTCTTCCTCAATTATATGCTACTATTTCATTCAGCGCATGGAAAGAACCTATTAGAGCTCACCCATATTTTGTGAGTACTGACTTCACTCAAAGCTGTTGCTAAATATAGAATCCTATATTGCGCGTCACGCTAAGGGCTACAGTGGGCTCATGACTTAGAAATCTTGGCTCTTACCCTACCAAGTATTAGCGAAACGGTTGTCTTAGTGACATTTAGAAGTTTCAGTCTGCATATCCCTGTCTCATGATCTTTAAGAGAAAAAAAAACAAAACAACACTATCTCTGATCACTTTACAAATAAACAATTTTGGAAACGAAGCGAGTCATGTCTATGTTACTCAGTCTTGGTTTTATCATTTTGTTTACATCATCAAACTTCAGAAATCACAAACTTGACAGCAAGAAAACACAGAACTGATTTTAAACTGAAGAAGTCAAGAAAATCTTACCAGTAGTCTGAACTCAAGCTTTTCAAAGTTAAAACTGAAGAGAATGTGGTCCACTTACTGCTATTGCGCAAAATCGCCGAAACACGTCTAAAATTACAGTTGAGAGAGTGTTATATAAATTAAATAAGAACGGGGATTCCCAGAGTCCCGAGCTGTTTCTATTTTTAGCCGATACCCGTTTTATTATGTTCGTAAATATGTTTATTCAAGGGGGAAAGTCTACCTGCGAAATGTCCGGCAAAACAACCCCTTCACCTCAATAAAAATGTTATTCTGTGACAATCACACGGGCTATCGGTGAAATGTCCTTTACGAAAAGTTCGGCAATCTCTACTTTTTGCGCTGAGCTGAGTTGCATCAATTTTAATCAGAACAAGTCATATACCTGGAGTAGGAGAAATGAACACTACATTTACAAGCATAACACAAATCTGTATAGACACTTGTAATACTAACTTTGCTGTATTTGTTAATATGCTAATGTAAATTTATGCGGGGGGGAAAAAAACTGATCATATGCTGTTCATCAAGTGGAATTTTAAAGGGCATTGTCCATACAATAAAAAACATTTTCTTTGAAAATCATACATTTGTAAAAAAGTTGTTACATGAAGTAAACAAATTCATGAGTACCTGATGTACACTGAGACGTTTGTTCTTAATCAATTACATTTATTTCAGGCTGGGTGACAGTGACAGGTGCTAAAACAAATGAAATTTATTTACTCATAAATTTCAGTTTTTAACAAATTATATTTTTTTGAGCTGTGACACAACGCCACTATAGTTGTTGGTTATTATTATTATTATTATTATTTAATCATCCAAAACTAATTACAAGTGATGAGAATCTTAATTTGTGTTATTAATAATTCTCCAGAAGACACCACTCATCTCTCTCACTTGGCAGATATTAAAAACATATACCGTCACACAATAATGTGAAAAACGTTTACCAAAGGAGAAGATAAATCCGTCATTTAATCTATATTTAGCGAGCCCCCATCCACCCACTATATATGGCTATCAATATGTGTGAGAAGGTCAATAAATTTATTTAATCAACAATCAATATACAACATATGAATATAACACTATGTAACAAATTTTCACTTTTGTTCTGTTCCTGGGTTGAAAGTGTGTTTTCCTAATCCGTTAGGTCTAGAACAGAAAGGAAATCGTTGTTATTCCAGAAAAACTTTGCTTCTGTGACCGGGAATGAAATTTGGAAAATCGCGTGTGTTCGAGAAAATTCTCGATTTGCTTTCAATGCCGAGCTTCCTCCCTGAACTGCTAGAGTTGTCCACATGTTTCTACAATTCTCCTGAACACTCTAGAACGTTCAAGAAACTTCCAGAACTTTCGAGAAACTCTCAGAACTTTCTAGAACGTTCTTGAACGTTCCAAAAGTAGCTGTACAAGTATAAAAGCACAGGTGTCTCGAACCAAGATTCCAATTCGTGTTATTGCAGACTGAAAGGATAACGATTCGTAGTTGAAGAGAAGTTATTTATTTGATATGGCATCAAGAGATTGTTTGCATCCAGCTGATTCATTCATCGGCCATCTTCAGGAGACAGCAGCAAGTCAGATAGCGAGGCAGATACTGGAGATATGGACTACGATTCCGCAGATGAATTGGAGATAGAAAACCGTACTTCCCTGACCAGAAAGACGTGAACGATTTAATTAGGGACCTCGGGCTTACGAAATCGAATGCTGAGCTTCTGATATCCAGGCTCAAACAGTAGAACTTGGTTGATGATAGCGTACAAGTCACGGATCAGAGGAAGCGGCATCAAAGATTCTCCAACTTCTTCAGTCAGCGTGGTGGGCTGTGCTTCTGCAACGATGTTGCCGGTCTATTCCAGGCTATAGGTATCGCATGTAATCCTATTGAATGGCGCCTATTCATAGACAGTTCATCCCGGAGCCTCCAAACCGTGTTGCTTCACAATGGAAACAGCTACCCGTCTCTCCCGATGGCCCACTCTGTGCATCTCAAAGAGGACTACACCAGTGTCAAAATGTTGCTGAGTGCATTAAAGTATGACGACTACGGATGGGAGGTCATCGGTGACTTCAAAATGGTATCATTCCTCATGGGTATTCAAGGAGGTTTCACGAAATTTCCTTGTTTCCTCTGTCTCTGGGACAGCCGTAACACTAAGGCGCATTATCGCACAAAAGACTGGCCACAACGGACCGAGTTTTCTGTTGGGAAGAGCAATGTGAAGTGGGCGCCGCTGATAGAACCTCATAAAGTGCTTATGCCACCGCTGCACATCAAGTTAGGCCTCATTAAGCAATTTGTCACTGCTCTTGACAAGGAGTCAGCAGCATTTCAATACCTCCAAGATCTTTTTCCAAAGCTGTCCGAGGCTAAGGTCAGGGCTGGTATATTCGTTGGACCACAGATCAAGAAGATCATAGAATGTGAGGATTTCGCAAAGCTGTTGAACAGGACGGAGAGAGCGGCTTGGAGCAGTTTCGTTGCAGTTGTTCAGGGCTTCCTAGGTAATCACAAAGCTGAAAACTATGTGGAGTTGGTGCAGACTCTCATAAAGAATTACGCCACAATGGGATGCAGAATGTCTCTGAAAGTCCATATCCTTGATTCGCATCTCGACAAATTCAAGGAGAACATGGGCGCTTACTCGGAGGAGCAAGGCGAGCGCTTTCATCAGGATATTGAACTTTGAACGTCGTTACCAAGGACAGTATAACGAAAACATGATGGGGGACTACATTTGGGGGCTACTTCGAGAGAGTGATTCACAGTACAATCGTAAATCTAGAAAATCTACACATTTCTGAACCTTGTTGAGTGGTTTCCGACTGTATTTGTCTATTCCTTGTGCAATTTTTGTTTTTACCCGATCATAATGACGAAAATGAAAAAAAAATCGTTCTATTTTCACAAAAAAACGAGTTTTCTTCGTGCTGTTGTCGTGAAAGCAAAGTTTGTGCTTAATGAAGTCATTTTTTCACGTACTTTAGACATAAGCAATTGAAATATAACACTTAGAAGCCAGGAACAAAAATTGTGTTACATAGTGTAATCACAAGAGCATTGACATTAACATCACTTATCAGCAATGGTTGACTAACGCTGGACAATCTTTCAGTTTAAGCTAGCATGGACATCAGCAGTCACATTAATTATTCAAGTTAATAGATATCATTCATCAAAGAAATGAGAGTGGAGTTTTAGAGAAATAATTAAATTCATTGTACATAACCTTTTCATTGATGGCCACTGTCACAGTCTGATAAAAATGTCCGACTTGGTGACCTACTTGTTTGTTTACTTCAAATATTGAGATTTGAAAACCCTTTGTTCAAGCCCTCTCCTATCGAGATGCTTCCAGAACAGGTCAAGACGTTATGTAACTTTAGGCCCATTGTCTAGGTTCTCGAACCAACTACATACCACGCGATCGGTCACGTGATATGCTTTATGCTTTTCTATAAATGTTGGTGCACGCTTCCGTCCCTTCACTGCGAGATACAATTAGCTACACGTCACCACGTTAAGCTACTCGGGTCATGCGGCAGCCGACGAGTAGATGAGAATCATACACTTCGACTTCTCATAAAGGTACCATTTTATCTGATTGTATTCTGTATATCTTGACTATGTATGTATTTGTGCTATGTATTATATTTCCATATATGCTTGAGCACGGTTCAGGGAAATGACTGAAAACCTATAAGTTATGGAATATAAATTTATTGTAACTCTTTTCCATTGTAACTTTAATTTATATTGCTTTTAATTCACTAGAGCCAGAATGCCTGTGCTCGATATGAATTTCTCGTGTAATTCAATTATTGCGTGTAATTTTAATTGTAAATTGTGAAGCGCTTTGCTGTTTGAATTACCCCTTTTGTATGAACATTAATTTAACGTTGTAACTATTTTTATGATTCATACGTCATGCTGTTAAATGAAACATGCGTGAGAAGATTACATTTTTTCTAAATCTAAATTGTAAATGACCTCTCTAATTCAGAGCATTTTTAACTGGAACGTGCTTGAGTAGGAAACATGTTAGCAGAAACTATATTAGGACACGTTTACTTTCTTCAGGTCGGTTCTTCTGCTTTGGGCTTGGTTTTGCTTTACCTTGCCTTGCTTGTTGTCCGCATCTTTGAATTGGACAAGTTGTCTTTGTCTTCAACCGAAGACCGGTATGAACTGGTTGAGCTCTAAGTGTGAGTTCTATTATTCCGAGAGTCCATGCCACTGAAAACTCAAGTTCACTAGCGACATAAAAGGGACACCTTTTCCTGTATGCCACGTGCATCGCCGCTAGAGTGACTCCGTGAGATAGACCGGCGGACTGGATAAAAGAGACCAGGCGAATACAGACATTATAGCTGAGTATTCCTCAGTCAATTCAATAATCACATGGAAACAATTGGCTATCTCTTCGCTTAAGAACGATAAAGCACGTACGTGCAAAGAATTGAGAAACAGACTATTCGCGCTCGTATTTGATTATTGTTAAATTGTTAAAACTTTATTAAATCTTATTTTCATTGTTAAACCTCTTAGTGGTTAATTTTTATGCATAATAGACCTATAGATTCTTCTTAGATTGAATGGGGGCGGATGAGCTGAATGATAATAACGAATGCATATTAATTTAGAGGAACTTAACGATTTCAATCTAGCTAACGTTCGCAATTTATCAGTTTGTAAATTTGTCGTCTACACTACAAGACACACTTTTAAATTAGTCAAATGATAAGTTGAGCAACCAGTCTGCATAGGATATGAGAGAAGGAATTAATTATATTTAAAGTCCTTAATTATTCTAGGCAGGGTCTTTAAATAAATACTGGAAACGTAACAGCCACTGTCACAATCATGTGGTTTGCAATAAGTCACTGTCATTCTTTATAGATGACGGTGACCCTTCTAGGCACGTTACACAACTGTTCCAGAATATTCCTCGTGCTCACAAGGAACACCATGGATAATTGAACAGAAATTCGTATGTGCTATCAAGCACATTAGGAGGAATGATCTAGAATCTTTGTGTGCACCACTCAAGCACACCACGAGGAATGTTCAAAATAATCTTTGTGAAGTCTTGAGACCAAATTCAAGCCACAATTTTCTGCCTTATTGGCTCTTAAACGGAATTCACATGAATATACTTGCAGCAACACATTTACTGATAAGTTCGATGACAATGCTAGATTCACACACAAACATGATCTGGTAGAGTACAGTAGTCACTGTAGTTTGAAGTGGTTCAAGAGCCTCAAAAGAAAAATGGCAGGCTCTTCTCTGCAAAAGTCAAATTAAGGCAGCACTAAATTTCAGGCATATTTCATCTTTAAATCTCCTTTCTTTCTTGTGAACATTCTCAAATTACAAATTCTGCAACAATATGAATTTGTTATGAACAAGTCTGAGACTATTAGTCAGAAAACTATTCATCCTGTTGGAAGTGGTTTGGATTTCATCAGCAATTTTCCACCTGAGTTGTTTACTCCAACTTTAATACTTAAAATATATCAACACAGGCAGTGCCCAAGGTTGGGTCACTCTGACATTTAACAATTTATATAACAATTATGTTTAGAAATATGGATAGGTGGATAGGTAAATTTACTCCGCCACAAGTTATCTGGATTTAGGGGCTAGAAGGAGTGTTTGGGTGTCAGCTCCCCAATTCCTGCCCTTGGTGGCACAGTTTTGTTTAGCCTCTGTATTGGTTTGCTGAATGTGTTGGTGGAAATTAATGCTTTCGACAAAAGTGATGCCTAGAAATTTGTGTGCCTTGGTGTAGTTGATGGATGTGTTTTTGATGTATAGTATATATGTATTGTGAGGGAAAGTCCATAGCTTTTGTTTTTCTGGTGCTACGTCTAGACTCCATGTAGCTGTCCATGTTTCGAGATTTTTTAGGGTTTATTTGAGGTGTTGTGTGATCTGTGCAATGTCGTGTTCACAAAACAGAAACAACATCCAAGTACTCATAAACAATAAACGATAGTCAAGGTCATGTTCTAAATAAAGCTCGAATTGTCACTTGCAATGTGATTTATAATCAAGCCTTCCCATTAAGAAACTCATTTATGTTCTTAGCAATGCATTCATTGTCATTTTCTAAATAATGCTCGAATTGTCACTTGCAATGTGATTTATAATCAAGCCTTCCCATTAAGAAATTCATTTATGTTCTTAGCAATGCATTCATTGTCATTTTCTAAATAATGCTCGAATTGTCACTTGCAATGTGATTTATAATCAAGCCTTCCCATTAAGAAACTCATTTATGTTCTTAGCAATGCATTCATTGTCATTTTCTAAATAATGCTCGAATTGTCACTTGCAGTGTGATTTATAATCAAGCCTTCCCATTAAGAAACTCATTTATGTTCTTAGCAATGCATTCATTGTCATTTTCTAAATAATGCTCGAATTGTCACTTGCAGTGTGATTTATAATCAAGCCTTCCCATTAAGAAACTCATTTATGTTCTTAGCAATGCATTCATTGTCATTTTCTAAATAATGCTCGAATTGTCACTTGCAATGTGATTTATAATCAAGCCTTCCCGTTAAGAAATTCATTTATGTTCTTAGCAATGCATTCATTGTCATTTTCTAAATAATGCTCGAATTGTCACTTGCAATGTGATTTATAATCAAGCCTTCCCATTAAGAAATTCATTTATGTTCTTAGCAATGCATTCATTGTCATTTTCCACCCTCATATGGTCTGCCTATAATATACCCATCATACTCTAGTTAAACATATCCGTGAGCATGAAAGGCTTAAACACTCATTCGCCTAAATAAAGTCATTGGTGCTGGTAGAATTGTTATGCATGGTAATAATTATTAATCAATTATATGCTCACTTCTCTTATATCCAACAAAATGGTCTTTTATTTATATATATTTGCATACACTTATTTAGTGCTGTAGATAGGAAAAAATATAGTGAAATCTTTGATTTTTTTACAGCTCCTGCTGTCCTATTGGATGAAGAGACTAAACATAAAAGAGTCTTCTGCCATTTACATCATAATGTTAATCACTGCCTATTGCACATAATTATTCTTTGATATTGTTCACAAATAAACATCAAAGTCTCCCCGTTCCAGGTTGAGTTTTCTCTTTTGATGTGCAGTAATATTTCTTTCTTTTTTTTTAAATTGGAAGAAAAGCAAAACTAAATACTATAGTTAGAATTAGTGAAGTAAGTTTCAAAGTGAAGTTTTAAAATAATAAATAAACACGTGATGTATAAGTTAAACGAATGTGACACTATAAATGTTGGTAGTGTGTACCACATTCATTCCACTTGAAACTGAATCAAATAATCAAAATTATAGAAGTTGTCTGGAGAGTCAAATTATAGAGTTAATAAACAAAACAAACATGATTGGTTGCCTACTGAACAGACAAAAGCTAGCCTGCCCATTGTCATACTGAAATATACAGGTTGTATATTGAAAAGATGAGATAGTGACATATAACATGAAATAAAGGGGTGGATTGTAACCACTAGCTGCCTAGAGATTTTAAATCAAAGACAAAACAGTTGCAGTAGACACACTAGACAATAGTTGTAGTGTAAATAATGCTCACTCTTAAATGAACAAACGAGATTTATCTGTTTATGGATAAGACCTGAACACTATAAATTGTGGATAACCCATCTGAACATACATTCGGGTCAAAAGTTTGATTACCTCCCTTGCAACTCAAACCGTACTTTTAAAACATTTGATTCAGTTTAAACTGTTGCAGCTAAAGACTTTGTTTTTCAGTCAGAAAGAACTTTCATTCCTTTGTTTTATACATTAAAATCTCATAATTTAGCTTTAATTGTCTTTGTGAACAAAGAAAGTAACTATTTAAACTGGTGAAAAATAGGTATCAGATATAGCTGTTTTGGACTGGTGAAAAATAGGTATGAGATATAGTTTTTTTTTTGACTTGTGAAAAGGAGATGAGAGATAATGACTCCTAAATCAGAATAAGAAAACTATTTAGATATAATTGAACTCTTTTGAGAAATATATATATTGTTTCATCCCTGCACCATGCATCATTACTTTTTGTGCTAGTTTGTTATCTATAGCCTACAAGTTAATATCTTCTGAACCATTAACTTAATTTGCATACAATTTGAGGGTATTCTGCACATAACTGCAAGATACATGTCCTTATTTATTTGCAAGTATTTGTTAAAGTGTAAATATTGTTGTCTTAAAACTCTAAACTCTGTAGCAAATTAAAAACAAACAATTGAATAAACCCCACTTTAAAATATCTATACTTATCAAAAAGTTAAAAGAAACCAAATATTCTGGCTGTTTTTGTTAGCTTGTAAACACTCAAATCACGTGATCTCGAATAAATTCTAATTATGGAGATTTTAAGGCTCTGATCTCGCGCGTCTGATGACAAGAGGCACGCCAACGCCATTTCTTTAGAGTGGTTTTCATCACAGTTACTTTGCCGAAGAAATGAAATTGGCATCCTGTCCATGATCGAGAGAAGGTAGTGTTAAGTTGATAAATAAATAAATAAATAAATAAATAAATAAATTCTTTGAAGTCAAGCTCGAAGCTGCCTAGACTTCGAAATGTACAAACAGTCTCACACACAAAGTTAATATCTTTTAAACTATTAATTCAAGTTGTACACCGTTAAGTGCATACATACATTCTCCATGTCTACTTCCTCTGTTTTTTTGTAGGTTAGTATAATAACTTTAGCTTTCATTGCTTTGCATGAGGTCAACAAAGAAACTAATTATATACAGCCATCTTTGTTTTAAAGGGCAGAAAACACAGGTTACATGTGCTACAACTTTTTAATTGTTTGTGTTTGTTCTGGGTTTGCTTCCACGAAAGTAAAAGGGTCGACATTAGTATGTCTAGATTATTATTAGTCTTAGTAGTAGTAGTAGTAGTAGTAGGTAAACTCATAACTAGCTTTAAAAAACATATCTGTATCAATGAGAAAGAAGTTGTGACACCAACGCCATTTAGTTAATGATTATTAGTATTATTAATTAATTAATCATTCATTACTAATTACCAGTGATGAGAATCTTAATTTATATTATTAATAATTCTCTGACAGACACCACTTGCTCTCTCACTTGGCGGACAGGCAGGTGCTGTAAACGCCCACAATATTAAGACAACCTTTACTGTCACAATATTCCGTAGGTTGAAAACTTCTTACTAAAGGAGAAGGCAAATCCGTCTTTAATCTACATTTATCGAGACCCATCCACCAACTTTCTTCTCCCTACATAATGTTATAAATATGCATTATAAAGTCAGTAAGTTTAACAATAAATTTATTAAATCAATAATCAAATATACATACATATGACAAATTCAATGAAATAGATTACTTAACATTGACATTTCCACGAACCCACATTCAGATAATTTTTATGTCTACACAGTCCTTATCCAGAAAATACATTTCAATATGTCAATACAAATCACAAAATAGTCTTAGAAGAGAACAGAAATGGGAGTCATTAGAAATAAGTGATAACCTTGTTTAATTGCTGTCTCAATAGTCCTTCCACATGCTTTTGCAACTAAGATACAAGTTATTGTCAGCAGTTATTACATCAGCTCCACATGCCTCACTAGCTGGTTGAAAAACAGTGTTCTGCTATTTAGAGTTAACCTGGGCACTTCTTTTTGCTGTATCAACTCCTTCAAACAGAACAATAAATGTAGCGATGTCCAACAACTTCTTTACACTAGATAGAAATTGTTTAGGTAGTCAGCATATCTTGCTGCCACACATCAGTAGAGTGTAATTACATGCCACATCCTGTCTTTACCATGGTCGGTCATAACGGTTTACAATCAGTGAACCAGCAGATTCAAATAACACATGAAAGGTACACTGTACTGTGTCTCTGAAAAACATAATCAGGGACAAATGCTAAGTTTTCCAGTTTATTGCTTTATAACTCCATTCTTTCTTACATTCCAGTCTCAACTTACAGTTTCCTGCAATGTTATTTATTAGACCATTACAGGCACACAACATAATAAATACAGCATATCAAAACAATGTCAAGTATCTAACACACTACATATGAGCACCTTAGTTCAAACATTTGTAGAAATAATAGTCTAGTCACAAAATACATCTTATTAAAACACAAAAGTATATGAAATGTGAAGTTCATTCTCTCTCAATCAGCTAACTCACCATCAAACTAACGGCCACCTTTAAAACTGGACTTCTTGCCATTCCATATTCAAAGTGATTAGACAGTAGATTTCTCTACAGCTGGCAAACTTTTTAATCTCAGCTCATTGGCTGGTCTCGACCTTGTACATCATAACCATTGGATAATAAAATCTACTCACTGGATTGCATTACCTAAGCAATTCTAGCATATTCTTGCCACAAGCATTTACTTCAACTCAGACATTTTCAAAAATACCATCATAAGGAGCGCCCAAGGTCGGATTACTATGACAATTTAACAATTTATATAACAATAAATTTAAGTTAAACTGAACGGCAAATTTACTCTGCCACAGAAATAAAGTAAAAGACTTTGATGAGGAGAATAGCAGTATTTTTTATTTTTATGAATATTTTATGAGAATAGCAGTAAACTGATCAACAAATAGTTTTGATGCAAGGCAAATTAACTGCATTAAACTGGCCACCAGATGGCGTAGGTGAACAGAAGTCAGCAAAAACAAAGTGGATTCCAGATAATGTAGTTGCAGGGTCAATGGCACTAAATATCACATGTTGTGAGGGTCAATGGCACTAAATATCACATGTTGTGAGGGTCAATGGCACTAAATATCACATGTTGTGAGAGTCAGTGGCACTAAATACCACATACTTGTAGTTTAAGAGTCATCAGTGCTAAATACCACATGGTGTATTTGTGTGAGAATCAGTGGCACTACATAAATACCATATGGGTAGTTGTTTGACAGTCAATGGCACTAAATGAATACCATATGATGTCATATGACAGTCAATGGCACTAAATGAATACCACATTGTGTATTTGTGTGAAGGCCAGTGACACTAAATAGTGTAAGAATCAGTGGCACTAGCTAAATACCACATGGTGTAGTTGTGTGAGTGTCTGTGGCACTAAATGATTATCAAATGATGTTTCCTCTCAGCAGTGACATCATAAATCGTGTTGGAGACGACTGGCAGCTTGTGAAGACAAAGTACGACCATTTATAAACTACAGAGCAATGTATTTTTCAGAAACAGTGGCATCTACTTCTAGATGGTGGTAGCAGAAGTTGTGGATTCTGCTGTAATGTCACATATTTTTCTGTAAAATCTTTGCAACTTGCAATAAAGGGGTATTTATCACATTACAACTTACCACCACCATGTTACCATATATAATCACACACATAACAGCTCACATTAATTGGAAGATGTTGATATCTTACACAAATGTTTCTACAGGGAATTCGTAACACAATATTTACACAAAACACTTTTCATAAATTGGAAGATTAAGATATCTTGCATAAATGTTTCTACAGTGAATTCACAAGGCAATATTTACACAGAACACTTTTCATGAGTTGGAAGATCTTGACCTAACACAGTATTCACACAGAACACTTTTCATGATTTGGAAGACCTTGATATTTTGTACAAATGTTTCTACAGGTAATTCGTAACAATATTTACACAAAACACTTTTCATAAACTGGAAGATTTTAATATATTGCCCAAGTGTTTCTACAGGGAATTAATAATAAACAGAACAGTTTTAATGTCAGTCTCTGTAGCTTTGCGTTTCATTGACAGTCTTTGTCCGGGTCAGTCCCTGTAGCTTTATATTTCATTTATAATCTTTGTCTTTTGCACTTGTACCTGTATGTATCTTTATCTACGAAAATCCTTGTAATTTAAAATCGATCTTTGTATACTTCCGTTTCATTCATAATCTTACTTTTCACAACCATTCCCTTTAGCACTCTAATTCACAAAATGTTTAGGCCTATGTCTTGCAATCAATCACTAGAGGAGTACACTTTGCCTTGTTTTATTTTATTATTATTTTTTGTCTCTTTTATTGAGAATCTTGTTTTTCGTAGGCATATTCTTCAGTACTTCGCCATTGATTGAAATAGCTAGCCTAAAATCTCTGTCGTTATGTCCAGCTCTGAATTTCATTGAAAATTCCTGTCTTATAACCATCCTAAAAGCTCTGCCAGTCTCTCTCTAGCTGTATTTTATTGAGAATTCCTGTCTTTTACAATCATCCTAAAAGCTCTGCCAATCTGTCTAGCTCTAGGTTTTATTGAGAATTCTTGTCTTTTACAGCTATCCCTAAAGTTTGGCAGTCTCTCTAGCTCATTGAGAATTCCTGTATTTTTATCCCTAAAGGTTTGTCAGTGTCTCTAGCTCTGCATTTCATTACGAATTCCTGTCTTTCACAGCTATCCTTTGCCAGTCTGTATGGCGCTGTATTTTATTGAGAATTCCTGTCTTTTACATCTATCCCTACAGGTTTGGCAGTCTCATTAGCTCTGTATTTTATGAAAATTCGTATTATTTACAGCTATCCCTACAGGTTTGGCAGTCTCATTAGCTCTGTATTTTATTGAGAATTCATGTCTTTCACAAATATCCTTTGCCAGTCTCTGGCGCTGTATTTTATTGAGAATTCCTCTTTTACATCTATCCCTGCAGGTTTGGCAGTCTCATTAGCTCTGTATTTTATTGAGAATTCCTGTCTTTTACATCTATCCCTGCAGGTTTGGCAGTCTCATTAGCTCTGTATTTTATTGAGAATTCATGCTTTTTACAGCTATTTCTAAAGGTTTGCAAGTCTCTTTAACTCTGTATTTCTTTGAGAATTCATGTTGTGTACAATCGTCCTAAAAGCTTTCCTAAACTCTCTGACTCTCTCTCTTTCATTGAGAATCTGTCTTGTGCAGTCATATTCTCAGTTCTCCGTAGTGATGGAAATGGCCAGCCGAACAGCTCTGCCAGTCTCACATTTCTTTCTCCTAATGCGTTTGCGTTGGCAGTTTGCTTCTGTGCTTCAACGCGTTTTCAGGCTGTTGTGATAAAGCTAAACAACCTCACATATACTGAGTCAGAAAATAGAACTTTATATTCCTACAAACATAAATATATGTTTGTGGGTATAGGTATATATATAGAGTGTAAAGACAGTAGAATGTCTATTTACAGACTTCAAATTTGAAAGTACATAGTTGGATCAGTAGCGTGAGCCATCGTGGATAGCTGCTATTTACACATTCAGACCGGATTTCAGTTTCCATACCAACAACTTTTGCTTGCATCATGATGGTTTGTATCATCGCCTGCTTTATTTCTCTTCGTAGAGAAGTTTTTCTATAATCTTTGTGTTTTGTAATAGTGTCAGTTTTGATTATTATGGAAGTTTTTTTTCTATAATCGTGATATTTTGTACTAGAGCCTGTTTCTATATATCTTCATACGAAGGAAATCTATAATCATGATGGTTTGTAATATTGCCTGATTTATTTCTCTTCACACAAAGGTGTGTTTTCCTTTACTTCATTTACCTTTTAAAATATTAAATATACCTGTAAAAGTACATTTACCCATTTAAAATCAAGTAAAGTTGTGACAAAGAATATATTTTCTCAGTGAAAAAATCAATATTGACTCAGTTTAAGACTAATGTTTTGAAATGCTATGAGAACAGAGTGTTTTGTGTTTACTGTAAGTAGCTTAACATAACATCCACTTTCTGCAATACATCAGTATGAATTTATGTCCGTGAATTTATGTCTTATACATCATTTAATGACCGATTTATCAAATTCCTCATCCTTTTAATTGAGATGATTTAAACTTTTAAACATGTGTTTGTTCTGTAAAAGTTGATCAGGAAATGTTTCAAATTGCCTTTTTTGTTGGAAGTAAATCAATTTTATTTTCTCATAACCATCGTACAGAGCTAGCGTTACAATTTTTCTTGAGTTATTTTACATCGTACAGAGCTAACGTTACAATTTTTCTTGAGTTATTTTACATCGTACAGAGCTAGCGTTACAATTTTTCTTGAGTTATTTTACATTGTACAGAGCTAGCGTTACAATTTTTCTTGAGTTATTTATAGACTATGAGATAGGTGATTCAATATACAGCTAGTAACATTGATAGACAGATAAACTGTTTAGATAGAATAGACAAATAAATAGACTGATAAACAAACAGACGGACAGATAGATCACTAGGCAGATGGATGAATGGAATGATGAACAGACAGACAGACAAGCAGGCATGTAAGTAGTAAGTGACTTGTTCAGTCGTCAGAGTCTAGAACTTTACCGATCATACTGTTAAAATGTAAAATTCAATTTTGTTATTAAATATATTCTAATTATCTCCCGTACGTTTGATTATTGCATTTGACTTGGGCATCTTGCTTTATTATTTTGACTAAGCTTCATTTAAATTAACATTGGCTCATTACTACATTCTCATTCTTAAAACGTTGAATTAAATATATTGAAAATTTGGCACCTCTGGCTTGCCCTCTAATGCGCAAAATCAGAGCAGTTTCAGCCTGCAATTAATCAAAAATCCCAGAAGGAACATTAGCAGTCTCTAATATAGTCTCTTGCGCATATACGCATGCACAAACACGTATTAATAAATATACATATATTTCTGTATATGCTTATCTCACGGTGTGATCTGAGATCTTTTAATCGTGTTTATAAGTTGTAGATTTGTAAAGACGTGTTTATAAGTTGTAGATTTGTAAGGACGTTTATAAGTTGTAGACTTGTAAAGACATATGTATAAGTTGTAGATTTGTAGACATATGTATAAGTTGTAGACTTGTAAAGACATATGTATAAGTTGTAGACTTGTAAAGACATATGTATAAGTTGTAGATTTGTAGACATATGTATAAGTTGTAGACTTGTAAAGACATATGTATAAGTTGTAGACTTGTAAAGACATATGTATAAGTTGTAGACTTGTAAAGACATATGTATAAGTTGTAGACTTGTAAAGACATATGTATAAGTTGTAGATTTGTAAGGACGTTTATAAGTTGTAGACTTGTAAAGACATATGTATAAGTTGTAGATTTGTAGACATATGTATAAGTTGTAGACTTGTAAAGACATATGTATAAGTTGTAGACTTGTAAAGACATATGTATAAGTTGTAGACTTGTAAAGACATATGTATAAGTTGTAGACTTGTAAAGACGTGTACCGCTCGAGATTTGCAAAGACATTTTAATAAGTTGTAGATTTGTAAAGACGTGTTGATAAGTTGTAGAGGGTGTGTTTCTGGTCATTCATCTGTATTCATAGTACTTCTAGTCATTCATCCCCATTAATAATATTACTTGCTAGTCATTCATCCCCATTAATAATATTACTTGCTAGTCATTCATCCCCATTAATAATATTACTTGCTAGTCATTCATCCCCATTAATAATATTACTTGCTAATCATTCATCCCCATTAATAATATTACTTGCTAATCATTCATCCCCATTAATAATATCACTTGCTAATCATTCATCCCTATTTATAATATTAGTTTGCCAACAGTCATTCACAGTTTGGTTTACAATCGGTCCTAATTCATATTTATCATTTTGCCTGCTTCATAATTCAAAATCTTGTTTTGCACGAATCTAATTAATAATTTTTGTTTTGCAAGTTTCATTTACTTTTTTATTTGCATGAATGTTAATTGATATGTTATGCTCTAATTACTTGATTTTTATTTTGTGCAAATCGCGAAATCACAATGTTTTAGAAAACGGGAGAACACAGTTATTGGTCAAAGAAGCCACACGCTTTTGAAAGGGGAGAAGACATCTTTTCATCTCTTTATACATAATAAATGGGAGAAGGCATCTTTTCATCTCTTTATACATAATAAATGGGAAATCGTGTATTAATTATACAGCAGGGGTGTCTAACACGAGGCCCGCCAGAACCACATTACGCGATAATGGAATTGTCTTCAGTTAAAAATAAAACCTCTCACCGATTCCTTTGCTAGATCATGGAAGTAAAGAAAGAAATAGCGGCTGTGCATGGCGGAGGAGGGGGTGTGCGGCCACAGCAGGGGGTGGGAAGATTTTCTTTAGTTCAAAGAGACGTCTGTGCTACTGTAGGATGGCAAGGCGTTAGGTAGAATGACGTATCAAAGACAAGGGGGACATAAAAGGACCAAACCAAACACCGTGGGGTGTTTTTTTGTTTGTTTGTTTGTTTGTTTTAGAACATTTCAAGCAAGGTGGAAAGATATACCTGTAATATATTTTGTTGAAATGAAGAACAAGCCAATTTATTTGATACGCAATGAGGCTGTTGTATTAGTTTTTAAATTTAACGTAAAGAGGCATTGGGCCACTAAAGGTAAATCTACATTTGACAAATTTAAAGACCAATTTCGTCAGGACTTGTCTGAACTGAAAAGTAAACTATTGGGGCAGCAGCTCCTTTTCAAGAATATGTCTTCCCAGTCGGAATCATTGGTTAAAACGAGCTACATAGCAAAACCTTTCGCCCCCCGCCCCCAAAAAAAAATAAAAAAAAATAAAAACCCTACTCGGACGGTGAATTTTGTTAAAGCTATGTTTTGAATTTTTTGCTGACATAACATGTGAGAAGAAAACGCAATTTGCTCAAATTAAACTTATTGCGTGAGACTATGGCACTGCATCACTGAGTTTTCTCCCTTCACATTTAGAGTACATTGATTTAAAAAACTTCATTTTCTGAGTATTACTCATTGTCATTTGATGAAAGTGCAAATGCAAGTGACAATGCCCAATTAGCTATTTTTGTACGAGAACAAAATTCTCATTACTGAAAAAATGGCTGCCTTAATACAACTTAAAGGCATCATTATTGATGACGTAATTGGAACCTTAAACAGACTCGATTTGAATTTGAAAATCTGTCAAGCGTAATAACTGATGCGGGCGCCTTCAATGGTAGGGGCTCAAGAGGGACTGGTCAAGTTAATCCAAGAAAAGACAACTGAAATTGGAAACAACTCTCTTATACGGTACCATTGTTTAAACGAGCAAGAGAATCAATTAAATTATATTAAATTAAATTATATTAAATTATAGTGAATACAACACAAACTCCCCCTCAAGGAATGGAGTTCATACAAGGTACGTGTTCTGGGGATTTGTACATTGTGAGGAAACCGCCAGATGAAAACCGAAAAGTGACTCTTTTAAAAGATTTATTACCGCATCTTAATGTGGAATAAAAAAAAAAACATTTAAAAAGTTATCTTTAGCATGTTATCTTTTATTTAAAACTGTTCTAAAGAACATTAATGTTCTACGAAATATTATTGTTATCTTAAAACTCTTACAAAGAACATTAATATTATACGAAATACTATTACACATGTTATTTTGGCATGCAAGTACAAATGGATCATACCGTCAAAGAACATAACATTTCAGAACAAGGAATTATTAGAAAATCTTTTTTCAGTTAGAACCTACTATTAGCATTTATCTATTTATAACTTTTCAGGATTCTGAACGCGCTTAGAGAGCGCACTACTACCTGTGATGTCACAGCGAAAGTTTACTCATGCAAAGGTCGCCATATTGGGCGCACCAGGCGTTGGCAAGACAGGTAAATATACTTTTCTAGCAACAATACTGAAAATATTTTCATTAAGTTATGCATGTGAACATCAACTTAAGCAGTGTATATATATATATATATCAAGTGATATTCACATATACAGTGTATTGATTGGAATCAAATGATATTAATGTACAATGTGACGTACACGTCATAAACTGATATTAATAGCATGCATTCAGCTCACAAGACATACAAGTGATATTAATAGCATGCATTCAGCTCACAAGACATACAAGTGATATTAATAGCATGCATTAATCTCACAAGACATACAAGTGATATTAATAGCATGCATTCAGCTCACAAGACATACAAGTGATATTAATAGCATGCATTAAGCTCACAAGACATACAAGTGATATTAATAGCATGCATTCAGCTCACAATACATACAAGTGATATTAATAGCATGCATTAAGCTCACAAGACATACAAGTGATATTAATAGCATGCATTCAGCTCACAAGACATACAAGTGATATTAATAGCATGCATTAAGCTCACAAGACATACAAGTGATATTAATAGCATGCATTCAGCTCACAAGACATACTAGTGATATTAATGAAAATATACTAAATGTGTGGAGCTGTCCGTTAATGTACATCACTAATATTCTGCTTGTATAACATACACTGCTAAGCATTACATAATCATAATATTACTTCAGCTCTTATTCTTATACAAGCTGTATATGCTTTACAGTTTTTACACCTAAAATCTCCGCACATAAGATGGCTGCATATAACGTAAGGAACTCGTGATGACTACCGAAAACTTATATTTTACAAAAAGAAAGGCAGACATAAAATAGATTTACAGATTTGAATGGACAACGACACCAACAAGGAAATGTTTTATTCTTACAAGTGTCTTGAAAGTGAACAAAGTCCTCAGCTCAAAAAGAAGTTCATTCATGTCTGAAGGCCTCTGATAAGCAAGTGAACGTGTACTCACGTGTGAGATCAGACAGGTGTTCAGGTGTTTATGCTTTATGCCGTGTTCGAGATCAGACAGGTGTTTATGCTGTGTGAAACCTGACAGGCATTTATGACGTGTGCGAGATCATACAGGTGTTTATGCTGTGTGTGAGACCAGACAGGTATTTATGCTGTGTGAGATCAGATATTTATGTGCGTGAGACCAGGCAGGTATTTATGCTGAGTGTGAGATCTGGCAGATATTTATATGCATAAAATCATAACAGGAATTCATTGTGAGTGTGAGATCAGGCAGGTACTTGTGCTGTGTGGTTTTTTTTTCTTTTTTTCTCGCTGAGAAACTGGAGCGCAGTAGTCTTTTCATCCATAGATGTTCTCAGTCTTGGATGGTTCCTGTTGGACTCCTCTCCTCACAGTTTCTGGAGGGCGGAGATGGGTTGGTGTTTGTTGGTGGTGGTGTCAATTTTTCGTCGCTTGTCCTTGGTTGTGGTGGTGGAGAGCTGCGGATGCATAGTTGTTTTATTTTTGTGGTAGTTGTTGTCTTGGCTTGTTCTGGCGCCGTTATGTTGCGGTCTTTGTTCGGAGCTGGCGATTTCTTCTTTTTGGTGGCTAGAGTGGGTGTAATGTTGAGCTCAGTAGCGTTTCGCTGGAAGTTGATGGTGAAAAACACAAAACAGCTCAGTTTTGTTTTAAGGTGTACGGTTTATATCTCAGTCCATTAGTGGAAGTGGGAAAGTGGGTGGATATTTTTTTTAATTTTTATTTTTAATTCTTTTTATAGAAAATGTTGTGTTTGTCTCTTGTAGAAAGTGAGGGAGGGTGGATTGGATTATATCTTTTTTTTTTTTTGCATTTCGGTGGGAAGAGGAGAGAGCGGGTGGTGAAGGATTGTTGTCTAAGGGTGACTGTTGTTTCGATCTCTGTGGTCCTGATGGGCGGGGCAGTGTATAAGGAAGTGTTGTGTGGTGTTGTCTGTTGAGTGCACGAACGTGGGTAATGTTTATGGTTCTAATGAATGTGTGTGTGTGTGTGTGTGTGTGTGTGTGTTCTTTTTTTGAATGTGGAGGTTAGTAGTGTGCGCATTTCAGTTTTGTAAAGCGGGGCTTTTAGTTTTTTTCCCGTGTTTGATTCCGAATTTTGCCACCCCCACCCCCACCCCCGTCTGTATTTTCATTTCCAGCTATGATACACTGATTTGGGATGTACACGAATTTGTTTCTATATTTGGGTTAACAATATGGAGAGTGCGTTGTTGATTTGGTCCTCGATGCAAGTTCTGGTTGGGAGGAAGTTTTTTTTTTAGATACTGGAGTGATGTTAATGAGTCGGTGAGTGTGAGGACGTATTTTTACGTTGTTAGGATTGGTAGTGTAGGCTTGTTTGAGGGCGTGTTTGAGGGCTATTAGTTCTGCTGTTAGAATCGAATGTGCTTTGTTTAGTTCGTAGTTGTATATTCCTGTTTGGGTGTGGATCGCTGCACATGTCCCTGTGTTCTGTTTGGAGCCGTCAGTGAATATCTTGCAGTGCTTGGGGTAGTGGTATGCTATATGTTAAAAAAATTTTTGCTTGAGTGAGGGGGGGGGGGTCTTTGGGGCCTTGTAGTAATATTAAATCTATGTTGCGGGAGGGGGTACTGTTCAGGGCGGGGTGGCAATGGTCATGGGGGTGTTCTGTCTTCAGTTTGTCTAGGCTATGTGCTTTCATTGATCATTTCTTACCTGGTGGGGTAATTGTCTGTTGTCATTCCATTTTTTTCTTGTCTGATGTTTGACTTTGTGGTAAGTCTAATGCATTCATTTTTTCCTTTTGTTCTCCCCAATTTGTGTTGTTAGAAGGTGTGGGTATTTGTAGGGAGAGAATATCCGTGTGATGTTCTGTTTGCTCATTTGTTTGTTGCGTCTTTCTATTACTGTGAGCTGGCCTGTTTGTATAGTTCTTTTGTTTTGGTGTGAGGTTTATGACTTTAATTAATCTACTTTACAGTCAGTGCTAAGATCTTATGACTTAATGTACTTTACAGTCAGTGCTAAGATCTTATGACTTAATGTACTTTACAGTCAGTGCTAAGATCTTATGACTTAATGTACTTTACAGTCAGTCCTAGGATACTAGTGTTTGTTTGTATTTGTTTGAGAGTTATCTTATCTTATCTAACTTCTTCATTTCATCGAGACTGACAATGAAAGTACCACTCTTACTTTGAAATGGTATCTTGAGTTTGTTAATGAAAGTAAAGGCCACTTCTGCATTTATTAATTTTACAGAGTAGTAATGATATGTTTATACCAATATTTCAAGATAAATATGAAAAAAACCTTTATGATGCACTTCTATTATTACGAAAATGACGTTAATCTGCAGTTATGGTGTTAGCATGTACTCTACATGTCTTTGTTAAACCTCTTATTTAATTACACTTTCGTATACAGTACATACACTTCTTTGTCGAATTAGCACATCCACACAAACACACACACACACACACACACACACACACACACACACACACACACTTTCTCACACGCACACGCGCGCACACTCACTCACTCATACACGCGCGCGCGCACACTCCCTTTTCATGCACACAAGCACACACGCGCATGCGCGCACACTAACTCATCCACTCACACACTCACTTACACACACACTCACTCACTCACACACACACACACACACACACACACACACACACACACACACACATGCACACAGAAGTTTAAATTAGGGTCTCTTAGCGAATTTAAGTTAATGGTCTCTAAGTGCAGTAGAATGTTGTGTTCCCCACACAGCAGTTTAATTGGCTGCTGGCCGTTTAGTGCAGTAGAAATGTCAGCTTTCCTCTCGTGGCAGTATAATTTAACGCATTAGGAAACTGGCTTTGGCTGCCTGAGTTAACAGCTGTCGTTCCACAGAGATCTTTATCGTTGAAAATATTGAATTACATGCTTGTTTTTTAAAAAGTCCAACAGTTCCTTAGCGCAGGAAAGATTCTTTCTGATTGGTTGAGTTTTACTGATAAGGAAAAGGCATGAATAAAATAACTACTAATAAATTAAAGTACTTCGTAAACACAAAATCTCTTATTTTACAGACGAGTGGAAGTTTGTCAATAAGGCTAGATTTTTTACTTATACTTTTCTCTCATATAACATTTTGTCACGTATAAATCTGTCTCATATAACATTTTGTCACGTATAAATCTGTCTCTCATATATATCATACTTTGCCATATACACATCGATGTCTCTATTATCACATGATGTCACTCATTTGTCTCTATTATCCTACGATGTCACGTACACATCTCTGTCTCTATTATCGCATTTTGTCATGTACTCGCCTTTGTGTTTAATATTTTATGCTTCACGTACACTATTCTCTCTATTATCCTGTGCTATTAAGCATACATCTTCACGCATGTCACATTTTGTCATGCACACATATCTGTCTCTATTTTTACATGATGTCACGTACACACCTGTCTTTCATGTTACGATTTATTACGTACTCATCACTGTCTTCAATATTCTGTGCTATCTCTCTTGCTAAAATCTTGTGATGCCACACACACACACACACGCAAGCATGCCCCCCCCCCCACATCTCTAGTTTTAATATCCTCTGCTGTCACGTACACATCTCATTAATATATCGTATTGTTATTAATACAGCTCTTTCATATGTTGTCACGTATATATGTCTGTCTTTAACATCCTGTGTTGTCACTTCTCATCTGTGTCTTCAATATTGAGTTCTGTCACTTTTCGTACACACATATTTATATGTATGCATTTATATACTCACTCACAAACACACACACACACACACAATCTCTTTCATTTAACGATTTATGCTTGCATATATGTATGACTATCGCTGACCCCTCCTTATGTATTTTAAGACGCAATTCGATGTCAATAGTGACTGTCGCTAATCCCTCCTTATGTATTTTAAGACGCAATTCAGTGTCAGTACCTTTCTTCCTGATTAATCCCCCACCTTTTGGACCTATGGTATCGAATTTTCAAACAATCATTTTCACAGTGTTTATATCTGTAAATTTTTAAAAGAACTGTCTTGAAGTAATGTGTCTCCAAAATAGAGCATAAGAATTTTTATTCACTTCCTACAACTTTTCTGTTTTACTTTACTGCCTTGCTCTGATTGACATCATAAACAGTTATCTTTTAAAGTGTGATTAAAACTGATTTAATATATTTCATTCGAAATGCTTAAGCTTACTCTTGACCCTGCTGTTTAATGTAGGTCACCACTCTTCCTTGAATTTTTATTCTTAGAGTTAGTGTAAACGTTTTATCTCAAATAGCATCTCACATAAATACACATTTTTCAATAATTTCTAGTTTGGCTTATCGCCCCCTAGCACCGCTCTCAAACTGCCTCCTTACAAGTTGTTAATGAATAAATAACTCTCTGGTTTGGATGATTAAGTGATTTAAGTTCTTGATTTTCTTGATTTATCTGCGCTCTTTGATTCTGAAAAAAAAATCTCTCATTTTATTTCATAAAATAGTGATTTTCATTTTTATATTTGCCATTCTTGTATTAAGGGGATAAGAAGAAAATGTGTAGGGTTCACATTTATGTATTTACTAATATTTTTTATATATAACATAATGTGTTTTCTCTTTGATAGATAATAACTTGATCAGTTTTATTCCCGCGCAGATATTAATGTATTTACTATTTTACTTTTTACTTTAGTTTTCATTGTTTGAGAGGGTAATGCGTTTTCCATCTGATCCGATTTGATCAGATTTATTGCAAACAAGATAATATTTATTTTTCAGTGCGTGTGTTCGTGTGTGTGTATGGAGGGGGGGAATTAAGCGTGTTTCCATCTGAGAGATCATAATTTGTTTAGATTGATTACAAACCAAATAACCTTTCGATTTATTGTCCTGCATGAATCGGTGGGCTTTTAAAAAAAAGTTAATAGATAATTATAATCTGATCAGATTTATTACAAACTAAATAATCTTTCGAAGTCAGCGTGCTGCGTGAATCTGTACTTGACATTTTATGTACAACCTCGCTAAGTATTATATTCGCCATTTTGTCTCTATCAGTATTGAGACGATACATTCTCTGCACAAGGAATCGCTTCCAACAACTAATGTAATGTATCTCTCATATCAAGACGTGGATGACGTGTACTGTCCTGGATGACTTGTAATGCTTTGGGTGACGTGTACTGTCCTGGATGATTTGTAATGCTTTGGATGATGTGTAACGTTTTGGATGACTTGTAATGCTTTAGATGACGTGTACTGTCCTGGATGACTTGTATTACTTTGGATGACGTGTAATGCTTTGGATGACGTGTATTACTTTGGATGACGTGTAATGCTTTGGATGACGTGTATTGCTTTGGATGACGTGTATTACTTTGGATGACGTGTAATGCTTTGGATGACGTGTATTACTTTGGATGACGTGTAATGCTTTGCATGATTTGTATAAAGCTACAAGTGAATAATGATATTATAATTAGTCAAATTTATTGCCTTTCACTGGTATTCTAATCCCTACCTTTGCAAGCATATCATTAACACGTCCATGAAATTTAGTAAGTTACAAAACTGTAAAACCTTCTGGCTTACCTAACCCTAACACCCTAATACCTACGAGCTTACTTAACTGTAACACCTACGGGCTTACCTAACCCTAACACCCTAATACCTACGGGCTTACCTAACCCTAACACCCTAATACCTACGGGCTTACCTAACCCTAACACCCTAATACCTACGAGCTTACTTAACTGTAACACCTACGGGCTTACCTAACCCTAACACCCTAATACATACGAGCTTACAACTGTAACACCTACGGGCTTACCTAACCCTAACACCCTAATACCTACGGGCTTACCTAACCCTAACACCCTAATACCTACGAGCTTACTTAACTGTAACACCTGCGGGCTTACCTAACCCTAACATCCTAATACCTACGAGCTTAATACCTATAGGCTTACCTAAATTCAGTACCTACGGGCTTACATAACTGTAACACCTAAGAGCTTACCTAACCTTGATACATGAAGGAGGCTTGCCTAGCCTTAACATTTATTGATTTTCTTTGTACATGTATTATTTGCTTTATAACATCATATTTATATCGATTCAATTGTTTTGTAGTATTCATCAGTCGTCCTCATTCATCAGTCGTCCTCATTCATCAGTCATCCTCATTCATCAGTCGTCCTCATTCATCAGTCATCCTCATTCATCAGTCATCCTCATTCATCAGTCATCCTCATATCTTAACCGTCTAATTTATAGCCTCTTCTCATGCCCTTTAGAATTATCAAGTTTAAGCGCTGCCTTAGGTCTGCATAATATTCAGACTGTTTTCACTTCTGCTGGTTGTCGGTTCTTAACCAAGGTCTCGGAATCTTAGCAAGATTCTAGGAGATCCAAGGCTTACGAAGGATATGGGCGCTTCCGAAGAGCAAGTGTGTGGTTTATTCAGATGGCTTTCCAACTCAGATGTTATGTCCCCCAAGGCTCCTCTCATTACAGGAATCACTTCTGCTTTTACATTCCAGTCTCTGGATTTCTGATCTGAGATTTCTTTCTTTCTTTCTTTCTTTCTTTTCTTCTTTCGCACTTTCTTACTTCATCATCGTCGTCATTCAGCCATCATCATCATTATTTTAAGTAGTAGTAGTAGTTATGATGGTGAAAATTAAGGTTGTAAAATCTACTCAACATATATAATTAAGGCTGTCTGCATTTCTCTCCTGTTTCTGTTGTTTTTAATATTTAATTTAATTAAGACACTTAACTATTCTCAGGTTTGTGTGTGCTAGAAATGCGATATCACGGCATTTCCCTGTTATTATGCTGTGTTAAATATTCAGTAGTAAAATGAGACTAGCCCTGTTATTATGCTGTGTGAAATATTCAGTAGTAAAATGAGACTAGCCCTGTTATTATGCTGTGTGAAATATTCAGTAGTAAAACGAGACTAGCCCTGTTATTATGCTGTGTGAAATATTCAGTAGTAAAACGAGACTACCCTTGCTATCAGGGTCAGGGAGATCAATTCCAAACAGACTAGAAATGTAGATAAACACCTTTAAAGTAGCATGACATTTTCAAATGTATTTATAATTAACTCACAGCATGACGTTTCTAAATGTATTTATAATTAACTCACAGTGTGCGATTTTTAAATGTTTTTATATTCAAGTCACAATTTGCGGCTTTCAAATGTATTTATATTTAACTCACAGCATGACGTTTCTAAATGTATTTATATTTAACTCACAGTATGCGATATTCAAATGTATATATATTTAACTCACAGCATGACGTTTCTAAATGTATTTATAATTAACTCACATCATGACGTTTCTAAATGTATTTATAATTAACTCACAGCATGACGTTTTAAATGTATTTATAATTAACTCACAGCATGACGTTTTAAATGTATTTATAATTAACTCACAGCATGACGTTTCTAAACGTATTTATATTTAATGCGTATTTATATTTAAATAGATCATGTGCTCAGAATGTCTTTTATACACCAATTTCCAGCAATTGGCCAAAATATTGCACTCCACTAATTTCAATTTAAAATAAAACACAAGTATTCGTTCCAGTACTGCACACAATATGGCGGGCTGGAATTGAACTGTTGATGCATTTTGTACAAATATTATAAGATAATTCTTCTCTTGAATGTTGAGGCATTCTTTTAAAAACTTGACTTTTAGACAACCAAATTTCAACACAAGCAAATGCACTTCAAATTCTTGTTCTCGTTGTATTTTGTATATTATTCCTTGTATTGTTCTTTGTTGTGTGCGTTACTTATTGACATTTTGTTCTTTTCGTATATGTTAGTTCTTGTATATAGTTCTCTTTGTGTATGTTGTTTCTTGTATAATACAGCACAGTTTGACAGTTAACAGCTCGAGAACTTCAACATATTCTTTATGATATAGCACAACTTGACAATTAACAGTTCCTACACTTAAACATTATCCTGTATGAAATAGCACAACTTGACAATTAACAGTTCCTACACTTAAACATTATCCTGTATGAAATAGCACAACTTGACAATTAACAGTTCCTACACTTAAACATTATCCTGTATGAAATAGCACAACTTGGCAATCCACGTCTGGTATTTATAAAGTCTTGGTTCTGGACTTTAAATTTTAAAAAAAATATTTAACTGAAAAAGAAAGGAAAAGCTTTAATAATCAGTATACGTGATGAAATCAATTCAGGAATCAGACATGAGGCAATACAATGCAGATTAAAGATATATCACTTTAGAACATAGGCTGTTTTACGAAACTTAAGGAAATTTCTAAATGAATAAACTAATCTATGAATTTAATTTCCTCTGAATCCTTTTAGTACTCAAACTGATGTGATATGCATTTTAATTTAATTTATAAATAAAGCTGGAAGAAAGGCTCTTCTATCAAATGTAAGCGAAATGCTTTATACATATAAATATGTCGATAACTCACTTGTCAACATACAACTTAAGACTCGTTTAGCAGATCGAGTCGCTATTGAATGAAAACTTTAAACTAATTAGGGTTAGGGAGACTGGGTCAACACTGAGTGAGAACTTTAAACTAATTTGGGTTAGGGAGAATGGGTCAACATTGAGTGAGAACTTTAAACTAATTTGGATTAGGGAGAATGGTTCAACATTGAGTGAGAGCTTTAAACTAATTAGGGTTAGGGAGAATGGGTCAACATTGAGTGAGAGCTTTAAACTAATTAGGGTTAGGGAGAATGGGTCAACATTGAATGAGAACTTTAAAGTTTAATTAGGGTTAGGGAGAATGGGTCAACATTGAGTGAGAACTTTAAAGTTTAATTAGGGTTAGGGAGAATGGGTCAACATTGAGTGAGAACTTTAAAGTTTAATTAGGGTTAGGGAGAATGGGTCAACATTGAGTGAGAACTTTAAAGTTTAATTAGGGTTAGGGAGAATGGGTCTACATTGAGTGAGAACTTTAAACTAATTAGGGTTAGGGAGAATGGGTCAACATTGAGTGTTTGTAACTGGGCATCATGAAAGCGATGTTCGTTGAAGAAAAATATTTAAAGATTAAAAAATTAGTGTGGCATCCTGAACTGAATACAATTACGCAATAATGATAAAGCGAGTGCCAGGTGCAAACGAACTTAAATTAAAAATGGAAATAAATAGTTTGCAGGTTTAACAAGGAAAGGAAATAGGAGACGCGTATTCCAGTTTGAAAGGAATGTGTGGATGGAAAAATAATTAACATAGGAAATTTTAAGCAATTACGCTTATTATTTAAGTCAAAGAATATCACTTTTATTATTTAAGTAACAAACATATCACCCTATTTTTATTTAAGTCAAAGAATATCACTTTTATTATTTAAGTAACAAACATATCACCCTATTTTTATTTAAGTCAAAGAATATCACTTTTATTATTTAAGTAACAAACATATCACCCTATTTTTATTTAAGTCAAAGAATATCACTTTTATTATTTAAGTAACAAACATATCACCCTATTTTTATTTAAGTCAAAGAATATCACTTTTATTATTTAAGTAACAAACATATCACCCTATTTTTATTTAAAATAAGAATATATCACCGTCATTATTTGTCAGAGGTATTGCCCAGCCATTTATATGCGTTTGCACTACAAATTCAGATTTATATTGCAAATGTTTGTTTGCATTTCACACTGCAAATTCAGGTTTATATTACAAATGTTTGTTTGCATTTCACACTGCAAATTCAGTTTTTATATTGCAAATGTTTGTTTGCATTTCACACTGCAAACTCAGGTTTATATTGCAAATGTTTGTTTGCATTTCACACTGCAAATTCAGGTTTATATTGCAAATGATTGTTTGCATTTCACACCTCAAATGCAGTTTTATATTTAGAAATTATTGCATGCACTTAACATGCAAACGCAGGTTTATATAGCAAATGATTGTTTGCATTTCACACTGCAAATTTTGTGAATGTATACTGCAAATTTTGTGGGTATATACTGCAGATGTACTGCAGATTTTGTGGGTATGTACTGTAAATGTCGTGGGTATATATTGCAAATGCCACTTTGCATCTATAATTTTACACATTTACACATTTAAACACACAGAGCGAGATAAATTCCTGCCTGCTAGTTTGTACTAAAATGAAAACGTGAAGAGAAGAGAACTCTAGGAACGACGTAAAAGGTGATTACACTAAGGGAGCTAGGGGTCAACGGTTAGGGGGAGTTAAAGCGATTTAAACCAACGTATATTTTGGCAATTTAGGTTTGAGCCTGTGGCAACTTTTAGCTTGACATGACTATCTCCGAGAGATCTACACTCCGGCTTTTGAAATAACAGACGTGAGCCAAGAATAGAAAGGTTGTGCATCGTGGATGTTTTAGTGCGTTTGAGGCGCATCAAGCTGCTTGCGTATAAATGCTAAGGTATCACACAAAGTGCTCGCTTTCAAGTAAACACTTCACTCGCACGACAGGCGGAGTGATAGTAATAGGGTTTCGTGGGCTAAGATTGAAAACGTGCACATCTCTTTATTTTCAATACAGCTACGAATGTTTCTCATACTTTCTGCATTTATTTTTTTTTTCTCCTAGTATTTTCTCTCTGCATTTTCCCTTTAGATACATTCGCTATTCAATCTGAGCAATTAAAAACAAAAAAAATAGCTCTTATTTGCAATTTCAATAACAGAGATTCTTATGGGGTACCGTTCGTGTCGTTAAATATTATTATGTTCGTGACCTGTGTGAATATACTGTTATAGGATTCGTGACATTTATGATTATAGTGTTATAGAAATCGTCAATTTAATGATTATGCTGTTATAGAATTCGTGATCTTTATGTTGCTGTAGAATTCGTGACCTTTAAGATAATGCAGTTATAGACTTATACAATTCGTGACCTTTATGATAATGCAGTTATAGACTTATACAATTCGTGACCTTTTTGGTTATGCTGTTATAGAATTCGTGATATATATGATTATACTTTTATAGAATTCGTGACCTTTATAATTATACTGTTAGCTTATTTACATTTGTCGGCTGACCTCATACCCTTATGGCTGGGCTGATGTCACGAGTACAGTTAGTGTATTTACAGTTGAAGGCCTGCTCCATGTCGCTCATGGCTGGACTGATGTCACGAATAGAGCAAATGTATTTACAGTTGAAGGCCTGCTCCATGTCGTTCATGGCTGGACTGATGTCACGAATAGAGTAAATGTATTTACAGTTGAAGGCCTGCTCCATGTCGTTCATGGCTGGACTGATGTCACGAATAGAGTAAATGTATTTACAGTTGAAGGCCTGCTCCATGTCGTTCATGGACTTGCTTGTGCATTCAGTTACAATGTTCGAATTGTAGGTTTGTGTTCTTTAAGTTTGTAAATGACATTAACTTTACAGTTACACTACTCGTATTGTATAGGTTATATTTTTTTATTGGTTATGAAGTTATAGTGTTCATGATCTTCATAGTTTTAGTCTATGTATTTTTCATGGTTGTATTCTTTGGGTTGATTAAGTTGTATTTTTTATTGGTTATGAAGTTATACAGTTTCTGATCTTTACACCTTTACTCTATGTATTTTTCTTGGTTGTATTGTTTGGGTTGATTAAGTTTTTAGTTTCTATAAATAGTCATTATTTATGCACATGCATATGACCATTTCGATTTTCTATAAATAGACATTATTTATGTAAATGCAATTGGCCATTTGAGTCCCGGATTCAGGTATTTTTGACACAGACAGGAGTTCAACTGCAGACGAATTTTAAAGCTTTGCCATGTGTAAATGAATGTCTGTGATAAGTAGAAAGTTGTTATCACGTAATCAAATATCCCTATCTTGATAAATGTCATGTTTTCAGTTATGAAGGCAATAAACAGTGCATTTTAGTGTAAATGAATAAAAATGTTAAGCATGGCATTGATTTATTTCAAGATTCTAATTCACAAACGAGAAAGGTAAACAAATAAAAATATTTATTCTGTTTGTATGTTTCTGTTTATTTTCAGCCTTTGCAGTGAGATTCATAACTAAACGCTACATTGGAGACTATGACACCAATAAAGGTAATTGATTTCTTCCATAATTTATTATGAAAACTTACATTGGAGACTATGACACCAATAAAGGTAATTGATTTCTTCCATAATTTATTATGAAAACCTACATTGGAGACTATGACACAAATAAAGGTAATTGATTTCTTCCATAATTTATTATGAAAACCTACATTGGAGACTATGACACCAATAAAGGTAATTGATTTCTTCCATAATTTATTATGAAAACCTACAGGAAATTCAGTCGAAATGCAACACTACATATTCGCGTATTAAAAATATTCATTATTCTATGACAGAGATTGAGAATCCAGTTGTACTTCTGACTTTGTGACGAAAACATAATCGAACCATAATGTGTGTTTGTATATCTATACACGTATTGTGGTAAGATACTGGTGTGATCTCTATAGGTTGTATAGAATATGAAGGTTTTAAAAAATATTCCTCTACGCTATTGGTGCTCTTGACTTTTATATTATATTTCTTTAATATCAGTAACTGGCTTTACTTTATTTTATTTTCCAAACTGGGTTTAGCTTATTTTATTTCCAAACGTGGTTTGCCCGTATTTTATTTCCAAGTCTATTGTCGCCCTGTGACCCACTGCAACAATATTAATTGCCTCCCCTTTGATAAGCCTCTTTCACTGACTGTCTTTCCACTACTCCTAAAAATTACTGTCATCAGCATATATGCTTCGTTATAAAAAATAATTCTAGTTTTAAGTCTAACAGTTGAGCTACTGACATGAATTTACATTAACAAAACATTCTAACGTAGTGAAAGTACATTAATATTTAAACATTTACATTATTCTTTCATACTAGTGAAAGAAAGTACATTAACATTTAAACATTTGCATTATTCTTTCGTACTAGTGAAAGTACATTAATATTTAAACATTTACATTATTCTTTCAAACATATATCCTTCTAATAATGTTATACAGTATTCTCTGCATTTTATAAAACTACCGATATTACTGTCTTCTACATAAACCATAATTTAAATGAAAATTTAAGAAATACAATATTTTTAGGTTTCCTAACAACTCTATATTTCCTACTTACAAATGCACTGGCAAATCTCTCATGCGTTCCAAATGGAGATTCTAGTCCTTCCGCTTCTAGATTGAAGTCAAAGAGGAGAATAAAAGTTTAACAGGATTCTTGTCCCTAATAATCGAATTCTAATTTTCACGTTAAATCGCTCTGATTGGTCAGCGTTAGTACTCAGTCTTAAATGATTGCTTGTGGGTCCCACTACTTCTCTGATTGGTCAGTGTTAGTACTCAGTCTTAAACGATTGCTTGTGGGTCCCACTACTTCTCTGATTGGTCAGTGTTGGTACTCAGTCTTAAATGATTGCTTGTGGGTCCCACTACTTCTCTGATTGGTCAATATTGGTACTCAGTCTTAAATGATTGCTTGTGGGTCCCACTACTTCTCTGATTGGTCAGTGTTAGTACTCAGTCTTAAACGATTGCTTGTGGGTCACACTACTCCTCTGATTGGTCAGTCACTCCTACGAGTCAAACCACACCTATGTCCATTGTACTCACCCCTTACTACACCGGGCTAAACCTATCTATCGGTCAATCATCTCTATCAGTCGTAACTTACTGATCGCACTCCGTCATAGGTTAATCCGTTTTTCCTTGACCGTGACGCAACACTTTATGAGGCGTTCTCTCAACTGACACAGCTTATACTTGAACTACATTAGGAATTTATAATTTATAACATTAAATTTCATGTATGAAATTAATGTTTGATATGTAATAATTAATAGTTTACAGATTAAAACTCTCTGTTCCTGAAAATATTTGTCACTCTTTCCTGAGTACATCTGGGCTCACTATATTCAAGCTCACTGCAGGCTTTAATCTGTGCAGTCTTGTAGTATTAGCCAATGAGGGTTCAAGCTCACTGCAGGTTTTAATCTGTGCAGTCTTGTAGCATTAGCCACTGAGTGTTCAAGCTCACTGCAGGTTTTAATCTATGCAGTCTTGTAGCATTAGCCACTGAATGTTCAAGCTCACTGCAGGTTTTAATCTGTGCAGTCTTGTAGCATTAGCCACTGAGTGTTCAAGCTCACTGCAGGTTTTAATCTGTGCAGTCTTGTAGCATTAGCCACTGAATGTTCAAGCTCACTGCAGGTTTTAATCTGTGCAGTCTTGTAGCATTAGCCACTGAGTGTTCAAGCTCACTGCAGGTTTTAATCTGTGCAGTCTTGTAGCATTAGCCACTGAGTGTTCAAGCTCACTGCAGGTTTTAATCTGTGCAGTCTTGTAGCATTAGCCACTGAGTGTTCAAGCTCACTGCAGACACGTATAGGAAGAGACCCAGTTCGGTTCTTTCAATAGGTCTCTTTAAAAATACATTTCGCCAGCCTATATATACATTTTTTTAAAAATACATATTTATCTTAGGACATAGTTATGTAATTTCAGATTTAATGCTTGTTTTCGCTCTGTTGCATACTTATCTTAGGACGTAATTTCAGATTAAATGCTTGCTGCTTGATTACTTTTGCCGATGGAGATTTTATGTCTTTATTTTTAATTGCTTAGTTATGCAGATATCATAGTGTGATGGGCTTGAACACTAAGTGGCTAATACCACAACACAACACCGAATGTTAAATTAAAATATTGTTTAACTGTTATTTAATTAGTGCTCCCAAATCACTAGATCGGCTCTTAGACCGGAGTGGAAGGGGTCTTATCTGATATATACAGACGGTGTGTAAAACAGGACAGACATTATGGGTGTAACAGGCTTTACATTCACTCTTATGTTTTCACTTTACCTGGCCATGGATAGTCAACATTTCTTCTGTTCCACAAGTTCTAGGCAAATGAAGTGGGTAGTCTGGGTGGGTGGGTGGGTGGGAGATTCCTGTTACCTTTTTTATTTTTTTTACAATTTATTATTTTTTTCTTATCTAGCCATGTGGACGTTGTGCAAGTAATTGCTATATTTTATCTAGTGTGTTTGTATCTGCTAGGAAGAATTTTCTGTATTTATGTTTGGTGTGTAGTGTGTATAGTGTGTTTGTATCTGCTAGGAAGAATTTTCTGTATTTGTGTTTGGTGTGTAGTGTGTATAGTGTGTTTGTATCTGCTAGGAAGAATTTTCTGTATTTATGTTTGGTGTGTAGTGTGTATAGTGTGTTTGTATCTGCTAGGAAGAATTTTCTGTATTTGTGTTTGGTGTGTAGTGTGTATAATGTCTGTGGTGAATGGAAGTTCTAGGTGAGCTGTTTTGTTTTTTAGTATAGTTTTGTGTTTATGTGTGAACGTAGAGTTAGAAAGCGTTGTGTGGTGTGTATCTATAGACATCGTCGTGTTAAGCTATAGTAACTGATAAAACTCCCGGCTAGAGTGCTAATCTATAGTAATTGATAGAATTCCGGGCTAGAGTGCTAGGCTATAGTAACTGATAGAATTCCGGGCTAGAGTACTAGGCTATAGTATCTGATAGAATTCCAGGTTAGAGTGCTAGGCTATAGTAACTGATAGAATTCCGGGCTAGAGTGTTAAGCTATAGTAAATGATAAAATTCCGGGCTAGAGTCCTAGGCTGGAGTTGATGTAGACTGCTTAGTATGCTTTTAGAATGCTAGCCTAGAGTGTTGCTAGAATGCTAGGATAAGGTGTAGAGTGGTGCTAAAATGTCAGGTTAGAATTCAGCACAGAATGTTGGGCTATTTGAGTGGTATAGAGTGCTACTTAAGTACTGCTAGAGTGGTACAGAATGCTGCTTAAGTACTGCTAGAGTGGTATAGAGTGCTACTGAAATGCTGCTAGAGTTGTATGGACTGATACTTAAGTTTTGCTAGAGTGGTAGAGTTGTACTAGAGTGTTGAAGAAAGTAGACTGAGTGCTGATGTAATGTTTGGCTAGATTTTTGGTAGAGTGTTAGGTAATAATGCTGTAGAGCGCTGATAAAATGTTAGACTGGAGTGCTGGTAGTGTTGATAGAACGGTAGGCTAGAGTGTTGATAAATACTCATAGAGCTAGGCTAGGCCGTAATCTTTAAAATAAGGCAACATTTATCATGTTCATGTCTAATACCAAGATGAATAAATTTACAGTCTTAAAATATAACGCAAAGCTAGATCAATTTAGAGTATTAAAATGTAACCTGAAATCTTAATCTTAAAATACAACAGAACAAATTTATAATCCTACAGTGCAACGCATCGCTTGCAACGCAAAGTTATATCAATTTATAATCTTACAGTGTAACTCAAAGCGAGATAAAAGTCAGAACTACTTTAAATTTGTAATAGGACTGACGTAATGACGTCACTTTTAAACTACTTTTTAATATTTAATACCTGGCATTACTGGCACTAATTTAAAAATAGTTAAAAGCATCATGACATCACTGCTGCAGCTGTGACAAAAACAACAACAAATAGTTAAAAGGGCCTTATCAAGAATCCTGCTCGAAACGTGACTTTTTTCTTGGGTAAATACTCAGTTCACTCTGCCTTAAATGTCGGCATTTTCCGCAAAACTTTTCAGTTTGTACTCATTCAAGAAAATCAACCAGAAATAGCTCCCTGGTGTATGGCAGCTCTATGAAATACTTAATGTCCTCATAAAACTTTCACGGAAACAGTCGAGTGTGGCATGAAATGCAAGACTGCTTGCGCACCTGTCCGAAAACTGGGACGCGTTGCAAATGTTCATTTTAAGTGTTAGGTTTCTTTCTTTTTTTATTTTTTATTTTAGAAATGTATATTTTTGTACCCATGACAACCAAATGACACTATAATAGAGAGAAGTATATTTTTATATGCATGCAATAATAGAGAGAAGTGTATTTTTATATGCATGCAATAATAGAGAGAAGTATATTTTTATATGCATGCAATAATAGAGAGAAGTATATTTTTATATGCATGCAATAATAGAGAGAAGTATATTTTTATATGCATGCAATAATAGAGAGAAGTATATTTTTATATGCATGCAATAATAGAGAGAAGTATATTTTTATATGCGTGCAATAATAGAGAGAAGTATATTTTATATGCAAGCAATGTTACTGACTAAGGGTTCACCAATATATTCAATGATAAACATCTAAATATCAGTAAATTTATATTTACCTCTACAATCTTTATCATTATCAGTGGGTTATATTTATCTCTATGTACAGTTGTTTACTTATGTGAACTGTGATATTATTCCTCAGTGACTTTATTTACCTGCATATACAGTGACAGTACTCCTACCCACAGTGTACAGTACTCCTACCTACAGTGACAGTACTCCTACCTACAGTGACAGTACTCCTACCTACAGTGTACAGTACTCCTACCCACAGTGTACAGTACTCCTACCTACAGTGTACAGTACTCCTACCCACAGTGTACAGTACTCCTACCCACAGTGTACAGTACTCCTACCCACAGTGTACAGTACTCCTACCTACAGTGTACAGTACTCCTACCCACAGTGTACAGTACTCCTACCTACAGTGACAGTACTCCTACCCACAGTGTATAGTACTCCTACCTACAGTGACAGTACTCCTACCCACAGTGTACAGTACTCCTACCTACAGTGACAGTACTCCTACCTACAGTGTACAGTACTCCTACCTACAGTGACAGTACTCCTACCCACAGTGTACAGTACTCCTACCTACAGTGACAGTACTCCTACCCACAGTGTATAGTACTCCTACCTACAGTGACAGTACTCCTACCTACAGTGTATAGTACTCCTACCTACAGTGACAGTACTCCTACCTACAGTGTACAGTACTCCTACCCACAGTGTATAGTACTCCTACCTACAGTGACAGTACTCCTACCTACAGTGACAGTACTCCTACCCACAGTGTATAGTACTCCTACCTACAGTGTACAGTACTCCTACCTACAGTGTACAGTACTCCTACCTACAGTGTACAGTACTCCTACCTACAGTGACAGTACTCCTACCTACAGTGTACAGTACTCCTACCTACAGTGACAGTACTCCTACCTACAGTGTACAGTACTCCTACATACAGTGTACAGTACTCCTACCTGCAGTGATTTTATTTTTACCTACATATAAAATTACATTATTCCTCAGTGACTTTATTTTACCTGTATATAGAGTGGGATCATTCCTAGAGTGACTTTATTTTACCTGTATATACAGTGATATTACTTCTACCGACAATTACTTTATGTTTACATGTACAGTGATATTATTTATGCCTGAAACCAGTTAATTGCATAAATGTACAATGACAATACACATGCAAAAAAGACATTGGCTTAAACTTCATTACATATAGTGATATACAGTGACATTACACATGCCTAAAGACATTGGCTTAAACTTCATTACATATAGTGATATACAGTGACATTACACATGCCTAAAGACATTGGCTTAAACTTCATTACATATAGTGATATACAGTGACATTACACATGCCTAAATACATTGGTTTACACTTCATTACATATAGTGATATACAGTGACATTACACATGCCTAAATACATTGGTTTACACTTCATTACATATAGTGATATACAGTGACATTACACATGCCTAAAGACAACGATATACACTAAGTATTACATCTTAGCATTACTAGTTCCTAAAGGCAGTTATTTACACTTTATTATAGAGTGTCATTATTTATTCCTAAAGGCAGTTATTTACACTTTATTATAGAGTGTCATTATTTATTCCTAAAGGCAGTTATTTACACTTTATTATAGAGTGTCATTATTTATTCCTAAAGGCAGTTATTTACACTTTATTATAGAGTGTCATTATTTATTCCTAAAGGCAGTTATTTACACTTTATTATAGAGTGTCATTATTTATTCCTAAAGGCAGTGACTTACATTTTAATCCTTGTACGTCCTATCTACAGTGGTTAACATTTTATTTCAAGCAGTTCTTTTTTTTTTCATGTTTTTTAACAGTTAGCATTATTTTCTATTATTTTATAAAGTGTCAGCAGTTTTGGTTTGCTTCATCAAAATATATAAACATAATAATAAAAAAGCATTTGGTTCGCTTTGTCAAAATATATAAACATAATAATAAAAAAGGATTTGGTTCGCTTTGTCAAAATATATAAACATAATAATAAAAAGGGATTTGGTTCGCTTTATCAAAATATATAAACATAATAATAAAAAGCTAGAGCTTCAAATAACATAAACCAATTGATTATTATCATTTCACTATTATTGCTTAATTTATAAACATATAAACCTGGTAATTATCGTCATTGAATTATTGCTTCTCGCACACACCAATTTATTATAATTTGATAATTAGTGTTTGTATCTACTTTAGCAATAAAGCGTAAATATTGCTTCTCTAAACAATAACCAGGCCAAGCAATACAAAACTCTAAGTACTTCTTTAAACAATAACCAGGCCAAGCAATACAAAACTCTAAGTACTTCTTTAAACAATAACCAGGCCAAGCAATACAAATCTCTAAGTACTTCTCTCAACAATAACCAGGCCAAGCAATACAAAACTCTAAGTACTTCTCTAAACTACAACTGAGCAATACTGTAAGATTAGCAGAGAACAGAGTGGAATGGAGGAAACTGGTTGTCAGGTCATCAGTGGTGCCCTAACGGTTGACAAGACTAAGGGATAAAGAGAGAGAGAGAGAGAGAGAGAGAGAGTGAGACAGACAGACAGGCAGACAGACAGACAGATAGATAGATAGATAGATAGATAGATTCTATTGCCACGTCACAGAAAGCGCACCTGAAGAATGGAATAGATAGATAGATAGATAGATAGATAGATAGATAGATAGATAGATAGATAGATAGATAGATAGATAGATAGATGAATCATTAAACTTTGATTAGTGCTTCTTTAAACGTTATCTCCATAAATCATTCAAATTTGGTTATTGCTTCTTGAATCATATCTCCATAAATCATTCAAACTTGGTTACTGCTTCTTTAAACGATATCTCCATAAATCATTCAAACTTGGTTACTGCTTCATTAAATGATATCTCCATAAATCATTTAAACTTTGGTTATTGCTTCTTGAATCATATCTCCATAAATCATTCAAATTTGGTTACTGCTTCTTTAAACGTTATCTCCATAAATCATTTAAACTTGCTTCTTTAGACTCTATTGCTATAATCATTAAAACTTGGTTATTGCTTCTTTAAACTATTGCCACATAAGGCAATAATTTATTGGCATTCGCTTATTACTGAAATAACCTGAAAACTCAAAAAGAATAAACGACTTTGTGTCACATAAGGCAATAAATCATAGCCAGAGAAATAAATAAAACAATTGATATTTGATTATTAGTGAAATATATAACCTGAAAACTCGAGAAAGAAAATCAAATACAACTTTATGTCACATATGGCAATAAATCATAGCCACAGAAATAAATAAAACTGGTATTTGATTATTACTTCAAGTAATGGTGAGTGCGTTCATTTGCCGAGGGGAGAATATTTTTTTTAAAAGAAAGTTTACCTTCCTTTCTTAGATTGCCTCCCCAAATTGGTACAGTTTTTTCGCACCTGATTACAGTATCTTTCTACGTAATCTATTCCTGTCTCATTTGGCTGGTGATAAATGGACCCTGCATCCCGCCCTTGGTGTTGAAAGCAGATGTTGAAGATTGAAATCTCTTGCACGTTACTAAACACACGCAACGTGCTTTTATGTGGACGTAATTAGTATACTGTACATATGAAACGTGCTCTTATGTGGACGTAATTAGTACACTGTACATATGAAACGTGCTCTTATGTGGACGTAATTAGTAGTAATTTGTTTACAGTACACACTCACCGTGTTCTCGCGTTGGTGTCATTTATATACAGTACACACTCAGCGTGTTCTAGTGTGGATGTAATTTGTATACAGTACACACTCACCGTGTTCTAGTGTGGATGTAATTAGTATACAGTACACACTCAGCGTGTTCTAGTGTGGATGTAATTTGTATACAGTACACACTCACCGTGTTCTAGTGTGGATGTAATTAGTATACAGTACACACTCAGCGTGTTCTAGTGTGGATGTAATTTGTATACAGTACACACTCCGCGTGTTCTAGTGTGGATGCTTTTAATCAAGTTTAGCAGTTGTTTTTTCATTTAATAATTCGTAATGTTGAATATTCCTCAAATGATATATAACATTTCCTTTAGAAAATATTTTATTTGTTTTGTGGAATGTTTCAGAAATGATGCATGCTCCTTTATTTTAAAATGTTTATTATTTGACAAATATTTCAAAAATATGTTCATTCTTTCTTTTTAAAACTTTTTAATCTGACGAATGATTCAGAATGAAATTTAATCCTTGCTTTTACAGATATTTTTTACTTCACGAATACCTCAGAAATGATATATAAGCAAAATATTAATTTCCGAAATAATATACTATCTTTGCTTTTAAAAATGTTTCTTATTTGATAAAATTGTTTACAATCCTAATTTTTGTAAATGATTTTTATTTGACGAATATTGCACAAATTTTATACATACCTTATTTCTAAAAATATTTATATTTGACGAATATTTCAGAAATGATGTACAGTCATAAAATTGCTGCACCAAGAGATGACTTGACACTTGATATTCTTGACACAGCATCAAAGGTCAGTGCCAGTGTTAAACATTAATGTTTAATGCTAGTGTAAAACATTAATGTTTAGTGTTAGTGTCAAATTTTAATGTTTAGTATTTATGTCAAACTTTAATGTTTAGTGTTAGCGTCAAATTTTAGTGTTTAGTTTTGATGTCAAATGTTAATGCTAATGCTAAAGGTTAATGGAAGTTTAGGTAGAAACGTAATTTATAAATATACAAATTAAAAAATATTTCACTTAAATACTCTGAAATAAAACACTCTAGCTACCCAAAGAGAGAAAACTTTAAGTGCTATGGTTGTATTTAATAATGGCTAATCACAGAGTTGTAACTTGCTATGTTGTATTTAGTAATGGCTAATCACAGAGTTGTAACTGGCTATGGTTGTATTTAGTAATGGCTAATCACAGAGTTGTAACTTAAAAGCTTCCTTTAAGCCGTAGTACCCAAAAGACTGGAGATAGAAAGAAATTCTTTAGAAAATAACTTATAGACTGAAAGTTAATTTAGTTCTGACGAGAGAGAGTGAGAAAGATAATTTATTCTGGAGAGAGAGAGAGAGAGAGAGAGAGAGAGAGAGAGAGAGAGAGAGAGAAAGATAAACCGAAAGGCTACACAAATGCCTTAATGATAACTCTAGAAAGCCATTTGCTAGAGCGTAAAGATTATTGTGCTAGAAAATTTAAGTCAACGAATACAGCAGCAGGAAGGTTAACATTCCTAAGCAGATTTATGAGGAGCAAAGACGCTTCTCGAAAGACTGACAAACAGAAAGGACATCCTCTAACACTGGCAAACAGGAAGAACGTCCTAAAAAGACTGGCAAACAGAAAGAACATCCTAAAAGACTGGAAAACAGAATGGACAGCCTTTAAAGACTGACAAACAGAAAGAACATCCTAAAAAGACTGACAAACAGAATAGACTGCCTTTAAAGACTGACAAACAGAAAGAACATCCTAAAAAGACTGACAAACAGAATAGACTGCCTTTAAAGACTGACAATAACGACGGACACTCATAGAACGACTGACAAGAACAATAGACCCTCATATAATGACTAACAAAAACGACAGACACTTCTAGAACGACAGACACAATAAACATACCTCCATCAACCGCCCAATAGTCGTTTTGGGGTGGGTGGGAGATTTATAACCCGCCCAATCTCTCCTTAAGCTGCCTCAGACAAACCACCCTAATTTTTTATAAATAAATAAATCTCAGGCAACTTCAAGTTCTGTATCCTCACCCCTTCCAACCAGATTGCTATTATCAGAGTCCATTCTATAGAAAGGTTATGGAGCCGCCACTACCTTACAATGACTATCAAGAGCGGACATTTTAAAAATGACTGACAAGAAGACCGGACACTTCGAATGACTAACAAGAAAGAAGGACACTCTTAGAATGACTAACAAAAAGGCCGGACATTTTTAGAATGTAAGTTATTATTAGCTTGCAAAACCCGTAATTGTTTAATGTTGTAGCTGCAGAACCCCTTTATAAAGTAATTGTTTAATATTGTAGCTGCAGAACCCCTTTATAACGTAATTGTTTAATTTTGTAGCTGCAAAACCCATTTATAATGTAATTATTTAATTTTGTGGCTGCAGATGTAATGTAATTGTTTGATTTTGTGGCTGCAGATGTAATGTAATTGTCTGATTTTGTGGCTGCAGATGTAATGTAATTGTCTGATTTTGTGGCTGCAGATGTAATTAATTGTTTGATTTTGCGGCTGCAGATGTAATTAATTGTTTGATTTTGTGGCTGCACTGCAACACTGTGTGCTTACAAAAACCACTTGAAGCAAGCGTGTACACGCATTTTAGAAATTATTATTATTATAGATTTTATTCTGTTCAGTCTCTGGTCATCTATAACAAAATGAGTGGGAAGGCATCATTTAATGACTAACTTAGACTGTAGAACCATCTTAGTAACTATCATCAGCACTAACTAACATATATGTTACTTGGATTAAAATCCTCACACCTGCATCAGCCTAAGGAGATAAAATCGCCATAACTTCATCAGCTTAAGGAGATAAAATCACCATAACTTCATCAACCTAAGGAGATAAAATCGCCATAACTTCATCAGCTTAAGGAGATAAAATCGCCATAACTTCATCAGCTTAAGGAGATAAAATCGCCTAAGGTTAGTATTAGGATTAATGTTAGGGTTAGTGTTAAGTTTAATGTTAGGGTTAGTGTTAGGGTTAATGTTAGGGTTAGTGTTAGGGTTAATGTTAGGATTAGTGTTAGGGTTAATGTTAGGATTAGTGTTAAGGTTAATGTTAGGGTTAGTGTTAGGGTTAATGTTAGGATTAGTATTAGGGTTAATGTTAGGATTAGTGTTAGGGTTAATGTTAGGATTAGTGTTAGGGTTAATGTTAGGGTTAGTGTTAGGGTTAATGTTAGGGTTAGTGTTAGGGTTAATGTTAGGGTTAGTATTAAGGTTAATTGAATAAAGTGTATCTGTTTAAGAAATTAAATTTTTAGTTGTAAATATAGGCCCTGTGAAATAAATAAAATGCATCATTTCAAGCTATTCGAATTCCAGTAGTAAATTTCAAGTCTTCATAAATAAATAAAATGTATCAACTATTAAGTTGCAGTTCGGAGTTATAGATGAATGTCTTTTGTGATACAAAATTACTAATCATTTCCCGCCTTTACTAACCACACACATCTAGTCATTATAGAATTGTTGCATAATTAATTTTAAAAAAAATATTCATAGTGAAAACACATAAGAAAGTATTTTTAATTTTATATAAAATTGTTAAATATTTGCTTAAATATTTTCAATGCATTTAGTGGATCCATTTTGTTGTTGTTGTTGTTGTTGTTGTGGAGACACCATTTATAATGAGGTAAATCTAGTCTTGTTAATGTTACATATAATGAAGTAAATCTAGTCTTGGTAATGTTACATATAATGAAGTAAATCTAGTCTTGTTAATGTTACATATAATGAAGTAAATCTAGTCTTGTTAATGTTACATATAATGGAGTAAATCTAGTCTTGTTAATGTTACATATAATGAAGTAAATCTAGTCTTGTTAATGTTACATATAATAAAGTAAATCTAGTCTTGTTAATGTTACATATAATGAAGTAAATCTAGTCTTGTTAATGTAACATATTTACATATAATAAAGTAAATATATTATTGCTAATGTCACATATAATGAATTAAATTTAGTCTTGTTAATTTTACATTAATGAAGTAAATCTAGTCTTGTTAATTTTACATTAATGAAGTAAATTGTTAATTTTACATTAATGAAGTAAATCTAGTCTTGTTAATTTTACATTAATGAAGTAAATTGTTAATTTTACATTAATGAAGTAAATCTAGTATTGTTAATGTTACATATAATGAAGCAAACTAGTTTTGTCAGCCTTACTTAAATTAAAATCAATTAATTGTGTTATCTTACTTTGTACTGAATTAAAAGCTAAATTCTGGCCATACTTACACTGAAATAAACTTATATTGTTTACCTTACTTTAATTAAGTAAACTTTTCTTTGTTAACGCAACTTGTACTTATGTAATAAACTGGTTTTGTTAACATTACTTATGTAAACCTGTTTTGATAATCTTGTTTATACTGAGGTAAACCTGTTTTGTTAACATTGCTTATGATGAGGTAAAAACCTGTTTTGTTAACATAGCTTATGATGAGGTAAACCTGTTTTGTTAACATTGCTTATACTGAGGTAAACCTGTTTTGTTAACATTGCTTATGATGAGGTGAACCTGTTTTGGTAACATTGCTTATGATGAGGTAAACCTGTTTTGGTAACATTGCTTATGCTTTGGTAAACCTGTTTTGTTAACATTACTTATGATGAGGTAAACCTGTTTTGTTAACCTTAATTATACTGACACAAAATTAGAGGTGGCACCGGACATAAAGTGTACTAATCTCCATTGCCCCATACTTTCATAAATGTGAATTTGTTCCCCGCGAGAAATATGTCCGTCATATAATAGTTTACTAAACTGATATAGAATCACGCAACTTATTTCTGTCTTGTGCTTCGTGTGTCATGGAAATATATTGTAGTTTATAAAACTGATAAAATAGATGGCAGCTTATTTCTGACAAAATATCTAGCAGCTCCTTTCTGTCGTTATTCCACAGGGTGATAAAAGAGATTTAGCCTAGAGATGTTGCTGCACTACATTTTTGACAGATTTATAAACATGTTCAAAAAAATGAAATACCACTAGAAGACACTGATAAGGCAAAATTCCTCTCCTTCCGACTTTAAAAAAATCAACAACCCCAACAAAAAAAATAATAATTTCACAACAAGAGTTGTGAACAAGATTCTATCTATTAAGGTTTACATTTCTGATTTTCCACCCATTGCTAAATTTTTCGGTATTTAAATTGTGGATAATTTTCGGGCCTTCTTGGATATTCCGCCGTTAAAAATGTGCCCGCCTTTATTGCATATTATTCCTATAACTCTTGGCCGCCTTTAAATATATGGTTCTTATAAAAATATATCCACCTTTTATGTATGTTATTCCTGTACCTCTTGTTCGCCTTTGATACCCCTATTATTCCTGTACTCTTGTCTGCCTTTAATACTTATTATTCCAATACCTCTTGTTCGCTTTAATACCTATTATTCCTGTTGGAGTTTAGCTCCAATAGATTTTGGCCTGTCTTTACTACAAGCTATTCCTTTATAGTAAGTCTATTTATAGTGCGTCTATTTAAGTCTATTTATGGTGCGTCTATTAGTAAGTCTATTTATAGTGCCTTTATTAGTAAGTCTATTTATAATGCGTCTATTAATAGTCACTGAACCTCATTTAACGACAGACGAACACGTCACATGAACTACATAACACGAAGCAGTTACATAACAGAGGGTAATAACCAAAGAATACAAAATCAATACTTTAATTTAATGCAATAACTGCACAAAAAGTATAACCAAACAAATAAGAATATAATAATTGTAGAAAAATGTAAATGTAATTGATTGTATTCTGTCTAATTTAAAGTTCCATAACCTTCGTATGAGTTCTTGTCTTTGCTGTTCTCAACATTCAAGCACAAAGGAAAGTACAAATGAATAATAGCTCCATGTCTCGGGCGTTCTTGGATAACTAAATTAAAGATTAACTATTAATTGTTGAAATTATTATCATGCTCACCCAAACCTCCACCCTCATAGCTTTACCGGAATTGGGAGTTGCGGACTACTCTCCCATGGATTAACGGCCGGTTATTAAAATCCAACTATGCACAAGAATTTTACTTCCAGTGAATTATTACACACAGTAATCCAACTATGCACAAGAATTTTACTTCCAGTGAATTATTACACACAGTAATCCAACTTTGAAATATACACTCCAAGTGATTTCTACAGTCCACGGTAATCCAATTTTAGCAACGTTCACTCCCAGTGATTTCTACAGCCCACAGTAATCCAATTTTAGCAACGTTCACTCCCAGTGATTTCTACAGCCCACAGTAATCCAATTTTAGCAACGTTCACTCCCAGTGATTTCTACAGCCCACAGTAATCCAATTTTAGCAACGTTCACTCCCAGTGAATGTGACGCATACAGAAATCCTACTCTAACTAAAGTCACTCCCAGTGCAATTTCTTATTAGAGTCCTCGGAAATCTGAGGTCACAATGATCAATTCTGTTGGCCTTACCATTTAGACTCTAGAGACTGCCTCCAGACTTCTGAAGACTGAGGCATAAGTAGCCAATCTAGACACCCCGATGGGGTCTGGCCTAAATGGGGCCCTAAATAATGATGATGCATGGAGTGCCCCATTTCATGGCATCTTGACTAATGGTTCGCTGCCTGACCGCAGTTATAAACCCATTTCCGTTGGCCTCAGCCATGAAAAAGACCACACAGCTAGTACAAGTACAAATGCCAGCTTGTGTTTACTAACTGCCCTCACCTCACTGACATGAAAAATAATACAAAACATAGGTCAAAGTTTGAGAAATTACACAAATATTACAAAATGTGATATTCTCTATTGATTATTTGAAATGTTGACATGCTAACCTAATAAAACTATTAGAAAAAAATAAAGCAGGAGTAATTATTGGTAGACATTTATTTCTCTTGACCCGCAAGCTCGTATTTATAAACGCTATGCTAGTTAGAGGCAATTCCTTTATCAAGACAAAACCATTGCGATTAAATTATACTAAAGGGTTTAGACTAATTTAAAATAGTCGATACATTCGAAATATAAATGCATTATTTGCTTCTGTATGTGTGTCAGAGGAGTTTATGATCGTCTGTGACTTAAGTCAAAAAGAAAGCAAAGTGTACCTTGGAATATCACAAACGAGCTTACTGTTTGTCTTTTCTTTGCACTATACTTAAAGGGAAACTAATATTCCTTTTGCAGATGCCAACAGAAACATTAGAGCGCCACATACAGTGGGCGGATGGCTTTGTGGTGATGTACTCTGTGACAGACCGATCGAGTTTTATCGAGGCACGCAAGGTGAAGGACGAGATATACCGCCACCGCCATGTCGAGGTACCCATAGTTCTCGTTGCCAATAAGTCAGACCTCCTCACAGCTCGAGCAGTGACGGAAGACGAAGGTTTGGATCTGGCTGGTGAAATGGATTGTCCGAAATTCGAGTTGTCTGTCGCTGAGGGGTTCGTTGCAGTTAATGAGGTGATTGATGAGCTTCTCTGTCAAATGAAGAGAGAGTTCGTCAAAACTTTGACAACAGGGGCCGGGCCAGGGGACGGGAGCATGGAGAAAAAATCTCGTCTTTACAACATGAAAAAGGCTTTTAAGAAACGCATCGTGCGAAGTCGGAGTGACACGTTCTGATGAAGTGGGCGTTCTTTCTATGTGGGTGGAGTAGGAGTGGATTTTAAACGCTTTGAAGAACACACTGTTCTAGTGGCAATAACACATACATTTAGTCATTTGGGAGTGGCGTTCTTTCTATGTAGGTATATAAAATAAAAGTGATGCATGAGAATTTGTGTCTGATAATTTTGAATGAAGTTTCGTTTGTCGTTTACTTTGGATTTATTTCTTTGAGACGAAAAAAGCTAAGGTGTGTGTCAAAATGTGATTGTAATCACAGAACTTTGAGGTGTGTGTCAAAATGTGATTGTAATCACAGAACTTGCATAGATGTAAATTCCTAAATACATGCAAATGTACTTGATATTTGTAAGTATGCTAAGAGCGTAGAGGTATTTAAATGCATTAGATAAATATAAAGGTGTTAGATACAAATAAATATTAAATATACACGTAATGTGCAAGATTTTTGTAAATGTGATATATATATATATATATAATATTTTAAGTGTGCTAGACCTGTGCAAAAATACAAAAAATTGTATTAGATCTGTGTAAATGTACTATATACTATATGCATGTATTTGTACTAGATTTATATCAACGCGCTAGATAATTATAAATGGGCTCTCGATGCATATAATATAAGAAATATAATGTGAAAAGTCCTAGACACAAGTGTATGATAAATGAGTTACAAATGTCTGCAAAGTGCTAGATACAAGTGTTTGCAAAGTGCGAGATGCAAGTGTTTGCAAAGTGCATGATACAGGTGTGTGCAAAGTACTAGGTACAATTGTACGAAAAGTACTAGTATGCAAAGTGCTACATACAATAAATTTAGTATATAAGCATAGTCTAGATTCAAGTGTAAATAAAAGTGCTAGGTGCATTTGTGAGCAAATATGCTAATGCCTTGAAAAGTGCTAGATATGGCTTCCTTTTGCAGCTACCTTCTTAGTCATCCCGGGCTATTTACAGCTACCTTCTTAGTCATCCCGGGCTATTTACAGCTACATTCTTAGTCATCCCGGGCTATTTACAGCTACCTACCTTCTTAGACATCCCGGGCTATTTACAGCTACCTTCTTAGTCATCCCGGGCTATTTACAGCTACCTACCTTCTTAGACATCCCGGGCTATTTACAGCTACCTTCTTAGTCATCCCGGGCTATTTACAGCTACCTTCTTAGTCATCCCGGGCTATTTACAGCTAGCTACCTTCTTAGTCATCCCGGGCTATTTACAGCTAGCTACCTTCTTAGTCATCCCGGGCTATTTACAGCTAGCTATCTTCTTAGTCATCCCGGGCTATTTACAGCTACCTACCTTCTTAGTCATCCCGGGCTATTTACAGCTAGCTACCTTCTTAGTCATCCCGGGCTATTTACAGCTAGCTACCTTCTTAGTCATCCCGGGCTATTTACAGCTAGCTACCTTCTTAGTCATCCCGGGCTATTTACAGCTAGCTACCTTCTTAGTCATCCCGGGCTATTTACAGCTAGCTACCTTCTTAGTCATCCCGGGCTATTCATACTTCCATTCAGTCGTGCCGACATACTACAAAACTTTTAAAAAAAATAGAATACTAGAACGTAATGCAGAATTAATTGATGAATAATTTAGAATGTTATTAGAAACTCAATACACCTGACTGTGAAAAATTCAGTTGTTAGGAACACAATATAGTACTGAAGTATACATAATGTAGTGTCAATAGGAACACAGTACAGTATTGAAGTATACATACTTTAGTGTCAATAGGAACACAGTACAGTATTGAAGTATACATACTTTAGTGTCAATAGGAACACAGTACAGTACTGAAGTATACATACTTTAGTCAATAGGAACACAGTACAGTATTGAAGTATACATACTTTAGTGTCAATAGGAACACAGTACAGTATTGAAGTAATCATAATTTAGTGTCAATAGGAACGCATTACAACAATGGTGTACGAATAATCTACAGTGTTATTAGGAAAACAATACAAATTAACGCAAGAATATTTTTCAGTTTTATTAGGAGGAACACAAAGTATTAAGGAATGAACATTTTACAGTGTTGTTAGCAATGGTGTATGGTTAATGTACAATATTGCTAATAGACAAATACAGTAATAACGTATAAGTAATCAAAACTGTTAGCAGAAACACAATATATTATTCATGTTTTGATAATTAACATGGTTACAGGAGCAAATATACAGTAATGACAGTATGAGTAATTAACAAGAAACAAAATAGTAATGACTAGTGTGTAAGTAATGTGGTTACCAGAAACATAATAGAGTAATGATATAATAATAATTAACGTTTTTCCAAAAACATATTAGAATAATAACACATAAGTAATTAATATGGTTACCAGAAACAATACAATAATGACACTAATGATTAACGTTTTTGTCAAAAACACAACAGAGTAATAAGCATAAGTAACTAACATGGTTACGAGAAATACAATACAGTAATGATGTATAAGTAATTAACATTATTACCAGAAACACAATACATTAATGACGTATTAATTATTATTATTAATTAAAACTAATGGCATATTACTAATTAATATTGTTACCAGAAGCTCAATGCAAGAATGACCTATAAGTAATTAACTAATGACTATACTACGTAGTTTTAACGTATGAGTAATTAAAGTTGTTTCCAGAAACACAATACAGTAATGACGTATTAATTAAAACTGCTACCAGAAACACAATACAGTCATGACGTATTAATTAACACTGCTACCAGAAACACAATACATTAATGGCGTATTAATTAACATTAGTACCAGAAACACAGTACAGTAATGACGTATTAATTAACATTAGTACCAGAAACACAATACATCAATGGCGTATTAATTAACACTGCTGCCAGAAACACAGTACAAGTAATAACTTATAAGTAATTAACATTGCTACTAACAATACAATATAGTATTGACGTATTAATAATTAACATGATTACTAGAAATACAATACAATTTTTAGTTTCTAGGAACACAATATAATACTGCATTATGAATTATTTGCAGATTTACTAGAGACACATGAAAGCACTGACAACTTGATAATTTATATTGTTGCTATTAAAGCAACACAACACTCACGTATAAATAATTTACTGTATTTCTATAAATAGGATACAGTATTGGCACAAGACTAATTTACACTACTACTACTACTACATACACATTCAATTATTGACTGTTTCTCTTAATAGAATACAGTAGTGGTTAGGAATAATTGACAGTGTTACTAGGAATACAATGCGATACTGACGTATGAATAATTTATACTGGGGGTAAAATAGAACACAATACAGTACTGACGTATGAATAATTTATACTGGGGGGGGGAGGGGGATAGAACACAATACAGTATTGACGTATGAATAATTTATACTGAGAGTAAAATAGAACACAATACAGTACTCACCTGTGAATAATTTAGTGTTAATAGGAACGTTATTAAGCATTGAAGCTTGAATAATTTACAGCATATTATAACGTTACCGCATGAATAGATTACAGTGTTACCCGGAAAACAATATATATTCTGAGAGTTTCATAACAATAATATTAAATGCACGTCAGTTCTTTTCATGCTTTTCAATGTTGTGAGACTTTCATAACAGTATTAACTGGACACCAGTTCTTTAGGCTTTTATAGCAAGCAGTGTTAACTGGACGCCAGTTCTTTGCATAGGCCTACATTGCAATGTTGTGAGACTTTCATAACAAAGATTGTTAACTGGACGCCAGTTCTTTGCATACATTGCAATGTTGTGAGACTTTCATAACAAAGATTGTTAACTGGATGCCTGTTCGTTGCACGCATTGCAATATCGCGAGACTCATAACACATTTTTTCAATGTTGTCAGGCCTTCATGCGAAACGTAAACTGAAGTGAGCTCTTTTGTCAGTGGAAATCAAGCAAAACACAGAAACATCACCATTTCATTGCGGTTTCTAGTGAATAAAATAGTTATGTAAATTGAATAATTAATCTTTTATTTCTTTGAAAATCATCTTCAAATGATATTTTAACTTTAAATTTTACGTACTGAATGAAAACGTCAATCCTATTGGAGAGGCAACTTGAAACACTGAATGAAAACGTCAGTCTTATTGGAGAGGCAACTTGAAACACTGAATGAAAAAGTTAGTATTATTGGAGAGGCAACTTGAAACACTGAATGAAAACGTCAGTCCTTTTGGAGAGGCAACTTGAAACACTGAATGAAAAAGTTAGTATTATTGGAGAGGCAACTTGAAACACTGAATGAAAACGTCAGTCCTTTTGGAGAGGCAACTTGAAACACTGAATGAAAAAGTTAGTACCAATAAAGAGAACTTGTAGAGATATTTTACGAGTGACTTCAGTTAACATCACGTAGTACCGTGCTCTTGTACTTTTCTGTAATTCGCCCGGAAGTTGGTCCCTTTTTCTTTAATTCGCCCGGGCGTTGATTCCTTTACTATAATTCGCCCGGCTGTTGATTCCTGTTCGTTAATTCGTCCAGGCGTTGATTCCTTTTCTGTACTTCGCCAGGAGTTGATTTCTTTTCTTTAATTTGCCCAGAAGTTGATACCTTTTCTCTAATTCGCCCAGGCATTTATTCCTTTTCTTTAATTCGCCCAGGCATTTATTCCTTTTCTTTAATTCGCCCAGGCATTTATTCCTTTTCTTAATTCGGCCAAGTATTGCTTCTCTTTCTCTCTTTGTCGCAAAATGATATATGTATACATAATATATATTTTAGGGGGTCGGCCAAACAGTTTTGAATGCCAAGGTTGTTTAGCTATTATATTTTTTATACATATTTTACTTTTACTTTGTACCCAAATCAATACTTACATTTAATCATTTTTCAGAATCTATGTGTCTTAATTTTATTTCGTGAAATATTGTTTCCAAGGCGCCAAGAATTCTGTGTTCGTGTGAGAAATTTAAAGAAGCGATGACATATGTAGATTATATTTAATTGTTTTCTTAAATTGAATTTCTGTTTAATTTTGTACATAGAAGAAATTGCTACTTTTGTGACTATTTAAATTATTTGTTTCGCCATATTTCCTAATTGTTACTCGGAGTTTATGTCGTAGTTTCTCAACAGTCCGCTTGTCTGTCACTATTGTCTGCATGTCAGTCAATAGTATGCCAATTTGTCTTTCCACATTTTATTTAATTCGTTGTCAACAATAATTATCTCTACATTATGTTTGTCTGTCAATTATATGTCAGTCAGTCAATAGTATTGTTGTCTATCGGTATTATGTCAGTCAGTCAATAGTATTGTTGTCTATCAGTATTATGTCTGTCAGTCAATAGTATTGTTATCTATCAGTATTATGTCTGTCAGCCAATAGTATTGTTATCTATCAGTATTATGTCAGTCAGTCAATAGTATTGTTATCTATCAGTATTATGTCTGTCAGTCAATAGTATTGTTATCTATCAGTATTATGTCTGTCAGTCAATAGTATTGTTGTCTATCAGTATTATATCTGTCAGCCAATAGTATTGTTGTCTATCAGTTATATGTCTCAGTCAATAGTATGTCTTTATGTCTCTTAACATTGTTTACTTGTTAGTAATAGCAAGGCTGTATGTCTGTCCACATATAAACATTACGGCTACTTGTCAGTATTATGCGTATGTATATCTATCAGCATTATGTTTCTAGTTAGTCAATAGCAAGCCTGTAGGTCTGTCCATTATAAACATTACGGCTACTTGTCAGTATTATGCGTGTGTGTATCTATCAGCATTATGTTTACTAGTTTGCCAATAGTAAATATATACATCTATCAACATTGTGGCTACCTGTCAGTCAAACATGTCTGTATCTATAAAATATTTGTTAGAGAATACTGCGCGTATAAATATCAGTATTGTGCTTCCATTATGCCATAAATTAGTAGTCTGTGTATCTGTCAAGTTTATGGCTAACGTGTTAGCTTGTCTGTTTACAGTCTGCCTCGCTAGTCTTCATTGCTCTCTCTCTCTCTCTCTCTCTCTCTCTCTCTCTCGATCAATCGACGACAACTCACCAAGGTTTTCTTGAATTCACTATGATTCGGTGCGGTACAAGTGAAAACATATTGTTGAAAAAGCCCTTATTGTACGACAGTTGATTCAGAGCAAAATATTGTCGAAAAGGCCATCATTATAGGACATTTGTGTATCAGAACAACATACTGATGAAAAGGCTCTTATTGTAAGACATTTGTGTGTCAGAACAACTTAGGCCTATTATTGAAAATGTCCTTTTTTATGACCCTCACGACACACTCTGTGTGCGTGTGTGGAGGCGGGGGGGGGGGAATGATCAACGCTCTGTCATAAGACACTATTTATTACAGAAAGCTTCATTAAATAGTAACATATTTTTTTTACAAGCAAAATACAGTTTAGATCAAAATTCAATTATTATTAAGCTTTCTAAAATGGCAGACGATGCCACCAATAGATAATTTCTTTCTTTCTTTCTTTCTTTGTATATAAGAATCTTTTAGATTTGAATTTGGGAGAGAGCGATTCAAATGTAATAATTTATGTTTGTGTTTGTGTGATTTATATCTGTGTGACCTATACCCGTGTTGTTGTTTGTGTATGTGTGTGTGTGTGTGTGTGTGTGTGTGTTTCTAGACTGGATTCAACCAAACCACAACTCCCGATATGAAAAACAAACAAATAAAATATAAATTCTCTATGCTTGCTGTCTGCCAGGTTAGAAAGCTAAACAGACTTTTAATAATTTACAAATTTGAATCAGTCTTGAACTGTGAGCCAGTCTGACAGTAAATATTCTGTGATTGTTCGACTTGGCAGATTAATGCAGTAAGATAACATACTTGAACTGTGACCAAGCATACTTAATCTTGTCTGTAACACAGTCACTTTTCATTCGTGAAATATAGGTGTGACCAAGCATATGTAACCTTGTCTATAACACGGTCACTTCTCATTCATGAAATATAGATGTGACCAAGCATATGTATATGTAACCTTTGTAAAACGGTCACCACTGGTCCATGAATTGCAATGGACGAATAATCTCCATTCATGCAAGAAATAACGGACTCATGCAGTCTGTGAATGAACATCATTTGTATTTGTTAGACTCAGACTGAACACTAATTTTAATATGTATTTGTTAGACTCAGACTGAACACTAATTTTAATATGTAAACAGATTGTAGCACTTAGTATTGAATTTTCATTAGTACATCTTGGATTGTAATGGCAGATTATGAATAGGCCTAAATGTTATAATCATGTTTATTTTGTCATCATATTAAAATATTTATTTTAATTTTTCACAAACCCCAAACATATACTAATATTTAATTCACATTTAATTACCTAATAACAACTAGTATCTGTGTTATATGCATGCAAAATAATTTGTGTTTTATTCCTGTAACGTTGTGGAAAAGATCAAAATTAATAAAGAATTTTCATTCATGATTTACATTTCTTATCATATTATATTTACAAATTATATGAATGGCTTGAGAGACATGAAAATAAAAAATCCTATATATCCTGACCTTAAAAATCTATCTACTCCGTTTCTGTCATTATTTTGTATCGTTTCAATCTAGTAATTTGGCGTGCCAGAGACACGAACGAACGTCTAAAAATTGTACTACAATACTGACGGAACACTGGGAGAAAAAGCAAATTAATGTTTCTGACTGAGGTATGGCTGAACATACTGTAATTAGAGTACAAGTACGTGACTGAACCAACTTAGAGTGCATGTTTCTGTCCGGGACGTGACTGAACCAACTTAGAGTGCATGTTTCTGTCCGCGACGTGACTGAACCAACTTAGAGTGCATGTTTCTGTCCGGGACGTGACTGAACCAACTTAGAGTGCATGTTTATGTCCGGGACGTGACTGAACCAACTTAGAATGCATGTTTCTGTCCGCGACCTGACTGAACCAACTTAGAGTGCATGTTTCTGTCCGCGACGTGACTGAACCAACTTAGAGTGCACGTTTCTGTCCGCGACCTGACTGAACATCCTGTAGAAAAGAATACATGCTTCTGACTGAACACAATGGGAGGTAACAACATTTTTTTTTAAAACTTGGAACTGAGTGAACACTTTGTAGATGAGAGCAAATTGTTTTTGATTGAGAATGACCGAGAACTTTGTAGATGAGAAGAAATTAATGTTTTTCACTGAGACCTGGATGTTTTCGAACATATGTTTCGGTCTGACACGTGACTACGTCATTTCATTATTCCCAAAGTACACATTTGGTTGCTGGCGTCATTTAAATATTTTGAGCTTGTCGATTAAACTGTGAAACTTCAGAATAGCCGTTTACTTTGGGGTTTCTTTTGCCGTACAGTGCTCCACTAACAAAACAAATAAAGTAACCGATTTTCTGTCATTACATCAATGGTTGATCATTTTGGGAGTTGAAATGTAGGAAAAACAAAAGCGTCATTGGTAAAATTATACTGGTCAAGATTGGCGGGAAATTGATGTAATGACAGAAAATCGGTTACTTTATGATAATACTGAATAACTGGACATAATATCATTCTCTCTCTGCCTTTGAATCTGTATCTGTCCTTGTCTAAGTACAGGTATAGTTGTATCAGTTTTTTGTTTCTCTTTTTGTCTGATTCCCTCTCTTCGTCTCTGTTATTGTTTTTGTAAATGTCATTCTTTGGCTTAGTCTTTGGTTATCAAGAACGGACAGCCTCACAGACTATTATTTAAAGTATGCTGGCTCTTACAGGTATATATTCACAATGATTTGTAATGTACTGTCTTATAGATATTATCACAAAGATTTATAATGGCAAGAAAGTGGCCAAATATTATTAATGTTATACAAACAAACACAGACACATAACTGTTTCAGTATACCACAGCCACACATAAATGAACAATTGTGTATGTCTGCTAATGCAGATAAATTAACATAAGGTCACTTGAAGGAAACTTAGGCTTGCTCCTTAACTATATGTTGCAGTGATCAAGTGCCTTCTTCTTTTTTTGTTGGTTTGAGTCTCACTTTGTGAGTGTGAGTTCAACCCTGAGCTGTGAGTGTCAGGTGGAGCCTCAAGTTCAATTTCAAGTTCCTAGCTACCCTTCGTTTGTTCACTGGTCATAACTTGAGTGACCGGGAAAGCGTGGGAAACCTGCAAAGTGTGTTGCAGAGTGTGTAAGCATAGGGGAATATGCTGTGCACTATTGTTGTATCAGAGCAAAATAAGCTGGTACATTCTGGAGAATTCTGGTGTAGTGAAGTTACCAGAATTGCCGAAATTGTATCCTACATGAAGGAGTGACATGGGAGGAGACATTCGAGAATATAGCAGCGTGTCAGAGTTTCCAGTGGTGGGTGCTGAGCACGACATTTTGACATTGTTGCAAAGGAAATGAAAGACTGTGGGAGATGACACTGTGACATTGTTGTGAAAGCAAGTGAAACACTGTCAAGCAGTTCTAATCCAGATCACGTAAATTTAACAAACTCTAATAACTACATTTCTATTCTCTGATAGGATTAACTTGCAATTTGTATTGACTTCAATTGTTGAACTGTAATTATATTTTTTATTATTATTATATATATGTAGAGAGATAGTGTAAACAATAATTATCCGAATGTGGGTTTGTGGGATATTGATGTCAAGTTGTCTATTTCATTGTAATTGTCATATGAATATTTGATTTTTCTTTTAATAAATTTATTGCTAAATTTATTGACTTAATGCATATTGATATTGATAATCTAATGTTGGAGAAGAAAGTGGGTGGATGGGGGCTCGCTAAATATAAAGTTGGATTTGTCTTCTCCTTTAGTAAGAGGTTTTCCACTCATGGAAACCTTATGTGACCGTAAATGTTGGTTGATAATGTGGAATAGAGAAAACGTTTACCTTGCCAAAATATCCGCCAAGTGAGAGACGAGTGGTGTTTGTTGGAGGATTAACAAAATAAAGTTAATATTCTCATCTCTTGAAATTGGTAATGAAAGATTAATTAATTAATAATAATCTTTTCATTAACGAAGTGGCGTGCACGTGTCACATTTGTATATATGAACTGATTTGCACTCAAGCTGTTGGACAATGTCCGTTGCCAACGCTAGACCAACGAACAAGCACAACGTTGGGCCAACATTGGGCCATATGATTTGTTCTTATACATGCAGCAACAACACAGACAGGTATCAACAGCCACTCAAAGCAGCGAGGAGTCACAAACCAGTATAACTTATTAAGAAAAAAAAAATCACAAAGCCATCCTGATAGTAAACAGCGCCACTCATTAGCCGAAACAGACATGCAAGTACGGAGAAACAAACTCTGAAGCCCAATCAACACAACAGACCAATTGCACTGAAGCAAGGGAGCAAACGTATTGAAGTCAACCCAGACCAAAACGAAAATCCAAACAATCACAAGCCGTCGCCACACGCACCAAAAAGATAAAAAGAATAGAAAACTATCACCAAAATGGGTCAGAGAACAAAAATGAACACAAACATTTAATTTCAACCCCATTCTGCGCAAGATACAACTGTGAAACGCAACGCAGAGGACCGCCACTTTCGGAAATGTTATGGTGCCCGATCAACGCACATAAAGATTGAGCCCCACCAGTATATAACCGCTGGTGGCAAAACTCCAAACAGGACTGCTAAGGAAAGCAAAGGAGGTGCTAGAAGACCCCCTCCCCCCACGATAGCTGCTGCATCTCGGGTAAAAGTACTGCTAGAGTATGAAACGGTGCAAAATTTTCGGTAGCTCTGTAGCCGTCCGAGCCGGATTTTCTTCCCCCAAAAGAAAACTATTATAAATTCTTCTTTAATTAAAAAAAAAACTACAGGAAAACACTACAGAGATCGACAAACCCTATGTCTTATTGGAATCGGACAACATTATGGACACCGACCCCACTCTCAAAAACATTTTTCCTAGAGACTCAGATAAGAGCTGGATTTACCTCATGGGGGTAAAAACAAACACGACACTCTGTATATCTACGGGACAACGGTCATCTACCCCCTCCCAGCCTCGACAAGCGAAGGGAGGCATAGGTGGTTCCTTTACTTCTGACTGAGCTCGCATGTTTTCATCCCTAGATGTTCTCGCCTTTGGTGGCGCTCAGGCAGGGCTTCGCTCCCTCGCTTGTCTCTGGGGACGGGTGGGGTCGTCTTGTGTCTTGCAACACTTCTACGTGCATTCTGTCACGTTAAAGATACAAATGTATCCCTTGTTTGTCACATTTTAATTTACTTTTTATTATGTGTTATTGTATGCGCTTATTATTGAGTACTACATGTATATTTATTTTGTATTAAGTACTAACTCGTGTTAATTTAGCATTTTAAGCAATTAACATGCATTAATTTTATTAAAAGTTAAGTGCACTTAAAAGTCATTATTGTTATTAGTAGTAGCAACAGTGTTACACATTTGTCCCTTTATAACCGTACACTGATTAAACTGAACAAAAACTAGACATAAAGACAGATCAATAATTAGATTTAGTTCTCATAAATGAGGACAGCAAAGCTAACTTAAATCAAAGTTTTCTGACATGTATGCAGTAAGGGAAGTGTTACTGCTGAGTTTGATTTTAGAACAAATTCAAGCAAGCAATAACGTTGAGAACAGTGTGACTGTACAATCAAAAAGTTAAAGGCAGCCCAGCATATCTGACATGAATATGTCATAATCTCACAACAGAACTGAAAAGCAAAGGTGAACTCTTAATCAAAAACTACAAAGCAAATTTAAGATTCAAATATAAATTAGAGGAACATACTGTGTTAGTAAATGATGAACATTTCAGTCATAATTCTGTATGCCACAAGGCTTTGTTGTAAGACCAGTTCTCTTTATCCTTCATCTGTAACTTGTATCATCATAAATAACCATTATGTGTCCCATGTGTTCTCATGACACGCCTCAATATTACAATATTACTCATTGAAAATTACAATAGCTAGAGAATAATTATAAGCAATGGCTGATGAAATTTAGAATATGAATGTGTGTTTTTTATTTAAATCTTCACTATAAATGAATAGTTTATTCAAGACTTCAAACAAATTGTTTATTTAGTTATCACAATACATTAAAATGAAAAACTATTAACAAACATAAATTTGATATAACACATTAATAAAAAAATCTATTGTAATGACACTTTATATAAATGAATACCAACAGTTGTATAATCTATTTTAAAAAATCAACTTAAATTTTAAAAGGATAACTACAAAAGACTTTTTATGATTTGTTTAAAATTTAAATCAGAAGAGAAAAGTGTCTAAAGAAACTTGACTATTTTATTACTGACACAGTGACAACAGCAAACCTTTGGCAATACTGTCTTAAATGTCAAGGTTTTGCTAAACACAATTATCAAAGATAACAAAACAAAATTTGCCAATCCTAAGAAAAAACCATTCTTTTTTAGGCAATAAAATAACTAGGCAATTACTCTGGTATAGTCAAAATTAGTTTAAATTCATATACATGTAATCGTTTTCTATCCTTTGTTGTAGTCAAGTGTTCCATCATATTTTCCAAGTGTTCCTATTATCATATTTTCAATAAACCAAGAATATAGAAGGAACTATTCATTATCTAATTGGATGTACTTAAAGTTTTATAATATGGTAGATTGATAATTGGAGGTAAAGCTGATTATTAGAGGATATAAGGTACAATGGACTGGTGTACATCTTCTTATATCATCATCAGTGAACATAAGTCACAATGGATTATGTAATATCAGCAATGGAGATAAAAGTCAATGGATTGAAACAAAGTGAAATTATCAATGGAAATAAGGTGCACAATGAACTGGTAAATATATAGAAGTAGGGCTGGTGATATATGAATACAATGGACTGGTACATTATCAGGTAACATCAGCAATGGAGAAAAGATACACAATAGACTGGCACATTAACAGGTAACATCAGCAATGGAGAAAAGATACACAATTGACTAGTAAAAATCTAGATGGAGTAAGGACTGGAGACATGAGTAGAATGGAATGGTATATTATTTTACAGAATTAACAATAGAAAATTAGAAACTGAACTAAAGCATTTCCTTAACAGAATTATACACAATTTATCTAGGAGTTTGCAATTTCATTAAAATGATGCCCTTTAAAATTACAGCATCCAGTGGTTTAAATAAGTCTCAACAGTGCATTTGCAATGGAGATAAGATAGGTGAACTGGAACATTGTTTGATATACTTATAGTATTAGACGCACAATTTGAGTTTTCAAATAATTCATGAATTCACATATTATTGTTGTTTTCTTCAAAATCTAATCTGACTTCTAAATTTCCAAATTCTGCAAAACTTTAAACATTTACTCTGAACATAAACATCTTATCTAATTTCTAAATTCCAAAATTCTGTATAAGCATTCACAACTTAATTATTAATATCTTATCTGACTTATAAATTTCCCAACTTCTGCTAAAACATAAACATTCACAATGAACTATCAACATTATCTCTGATCTTCAAATACCCTAACTGCTTGAACTAGGAACTTACACCAATTTGGACTTTTGAACTAGGAACTTACACCAATTTGAACTTTTGAAACTAGGAACTTACACCAATTTGGACTTTTGAACTAGGAACTTACACTAATTTGGACTTTTGAACTAGGAACTTACACCAATTTGGACTTTTGAACTAGGAACTTACACTAATTTGGACTTTTAACAAAATATCTGCCTTCTAAAGATTCAGACAGTTATTAAATCTGGTAGTTTTTATTATATAAAGCTTCTTACTTCCCAGAATATTACTAAGCAAGCAAAATTTACAATATCTGAGCATTTGGAAATGTCTGATTTTTAGTTTCCAAAATTTGTTTGTTAAAAACTTTCAGATTTGCATCAGATGAGTTTAACATATAACATCTGTAAAATACTGCAAAAATTAACTGACAGTATGCAAATCAAACTTCTATCCCTTATTGGACTCAGGGAATGTGATAGCTTTACAGTATAGATGAAAAAGGAGTTAAGCTTGATGTGATAGCTTTGCATATAGATGAAATGAGTGTCAAGCTTGTTTTGATAGCATTGCAGTACAGAAATAAAGAGCCTAGCCTGAAATGATAGCTTAACAGTACAGAAATAAAAAGAGTTAAGTTTGACATAATAGCTTCACATGATAAGAGGGGTTAACTGGACATGATAACTTTACATGACAAGATAAAAGAGCCAAACTCATTTTGATAACATTAAAGTATAGAAGAAAACTGAAGCTAAGCTTGACATGATAGCTTTAAATGACAAGAAAAAAAAGTTCAACTTTGCATGATAAATACTGCTTTTACATTAATGAGTCAATCAAGCAAATCATGACAAAATATTTTTCTGACAGTTATACTTTAGAGAAAAATTAAAGCTAAACTTGGCTTAATAATTACTACTCAGACTCTTACTTTAGAGCCTTAGCCCTACATAATATTGCTCTGTCTATTTTGTAGAAATATCAGATTTAGCCCTACATAATATTACTCTGTTTTACTTTGTAGACATACCAGACTTAGCCCTACACAACATTACTCTGATAGTTTAACTTTGAAGAACAAATCATGTTATGACTGAAATAATTTTGTTCCTGATAGCTTTACATTACAGAACAGTTTAAGTTAAGTCTGAGATAATTTTACTTTGATAGTTTGACTTTACAAGCAAAGTCTGAGATCATTTTACTCTGAGAGTTTAGCTTTACAGTATGGTTAATGCTAAGTCCAAGGTTGGTTTGCTCATAGTCTGACATTACAAATAGTCTAAGCTAAGTTTGATATTACTTGGACAGTTTAACATAGGGATCAAATAAAATTAGGACTGATATAATAATATCCAGTTTTACATTTGAGAACAATTCAATAATTTTAGTGATATTACTCATAATTAGAAAAACATTACAAAGAACAGAATGGAATGGAGGAAGTTGGTATAATACTACTCTGTTTACTTCAGAATGAGATCCAAAAGCCTTACATAAAAATATCATGATAGTTTCAATTTAGAAAACAAATTACTCTTGTCAAAAATAATAAGCATACAATGACATAATGAACAAAACTTATGTGTCAAAGTAGAGGATAAAATACAAATGATTTTGCTCAGACAGTTATTGTGCCTGGAGACAATGTAATCCACTTAGACTATTAATATTTTTGTTTATTGTTACACCAACAATATATATAACAATGCAATCCACTAAGACTATTAATATTTTTGTTTACCATTACACCAACAATATATATATATATATAAAACAATGCAATCCACTAAGACTATTAATATTTTTGTTTACAGTTACACCAACAATATATATATATATATAAAACAATGCAATCCACTAAGACTATTAATATTTTTGTTTACTGTTACACCAACAATATATATATATATATATAAAACAATGCAATCCACTAAGACTATTAATATTTTGTTTATTATTACACCAATAATAAATATCATTAAATATCACAGCACACTTGTCACTGGTAAGCTGACAACAGATTACAGAAAAATATATAATATTACCAGTGGATACCGCTATCCCTTAAGCTGTCCGCATTTAATGCAATACATGTAAAAAAACATAATAATGACATAATCCTTTAGGCCATGAAGATGTAATGCAAACTGAATCACTAACTAGTTAATGACAGAAAAATGTAGCATATGATTATTGCTTAAGATAACTGAAATGAATGAAAAAAAAAGAAAAAAATCATGATGTTGTTTTAATTTTATTCAGCATATTCATATTTGTTCAAAACTGCTGATATCTGCCTTTATTCTGATAACTGTGAAGTATTTTCCTCTCATGTGATAGCACCACAGGTACAAATATGCAAACTAGTTCTAGATTCCTGTTAATGAAACATCAAATTCATAAACAAATACACAGTTCTAAGTCTAGATACATGCCAACAAAACATTATTTCTGCTACAAATGCAGAGACCCATTTCTAGATTCTTGCCAAGACTTGCTAATCAAATGTTACCTCATAAACAAATACAAAGTTCTAACTCTAGACACTTGCCAACAAAACATCATTTCTGTACAAATACACACCTCTGGTTGTAAATTTTTGCCAGTAAAACACCTTTCCTTTCTACTTGCCAATCCAAAACATAATACCTGGACAAACATGTAGTACACACTCCAGATCATTGCTAGTCAAAATTTTTTCTATGCTTTTGAAAGGATAGCTTTGGCTAAAAGAATTACAGAGTTATCATTGAGTTATTTCAAATTTTACATTTCATATTTATCTAAATAGTTCTAAATGGCATATCAACAGTTTTGGTGAGATGTGATAAGTCACTTTAAAGTTTTACATTAATTTAGATGTAAATAACTTTCTCATTAGACAAGATTGTATTGTCACAAATTTATATATTTGTGATGCTGTCTGAGAAAACACGGCTAGAGTCGCTAAAATTGATTTTGCGCTACAGCCATTTGTAGTCATTTACTCCCCTTTGATAATCCAGGGAGGTATGTACTTTAAAAAATATATAGTGAAAAAATTATCTGACATAAATTACATTTTTTCAATAAAAATAAACATGAGATTCTGAACTTTAATAAATTATAAAAGCCCAATTTTTTTCACAGCACTATAGTCATTTGTAGTCGTTTACTCCCCTTTGATAGTCCAGGGAGGTATGTACTTAAAAAAATGTATAGTTAAAAAACTATCTGACATAAATTAAAATGGCTTTTTTAAAAAAAATAAACAGGAGATTCTGAATTTTAATAAATTATGAAAAACCCATTTTTGAATTTTTTTCACTTTAGCCAGGTTTTCCCAGACAGCATCACATTTTCATGAACTGTTTTCACATAAATCTGCATGCTTTGGTATAAATGGAATAGCTGATTAGGAGTGTCTCATTTTCACATTTTGTGCTATGTATTATATATACACTTCTGTGTAATGGTGAGGTGTAAGTTCACATTTTGTGCTATGTATTATATATACACTTCTGTGTAATGGTGAGACGTATGTTCACATTTCATGCTCAGTAAACAAACACCACAATCATAATGTGCCTTAATTTTGCAATTCATGCTTAAGGAAAACATACCTCTGTGTACATTACTTTAATTTCACATTTCATGTTTATGTAAAACTTATCTCAATGTGCTAATGCACCTTAACATTTAATACTTGTGTACATCTCATTGTGCTAATCTGCCTTCTTTTTATATTTCATTCTCAGTGGAACTCATCACAATATGCCTTAGTTTAGCACATCATGATATGTAACACAGCTTGCAGAGTAATGTCATTCTTAGTTTTATATCTTTACAGCACATTGGGGACATTTCTTTTCTTCACATCACATATAGCACATCTCTCACTGTGTTGGTGTGCCTTGGCTTCGAACAGTGACATTGCTAGGGACAAGAGGAGCAAATGTAAAGACAACCACCACAATGGCTATAAAGAAAATAAATCCAGCAAGTACAAGTCTAAGAGTCTGACTGGCAGACTGCCAGGTGGGATAAGACATCCACAGTCGTGCTTGAGCTATTGACTTTCTTAACATAGATATTGTTTCCTCACTGCAAATAGACAGAAACAATATATAGATACATGAACTTTATCAATTAATATACAGTAATCCCTCACCAACTACTAGTTAACTGTACATGAATTTGAGAATCTGTAGGAAATATTTTATATATCAATTTGCCTTGTATGACCCCAAAATTTGAGATTCCATAAGGTCAAGAGGCAATACATGCTGGCATAATGGTTCTTCTCAAGAGACCATGAAGTGTGATTTCATTTTTTCTCAGCAGTGAGCAGACATTTTAAAGTGTTTTAGGTATATTATTCATTACATTATTATGTTGGACCTTGATAGTTATTGATATATGACTGTTCAAGAAGTATTCTGACCTTGAAAGTATTGATATATGACTGTTCCACGAAGTGTTAATGATACTCATACATGTGATTAATAAATTAAAATGTCTCCCAAGCAAGAGCTTAAAAGTGAAGAATCACATGCTGAATAGTGATCCAATTCCCCAACACTATTTTTTTCTCCATAATGTAAATTTTACCAAAATGAATATTTTAAGAAAGAACCCAACCCTCTGGCTGGTGAGAAATTACTGTAAACATCATATAATGGAATATATTAAACATATAAAATGTTGAAATACATATAGAGCAATGTATACACACTCATATATATAAAAGAAACACACATAAAAATAACACCATACAATACAGTCACTCTAATTTAAAAAGCTCAGAAACAAAACAGAGAATAGTTTCATGTACTTCAACTAATGAAACACAAACAAACTAAAATGCCATGCAGATTTTTGTCACTGAAAAAATAAACATTATATAGAAGCCAGATAAAAAAATAATAATAATCCAAAAAATAAATAGGTAGTAAAATAAAAATTACATGTCGCCATCTTGTTCATTCTCATGCTGGAATGTTTCAATATGATCCATGACTTTCTCAAGACCACCACTAATAGCTGTTTGTTGATCACGAAGTTCGGTCAGTTCACGACTAAGATTTGCCTTTAGACCTTCCTCATAGCTACACAAAGAAAAGTCAGCAAAATGCATATATTGATCTTGGAGTTTGGTCATAGAATTACTTTCAGTCATTCAGATTAACTAATTAAAGTTAAAAACAACTGCATTAAAAATTTCATTCCACTTAAAATATTAAATATACAAGATTGACTTTTTGCAGGCATAAAAGTGAAATAATAAATGATTATACTGTCTATGAAATATTCTATACATTTCTTTACTTATAGAACTGCCATTCAAGGTAAGTTGAGTTTTTATGTAATACTAATAGATACAGAAACTTCTGACTCATCATTCAAAACATTTAACATTTTCCTGGATCAGAACAACAATTCATTTTCCTTGGAGCAGAAATTTATTTTGGGGAAATAAATAGAAATCATCATGGGAACTATATTTGGGGCCTGTGGAAGTATGACATTTCAGCTCCAATGAGTTCACACATTATCTCAACAAAGAGCTTGTCACATTAATGTTTAAATTATTTTCTCAGGGCTTTTCTTGACAGTCCCTCCAATGCACTCAGTAGAATTACTGATTTACCTTCACCAGTTTCTGAAGAGGACATCCTCTTGGACCAATTTCTGACAAATTTCAAATTCAAAATATCACTTATGAATGATCTCATAATAATTTGTTTTAGTATTCAAAACTTTATGTAGCCAATGTTAACAAATTCTGCAGCAAATCTGATGCAAATGCTTTGTTTAATAATTTCATAAACAAATTTCAATCCAATCTCCAGAAAAGAAAAACATGTATTCATTCAACAAATGGCTGCAACTTAAATGGAACAAATGAGAAAAGGTTAAGACATATGATGCACAGGGTTCGAGTTGTCAAACCATCCAGACACAATGTGTCTCTCTCAAGGCAATGATAGTACTCACAACTCACTTATATTTAATACGACTGTGACACAATGCCACTATATTTACTGGTTATGATTATTATTTTTATTAATCATCCATAACTAATTACAAGTGATGAGAATCTTAATTTATGTTACACTGTATTAATAATTCTCCAGAAGACACCACTCATCTCTCTCTCACTTGGTGGATATGTAGGCACTGAAAACGTTTTCTCTCTTCCACAACATTAAAGACAAACATTTACTGTAACACAATATTTCCATAGGTGGAAAACTTATCAAAGGAGAAGATAAATCTGTCTTTAATCTATATTTAGCAAGCCCCCATCCACCCACTATCTCTCCAACATACAGTTATCAATGTGTGTAAGGTCAAATAAATTTATTAAATCAACAACCAAATAAACATAAAACAAATACAATGAAAAGATTATTTGACATCAATATTTCCACGAAACCATGTTTGAATAATTTCAATGCCTATACAGTCTTATATCCTAACACATAACTCAACAGATAAGTGTCAATATAACTCACAGAGTAATTCTTCTCAGTGAACAGAAATGGAGTTATAGGGAGATAAGCAATGACAGTTTGTACATAACTTTGTCTAGATGATGCCACAATATTCTTTCAGGCACTCTCATAACAAAGTCATAACTTTATTGTTCATAATAGATTTGTCAGTTTCATGTGTCCTCTAGCCGCTGTTCTCTCGTGACTAAACTGGGCACTCTTTCACTGCATTAGTTCCCTTAATCAGAACAACAATTTAACAATTTCCAGTAACTTCATTGTACTAGAAATTCCACAATGTAGTCAAGCATACTTTGCCACCAAACATCAACAGAGTGCATTGTATTCTTTACACTTACATGCTGGGGGTAGAAACTTCTCAAATCTACCATGGTCATAGCAGTTTATAAATCAATAACCGGAAAATTCTAGGAAAAAATAAAAAGGCTGCTTATTTCCCTGTAAAATATAATCAGGGAACAAACGCTAAGTTTTCAGTTTATTTTTCTCTAAATTCATTCTTTCTTACATTCAAGTCTCAACTTACAGTTTCCTGCAACAATATCTATTAGCCTCATACACACGTTTGGCATAATAAATACAATGTCACGGGCCGCCTATGTTGTTGTTGTCTGACTGACTGTCGCTGGCCTCTCTCTCCTTCTCGGTCAAAGGGGTGGGGTCAGGTCAGTTACCGTGACTTGCTGGATCACACCGAATGATCTAAGGTGTTATACAATCATTCTCACATGCAAATACCACGTTGGTCTTGTGGGGAAATATATTTATTTTGCATGTGGGGTAAAGTGTGAAAATCAGCGTGTATGTATGAATGCGGGATGAATGTATTTTGAGGGACGGACAGAATGAACGAACAAACAACCGTAGCACCGCACTTGCACCACACAGAGAGAGAAAAACCCAACTCTTGATGAAGAGTTAAAAAGAAGAAATTTATTCTAATAACTTGGGGCTAACTCTCTCGTACGGTGTTAGTCATTCATTCAAAAAAATACATCCGCTCGGCAACATTCATGGGATAGGGGGAAAAGAAAGAAAGAAAGAAAGAACAATGGATATGATAAATGGTATAAAATGACAAGCAGAATTTATAATAGATCTAGCAGTGAAAACCACAATACTATCAAATCATGTACGGAGCGGTGATGACCGCAAATAGCAACACTAATAAGAGTAGCGGTGAAAACCGCTATACTATATCAAATAGTATCAAAATTTCTAATACCAATTTGTGGGTAAAATCCCACCACAAAAGATGAACACTAAAATTATCTCCACTTAGATTAAATGTCTGTAAAAGAAAGTTTAGGGTAAATACCCTATATCAATCATCAATGTTTATATAAAGAAATGTCAATAATGTTTAAATAGAGTTCTGTAATAATAATAAACTATACTAATCTACCTAAATGAATGCACCCTGAGAAAAGTTCTTCTACTTACTAATTTCAAGGAAAAGAAAACGCACGTCTGCGTGACGAAAAATAAACGTAGTGGTATTGGCCAACAAACTAGGAAAATCACGATGATACCGCAGATAATGTACGTAGTACATTCGACGAGTTGAGGTTGTAGAACCATCAGGCCTCGTTGACTGGCACTTTCGCGTTGATAAACGCCGAAAGTATAACTCTTAACTCCTCGCTGAAGAATCGCGGGCGAAGTTATATTGATGAGTGGTGGTGAATATCTTTCTCCCGACCCAGTCTTGTCCCGTCAGCACTTGGCGCAAAGTCACTGATGGACAACCACTGTCCAGGTTTCGGTCCCAACGTATAATACTGGCATCCGACGCAGGTTACCATAAAAGAGTCGGGTGCGACAAAACACACCTCCAATGCTGTATAATACTTGGAAGATATTCTGGTCTTTCTTCCCCGATTGACGAGAATAGAAAAGACGTCGGACTCGGTGTAGGCAACCATATACGACCTCACACCTCTCTGTAGTCCAGAACATACACACACACACTGATTCAAAATGGCTGGGTGAATCCTTTTATATTCTCCCCCTCCCAGAGAATAAAAACTCATTAGTCATGACTGCTTAGGCTATTGTTCTCGGTTTTGGTGCATTCATTCTAGGGGTGCATTGACTAAGAAAATAGTTCCTAACTAAATTTATATGTAAGGACTAAAACGGACTAGCTACAACTTCTATCTATTGTTAAAATGACTATCCAACCTTAACATAAAGAAACATACAAATGATTTTAATTATAAAAGTAAAATTGCAAAGTAAGTATTCACACTCTCTAACACTCTGACAAAGCATGAACATAGTACCACTCGCTCATTAATACATTGAGAAAATGTACACAAAATAAGCAAAAGCCCTGACAGCAATTGGGAACAAACTTGCTGTCAGCACCATTTAATTAACCTTTCACCCTAACCTGTAGGTGAACTCTTGAGAGCGTGACCCAACGACCCAATGGGGATACGTATGGGCAGGGGGAGACAATTCACAGGGACAAAAATAAATTTTCTGATTACCCCCTCCCATCCCCGTGACATACAACATAAAAATTTTATGAACGGGTTTACTAGAAACAATGTCAAGTGTTTAGCATACTACATACAAGCATCATAGTTCACAATCTGTAGAAATAAGAATATACTCACATAATACATCTCTACATAAAATGCAAGTATAACATATCAATAGCAAAATGCACAAATCCATTCTCTCTCAATCAGTCAGTTAACCACTATTAAGCTAATGACCGCCTTTCATAACTGGACTTCTTGCACACCAAATTGAAAGTGATTAGAAAATAAATTATTTTCAACAGGTAAACTTTTATTTCAGCCCATTAGCTGGTCTCATTGTTGTAAATCTTAACTATCCACTACCCTACTCATCCACCTAAAACCAGTTTAGATTACATCAGCAAGCTCCAGCATATTCTTTACCTGACCCATCATAAGCAGTGCCCAAGGTGGAGTCATGTTCACATTTAACAATTTATATAACAATTAAGTTCAGAAATAGGGATAGGCAATTTTACTCCCCCACAATGACAACATACACAATTTTCTTATAAAGAAATTTAAAAGAAATATAAATAAAATTAAAATTACCCTTGTCGATATGCTTCTTCTTCTTGTGAATGTTGTTTTGACATTTGCTCTTTGTCACTTGGCCTGAAAACAGGCAACATATTAAATCAATAAACTGTTTTCTCTCAATCATATTCTCAATTCAACAAATTAATAAGCCTTTTCTCTCTCTCAGATTCTCAATATAGCAAATTATGCATATTAATTTAATACAAGTTTCCTTATTTATCTGTTATTAAATTATCAATATACTGATTAAACACACATTAACTTTCTTTCTATCAGAATTTCAGTAAAAAATACATCAAACAGAATATATACCCTTTTTCTCTATCAGGATTTCAGCAAAGTAAGATACACACATTCATTTTCTTTTTTCTTTATCAGGTATTTAGTAAAAGAAAAAAAGATCTTTACTCTCAATCAGGAAATTTGGTTAAGATCTTTCCTCTCTATCAGGAATTTTATATAAAATCAAACACAACAATTACTTTACTCAAGTTCTCTTCACACACACACACTCCAAATCTGATTAATTACCTTTACTTATTCAGTTATTGTCAGATTATAATCATAGTGCCTGATCTTAATATATATTTGCTATCACTAATTATCAACTGGTCTGTAAAACAGTCAAACAAATTAGTGTACCTCTGCTCACTATCATGTTATCAATAAATAAATACATTATCTAGCTTAACATATTTTGCTCTCTACTATGCTATGGTAAAACTGATTAAATACATTATCTTAACTGAACATGCATTAGACTGTTGATAAAGATACTTTTCCTGCATAAGACTGTCAATAAAATAAATACATAAAAAGATATTTTTATGAGTGCATATCATTATTCACATGGGTACAACAGACATGCACTATATTAAATACTAATGCAGCCAAAACACCAAAAGCAATTTAATTCACAATGAGTGAAACATACATTTTCACAAAAAAAATCATCAGTAATGATACAATGACAATGGAATAAAAAATGTATCACTATTATAAAGCTTCTTTTGTGATATTATAATTGCTGAGATATCTCAGCAATCTTTAATATACACTGATAGCTGTTTTAACAATAATGATAACAATAATAACAATGATAGTAATAATAATAAATAATGATAATAACACAAGAAGAACATGGATAATGACAATGATGATGATCATTAAGATGAGAGCAAAATTTTATAAAGTTTACATCATTTACTGTAATTAATAAAGGCACATGGAATATATTTAATAAATATCAAATTTCATGAGTGAACTGTTTTGAGTGTTAATGCCAGACTTCACAGTTCAGATATGACACAACATATTTATGTAGGGTATGCAAGAATATTTAAGTAGATTAGTAAACATATTTAAGAAGGGTAAGTAACCATATTTAAGTTGGGTATTCCTCTTAATCTGTATCAGCTAAGTGTCCTATGAGAATGTTCTTTTTACCACACTAATTACTTTATGAAGCTGATATTATCACCAGACTTGGGAACTTGAAAGTAGAGTCAGGATTGAGGATGGAGATTAAAGCTAGACTTGGGAGCATGTCTGAGATCAGCACCAGACATATTAGAATGAGATTAATGTCAGAGTTATTAGGCTGAAATTAGTGCCAGGATGGTTGGGAGTAATGCCATACTTGGTTGGATGACAGATTAATGCCAGACTTGGAGGATAGTTGAGATTAGTGCCAGACTTGGAAGGATAGTTGAGATTAGTGCCAGAGTTGGAAAGATAGTTGAGATTAGTGCCAGAGTTGGAAGGATAGTTGAGATTAGTGCCAGACTTGGAAAGATAGTTGAGATTATTGCCAGGCTTGGAAGGATAGTCAAAATAAGTACCAGACTAAATAGGTTGAAAATTGTACAGTGTGTGGTAGGATATGGTTCCAGATTGGCAAACTGGTTGACACTGTGCCAGAATTATGAAACTGATTGAGATTTGCACCATATTTGGGACAATAAATGGCTGAGATTAGCACCAGACTTAGGTGGTTGATACTAGTGCCAGTCTTAGGAGGATGGCTGAGATTACCAGACTTGGTAGGATGACTGAGATTAGTGCCAGGAAAATGTTGAAGATTAGTGTAGGACCTGGTAGGCTGGTTAAGAGTAGTACCAGACTTAGGAGGATTGCCAAGATTAGCTTCAGACTTGGAAGAGTGAATGAGATCGGCACCAGACTTGTGAGGTTGGCAGATAGCTTACTCTTAGATGAATTGCTACTGAAAAGTAAATTCATTTATATTTTGTAAAAAAAATCCAGATAAATAGTTTAAGAAAATAAATAATGGTAAGATAAACAATATATCCTGGGTTTTCAAAACATTTACTCATATTCTTTAAATAAAGAAATTATTTAAAGGAATATAAAGAAACACTCAATTTTATTTGAAGTAAGTAAATATTTTCATCAAACAGTTTAATATTTTTTCACTGACATTAAAAACTAAGACTTATCATGGCTTTAAAAGAATTCCAAGTTCATAATTTTAAAAGGAATATTTTATTTTATCTTTGTAAGACTAATTATGACTCATTCTTTACAACTCTAATTCAGGAATTACATTAAGTAAATAAATTAAATTTTAGTCTCAAAGATAAAATGCTGATATGATTCTGATTTGAAAATAATCTGTTTAATTTAAGTGATCTTCTTTCCTGGCATTTAACACTATGGACTCTGTCTGGATTTTGGGTTTAAATACACTTACTCAAGACTAGGCCAGTACCTTTGATAAGACAGGGTTTGTTGAGCCCACAAAGTTATAGTTTAAGAGTAACATAAGTCCAACCCATGAAAACTATATAACTCAAACTGATACATCTACATATTCATAATAACTAGGGGTTTGGAGAGTACAAAGAATTAACACAGTTAACAGGAGAACAAATTATATAACAAGTGAACCTAAATGATGTTGTAAGTTTTCAATGGAACATTTATAATTTTATATTAAAAGGTGTTTCTAATCATAAATAATAACAATTGTGACTTATCTTGTATAAAAACTCAAAGCATTTTATAATATTAATTAAATGTGTAATATCATACTAACAGATGTAGCAAGTGCTTAAAGATGGACTAGCAAAGACATGAAAATAAACAATAAAGTACACTTGGGTTTTTTATGAGAGTAAAAATTGGCTTTATAAGCGGCATTACTATTTTATATATGAATTCGAAAAGAATTTATTCAATATTTTATTACTCAATTTCTTTTCTTTGAAAATATGTATTAAAAACTTACTGTTCATTAGAGCTACTGCGTGACATATTTTGTCCTGTTGATGATGAAGATTGCGAAAGTGTTTTTCTCTGTCTTTCTAATGTTGCCCGCTGTAAAGTGCTTGTTACTAAATTCCGAACGGTAATGTTGGCAGTAGCTGACTGGAATTTCTGGCGTGGTTCCTAAGAATAAAGACAATTCTTTCTTTACTTTAAAAACATGGCAATTTATTTTAAATTAATAAATAATTTCCCACTGACCAACAACAATATATGTCTTATTAGAGCGTCTTCCATTTACAAGTGCACAGATCTCTCCATTGAGTCTTTCTGTTTATAAGTACTTAAAATTTCCTCATTCACTTTTTCATCTCTTAATAAAGCTTTTCTGCCTGTTCTCTCTAATATTTTTCCTGTGTGCACGGAACTTTTCCTGTGTGTGCGGAACTGGCATTTGTTTGAGCTAACTACCAACACTTGTGTTTGAAATTTTGAAACTGTTATGTCGCATTTTCTAATGAGCTGCACTGCCGCTAGCCATGCACTTAGGGGTAACATTGCTTCTAAGTACTTATACCTCTTCATAAAGTTTTTCAATTTACAAATATTTAAATTTCTTCTTTTAATCTTTCTATTAACAAGCTCTTAACAATTTTTCATAAAGTCTTCTGTTTTCAAGTATTTTAACATCCAAACATTACGTTTTTCTGTTTACAAATACATACAATCCCTTCATAAAGTCTTTCTGTGTACAAATATTTAAATATCTTCATAAGTTTGTATACATACCTTAGGAATTTATATAAATTCAAAATCTTCTCAATAAAACTTTGTTTCTTATCAGTACTTTCTTTAGAATATTCTTTTAATAAAGTTTTGCTACTTATTAACACTTAAACAGAGAAATCTTTATTAAAGTTTAGTGAGCAGTACTAGAGCATTTTTTAAAATAAATTTAAATTATTTATCAGTACTTAAACAGAATATTCTTGAAATACAGTTTTGCTACTGATTAGTACTTAAATAAATAGTTCAATAAAATGTTGCCCTTTACCATTATTTAAAGTATAAGTATTGTTTTCTTAAGACTCTTATCAATCTGTTTTATATTAAACTCTGCAACCAATTAAAATCAAGCAATTGAATAATCCCTACTTGTATCTATTAAAATGATGAAAGAAACCACTTAAATTGACTTAACAATCTGTGCTGTCAATGTGTCAGAAATTATCGTTCTAAACCGATTTCACTTTCTGTTTCATCAGACTACAATTGATAAAGAACTAATCCTTTTTCTTTTCTTTTCTTAAAATAATCGATTTCATGATATCTCCTTGTTACCACTTACACCTTTATTGAATTTGACATTGTAAGCTTATGTGTTTCTGAAGACATCAAAAACCTAGAGTTTGGCAAAATCCATAAAGAAAAATACATTTTTAATTCACAAAGTGAATTTATCGTTCATTCAGAACAAAACGACAATGTTTTATCAAAATAATAATTTTTGTATGAATAATTGTTTGGAAGGAATATAAATCCATTAAACAGAGTATTCTTGTAAAACTGTTTTGCTATTTATGGTCTTAATACTTCAATATACTTGTTCTTTGAATAAAGATTTTCAGTTTATTAGTATTTAAATAGATTATTCTCTAAAAGAAAGTTTGCTACTTGCTAGTACTTATTATATAATGTATTTATTTATTTTAATATAGTGTTATTATTAGTAAACATAATTTATAATTTCTAGGTAAAGTTTTGCTACTGAAATAAAGTACTTGAGAGTAATCTTGTAGTAAGGTTTAACTGTTTATTATCACTTATAGAGAGCATTCTTTTAATAAAGTGGTGCTATTTATCTTTACTTAAATTGAGTATTCTTCTAATAAAGTTTAATTCTTTCTTCTCAGAACTGAAATACAGAATTCTCTTACTTTTTGTTAATGATTAAATGCATAATTCTTTTAATAAAGATTTGCTGTGTGTAGTACTTTATTAGACTATTCCTTTAACAGAATGCTACTGTTTATCAAAAGGAATTCACTATTCAACACTTCTCAATAAAACTTTGTTATTTATCAAAATAATAGAGTATTCTTTAATAAAGTGTTGCTATTTATTGGTAGTTATGTCAATAGCAATTCTTAATAAGTGAATTATATTAATAATGTGTTGGTATTTACATTACTGAGTATGAAGTAAATAGCTAGTACTAGATAGTTATATAGCTTTGCAATATATCAATTGAAAGAAAATGCATATGAAGCAAGTAATTGTTTTGGGGCAGTTAATAAAGTTTTGATGTATCCAGTACCAGAAACTAAGTAGGAAGTAAAATAGTATAAGATACTGTAGTTCTGAAGGCTTTGCTACTGCATATGGCAGAAAAATTAGGGCAATATGTCACTGCTTTTATTTTGGCCGAAATTTAACAGATTTGGGGAATGACTATTTTAAATGTTCATTTTAAAAGTGAAGCATCTTTCTAATTAATTAATGGCAATACTATACATGAATCCTAGGTATGACATTAACATGGACAAATGTAAAACTTTAATAGGAGATATGCTGTTTTACAAATTGCACTTTCAAGAACAGCACTTTAAGCGAATGCTTTTTCTCCATTTTCATTAATAGTATTAAGTTTTGTAAAACATCAACACAGTCACAGAGCTTTACCGCCTTGAAATATATATTTAAATCATTGTTTATACAAAACTTATGTAATTAAACATGTTAGACAAGATGCTGGTAACTGTATACTGAATTTTTAAAATGATATCATATAACCATTAAAAGTGGCAATGAAAAAAATGGAAGAATACTAATAAAAAAATTATAATAATATCTATATTTTAATTGTTAGTTCAAATTTCAAATTGTACATTCTCATGATGTATCATTTCAAGATGATAAATATGCATACATTTAATTAAATGAACTAATGTGCATACATATACACATACATACTTATGGATGGAGAGAGAGAGAGAGAGAGATAAAAATAATAATGAATAAAAATCCAAGTCATACAAATATATACAACACAAATTCTAATTTCACCACTTAATTTTTTAAAAATTTTATTCAGAATTTTTTTGTTAAACAAAAAAATCTTAAAACTAATCCAAAAGCCAACAGTAGAATGAATCAAAGAAATCTGATACAAGGAGACTTTCAACAGCTTGTGAATTTGAAGCATGTCTGTCTAGACCACTAGAAGTTTAAACAACTTGTACATATCATCTGGTTTAGTAAAGAGATGTATTCTGAAATCTAGCAATAGTAAAGCAAATGCAGAATGATACAGAAATGTTCATAATAGAATTTTTTGCCAGTTATTAAACAAGCTTCAGGAGAATTTTTTCTTTCCAACAAGTGGTGGATATAGCATTTGGCACAGGAGATTTATAGTAACACTTTTTAAAAAAAGAGAGACTCCATGTTTTCAATTCTGCATGGCCACAGGTCTTTAGTTTTAAATCCAGCTGATTATGAAATCTGGGGTCCTCTTCAGGAATAAGTGTGCCATGCTGAAAACTTATAAGAAAGTTATTAGATGAAAAGACACTCTTGTAACTAACCTCAATAGACAAAGCTTTGCCTATACTTAAAGTGGTTAGGGTCAGGCTTGTGTTGAAGTGAATAGGGTCAGGCCTGTGTTAAAGTGGTTAGGGACAGCCTTGTTACAGTAGTAAGGGTCAGGTTTGTGTTGAAGACAATAAGGTCAGGCCTATGTTAAAGTGGTTAGTGACATGCTTGTTAAAGTGGTAAGGGTCAGCATTATATTAAAGTGCAATATTAAGTATATAAACAAAAAGGTATTCAAATAAGATTTTTAGTGTTAAGTTATCAACATAATAGAGTTGGGAGTTCTCTTTTGGTAATAAGTAACCAATGTAGAATTTCAAACATTTTACATAAGTTAATCTCAATTAAAAAATATCCAAAGAGGCATTTTTTTGGATTGATTGTTTGTTATTTTAATTTTAACTCAATCACAAATGACTTGGTGAGACTAATGCAAATGAATGCAAATCTCAGAAGAAATACAAATCAATAATTCCCAACAAATTTTCTATCATAAATCATAAATCACAATCAAAAAGAAAAACACACTTAAGAAAAAGTAACTCTCAAATACATTACAGTGCAATATAGAGTAAGTAGCTCAGAATGTTAATAAAGAATAAAATCCTAGATAGAGGATTGAGTGTCCAAGCCTATTTTTAAAAAAATAGAAAAAGATTTTTAAAAAATCAGTAATATTTTAAAATAATGGTGATCAAGGTGCTTAAAGTTTATATAAAATTTAATCTTTTTAACTTTAGAAAAATTAGAATCTCTTGACTAAATTAGAATCCCTTGACTGGCTATCTACAAAGTTATAGACTGTATTAGTATAAAATGCAAAATAGGGATAGATCATAGGCATTAAAGTATGAATTCTCAACAAAACCAATACTTTGGAACTTTACATATAAAGACATAATGTGTTACTGTTAGGTCATATTTTTACTGTTATCATATTTTGTACCATATGTGGTTTTACTTAGATTTTAATAAAAACTGTCTAAATGGAATTCATGTTATTACAATATGATCATTTTAGCTTTGTAGTCAGATTTTAAAAAAATAAATATAATCTAATGGCAACTCTAATTATTTTATCTCTATGGCCAGAGATGCAACATATATCGTGGCAGTAAAAAAAAATCCTAATGAGAAATTTGATCATTCTAGCTCTGTAGCCAGTGATGCAACATATTAAATATGTCAAAAAAGTAAATGTATCCTACTGACAAATTTAATTATTTTAGCTCTGCATCCAGAGAATCAACATGTTACATGTCAGAGGAGTAAACATGTCATGCTGGCAAATTTAATTATTCTAGCTCTGTGGCCTGAGATGTGACATATTACATATCACTGAAATAAATGTATCCTATTGACAAATTTAATTATTTTAGCTCTGTGTCCGGAGATGCAACATGCTACATGTCATAGAAGTAAATTTATCCTACTGATAAGATGTACCATGTTACATTTAAGAGAAGTCAACATACCCTAAAGACAAGATGAAGCATATTACATGACAGAGAAGTAAATACAAGCTACTGACAAGATGAAACATGTTATATGTCATAAAATATGTCCTGCACTGTGTTACATGTCATCAAAGAAAATATATCTTATTGACAAAATACAAGATGCAACATGTTAAACATCCGAGAAGTAAATATGTATCCTACTGACAAGATGAACATGTTACACATTAGAGAAGTAAATATATCTCACTGACAAGATCAACATGTTACACATCAGAGAAGTAAATATGTATCCTACTGACAAGATGAACATGTTACACATTAGAGAAGTAAATATATCTCACTGACAAGATCAACATGTTACACATCAGAGAAGTAAATATGTATCCTACTGACAAGATGAACATGTTACACATTAGAGAAGTAAATATATCTCACTGACAAGATCAACATGTTACACATCAGAGAAGTAAATATATCTCACTGACAAGATGAACATGTTACACATTAGAGAAGTAAATATATCTCACTGACAAGATCAACATGTTACACATCAGAGAAGTAAATATATCTCACTGACAAGATCAACACGTTACACATCAGAGAAGTAAATATATCTCACTGTCAAGATCAAAAGAATTATTTTTAAATGCACTACATTTCAGAATAAAGAAAAAAGTGTGCTTTATGTTGGATTTCAGTAATATTCAATGCTTTCTCTCAGTAGAGAAAGTGATTATATGAAAAACTTAACAAAATCGTGCACTTGTAAACTAGTGGTGAATCTGAAAACGTGAAATAGTTTAGGAACAAACTTACCTCAGCTCCCTCCAGCAAATTCTGTCTAGAGCCTGAATGTGCAGATGGCTGTGAGAAGTCCGTAAAAAGACTTGAGTCCTAGGTCATGAAGGAAACATCATGCAAAAAGACATTTACCTTAAAACTCAGCACAACAGTGACACATGCGTGGTTACTGAGGGTAAGGATAACACTTATTTGCATGCATTTTACAAGCAGTCACTATAATTTACTTAACTTTATTATTTGGGGGTGGGGGGGTAGTTTAATGTGAAAACAGTTCATAATATTAATATTTTCTAAGATAAGTTTATAACTATACAAACCAAATACACAGGAGGATGAACATTTAAGCATTTAGTTAAGTATATATAAGTAAATAACACTTCAAGGGAGGTTGATTTTGTAAGCTGTCATTTTGTCCTTAATAAGAAGTTAATAATGTTCTTAAAAAAATCTTACTTAAAAATATTTCTAGTCAAAAGACGATAATTTTTTTGTCAGCATCCATAATAGCTGTTTTTAAATAGTAATATACTGTAATGGTCAGTATTTCAAGGATTGTTCAGCTTAATAAAATACCAGATTAGTGTTCTGCTCATTACTGAGATATATGTGAGTACTCAATGATGTTCTTGCTATACTGGGTAATAGCTTGATGTAACAATAGTATGACAGTTAATTTAGAGATGTTCTTGCTGCAGTGGGTAATAGCTTGATGTAATGATAGTATGACAGTTAATTTAGAGATGTTCTTGCTATACTGTGTAACAGCTTGATGTAACGATAGTATGACAGTTAATTTAGAGATGTTCTTGTATCTAATGAAGTGATGTCAAACTATTGTGGGTAGTATTGTAAACTCATGCAAAATATATACTTACTAGGAAATGTTGCTAGCTATTATAATAAACTCATACAAAATACACACTAGGAAATGTTGCTGTTATAACTTCAGACAAACTACACACTAGGATATGATGCTGGTTGCTACAATCACCTTGTATAGATTACACAAAAATGTTGATAATATTATAATAACTTCATAAAATAACACAATGGGAAATGTTACTAAATGCTGCAGTAACATTATGTAAAATACACTAGGAAATGTTACTATTTGTAATCTCATACAAATAACACACTAAGAAATGCTTTTGTTACAATGACTTCACACAAAATACACATTAGAAAATGTTGCTATGAGTTATAATAACCTTATGCAAAGTACACACTAGGAAATATTAGCTTTTACAATAATCTCATATAAACTACACTCAACGAAAATGTTGCTGTTAAAATAATTACATACAAAAACACACATTGGGAAATGTTGTTAGCTGTTAACAATAACTTTGTAAAAAATACACACAGGGAAATGTTGCTATTTGTTAAAATAACTTCATACAAAATGCAAACTTGCTTTATCAATAAAATTAATTTCTAAATAAATAAAACCTTTCTGTTTAAATTATTTTTAAAACATGTAACAGTAGTAATGAAAGATGATAAATTATTATAATTGTTGAAAATTACTATAAATATAATCAATTTCCAGAATTATCTCATAAATTATACCACCCAATTTACTGTAAACATAACACACTATATTATCTGAGAATTTAGGAGTTTTCAAGGCTGGATGTTGGCCTTGCAGACGGCTGAAGTTCAATCCTCATTCTAGTCATTGCAGAGTTTTATTTATTTCTTCAAAAGATACACCCATCTACCTTGGAATAGATGAGCTGCATTGTAAGTGTCAAGGATTTAGATAACTTATATATGATTTGGAAAAAAAGCATAGCTTATACAAAATTTGGACAGAAACAGAGCTTATATATGATCTGAATAAAACACTATCTTTCTTTCAGACTAAATTTTCTTTTCTAACACTACATTTTCTTGTCTAAACAACACTAAACTTGTTTCTAAAAACTATAATTTTTCTTCTAAACTCTACAATTTATCTTTTAAATACTACTTTTTTCTAAGCACACTACATTTTAGACACACTACATAGCCTTCTAAACACATTTTAGATGTCTCTAGAAAATGTTTGCCTTTAAAAATACAACTCTTATTATAAAGATGGTAGGACCTGACATATTTCTTTCTAAACACAATGTCCTTGGGAAAAAATCTTTTGTCTTTAGAACACTATTTTTATTACAAGACATGACAGATTTCTTTTTAAACAAATACACTTATACCTAGAAACATCACTCGTCTCTAGAAACTCTACTCGTCACTATGAACTGCATGCTTCTTTTTAAACAAATACACTTATACCTAGAAACATCACTTGTCTCTAGAAACTCTACTTGTCACTATACACTGCATGCTTCTTTTTAAACACAATACACTTGTTCCTAGAAATACCATTCTTATCACTAGACCCTATATGTTCTAAAAGCACACTGTACTTGTCTATAGAAACACTACACATAAACATAGACAATGAAACTGATATCATGCATACATTATAAATGAAATGCACAGTCTACATATCAATACAGTTTTTATATTTCTCTCTTTCCATATTTAACACTGCATGGTATGGCCTTTCTATCAGTAAGACTTTAGACTTTAGAATGTGGGGATAGCCCTGTTTTGATATTCTTCATTAACTTATAGGATAGTCACTTTTTAACATTCTTCATAAACGTTTATTCCAACAAAAATCAATTACAACAATTTAAATATATATGTCAGATAATGATAAAGATCATAAGTGATAATGGAATTTGAATTAATTAATTATCCAAAACTAATTACAAGTGATAAAAATCTTAATTTATGTTATTAATGATCCTCCAACAGACACCACTGGTCTCTCACTTGGTGGATATGTGGGCATTGTAAATGTTTACTCTCTTCCACAATATTTAAAATAAACATTCATGGTAAAACAATCTTTCTGTAGGTGGAAAACTTCTTACTAGAAATAAATCCATCTTTAATCTATATTTAGTGAGCCCCATCCACCCACTTTTTTCTCCAACATAAGATTATCAATATGCATAAGAAGGTCTATAAATTTATTAAATCAACAATGAAATATACATAAGACACATACAAATAAATAGATTACTTGATATCAATATTCCATGACACTATTCACATAATTTCTATGTTTTACATTCTTATACTAAAATACAATTCAATAATATGTCAATACAAATCACAGGATAGTCTTATCAAGAACAGAAATGGAGTTATTAGAGATTAGCAATAATAATTTTACATAATCTTGTTTAAGTGCTGTCTCAATAGTCCTTTCACGCTTTTACAACAAAGACACAAGTTATTGTCAGCAGTTTTTATACCAGCTCTATGTGCATCACTTACACGTTGGAAAAAAAACCACTGTTCCGCCACTAAAAGTTAATCTGGGTGCTTCTTTTTACCATGTCAACTCCTTCAAACAGAACAATAAATGTAGTGATGTCCAACAACTTCTCTACACTATAAATTATTCAGGTAATCAACAAATCTTGCCACCATATATCAGTAGAATGTAGTGTGTTCTTACACTTACACAATGTTCCTACCTTTATCAGGAACAGTCGAAGTGGTATACAAACAATAAACCAAAAGGTTCATATAGCATGTGAAAGGCACATTTTGTCTCTGAAATACATAATCAGGGGACAAATGCTAAGTTTTCCCGTTTATCGCTTTATAACTCCATTCTTACTTATATTCCAGTCTCAACTTACAGTTTCCTGCAATGGTATAGCCCAATACATGCATACAGCAGAATAAATACAGCATATTAAAACAATGTCAAGTATCTAACAAACTATATGTGAGTAGCCTAGTTCAAACATTAAGTCAACTCACATAGTATATCTCTTCATAAAACACAAGTATAACATATCAATAGCGAAAATGCATGAAATATTTCTAAGTCCATTCTTTCTCAACCAGTCAGTTTAACTCACCATCAAACTAATGTCCAAAACTTTCAAAACTTTCTTCTTTCCAATCCAAATTCAAAGTGATTAGACAGTAGATTTCTCTACAGCAAGTAAACTTTTTAATCTCAGCCCACTGGCTGGTCTCCTCATAAATCATAACCATTGGATAATAAAAACTATTCACTAGTTTGCATTACATCAGCATTTTCAAGCACATTCTCACCTGAGCATTTAGTTCAACTCAGACATTTTCAAAAATACCATCATAAGGAGTGCCCAAGGTCAGTTACTCTGACAATTTAACAATTTATATAACAATTACAATTTAAAATAAGGATAGGCAAATTTTGATAATTACTGCCTATTCATGTTGTCATTTTATTAGCCCTATATCACCATGATACTATTCAAATATGGAATTTTCTTTGCTTTTCTGTGCTGATGTACCTAAGTGACCTGCTTGCGACACCTAGAGTTACTTCTATTTCTTGGCTTAGCTACACATATAAATGGCTATTTACAAGTTCATTAGCTGGATTGGCAGTCCAGTGTGAACATAAAAGAAATATAATGAAATCAAACTGCTATATTTCTCCCATTTGTACACTAAAATTACATTGTTCTACCCATATCATATATAATAATACACTGATAAGAAGGTGATGCAATTTTACATGCCTTTCAGCTCCACTTCTATGAAAGCCTAGAATCATAGTTAGTCATCCTACTGGTTAAAAGTAAGATAAGTTTAATGACATATTTAAACCTGTTTTCATGATTGTACTGAGAGTGCAAGAATGTAAAAGACATGATAATTAAAATCAAAAGTATTAACTCCAGATCACCATATCCATTTGGAAATTAATTTAGAGTATTGATTTTGAAGGTTTCATTCTGAGAATTTGATTTGAAAGTTTAATCATCATATTTGCATATTAATTCCCATAAAAGGCAATTTCTAGTGAATATGGATTATTTGTTTAAATGTTTGAATATATTCTTGAAAATGTGTCCTATTCTAGTGGACATTACACTTTAACTTTAAGCAAGGCTTGAATATGTCCAAAGCCAATATGATTAAAGTATAATTAATATTTTTACAGACTGTAATACAAGTAAAAGAATATGTTCAAACACAATCAAGATATGAATACATTCCATATAAAACTACCTATAAGAATCTGATTCCTTAAAGTATAAATGAATCAATTTCTAGCATTTGACAACTACGAGATGCATAGCTCAAAAATAGCATAAGAGACATGAAGGCTGCATTTGTACAAATGAATTGAAGTACAACCAATAATTCCCAGCAACAGCAATATGTTGTTCACCTGATTTACAAATCAGTGTTACATTTTCACAGAACTTAAAAATTAAATATTACTCTTCCACATTATACCCTAGGTATCAGATTATTTCCTCATCAGCTACTCATAAAACAAATACTGATTTAACTGCCCAATGAGCATATCACCTTAGACCAATTTACTGATATCTGTGCTACTCAGAAACCACAAATCTCAAATATCTGTAACGAAATACTACAATACTATCTTCATGTGCCTAAACCTTTAGTCAGAAATTCACTACCTGTAGAGAAATTTACTTTACTAAGACAAACACTTCTTATATTAGAGAACACATTAATACACAGACAACTAATTGATCATTTTAGTGTCAATACTTGTAGCATAGTTAGTGACCCAACAAATTCAGTCACAGCAATTTACACATTCAAACATATATCAAACAGCAAATCTAGTTCTATGGAATCTCATCAGAGTAGAATTATTAAAATGACCGACAAGGATTCTGGCCTGTTGATTTCATGCTGCATTGCTGACTGACATGGATCTGACTGACACTATAGGTCTGAATGTTTAAATATAGCACCAAGCAGGCTTATATGCAGAAATAGTTCCATTTGGCTTAAAAAGTCAGCCCACCAAATCCTTCTGTTAGAGGCTGAGAGCTGGCGAGAAAATCGAAAGATGATGACCAGTTCTGGGGATTCCTATATGTTGGCTATCAACATGACTCCACAGTTAAAAAGAGACACAAAAACAGCCTTCAATTAAACTGTGATGGAGTAATTATTGGTCTCTGGCTAGTCAGTCATTTTCTAGCACCTTATAATTAGGGTGCTAATTATAATAAAAGAAAAGAAACATAATGTCCTATCAACAATTTTCATAAAATACAGTCTAGTCTACATATAATGCACAATGGCTAGCTTTGAATAATCTTCACAGAATACACAACTGGTTAGTTTTAAAAACCTTAATAGAATGCACACTATGGCTAGCCTTCAGTAATCTTCATAGAATACACAAATTGGTTAGCTTTCAGTAATCTTCATAGAATACACAAATTGGTTAGCTTTCAGTAATCTTCATTGAATACACAAATTAATTAGCTTTAAATAATCTACACATAATGTATACTCTGGCTAGCTCTCAGTAATCTTCATAGAATACACAAATTGGTTAGTTTACAGTAATCTTCATTGAATACACAAATTAATTAGCTTTAAATAATCTACACATAATGTATACTCTGGCTAGCTTTCAGTAATCTTCATAGAATACACAAATTGGTTAGCTTTCAGTAATCTTCATAGAATACACAAACTGGTTAGCTTACAGTAATCTTCATAGAATACACAAATTGGTTAGCTTTCAGTAATCTTCATAGAATACACAAACTGGTTAGCTTTAAATAATTTACACAGAATGCTTAATCTGGCTAGCTTTCAGTAATCTTCATAGAATACACAAACTGGTTAGCTTTCATTTACAATCTCAATAGATTTAATCAGTAATCTTCAAAGAATGCAGTCTGATTGCTTTAGTAATCATCAAAAAAATGCACAGTCTGAATAGCCTTTTAAATAATCTTCATAGAATGCACAAACTGGTTAGCTTTCATTTACTTTAATTAGCTTTCACTAATCTTCAAAGAGTCACAACCTGGTGATCTTTAATAATCTTCAAAGAGTCACAACCTGGTGATCTTTAATAATCTTCAAAGAGTCACAACCTGGTGAGCTTTAATAATCTTCAAACATTGGGATTAATATAAAGAAATGACAACTAATAAAGCCTCTAATTGCACCAAAACTTAGAAAGCAGACTTTGTAATGTAAAAAATTATGATGAAGCCCAGCAATGAATGCATGCTATGGATGTGGTAAACTGACAATTAAGACAGAAAAAGAAAAGAAAATTTTCAAATAATACAAATAAAAAGTAGTACATACTAAACATAAAACTAAATTTAAAAAACAGTAAGGTTCCAAGTGTGTTTCTTAATACTTAACACTTACCAAGTTTGAAGAAGTGGAAAAAGAAGGAATTCCCATGCCACCAAATATGCGTGGCAGTGCAACCTCACTTCTTCTCCTTGTCTGCAAAAATAAAATGAATTATGTCTATGTACAAATATTTCACACCATTAAATCCCTATCTAAAATGTAATTCTTATATACAAGAAACAATGTCCCATCCATAAAAAAATAAATTATAAAATACTTAATCAGCCTATATACACAACAAATAAATATAACTATTTTAATAAACATAATTAAAATAATAGTGTGGCAGAGTAAATGTGCCTATCCCTATTTCTAGACTTAATTGTTATATAAACTGTTGAAGTGACCTGACCTTGGGCACTCATAATGATGGTATTTTTGTGTGTCAGAGTTGGAGTAAATAACTTGAGTTGAGAATATGCTAGAAATTGCTGATGCAATCCAAACCAGTTCCAACTGGATGGACTAGTTTTTATTATCCAATGGTTAAGATTTACAAGAATGAGACCAGCTAATGGGCTGAGATCAGAAGTTTACTGCTGTAGAAAATGTTGTTGCCTCATACTTGAATTTGGAGAGGTAAGAAGTCTGGTCATGAAAGGTGGCCTTTAGCTTAATGTTGAGTTAACTGACTAATTGAGAGAGAATTACAAATATATTTCGTGCATTTTGCTATTGACATGTTACATTTGCATTTTACATAGAGATGTATTATGTGAGTAGACTATTATTTCTACAAATGTTTGAACTAAGATGCTCATATATAGTATGCTAGACACTTGACATTGTTTCTAGGGAATGAACTCATAAATTAATATGCTGTATTTATTATGCTGTGTGCATGTACTGGGATAATAAATATTGTGCAGGAAATTGTAAGTTGAGATTTGAATGTAAGAGAGAATGAAATTAAAGATGAATAACTGTAAACTTAGCATTTGTTCCCTGATTATATTTTACAGGAAATAAGCAGCCTTTCTTTGTTTTACTTGAATTTCCTGGTTTACTGAAAATAAAAACCGTTATGACAGTGGTAGATGCAAGAAGTATCTACTGCAGTGTGTAAGTGTAAGGAATACACTGCACTCCATTGATGTATAATGGCAAAACATGCTGACTACATTGAACAATTTCTGGTACAAGGAAGTTACTGGAAATTGCTACAATTGTTCTGCCTGAGGGAGTTAATATGATGGTCTCAAAAGAATAACAGCTAATCAGTCTTCTACAATGTGAGAAGGAAAACATGTGCAAGGGACAGTAATAACATGAACAATAAACTTGTGACTCTATTATAAAAAAAAGCAAGTGAAAGGACTATTGCAGCTTTGCTTAAACAATAAAACAAGGTTACATAGAAACTAATATCGCTTATCTCTAAAAACTTTATTTCTGATATCAGATAAAAACTATCCTGTGATTTGTATTGACAATAACCTGTTGAATTGTGTTTTAAGATTTAAGATTGTATAGGTATTAAAATTATAATATATATTGGAATGTGGTTTAATGGAAATATTGATGTCAAGTAAGACAGAAAGATGTGAATAGGGATGGGGAAAGAGAAGGCCAGTGACTTGGGTCTTTTTGGGATGTTAAGCTGTAGATCATCTATAAATATGTAAAAGAAAGAAGAACTGAAATAAAAAAGTAATGTGAAAGAGAAGAGCTAGAAATAAAATTAAGAATTTGAAAGAGAAGAAATAGAAATAAAAAAGAATGAAAGTGAGAAAAGATTACAGAGTGAAAGTGAAGATAAAGAGAAAAGATTAAATATTGAAAGTGAGGTAGCATTTGCCCAGTTAGAAGCCAATGATAAAAGAAACAGAGAGCTTGGCTTAAATCAGCTGAAGATACAGGAGGATAGCTTAAAGGTAAGTGAGAGGGCAGCTAAGGAGTTTACCTGATGTAGAGAATTCTATTTTCTAAATACATGGAATTGACAGTAATAAAGGAACAATAAACTTGTGACTTTGTTATGAAAAGCACATGAAAGGACTATTGCGGCTTTGCTTAAACAAGGTTACATAGAAACTTTATTGCTTATCTCTAAGAACTCCATTTATGTTCTCTGATAAGAACTAAAAAATCCTGTGATCTGTATTGACACTAATCTGTTGAATTGTTTTAGGATATAAGACTGTAAAGGTATTAAAATTATTGGAATGTGGTTTCATGGAAATATTGATGTCAAGTAATCTTTTTCATCGTATTTGTTATATGTATATTTGACTGTTGATTTAATAAACTTGTTAAATTTATTGACCTTCTTACACATATTGATAACCATATGGAAAGACACTGGATGGATGTAGGCTCACTAAATTAAAGATGGATTTGTCTTCTCCTTTAGTAAGAAGTTTTCCACCTATGACCTGACCCACCACTCTGATTCCCACTACCATATATATTTCTATCCATGTGCGATCATAATACATTTTAATATGACATGTGAAGTATGAAAGATAGTTTTGAATTTTCTAGCTAAAACTATAATCCATGAAATACAATTTGCATTAAGAAACTTAGACTTTTGTCTTAAAGAGTGTGTTGAGTGTGTTGATTTTAAAGCAAATGCTGTGATCCATACATTAAAAAAAAATAACATTGAGACCCATACAATATAAGTTTAGAAGCATGTACTATTTTGTAGAAGTGTGCAGGGTGTCTTAAACTTATATGATCTTTAAATTACATTTAGAAAAAGATACTGCATCTTTGCAACTTTTATGCTGAAGTTAAACAAAATGCTTTATATTGTATTTTGTGGTGTACTTTTAGTTAGCACTAAAACCCAAAAAGAAAAACTTCCAAATAAAGCTTTTTATATACAGTCAATTAATATCTATATATGTTATAATAGAACAACATGACAAGAATAATAATGTACTGGCATAATTGTACAGTCTTGTTTTGGTCACTGTTTATAATAATTTTATAATTTTGTACTTTAGATCACTGTAGCATGATTAAAACTTGACAATAATTAGTAATAATAAAATGATAAACTGACCCAGAAAATTATAAACTATCTTGCTTGTCATTGTACAGAGTCATTGTGTGTTAAAGAGCAGTGTGCTTACCGATTTGTGATTATTTAATCCTGCACACACTGAGGCTGATCTCCTGTCTGTAAAGGAGAAGTAGACACAATAATAACTATTACATGTAACAGGGAGGTAACTATTCCAAAATATGGAAGTGTACAGAATAACATTTATTATAAATAAATATGGAGATTTTTTTAAAAGCCTTGGAAGACTAAAATAACAATAATTATAAATGAATAGGAAGAGTAACAGAACAATAACTAATAAAATTTAATTTAAAGGAGGTAAAAATAATAGAACAATAACTGATGAAATTTAATTTAAAGAAATAAATTGAATACTAAAATACACTTAAATACAAAGGACTTACAGGACAATAATTTTGAGAATGAATATGGATGAATAAAATAAATAAATTATTTAAATATTATAATAAAGATATGTGAGCAAGATCTGATAAGAACCAAATAATGTAAGTTACCGAACAAATAAAAAATATAAGCAGTATTTGACAAAAACTAGAATGTGGGTTATTAAGCTAATATATTTAATAGATACATATAATAAATATGAGAACGATCTGATAAGAACACGATGAACACAAGTTATTAAACTTACACAAATACAAACAAGGTCTGATGAGAAATAGATGAACATGAGTTGTTAAACTAATAAAAGAATAAGATCTAATAAGTACTATATGAATGTGAGTTACTAAGCTAATAGAAATATGCTAGTAATATAAATAATGATCTGACTGAGTTACTAACTGCATGACTGAGTTACTAACAGAAAAACTGTGAGTTACTAACTACATGAATGTGAGTTACTAAACTAATAGAAATATGAGAGAGAGCAAGATGTGTCAAGAACTAGATGATTGTGAGTTTTATTAATTTTATCTGAGTTACTAACTAGATGATTGTGACTTACTAACTAGATGATTGTGACTTACTAATGAGATGTTTGCAAGTTACTAAACTATTAGAGATATTTCAGTAGTTTCATACCACCAATGTTTCCAAACTCTAAAGCAAGGTTTGATGAGCTGTGTGTTTTCTCACTCAGAATTTTCCTAAAAGAAATAATTTATGGCTTTAAAACTGGCATGTAAATAATAAATAAAAAATGAAATTTAGTAGAGTTATTATTTCTCATAATTTTATATAAATCATATCACCATCATCATCTATCAAATATATGTGACCAACAATTAAATACACCTTACATTTATCTATTTCAAATATAAACATACCAATCAACTTGTTTAAACTACAATACAAAAATTTATTTTGCAGAATTTTGTGACACTTTCCCCTAATCTTTAATCTTTAAAAAACAATTTATCGGGGACAAAGTAAAGGCTTTAAGGTTAAAAAAAATTCCATTTCATAGAATGAATTTAACTCAGAGAATTTTACAATTACATATTTGAAAAAATTAAATAAATTAACAAACTTTGTTTTTGTCACTGACCAGAAAATGAATAAAGAAAACTTGAGAACTACAATGAATTCAAATTTATTTAACTAATTAATAAAATAAAATAGAGAAGTATTTAATATATAATATTTGTTTAATTCAATTTTCAACATAGTCTTTGCATATTAATAACGCAGATTTTTCAGAACGTACCATACTAACAGCGTATTTTCAACTCTCTAAGCACAGATCTTTTTAGCACAAGTTGATTCTATTAGTTTTTGATGATGCAATGATGAAGTTGCTTGAAAAAGATCCAGGATATTAAACAATTTTATTATAAGATAGTTATAATCTAACAATGTTGTTCTCCCTCCTCTGCAATAGACACAGACTATCCATACATGTTAAGATACTGCACAATGCTGAAATAACTAACTGGATTTTTAAGTCATGGCAGAAGAAAAAGTTTGGTGACAAAAGATAGATAAGAACAAAAAGCAGAATAAAACTTGACTTTCAGCCCAAACCTTTACAAGTGCATGTGCATGAGTGTGTGTGGCTGTTATGTGTGTGTGCTGGTGTGTATGTGGGTGCTATTTTTATGCAGTCCACTTTGAATAATGACATAATTAAAATAGTAGAACATTCATATCATTTTAAAACATAGTCTATTTTATATCTAGAAAGGTCATAAATAAATCATCAAAATCACTCCTTAAACATTTGAAAGTTATTAGTACTACACATTTTTACAGATATCATCCCACAATCTACAAACAAAGTACATTTAACAATTTTTTATCATTTAAATACAATTACCTTGCTTCCTCTACTTCTGCAAGTTCCTTTTCACGCAAACGGCGGATATTTTCAGTATGAGTTATCATCACTTCCATGGCTAATGACATACGTTTTTCCTGGTTCACAGAAATACAATTGCTAGCTAAATATATATATACTATACTCATTGTGTACAAATATAGATACTAATACTGCAGTAGTTTTATACAAGTTCTTTTCCTAAATATGCATTATTTTAAAGTTAATAAAAAAAATAGTGACTATAAGTGTTTTCTTGATGAACACAAAAATTTAGGAAAGCACATATCTCTATGAAAACATTTTCATGATTCACACAAAAAATATATGGACTAAACATATGCAATTTTTAATATAATCAAACCTGTGCAGATGTGAGCATAGTTCTTACATTCATTATGAATATTTTCAGATATATATATTCCTCAGATAGTCAATATATTATAAATAAAGAATTCACATTAAATAATGAAGAATATTATCCAAAAGCAAATGTAATCTTAATGAAGTTGCTGATCTGTAGAAATTATTGCAATCTGAGTTGCTAAAAATAATGTCCTCAGGATGAAAGTACTGTATTTATAGATAATATCTATAAACAGCATATTGATATCTTGATATAAGTATTGAATGACTACAGTTTACATTTTCTAGCTCTTAATGCCATCTATAAAGTACATGAAGAAAGCATATCTACAGCATAATATAAGTCTTGAATGGATACAATTTTACATCTTCAAGTTCTCAGGTACCATCATCTGATTAGGTAAACATTACATTAATTTAGGTCTTGTGTAATATTCATTGACTGAAAAACACATTATACTAATCTAGGATTTTGTGACACCCATTCACTGAATAACACAACAGAGTTATTAGTTTAAGGTTATATCTACCAAATGAGAAATTACAGTCCCTCAGTCTAAGTGACATTCAATAACTAACACATTACAGTGCTTAGGTCTAAGGTGATGTCCTAAGACTGAGTAACACATTACAGAGCCTAGAGGTCTAATGAGTCATACAATGACTAACATATTACATCATCTAGGTTTAAGAGGCATTCAATGACTGAGTAATACATTACATTGCCTAGGTTTAATGTAACATCCAATGACTAAGTAACACATTACATTGCCTAGGTTTAATTCAAAGGTGACATCCAATGACTGAGTAAAACATTACATTACCATAGATCTTAGGTGAGACCCTCTTATTGGGTAACATACTGCCTAGATCTTAGGTGACACCCAGTTATTGGGTAGTATAATACAATTTCTAGGTCTTATATGAAATCTACTGATTAACATATTATAGTGCCTAAATGCAAAATGAATCAGTAAATCATTACAGTGTCTTGATCTTAAATGTCATATGTATTAATGGAGTAACATGTTTGGATCTGTGTCATGTCCAGTGCTAAGGCAAAAAATTACATTATCTCATTCTGGAAATAAATAAGATATAAAGCAACAACATATGTTGTTGGGTCCATGATGACACATTCTAATGCTAGTTCAGCACATAAGATTACTACTCTATCAGGCTCTGAGAATAAATAATTTACAATCAGGATTTGCATTACAGTCCTAGTCTGATCTGATATGTTTAATGATAAAAAATATTATAGAGTTTGAATATGAAATGATAAATTCAGTGAATGGGGAAAATATGTCTGTGTTGCAACTGCAGTTCTAGGTTTTCAGTATGCTTTATCTTTCATTTCTAAATGGGGATAGTCAGTCTGCCATATTTTGCACTTCTAAATATAGATAGTTAATCTGCTATATTTTGCACTTCTAAATATAGATAGTTAATCTGCTATATTTTGCAGATCCAAATGTGGATAGTCAGTCTGCCATATTTTGCACTTCTAAATATAGATAGCTAATCTGCTATATTTTGCACTTCTAAATATAGATAGTTAATCTGCTATATTTTGCAGATCCAAATATGGATAGTCAGTCTGCCATATTTTGCACTTCTAAATATAGATAGTTAATCTGCTATATTTTGCACTTCTAAATATAGATAGTTAATCTGCTATATTTTGCAGGTCCAAATATGGATAGTCAGTCTACTATATTTTGCTATTCTAAATGTGGATAGTCAGATGCTATATGTTGCATTTCTAGGTACAGGATTTAAGTCTGCCATATTTTGCAGTTCTAGGGTCTACTATATTTTGCAATTCTAAATTCTGAATTGGGTATTCAGACTTTTATATGTCTGTTCTAGGTATGAGTAATCAGTCTGCAGTCACTATAAAGTTAAATAACTAAACACAAGTGTTAGCACTCCTGCCATCTCTATTCTTCACTTATAAGACAATTCATTCACTTCACTATGAGAGTGTGTCTCTATATTTCATGAATTCATTTAAGATGACAGCACTTGTTGACTCTAAACCCAATATCAGCACTCCAACCATCTCTATTCCTCAATTATAGCTGACAATTCAATCACTTTATTAAGACACAATTTGTTCACAGCTGACAATTCAATCACCAACTCATTGAATATGTCTTTAAAATAAGTCATCTGCAACATTTCTAACTCAGTCTACAGCATATGAAGGAGGTATATTCTAATTAAATTAATAATATCTTCAACAACATAAATCATGCAAAAGTCAATTAAGACAAAAGCATTTTAAAACAGATCTATATCATCCAATTTTAAATTATAGTGTTTTTTCATATTTAAAAGTTAAATCAGCTCAAAACTTAACATAACTTTAAAGAAGTCTAAATCATCCAGTAAAGATGACAGTACCATAAACTATATAATTTACTAAGTCTTTAAACAGAAAACTACATCTGCAAATTAATAGTGTCAGAAACTGGAATATCTCAATAGAATACTGTATTCACCACTTAACAGTCTCCTAATACAGATAATGGGTCTTTATACAGAATACTGCATCCACTTCTTAAATTATTAGTCTTGATATTGGATTTTTTTATAAGATAATAGGTAATATTTTATTAATTGAAGTGTCGTTAATTAATTAATTAATAGGTAAAACAGACAATAGTCAAAATATATTAATGGTGTCTTTGAAATAAAAACTGCAAAAGAAAACTGCATGTCAATTATGCTGCTAGTCTTTAAATACAACTGCATCAGCCAATTATGTTGCTAATCTTTAAACTATACAAAACTGCATCAGTCAATTATGTTGCTAGTCTTTAAACTATACAACTGCATCAGTCAATTATGTTGCTAGTCTTTAAACTATACAACTGCATCAGTCAATTATGTTGCTGGTCTTTAAACTATACAACTGCATCAACCAATTATGTTGCTAGTCTTTAAACTATACAACTGCATCAGTCAATTATGTTGCTAGTCTTTAAACTATACAACTACATCAGCCAATTATGTTATTAGTATCTTTAAATTAAAAAAAACTGCATTAGCCAGTTATGCTGATAGTGTCTATAAACTATACAATTGCATTACTCAGTTTTTTTTATAGTGTCCTTCAAATGTAAAAATGCATTAGCATATATTGATAGTGTCTTTAATAAACAACAACAAAAGCCAGCATCATCCATTTAAGTTGCTAGTGATGAAGTAATTATTACCCCATTTTGTCTTTATCAAGTGTCTTGGCTTTAGATCAATAATTTTTATTTTTCTCTTTCAACAAGACAAAAACTTCAACAAAAAAGAAAGAAATCCCATTCATTTTCCAGAATTTTGAATGATAATATAGAAACATGCTATGGACATAAAAAGAAGAATGTTTTTAAGATATGAAATATATGTTATAATAAAATGACCACTAGAAATAGGAATACCTGTTGAACAGCACCGAACACCTCTGCCCTACTGGAAACTCTAGCCACAGAATGTTCCAATATATCTAAGTGATGTTGGATTTTCATTATGACATCCTTCATGTTTTCATCAGTGCACAACCGATTTAATGTCTGTAAAACAGGGACATTAAACTTTATAACGTTATAATAATAATAATAATAATAATAATAATAATAATTTATGTGATGCAACACCACCCTAGTTATTGGTTATGATTACATGTATTATTATTAATAATCATCCATAACTAATTACAAGTGATGAGTGGGAGGATCTTAATTTATGTTATTAATAATTATCCAGCAGACATCACTCGTTTCTCTCACTTGGTGGAAATATGGGTCCTGTAAACATTTTCTCTCTTCCACAGCATTCAAGACCAACATTTACTATCGCACAATATTTCCGTAGGTGGGAAACTTTTTTCCAAAGAAGAAGATAAATCCATCTATAATCTATATTTAGTGAGTCTCTATCCACCCATTTTCTCTCCAATATGTGGTTATCAATATGTGTAAGAAGGTCAATAAATTTATTAAATCAACAATCAAATATACATATAACAAATACAATGAAAAGATTATTTGACATCAATATTTCCATGAAACCACATTTGAATAATTTCAATGTCTACATAATTTTATATCATAACACATAATTCAGCAGATTAGTGTCAATATAAATACATGTAACAGGATAATTCTTATCAGAGAACAGAAATAGGGTTAAGCGATAATACTTTGTACATAACCTTGTCTAGGCGATGCCACAAAAGTCTTTTGTGCACTTTTGAGGTGTCTCGATAGTCCATTGGATAGTGGAGGGGCAAAATGCCCCAGAAAGTTAACCTACCTGTGCTGTGTCAACAAACAATGAATGAAAGGCAGCCATTAGCTTAATGGTGAGTTAACTGACTGAGAGAGAATGGTCTTAGAAATATTTTGTGCATTTTGCTATTGATATGTTATACTTGTGTTTTACGTAGAGATGTATTATGTGAGAAGACTATTCATTTTAACAAATTGTGAACTATGATGCTTACATGACATTGTTTCTAGTGAACCTGCTCATAAAACTATTATGCTTTATTTATTATGTTGTGTGCATGTATCAAGCTAATAAATACTGTTGCAGGAAACTGTTATTGGAGATTTGAATGTAAGAAAGAATGGAGTTAAAGGAATAAACTGAAAAATTAGTATTTGTTCCCTGATTATATTTTTACAGGGAAAAAGCAGTTTTCCTTGTTTTATCAGAATCTCCTGGTTCACTGATTATAGATTGCTACAACCATGGTAGATGTGAGGGATGTCTGCCACAGTGTGTAAGTGTAAGGTATACTGTACTCCATTGATGTATGATGGCAAGTTATGCTAACTACATCGAGCAATTTCTGGTACAAGGAGGTTACTGGAAATTGCTACAATTGTTGTTCTGCTTGAGGGGGTTATTACGGCAGAGCACCAGATTAGCCTTGAGAGAATAGAAGTGACTCAATGTGAGGAGGGAAACATGGAACTGAACAATAACTTGTGTTTTTCTTACAAAAGCGTGCAAAAGCTATTGAGACAGCACCTAAACTAGGTTACACAGAAGCTATTATCGCCTATTTCTAATAACTCCATTTATGTTCTCTGATAAGAACTATCCAGTCATTTGTATTGACACTAATCTATGAATTGTGTTAGGATATAAGAATGTATAGTTATTAAAATTATTTGAATGTGGTTTTGTGGAAATATTGATGTCAAGTTATCTTTTTCATTGAAATTGTTATATATATATATATGATTGTTGATTTTATAAAATTATTGTTAAATTTATTGACATTCTTACACATATTAATAAACTTATGTTGGAGAAGAAAGTGGATGGATGGGGGCTCACTAAAAATACAGATTAAAGAGGATTTGTCTTCTCCTTTAGTAAGAAGTTTTCCACCTATGGAAATATGTGTGATGTTAAATGTTTGTCTTTAATGTTGTGGAAAAAGAGAAAATGTTAACAGCGCCTGTATATCTGCCAAGTGAGAGAGATGAGTGATGTCTGCTGGAGAATTATTAATAACATAAATTAAGATTCTCGTCACTTGTAATTAGTTATGATGATTAATTAATTAATAATAATCATAACTACTGGAATAATGCATTCTTTTCTGTCATTTTCTTATGTGATTTGTGTATGTGTGCATAATTTATTCTCTTTGTTTGTCTCTCTTTCTCTCTCTCTCCTCATGTCCTCCCTTTTCATTTTCCTCTTTCATCTTTTCCTATCAAACATTCTTCATTTCATCCTTCCTATCTATTTCTCTTTTTCATTTTGTTTCTCTCCTCCTATTTTACTTTAAGCAACATATTCTAAAAACTGACAAAAGCTAGTATTTTATAAATAAATATATATATATATATGAGTGTGGTTCAAGATTCACCTGTAATATTATATGTCAAATGAAATAAATAAATAAATAGAGAGAAAAAAGTTATACTTCTACAGCATCTCTCAAGCCCAGAAGCTCCTTTTCAATGTTCTGTTCAGCTATGTCTCGAGATCGCTCTTGGATTCCAAGGCGCTTCTCAAGAGTGAGACGATCTGTCTTAAATGCCAATGCCAGAGAAGTGAACCTGCTCTGAAATGAAAATATGCTAAAGTTTATTTACAATACCTCCACTTTATAGCTGATCTCTCCATTAATCCATCATTCATTATTTTTTCATGTTAATTTGTATTCAGATCATTAGAAATACATGTATTTTCAACCCACCCACACATATACACACAAAAAAGACATCTCATCTGATACTGATATATACATGTATTGTTGTTTTCTTAAAAATAAAATTTATATATGACAGTCTAAACTTTTATTTATTGCACAAAAGTATGTTTTCTTTTCCTTTATATTCCATTTATCAGTGGGTTCAAAGTGTAGTTTTCTTTCTTTTAAATAAATATTACTTAAAATGCCCTATTTTAAAAATTACATAACCTAAGACACATCTGACAGACTATTTATTATAATATAACTCTGAAAGCAAAACAAAGAAACATCTGGCATCTTTAATAAATGCAAAGTAATAAGAGAGTGTTTGGTATCTTCAATAAACAGTTACATTATAAAGAGAATATTTGGTTTCTTTATAACATATTGTTCAAAATTAGTGCTTAAAAATACATGTATATATTTCTTAAATAAAATAAAACTTTAAGAATCTTTTACATTTGTTTATACTGTAACTTAGTGAGAATATTAGATTATCTACACTATGACTTAATATAAAGTGAGCATATATCTGCACTATGATATAGTGAGCAATTCTTGTTTTAATAGTAGCCCATCAGTTTAAAAGAATATTAAAATGTAGCATAATGGCATATATGAAATAGTCTAAATCATAATATCTGACATCATAATACAATATGATATAAACTAAGACAACAATGATATTTATAAATATATTTGCTTGAAGGACAAGCTCAAAGAGAATATTTAAACAGATTATTTAACAGATTTGTGACAGGAAATGTTAATTCAAGAAGCATAGTTAACATTTATCTATAGATAAATTCACATATTTAAACTGAATAATGTAAGTGAAAATGAAGTAGAATATATATAGTGTAATCCAATACATAATTTCATAGGTTTATTACTCTTTCAGCTATAGGTGAATAATCAATTCCAACTTAGAGATCAGAAAGAAAAGAGAGAAACACAAAGCTTATTATGGTACTATGTGAGTAGCAAATAATTTGAGAAATATTATGAAGAGGAACACTGCCTTAGTGAGGTAAGTATGTAGTTTTACTACTGAGATATTTCAGCAACTTATATAATTTATGATTTTGTCAGTTGTAGGTTCATAAAATGCCTAGAGAAGGAAATGTTAGAATAGTTATAACATTTATTTTAAGTGGTAGATACAACACTGAAAATGTTTTTGGATAGGCATATGATGATTAAAATATAGAATCATATACAAAGAAAGATAAAAGCCTATATTCTGGATCAGAAATATAATTAGAAATTTTGACCTGTATGTAAACAAATAAATAAAAATGAATTTGATGGGCAGATTTTGTAAGAGTTAGCTTATCCTATCTAGGCCAGTTTTTCTGGGAGTTACCTTATTCTATATTGGTCTTTGCAGGAGATTTTATTATGATTTTTAAAATTACTGAAGGTTGGCAGCCTTTCGACAAGTGCTCTTACTCTAGACTGGCCTTCTAGAAGTGGTCTTACTCTAGACTGACTTTTTTAAGCATCCTTACTCTAGACTGGTTTTTCTAGTAATGTCCTGTCCTAGACTGGCTTTCTAGAAGTATATTCCAGACATTCTAGAAGTGTTTTTACTCAGACTGGCCTTTCTCCAGACTGGTTTTTTAGGAGTGTCCTTACTCCAGACTAGTTTTACTATAAGTGTCCTTACTCCAGACTGGTTTCTTTAGTAGTATTCTTAGTCTAGAGTGGTTTCTCTAGAACTGATCTTACTCCAGACTGGTTTTTCTAGGAGTGTCACTCCAGACTGGTTTCTCTAGTAGTATTCTTAGTCTAGAGTGGTTTCTCTAGAACTGATCTTACTCCAGACTGGTTTTTCTAGAAGTATCCTTACTCCAGACCATTTTTTCTAGCAGAATGATCTTTCTGGATGATTTTACTCTAGATTGGCCTTTCTAAAGGTGTCCTTTCTCTAGACTAGCCTTTCTAGAGGTGTCCTTTCTCTACACTGGCATTTCTGGGTGACCTTAGACTTGCCTATCTTGGTGATATTAGACTGGCCTTTCTGGGCAATTTTACTCTAGTCTGGCTTTTCTAGAGGTGAAATTTCTCTAGAATGGCCTTTCTGGGTGGTTTTATTCTAGACCAACCTTTTTTAGAAGTATTCTTACTCTATACTGCTTTTCTATGAATATCCTTACTCAATACTGGCCTTTCCAAGTGATTTTACTCTAGTCTGGCTTTTCTTATAAGGCTGATCTTTCTAGGAGTGTTCTAACTCTAGTCCAGGACTGTCCTTAGTTTCAGTGAGATTCCTTATCTTACTTTGTTTTGTAGGACTGTTCTTACTTTTAAGTTGACTTTTACAGGATACTGTTTTACTCTAGTTTGAAAAACTTTCTATTGTTGTCACTACTATAGGATGACCTTTCCAAGAATAGTGTACTGCCTTTTTCTTTCCAATACACTTATTAATTATCTAACTGGATTTGTTTTCTTGCAATATTTACCTCTAGTTCTTTTTCTGGAAGCTCATCAATTCTGCAAAAGAAACAAGATTTTTAACTGTGAGTATAACCTGGCTAGAGGATATTACATTATAAGTATAATTTAGCAAGAAGTTATTAAACTATGTTGTCAAGATTTTAAACTTTGAGTATAAAATTGGTAAGTTATTAAGCCATAAGATGGCAAGAAGATATTAAATGATAAGTTTAAAGTGACAAGAATTTATTAAGCTCTTATATTAATTTAGCAAGATATTAAATTAAAAACTATCAAAATCATTATCTTTAATATAACAGCTCAGATGAAATTGATAGATTGAAATATGGAATAAACACTTACAGAAAGATAAATAAATAAATTCTTATAAGTATATCTGATAATGATTGTTTAAGGCACCTAGGATTTACATTCAATTTTATGATTATTCCTGAAAAATATTCTGAGAGTTTTGGAAATTTAGACCACATACAGCATAATGAAGCAAAAATATATAATTATCACAGACTTGACAATTTACACATAGTTTAATATCTTCTTATCAGTTTAATCTTTTAATTTAATATTTTGCAAAATTATGCTTAGGGGAGTGTCCTTACTCTAGATTGGTCTTTCTAGGAGTGATCTTACTCTAGAATGGTCTTTGTGTAAGTGTTCTTATTTTAAACTCACTAAGAATAAGTTCTTATTCTAGACTGGCCTAAGAGCATTCTTATTTTAGGCTGGCCTTTCTGGGATTGTCCTTATCCTAAATGAATGTCTTAACTCTAGACTGTTCTTTCTGGGTGTCCTTATCCTAATTGAATGTCTTAACTCTGGACTGTTCTTTCTGGGTGTCCTTATCCTAAATGAATGTCTTAACTCTAGACTGTTCTCTCTGGGTGTCCTTATCCTAAATGAATGTCTTAACTCAAATACTGTTCTTTTTGAGTGTCCTTATCCTAAATGAATGTCTAAACTCTAGACTGTTCTTTTTGAGTGTCCTTATCCTAAATGAATGTAGACTGTTTTTTCTGGGTGTCTAAATGAATGTCTTAACTCTAGACTGTTCTTTCTGGGTGTTCTTATCCTAAATTGGATTTTGTAAAAAGTCTTTACTCCTTCTGCAAGTGTCCTTATCTTTATCAGGATAATATAATGCACCACAAAACATTGCATACTTATCCTGGTTTTTCTTTGCCAAATGATGCCTCTGATAAGAATTATTAATAAAATCTTGCTTATTTGTAATCATGTGGTATGATGAGAAATATTTGTATGAGCAAAGTAAAGGTACATTCTTATTTGCTATTTTAATATTTACTTCATTTCATAGGATTAGGATCGATAGCATTTTTAGAAATGTCTTCAAAGAATATGGTACATTTCTGTCAAATCCTTGGTAAAACCATTAGAATTCTTCATTTGTTTCAAATTATTAAATTTATTTTATTTTGATCAGTTATACACTATTAAAAAGATACTAAAGAGGTTAAAATTAGATTAAAAGTATGAGGGTCTAAACACAATCGGGGGAACAACAGTATTCTTAAGTCCTTGCCTGAGACAAACACTTAGAACCACAGAAAAAAGGAGTGAATAAGAAACATTTAAAAGTTGCTGTGTGTAACATTTCTGGGGCACCCTTCACTCACTATGATTATTATTTATTAATTAACAACATATAACTAATTACAAGTGATCAAGAATCTTAATTTATAGTTATTAATAATTTTCCCACATGAGCAACATGTCTCACTTAATATAATATAACCTCTCTATCTCATAACAAACTACAGGAAGTATTACAAGGAGGTTCTCAGATAATAAATGTCATTTTAAGCCATAGTTCTGAGATGTATTTAACCTTCCCTAGCTGTCTTGTGCTGGACACCTCAGACACACAGCTCGCAATGTAGCCTAAAGGGGTGCCTTGGTTCCAGAGCGAAACTCAACCTAAACCATTGATTTATAATTTATTCCTCTGTCCCAAATCTCCTCAACACACCCAATCGGTGTGGTAATCTGCCACCAGCTAGCCAGTCTATGGATGTGAGTTGGGAGCTAGTGTCAGATTATATACCAATGGTTTTTTTTTGGATGGGACCTATATGATTTATTCTGTTCATTTGTTTGTTTGCATGTCAGTACATATGGAAGTAAGCATCTAAGACTGAATCTAAAGAAAGAGTGTGCAACATCGTAATGTATATATATATAGCTCTAGGACTAACCCAAAGTAATGATTGGGAGGTCCAGCTAAATCAGGGGTCTCCAAACTTTTCAGCCCGAGGGCCGCATTAACTATCAAACAGCAGTTTGGGGGCTGACTACACACTTGGGGTCCAAATAAAAAAGAATCAAAACATGGATGTTGTTTTTAATTATTTATTTAATATTATTTTATTCAGTTATTATTTAATAACACATTGATATACTACACATGAACACCTGTATTAGTGGGAATGGTGAAATTGTTTCCTGGATGCTAAAATAGCAGACATTTCTGGCTTTAGATTTGATGTCCCTAACATCAACAGTGACCTGAGATTATCATCGGACAAGTTTGTTCTCAAATTGTTCTTCACGTATTTTCATTCTTGAAAATGTTTGTTCACACAGATATGTTGTTCCAAAGATCGAAAGGTATCTTGATGCAAAGGTTTTGACATTAGGAAAGTCTTCCTTGGGCAAAAACTGGTAAAAAAAAACACACCAGTCCTTCTCTGAACTTGTCCCTCAGGAGGTCCTTTGCTTGCAGACCTAAGATCAGTGTAACAACAACAGCTCCTCTAAATATAGTAAATATACCCTCGGCATGGATGCCCACTATAACACCAAAGTCGATTTAGCCGAGCCACCCAATTCCCTCCCCCAAAAAATCCCTCCTCCTCAGCATGAAATCGGCGCAAGCCGGAAGCGCTCCCCATATTCAACAATAACCTCAAAAGTCTAGGTTTTGCCCATCGAGTCTTCACCGAAAGCGTGTTTAGCATGTTATAGGTCTCTGACCGGGGTTTTGGGGAGCCTGAAGGAAAGCTCAATGCAGACGTTAGTTCTTTCAAGTCTGCCATTTCATTTCACTTAAGAATCATAGAATGACACTAACAGCTCACACACACACACACACACACACACACACCAAAAAAATAAAAAATAATAATAAAAAATAAAAGCACACTTGTGGAAAAGGAACACATATGCGCACCAAAATGAAACTTGGCATAACAGTTCAAGAAGGAAGTCTTTAGCGCTAAGGTGACTGAAGTATGAATTATCTCAGTGAGCGCTCCATGTGGCCAGTCCTGGGATTTGGGATAGCAACTCGTATACCTAGTGGCGAGCAATTAAAGCCAGGATTTCAATCTAAAAACATAACTGAGTACATTCTGCTTTGTCAATGTTTTAAATGATATATCAGGTGAAGTTAAAATCTAGAACTGAAAACTAGAAATATTTAAAGTAACAATTTTTTTTTAAAATATGAGTGAGAAAACCGGGAAAAGGAATACAAATTATAAATGTGAATTAAGAGAGGACAGAAATTACGTTGAGTGATGAGCAATGTTCCCTTTTTAAGCTGCGCGGCCGCATAGCTATCTCACATTCGCCGCACAGTCACCGCGAAGCAAATTTTGATAAGGATAAATTCGAATAGATGCGCTGCAACCGGAATTATACATTTTTTATACCATATACCTCTATGTGACTTCAGATATATTTCTGTCTTCTATATTTTACGTAGAATTACTGATTTACATACTTATCGATACATACCGGAACAAGCTAGCCTCGTTCTCATCCTCCGCCGCCATTCAAATAAAGTTCGAGACGTAGTGAATGTGTGTAACGAAAATAAATCGAATATCGTCTTATTTATTATAAGTGTAACGTCTAATTATTTTTAATAATCCTTTAACCGTTATGTCTAAATGTCATTAAGCGAACCGTCAGCTTCATCGCTTGCTAAGAAAAAGTGTAGATAAAATTTTAAAACGGATTGGCTCAATGAATTTGTGCATGCAGCACTACCAGATTCGTCGTCAGGTAGGACCGTCAAACTGGGTGCCATTGATGCTCTCGGTGGCGTCTTTGGCAAGGGTGAGAGAAGTGGAGCCTCGAGAATTCTCTCGCACTCGTTGAGTGCGGCCTCAGTTTCAGTTGGTATGTTGATTTTTTTTGTAAAGTCTTAATCAGTTTGTACGATTTTGTTTTTAATTTCTCTTTCCCGTCTGAGTGTTCGCTGTTCTTTTATTCTTTTTTCTTCTTGTCTGTTTTTTTTTTCCCGTTATGGTTGTCGTCTGTATATTATTTATTACCTTCTTTGACAGTGGTTATGTTCGGCTCTTTCTTAACTCCGGGATAATGGTCGGAGTTTGTGTAAAAGACAATATTTCTTTTCTTCTTTAAAAGTCTGGATGGAGTTGACTTTTGTTGGTAGTGGTATTTTCCATGTGATGGTTGTTTGAGCTACGTTGTCTGTCGTTGGTGGTTTTCTTGACGTTGAGAAGTGATTCTGGAGAAGTTTATGTAGTAGCGTGGTATGTTCAATTGCTATAAACAATTAAATCTAAGTGGGTCTTCTCCCTTCGTACTTTTAAAGAGGGGCCAAATTAGGTCCAAGAAGGTTTTGTCAAGTTTTTTGTTGCCCGACTTGAGTAAAAGTTGAAGGGTATTACTTCTATTACATCAATGGACTTTTTTTTCTCTCCAGAACAAAGTGTAATCATTAGTATCGTGCTCTTCTTCCTCTTTGTCCTGTACTTCTTGCACTGATATGGGTGGTTAGGGTGATTATTTGGTGACTCTCTTGTCCATGGTTTTAATCTCGGTTAGGCCGCTAGATTAAAAAATCTGGAGAGAAGGTAAGGTGCGTCTTTTCACAGTGAGTGAGCGAGCTGGCGTGCCGCTTGAGCTCAATTAGCTTGTGCTGAATTGCTACTCATGTAAAACAGTAACGAAGCAAACCATAATCGCAAGATTTTATTAAATTCTTATTGTTATTTCTTAACCAATCATCTACTGATTTAGTTTATCAGTTAATCAAACGTAATTGAATGATAGGTGTTCCATAAAGTGATAACTTGCAATGTCTGTCGTGATTGTTACAGTTTGTGGTTCAATATACGCGCCAAGGAGATAAAGGCCTGAGGAACATAATTACTAAATATATGTGTACAGTGTGATCGATATAACATCCGTACATGCGGTTAAGACAGCGAAACTTATCAATAAGCATATTATATCATCCATACTGAAATTCTAGATGTATTCTTCCCCATAAAAGATGACATGAAAGTGCTTATTCATGAATAAAAATGCTCTAAGCACTTTATAATATTAGCAAACAAGTTATGCAATACACAATAAAATTTAAATTATTATAACATATAACACCAGAAACAATGCACACATAATAAATATGTCTAGTAACAAAGTACAAAAATAAACATTATACACACGTTATAACATAAACATAACTATAACGTTCAACAGGTCTGAAATATAAAATAAATAAACACCAAAAAAATAAAAATATGAAAGGCTAAAAAAATTAAATGTGAAAGATGTCAAGTGACTATGTCTGAATTCTGGTGAGGCATAAAGTTATCGTTTTATCAAAAATAAAATTATCATTATAACTGAGAAATATGTGTCATTGAAGGGGAGATATAGCTGAGATAAAGTAGTTGAGGGATCACGTAGGTAATATAAAACTAACAGTAAATTGATCTTAGCAGTAATATGTTTTCATTTTAGCATAATGTAATTTGGGAGAAAAGTTGCAACCTTCAAGTTTGTCAGCGACATTAATGATAGTAACATTTTAATTCCCATTTCTGCAAGGAAAAAAACAGCAGTGGCCTTGTTCAGTTTTGAACACAGAGTGTGTCATTAGGTGTGATAATAAGGTAATACTGACATGACAGGTGGAGAGGTTCCCACCTTAACCTTATCTGTTGGCCTGTGTTTTAAGTATCCTGTCTTCAACGGCAATGTTTACACAGTATCAGTGAGTCTGTCTGCAAAATAAGCACTGGAAGCTTAATTACATTTTCATTATTTACTAGTGACAAAGACCTAACTATAACTCTTTTATTCAAATATAAGTGAATAGTTCCCATCAACATTGTCAAGAAATGTTTCTGATGTTACTAGGTTTGGAAGGATGAGTAATAAGTTAAAAATATTACAATGAAGTCATGTTTTATTGCTTCTAAAAGTGTTTCTAAATTGTCACCTCTCTCTTAATCAAAGAATATCGAAGACAATGCCATAAAATTTAATGAGTGATTCGAAAACTTGGTGCTATTTTTTATAGGTCTCTCTTCATCAGTACACAAACAGATCCTCGTTAGTATTTCTAGAAAAGCTTAAATGGAGCTGAGATGATTAATCACTATTTACATTTTTCACAGCTGAAGCGACAAAACTCCTGGTGTCTTCACTGGTGCTCTTTCGATTTTACTTTTACAACTCTCTTTGGACTACAACTGTGTCATCATTGGTGTTCCTTCCATCTGAATTTTACAACTCTCTTTTCTTTGGTCTACAACTGTGTCATCATTGGTGTTCTTTCCATCTGAATTTTACAACTCTCTTTTCTTTGGTCTACAATTGTGTCATCATTGGTGTTCCTTCCATCTGAATTTACAACTCTCTTTGGTCTACAACTGTGTCATCATTGGTGTTCTTTCCATCTGAATTTTACAACTCTCTTTGGTCTACAATTGTGTCATCATTGGTGTTCCTTCCATCTGAATTTACAACTCTCTTTGGTCTACAACTGTGTCATCATTGGTGTTCTTTCCATCTGAATTTTACAAATCTCTTTGGTCTACAACTGTGTCATCATTGGTGTTCTTTCCATTAACTCTCTTTTCTTTGGTCTACAACTGTGTCATCATTGGTGTTCTCTCCATCTGAATTTTACAACTCTCTTTTCTTTGGTCTACAATTGTATTTTCGAGATATTCGAAGTTCTGCAGCTAGGATTATTAGGCCACCAAGAACCAATATCACTCCAAGCTTCCACAATCTTCAATGACTATCAGTTCACACATCCAAATACAAGAGAAAGTTATTCTTTTAGCATGATGCTCAGTCTGGTTCCAGTTGTAAGTATCTGTCTGATTTCACAAATGCATAAACTATGTTAGAAGCTTGGGCTCGTCATCAAATACACTCCCTTTCAACAAAACGAAAGCAAAGTATAGGATGTGTGGTGAACAATCTTTGCTTATTAGAGTCGTCATCAATCTGCAATGTGCTGCTTTTGAGCAGAGACACTAAAAGATCAAAATTATTTTCAATATGGCTGTCAGAGCATCTCATGACAACTATTTTATCACCAAGCATATGACAGTATATTGCCAGCTTCTACTGACCTCAGTTTCCCAACTGTTAATATTTCTTTCTACAAATATTTTACCTTTGTAACATGTGGTTGAGTGAATGAGACTATAGATTTATGTGTCACGCGTCACATTTATTCTATTCTCTCCTTAGACAATAAATACGATCACACAACGAGGTGATTATTCACACACCATACAAATCGATAGACATAAAGTACAGCTAAACTCCAGTCACGCCTGCTTAGACTGGTACAAACAAAAAGGTATACTGAGACCACTTAAGAGCTGTTAGAACATTTGGAAGGCCGACTTTGTGCTATATGACTTCGCTACAAAATGTGCTAGTATGGACACTGTAAATGTCACTACTGTGACAATGTTGTTCCATTCCCTTACATAACCAACATTGTTTCGTGACTACTTTGTTACAATCAAAACTATTAACTTTCCTATATACCAGTGCTGTTACCATTGCAACATTCAGTGACTTTGCTTTTTTATTTTTTGAGTATGCAGTGCTTCACTTTGCTTTGTTAGCTCTGCATTACACTACAAGCAATACATTTTGCTACTTATCAGTAATGCACTTCCTAATCTAGTACATTTTGTGCATTAAATTTGCCTATCCCTATTTCTAGACTTAATTGTTATATAAATTGTTAAATTGTGGAAGTGAACCGACCTTGGGTACTCCTTATGACGGTACTTTTGTGAGTGTCAGTGTTGGAGTAAACAATTCGAGTTTAGAATATGCTAGAAAATGCTGATGCAATCCAAACCAGTTCCAACTGGATGAGTAGTTTATTATCCATGGTTACGATTTACAAGAACGAGACCAGCCAATGGGCTGAGATCAAAGGTTTACCTACTGTAAAGAAATCTATTGTCTAATCACTTGAATTTGGAGTGGCAAGAAGTCTGGTCATGAAAGGCAGCCATTAGCTTAATGGTAAGTTAATTGACTGATTTAGAGAGAATGGACTTAGAAATATTTCATGCATTTTGCTACTGATATTTTATATTTGTGTTTTACATAGAGAAGACTATCATTTCTACAATTTTTTGAACTAAGATGCTCATATATAGTATGCTAAACACTTGACATTGTTTCTAGTAAAAGCGCTTGTAAAATTGATATGTTGTATTTATTATGCTGTGTGCATGTATTGGGCTAATAAATACTGTTGCAGGAAACTAAGTTGAGACTTGAATGTAAGAGAGTGGGAATAGAGTTAAAGATAAATAAATTGAAAACGTGTTTGTTCCCTGATTATATTTTATAGGGAATAAGCAGCCTTTCCTTGTTTTATCTGAATCTCCTGGCTTACTGATTATAAACTGCTATGACCATGAAGTATCTACCATAGTGTGTATGTATAAGGAATACAGTGCATTTCGTTGATGTATGGTGGCAAAGTATGCTGACTACATCAAGCAATTTCTGGTACAAGGAAGTTACTGGAAATTGCAACAATTGTTGTTCTGCTTGAGGGAGCTAATAGGTCAGAGTGCCAAATGGCCTTGAGAGAATAGCAGCGAATCAGTGTTCTACAGGGTGGAGTTGACAGTACTAATGTGAACAATAAACATGTGACTTTGTTATGAAAAGCATGAGAAAAGACTATTAGGGCTTTGCCTATACAAGGTTATGCAGAAACTGTTATCACTTATCTCTAATAACTCCATTTATGATCTCTGATAAGAAATATCCTGTGATTTGTATTGACACTAATCTGTTGAATTGTGTTTTAGGATATAAAACTGTTTAGGTATTAAAATTATTCGATTGTGGTTTTGTGGACATATTGATGTCAAGTAAATCTTTTTCACTGTAATTGTTATATGTATTTGGTTTAATTGTTTGGAATGTTGGTTTAATAAATTTATTGTTAAATTTATTGATCTTCTTACACATATAGATAATCATATGTTGGAAAGATAGCGGATGGATGGGGGGGGGGCTTGCTAAATATAGATTACAGACGGATTTGTCTTCTCCTTTAGTAAGAGGTTTTCCTCCAAAGGAAATATTGTGTGAAGGTAAATGTTTGTCTTTAATGTTGTGGAAGAGAGGAAACGTTTACAGCGCCGCATATCTACCAAGTGAGAGAAATAAGTGATGACTGCTGGTGAATTATTAATAAGATAAATTAAGTTTCTCATCACTTGTAATTAGTTATAGATGATTAATTAATAATAATAATAATAACCATTAACTAGGTGGCGTTGGTGTCACATCTTGTTACATTGAAAGATACTCTGTATTTCCAGTTATTACGTGCGACATTCTCTTGAAGCAGGTTGCTAATGACAGTATGGTCTTGTGTATTGTGTCACTTGTTTGTACGTGGGACATTATTCCTTCAGAACGGGATATCTGCATTTACATTATAATATTATTATTATATATACCAAATGAATGTGTTGATATTTTAGATAGTACTGTATCTTTTGTGAGTATCTTTTGCAGGTTTCCTTTGTTTCTGCGAGTGTGGACGATTTAGTTTATATCTGGGCAGCTTTGTTATGTATTTGTTATTGTTGATACAAATTTATTTTTCTTGGTGTTATATTTGGTATGAGTGTATGTGTTAGGTTTTCTCCTTTAGTTAGTCGTATGGTTGGCTACAATTACTCATGCGCATGCACTCCCATTTTCTCATACGTTAACCCCACATACATTTACTGGCATGCATTATAAGGACATCATATGAACGGACTCCCATTCTGTCATAAGGTAACCTTACTTGCATTTATTTGCATGAGTTACAATTATATCATACGCATCTGTCCTAAGATAATCCTACATGCATTTATTTACGTGCTGAGATTACATCATACGCATGGACTCCCATTTTGTCATAAAGTAATTTTACAATAACATCGTGTAGCTAAATAAAATTAAATATATTTTCTCTTAGCATAAACAAAGAGAGATTCATAAAATTATATAACTGTACTGCATACTGAGATAATAACATAATTTATTTGCTAAGTATAGACAAATTAATACAAAAAAATTACTAGATATTATATTGAAAAATAATTCCTATACAAAAGATTCCACTAGTCAGATAACAGTGGTACTGTTTGCAAAATTTGTATAATACGCAATGTTAAAATGACTGAAATAATAGATTGAATAAATAATTTACAATAAGTTAAAAAGAAAACAATGTATTTTCACGATCTGGAAAAATAGATTGAAAATTACAACAATAAAAGAATATAAAATACTTGCTTTTGCCTAATGTTGAGTAAATATTTTAAAATATCATTTCAGCTTATGTCAAGAATAGTAAGTATATTTTTCCTCTTATTATGTCCAGCTTAATTATGTTAAAAGTAGTAAGATATATCTATACATCCCTTTTTAGAATTATGTCGAGTAGTAAGATATCTGTACATTCCGTTTTAGAATTATATCAAAAGTAAGATATATCTATACGTCCATATTTAGAATTACGTCGAGTGGTAAGATATATCTATACATCCCTTTCTAGAATTATGTCGAGTAGTAAGATATATCTATCCCTTTCTAGAATTATGTGGAGTAGTAAGCTATATCTATGCATCCCTTTCTAGAATTATGTCAAAAGTAGTAAGATATATCTATATATATCCGTTCTTATTATATCTAGTACAATTACGTCTAAAGTAGAAAGGTACATATATTACGACTAGCACAGTTAGGTCTAGAGTAAGAAGATATATCTCTATACGTCCTCTCCTATTACGACTAGCACAGTTAAGTCTAGAGTAAGAAGATATATCTCTATACGTCCCCTCCTATTACGACTAGCACAGTTAGGTCTAGAGTAAGAAGATATATCTCTATACGTCCCCTCTTAGAATTATGTCGAGTAGAAAAATAGATCTCTCTGTCCTCTTATCATATTTTGCACAATTATATCAATTAGGATATATTTATTTATACGTCCCCACTAGGTATGTCTAGTGCAATTGTGTCAAGAGTATTAAGCAATATTTATACGTTCCCTCATTATGCCTACCGCAATTATTTCAAGAGTAGTAAGCAAAATCTATACTTTCCCTTTCATTATGTCTAGCACAATTATGTCAAGAGTAGTAAGCACTATCTATACTTTCCCTTTCATTATGTCTAGCACAATTACGTCAAGAGTAGCAAGCACTATCTATACTTTCCCTTTTATTATGTCGAGCACAATTGTATCAAGAGTAGCAAGCACTATTTTACACGTTCCCTCTATGTTTATGTCTAACACAATTATGCTTAAAATATTAAGATATATCTACACTTCCCCTCTTACAATTATAGGTCAAGTAGTAAGATATATCTAAACGTGCCCTCTGAGAAATATAGTTGGTGATACGCAATTTAATCTAGCGGGCACTAAGCACGCGCATACATGAACCTAAGAGCCCGTTTGTGGAGGTGTGAGCATTTGGAAATATTTCTAGTAACAGCGACTATATATTATGTAATAATATCAGGAAAATTAAGTAACTAGTCAGTACATGTGCAGAATGTCAAAATAGTGGTCAGTTATAGCTAGCCTTGTTCATTTTGCACATTGTTTCAAGTACTTTTCAGTCACACACACACCCTCTTTACTTCTTCCTAAAGAAAATCTTCCTTTCAAACCAGATCTCTACTACTAATATTAAGGCATGAGTACTCACATTTTATCATAATCCAGTAGTCCGACAGGAATGAGTGCTGTTTTGATAAGACTGTACAGTCGTACAACAACCTGTGTACTGATTAGTGTGTATATGAGATAAAGATTAGTGTGCTGTATGTTTTATGCATGGAAATGACCAGTGTGCTATGTATGCATATATGGACATTATCACTGTACTGTTTACATGGAAAAGGTTCTCTTTCGCAAAGATATTAAGACTTTAGAAACCGATTAATACTTTAGCACTAGAAATTTTACATTTGGTTTCTGAGTATACTCAAAAGACCCGCATAAAAGTGTAATGCTGAATATTATCTGTGTCACAATTGTTATAAAAATCAAACTAACAATATTTTTGTAGTATAAAACATTTTTTAAATGAAGAGTGAAGTGATGGGTTTGCACAGCGTGAAGATAGTTGGTTTGAAATTATCACAGTTTGTTCTACTTGGTAACTTCGCACACACGGAAAGTTATGTCAGTTCTAATTGGCAACTGTCTATAAAGGGAAGACTTCCTTTCTTCTAGTAGAATGTTCCAGTAAAATCTCGAGATGAAATAAAACAAGCCTATCACTTAAGGTGAAAGGTAAATCAAGAACTCTCCGCTCTACACATGCAGACTTCCTGTTTTGTTAAATTTTTAAATTATATAAAGGAGCTGGTTTTATTTCTCCCTATTGCCAAGTACTCTAAGAGTGAATATTAGTCACTTGTATTAGAATGCATTTTAAGTGCTACTTGTGTTAGAGAGCATATTTAATGATACTTGTTTTAGTACAAGCAGTAACCCTACCACCACTAAAGAGTAATGTGAAGATTATATATCATACTTATCAAAACAAGGAATTTTTTTTTCTTGTTGTACTGTTTAAAGTCTGTCTCTAAATAAGTGTGACTAAGTGAGCCATCTGCAAATCTATAAGTCTAGTGTACGATAAATTACATCAACTATGGCCCTGACTAGCACCTAAAGATGAGAGATGTTACGTCATCATGCACCGTCACATTCACTCAACTAAAAATATTCAAAGACTCGAATTAATAAAAATATAACAGTTCTCAGTGAACTTTTCAATAATTCTATAAATAAATATCTATTTTTTTTTTACAAAAATACTAAAATCCCATATAAATTTATGTATGTATTAACGTAACTTTACCAACCGAATAATATTTTCGTAAATCTACTTGAGAAAGATTTGTTAGTTCGAAAATGATGGCACACACATTTAACATTTATGAATCCATTCAGGAACGATTCAGAAATTCTACTGGACAGACTTACATCAACAAAAAGCTGGCGAAATAGACTTCTATCTTAAAAACATTTGGGGTATATATAAGGTGCAATAAAATACAAAAATAAGGTAAGATTCAAATGTGAAGTTTAAAAATATCTACAAATGATTATGACGCTCAAATAAGTACTCCAAATATATTATAACAGTTAGTTACGGAAAAGATAATATAAAATAATACAAGAAAATAATAACTGTCTGTTATAGGAAAGTATGCCTTAGAGCAAACTCATCATTTTAATAGCAACTGATAAACTAATCAAATGACTGATGAAAAAAGTTATATTAATTAATAAGAAATATAATCAGCTTGTCTGGATTTTGTTTGGATTAAAGAAAATGAAATGACAATTTTGAGAAAGAGTGAAAAAAATGTCCATTTGAGTACCTAAGCGTATGGTGTAGACAATGAGATCATCATTCACTCTATAAACACTAAAGCAACCGTGTATAAGGAAATGGTGTACATTCTGGTGATAGTAGTTGCAGTAGTGACTTGCAGCAGTGACGCATATTACATGGCAGTGATAGTAACTTGCAAGCAGTGACACAGGTTACATGGCAGTGATAGTGACTTGCATGAAGTGACACAGGTTACATGGCAGTGACTAATGACAGATTATAAAGAGACCTTTTTTTGGTGGTCACGTAGGTGTGCTTGATTACGAATTAAAGACAGAAAGAAAAAAGTAAGTGTGGTAAGGCAGAAAATATATGTACCGATAAGAAATGCTTGATAAGACTGGAATGAGAGAAAGAAAGCAGATTGAGAGAGAACGATACGATAATAAGTATACATGCGTGTGTGTGTGTGTGTGTGTGTGTGTGTGTGTGTTAATGTCGAGTTAAAGACGGAAAGAGATAAGGTGGTAGGGGGAGAGAGAAAGAATAAGACAAGAAGCACGTGTTTATTTATGACTCTGAAAGACAGGAAAATAGAGCGGTTGCAACACGGCAAAAAACTAAGGGGAGAGAGAGGAGAAGAAGAAATACATGTTTTATCCGAGTTCAAGACGAGGAAGAATTCTACTAACAAGAATGGCGTTTGTGTTAAGTAGATAAGTTGCGTGTGGACAGACGACCAAATACAACCGGCTTTTTCTTAGCATCAAAAGTTATTACCTCTTCTGTTTGAATTCTTTGTTAATTCTTTCAGACTGCTCGCGCACTTCATCCATATCCCACAGTTCCACAATAGTGTGCAGTTTCGCATAAAACATGGATCATGGAGAGATATAGAGTGCCATGGATAGGCAATATAATAAAATTATCCGATCACTCATCTACCTCCAGCACTTGTTAACTGTTATCGACATTTGTGAGTAACGGCTATCTCAATGCGACAGCGACGCGCACACTGCTGTTAAAAATCTGAAACTTTCGCAGCGACCCTGATAACAAAAACACGACTACATGTTCAATGAGCCGCTTTGGATTGTGACGGCAAAAAGTAACGGGTGGTATTCAATCCGACTGATTGTTAAAATAAACACACAAATACATACATATGCATGCAATCACTTACACGCGCTCAAATGCATGTATTGATAGATAGATGATAGATAGATAGATAGACAGACAGACAGACAGACAAACAGATAGACAGATAGATAGATAACTATCCAGCATATTTCATATTATAATGACAAACGGGTTACATTTTTCTTACAAACATAGATGTTCATAATTTTATAATAAGATTTCTACAAAACGTGAAGTGCAAGTAACAATAGTTGACAATCATGACGTGTAAGGCGTGTGTATTGTAAGGAAATGAATACTGCTGACTAAAATCGTAGGGGCAAATAAAATAGTTGACAATCATGACGTGTAAGGCGTGTATTGTAAGGAAATGAATACTGCTGACTAAAATCGTAGGGGCAAATAAAATAGCAAAATAGTTCCAAACTACTCTGAGTATTGTAAAGGGTATTAAAGAGTATTGTTGTGGCAAAATAATCAAAAATAAAAGGGAAATTACTGAAAAGAATTTGTACATATCTGATTAATGAAGAGGCGATTTAAAAATTGAAAAGGTAAACTAATAAAACATAGATTTACATAATTAACGTATTTGTAATTAAATAAAACTCTAAACTTCTGTTTTTATTTTTAAAGGTAGATTTGTCTAAATAATGTAAAGACAATAAAATAAAGGTATGTGAAACAAAGGGGCGCGGATTTAACTGGTTAAGTATAGAGGAATAAAACACATTGCAATCTAAAATATTAAACAACACCATGTATTGGTCAATGAGAAAAAAAGATACTATAAGCTTATATATCAATACGTTCTTATTTGATATATGTCATTACAGCTTAACATTTCAATTGTAAATGGCAGCAAGATTATAGCTGTACTGTTCTATGCAAATGGAACACCATGTCCTTTACTGACAGCAAACTGGGAACACAGTCATGTAAAGGGTTTTACATGTTTTACCTTATAAATGAAGTACCTTGGAAATGGTAATAAATTTGGAGCTTTATTTTACCATTATAAATGCCTTGCCTTGTTTTATAATGGCAATAAATGTACAGCTATAGTTTACTATTATAAATGGCCTCCAATGTGTTATAACGGCATTAAATATGAAGCTATAGTTCCCCATTGTAAATGGGCCTGCTTGTTTTTATTTGCAGTAAAGAGAGAGACAGAGTTAATTATATAAAGGGAGTGTCTTATTTTTAAATGCTAGCAAACTGAAAGCGATTATTTACCATGTAATAGAAATATTTTCTTGGACAATGATAGCAAATCTAGGGTTATAATCTATAATGTAAATGAAGTACCTTGCTTTATAATGGTGGCAAATCTAGGGCTATAATCTATAATGTAAACACAGTACCTTGCTTTAAAATGGTAGCCCATTTTAAAAATATTTTATTATATAAAGACGTATCATATTTCATAATGGTAGCACATTTTTGCTCTATATTTATTATATAAAGACGTATCTTGTTTCATAATGGGAGCAAAATTGAGCTATAGTTTAATCACAAAACTGAAGTATTACGTTTCACAATAGCAGCAATTTTTAAGAATACAGCTTATTATGGACACAGTGTCTTGTAACAACTACAGGCATAAAAGAATTTTATAGACAAAGGGATTCTTTCTCTATGGTACACTAAATTGGTTTTGTTTTATAAACAAATGTTTGAAGTGAAAGTTGCCAATAAAGTCAGTTTTCAAACTATACAAGAAATTATATGAATGATCACGAGCAATTACATAAGTAAATAAGTATAATACATTAAATAGTTAACAAATTAGTAATACCTCAAAGAAACAATTATATAAGTAAGTAATATATTGAATAGTTAACAGAGTTAGTAATATCTCAAACAAACAATTATATAAGTAAGTAATATATTGAATAGTTAACAGAGTTAGTAATATCTCAAACAAACAATTATATAAGTAAGTAATATATTGAATAGTTAACAGAGTTAGTAATATCTCAAACAAACAATTATATAAGTAAGTATTATATTAAATAGTTACAGAGTTAGTAATATCTCAAACAAACAATAATATAAATGTAAAGTTGTTTGAATTTTCAATCCATTGCAAATCCATTTCTTTATTTTAATATGCTATATGGAATCGAATAGTGAGATATTTTATTTATACTTTATTGAAACAAATGCTAGAATTAATATTTTATTTATATTATTATCATTATTTCCTAGAAACAAACACTACGATTACTGTCTATTTTACACACACAAACATACATACACACAGACGCACACGCACGCAATGCCGGACCTTCTGACAGCATATGCTGACATTATTATATTAATGTATTGGTAATACAAGCTCAAATTGCTATTACACAAACATATAGGAAAGGACGCGAAAATTATTTAATATTGGAAGAGGAAGAAAACTGTATTCATCATTACAAACTCTGCATGGTCAACATATCAGCAGTTCTAAAATAATTGTATTGATATAACTAAGTCGACATGTCGCAAAATGAGCACACGTACTGATTACGGCTTAAGTTTCTATCAAGCTGGAGCGACGTCTATGTTTACTTCATAGCTATAATTCAAATAAATAAACGAGCATGCCAACCATGTGAACACATTACCAAAGAAAGTGCATTCTATGTAAACAAATGTAGCACATATTTAAATAACGAAAATGGTAATAGACAGTCTTTGTACACGCACATATAACAACATCCAAATATTGCAAAATTATGAAAATATATAATAGAAGAGTGTGTTAACGCAAATGATATACACCTAAATATATCTTAGTGATGGTAATTTTGAAAGGTGTTAAGATACACACAACATCCAAATACAACTATTTGCATATAAACATATTAAATTATGAAAGCTGGTGATATTTTGTAAAGAAAATGTTATATTGAATAATAAAAGTGAGACTATTTAATAATTGATATTTATGTCTGTCTGTTTCCAGTGCACTTAGAATTACACAAAAGTGGCAATGAGGAAGTAACGGCTGGCGTCGTTGCTAACTAGATAGAAACGTGCCGTAATCAAAGTATGTTCTTGTCCTACTTTAAACTGACAGTTTACACCAGCAGAACAAATACCGATCATACATTTAGACACGAAATTGCAAACAGTAAGTGTAGAATATTAGTAATTACATTACTATCTGTTAGATGCATATATGAAGACTATCTGTGTTTATGTGTGTGTGCGTGCATGTATATATAAATATATATGTATGCTTGAGTGTATGACTGTGTGTGTGTGTAAACAAAGTGATTAATACGATAAATGAATACCAATATGATAGACCACTACCTGTCATTTTCTACAATAATTGTTAATATTAATATACATGTACATATATTGGATAATTGTTAATATTAATATGCATGTACATATATTGGTGTGTAATACAAGCATGCGTTTATCTCCCTTAAAAAGAAAAACGCACATGCACACACCGACACACGCGCTTGCGAGAACGTGTTGGGCAAATACGGCGCACAAGCACATTCAGTGAGATAAAAAGTTTTCATGCAGAGAAATCTTGTACACGTATCTTTGCACTCCATATGAAGTCAAGCATAGATAGCAGATAGCTTTAATAACATATTCCTGAACCCTAGAGGCAAAATGTATACACCATCTAACTTCTGAAACGCTAAAGACAGAATTGGGGTACCATAGATATCTTTAAAACATCTCTAAATGCTATAGACAGAATTAAGGCAGCATAGAGAAATGAAGAAACACATCTGGAACCCTTTAGGCAGAGAGGCATCATATTCATAATCAACTTTTAAAAAACATCTCCAAATGCCATATGTATAATTAAGACATTATAGACAACTCTCTTTTAAAAAAAAATCTTTGAACGCCATAGACAGAATTAAGAAAACACAGACAAAACTATATCTAGATGCCATAGGCAGAATTAGGGCACAATAGACAATTTTAAAAACTTTATCCCTACACTTCAAAGAGAAAATGAGGGAATAATAGACAACTTTTAAAACCGATCTCTAATTCCATACAAAGAGCTAGGTTTTCATGGAAAACTTTTAAAACATATCTCTACACTCTATAGACAGAATCAGGACTTCATAGACAACATTTAAAACTCATATCAACACAACAGTGAGGGCTTCGTAGACAATATTTAAAACATATCTTACTGGCAAAGTAAACGCTTCATAGACAACCTTTTAAATATAACAGAATGATAGCTTCGAAGAGACGGAAATTTAAAATAAATCTCTACACTCCACAGACAGAATGAGAGCTTCATAGACACTTATAAAACATATCTATACACCCAGTGGAAGAAAAGAAGCACGATAAATACTTTCAACTTACTTATATCTCTTTATCAACTTGAGTTGGAAAAAATAAAAGTAACAAAGACTTTTTTTGTAGTTTTAAACACATGCATCTCTGAACCCCATGGATAACAAACAAAAGATACATATTATATACGTGTATGCCTGTTGTGACAGAAATGATGCTGTATATATAAGCAAATACCTACTGATAATTAATTATAATGGTACAACTATTATAAGTTATTTGTATAAACGTTTTTGTTTTGGGAGCAGTGAAAAGCGGCTGAGTGTTTAGCAATAAAGAATTACTTTCTTGTGTAGCAGAGACATATGCTCCTAATAAATGCAAGAAAAGTAAGTGGTTTACGATGTTTGCTTTTTTCTGAAAAAAAAGAATTTATATTTCTTGGTTTAAAAATAAGTCTGCACAGGGCATAGAGGCCCAAATAGTACTGTTTAAAGTTACAACTGTTGCCTTGAAAAATAGCTCCAGTTTTTGCTCATCAGAGTGGATATTAGATCCTCCTTTCAACACTGTTGGTAGAAGTCACTAGAACTTGTGACGTCGTGGGATGTCTAGATATGTTTATAAAATGTGGGCTCCACCCTCCAGACTGATGTGCATCTACAGGATACTCAAAACGATTTTCTGACAAAGTAAACTACTCCATCATCATCCTGTAATCTTTCCTATCCCAGTTCTTCTATTTTTATCATCTTAAAACATCCAAATAGTGGCGCAATTTGTCACCAGGCTGCGAAACCAAAAAATAGCTGGAAAACAGCCATCATCTTAACTAATCAAATAAATTTGGAAGAAACTACACCAGAGACACTTGACTAAGACAGAGACTTGCGAAAAGTTAAAATGTCAATACAGTGTGGCTTCGTTGCCACTTTCTGTGGCATTACCCACCCCATCACAAAGTGGTGCAAAGTGTATAACATATAACCCTTGCCGAGTTTACATAACGTCACCCCTGTCCAACCACTTCTACACTGATACTCTTGCACCATTTGTCTGACGTCACACTTACCCGTTTATGATGATAAAACTGAAGTCAGAACTTATCATATATTGTTATTCAGTCAGAAATGAAAGGGCCAACCTTTTCTTTATTTGTATAGTTTTTGCTTAAATCATTGCCGTTATCAGTATTTGGCAACTGTTATGCATCTGTACAAAACATAAGTTCAGTACTCTTAATTATTTCTGTGTAATATATCTCAAACATCTAATTTTAATAATTCCCAATTAAAATTTATGACTTTATAGTCAGTTACCTCCGGTAAATCTTTGATTTATGAATTAGATGGTAAAAATCTCTGTTTCCTAATTTCTTAATTATCCCACAGGTAAAATATCTTATTTCTGTATTCTTAATTATTCCCTGTAAATTATTACTCCTCTATAACTAATTATCCACGGGCGAAATGTACAAAGATTTGTTTAATTTTAATCACCCATGTAAAATCTGACTCCTCTCTACCTAATTATCCATGTCTATAATGTACAACGGTTTGCCTAATTTTAATCATACATACAAATTCTTACTCCTCTATATATCCACGGCTATAATGTACAACGATTTATCTAATTTTAATCATCCACGTAAAATCTCTTACTTCTGATTCATTCCCATATAAAAAAATTTATTTGTCTCATTTCAACATTCCTGTGTAAAATCTCTGACACTAATTATCTCTGAGTTAAATCTAGGAAAACTGGAGCTTTTTCAACCCAAGCAACCGTTCCCTGGTTCAGGATTGTCAGCGTGTGCCCAATTTGTTTAACACTTAGAAGCTCTGATTAATTTATGAGGCGTTAGTAAAAATCTCCAATTTTAAAAACTAGTTTTATATTTTTAATTATCCCCGGGTAAAACCTCTGATTTCTGTACTCTTAATTATCAGATGAAATATTCTTAATTATTTCCAGAAAAACCTTAGATTTCTGTATTATTAATTATTAGATAAAATCATGTCGTGGAATGTTATTTCCTATTTCTCTAAGCAGTGATGCCATTATTTACAGAATCCAACAAACTATTTTATTCAAATTTCCCAGTTTGACTTCATTTCTACTCAGAGGCAAATCAGCCACAGAAAATATATTGGGATACAATATACAATCACGGGTGCAGCTGAGGGTTGAAGAGCTATCACGTTTAGATCATTTGAAAAGTTCAAACTTGAAATCAAGAATACATTTTTAATTATCGCCGGGTAAAACTTCTTATATCAATATTTTCATTTCTGTCTTAATTATTTTTGGCAAAATTTCTGACTTTAAAAGAACTAAAATGATTCTTTTATTCAACTCCGGATCATTTACGTAGCGTTTAAGTAGCTGTACATTAATATATCTATTTCGTTAGTGTGGTTAAATTGTCTCTTGCATTATGTTTAGCTAAATTAGCTCTTTCGTTAAGTACAGTTAAATTTGTCTCCATCGTGTATACTTAATACTATATTTCTAGTTTTACTCCATTTCTTTTGGTAATAATGTTTTATTTAAAAAAAATCTGCTACAGATGACGTTGTATTTGTAATATGATAGAATGCTATATTTTGTCTATACATTTCTAATGGTGCTATTACCGCTTGGATGTGCTTTAGAAGTATCAATATTTTTGTTCTGATAGCGTACATTTTCTTCATGTATGCATTTCTACTGGTGTTATTACATGTAGTTACCCGGGTATTCATGTCAATAATTTTGTTTTGAAAACATAATGTCCATGAATTTGCTTTGGATGCATTATTTAACATTTCAACAAACTTTCATTAATTATTACACATTTGACCATTTTAATAAATGAGCTCACCCATCTTTGTCAATTTTTGTTTCGTCTGTAAAAAGCATGTCCAATGACTTCAAGAAGGAATCGGGAATGCTGGGAGTGATCGATTCTACAGTATCGGAGAACTGTTTCACTGTTTCGATGTTTGCCAACTGTGATGTCCCCATTTCCTCATCTGATAAGTCAGAAGTCTCAGGGGCAGGCTCATAATTATGGAGTCTGTGTTTCTCTACATCTGCCTCTGGGTGCTGGTGCACTTCTTGTGCCCTCTCGCCTTGTTCTGATAATTCTGGCAATTTCATGCTCTTCATCTGCTCTCGCTTCTTGGCAAGATTACTCTGAATATAATTTAAAAGAATTAATAATATGTGAATTAAATAATTGGTAAAAGTAATAATAATAACAATAATAATAACTGTGATATAATACTCTCAAACAATGCAAGTAGCTGGTAGAAATATGTAGTAGTAGTAGAGAGAGAGTGTGTGTGTGTGAGAGAGAGAGAGAGAGAGAGGGGAAAGAGGAGTAGTGGCACCATCTATGGTGTCCATCCCTAGCTGGGTTTCCTTCCTCTTTTCTGGAAGCCCTCCATAAGTGATGCTTAGAAAACACGGCCAAATGAGGATAATTTTAACGAGTCTGCACACGTGAGCTAGTTTTACATCATTCTGACACTATATAAATACAATAACAACCTCAAAATGCTCTATTTTTCTACAAGTGGCATATTGGGTATCAACATACCTAGCTTGATTAGATAAAATGTCACTATCTGTAAGTCTAAGAAAACGTAGTAACTGTTACTTTGACAGCGCTCCTGTTTTTCGTATGCTATCTAATTTCACCACATACTCTGGTAAGAGCAAAACTACTCTATATTCCTTCATTGATAAAACTAAAGTCTGTTCGTTTATTTGTCTGCTGTAAAACCTAAGAATTATCATTTTAATAGGAAGCTTTTAGAATTATGCTCAGAAGCTTGAACTGGAATTTTAGACTCCGAAAACGCAAACGATCGCGAGTTTTTAACTGAAGAAATACAACTCAAGAAGTATGTATTTCATTTCGCGCAGTGGTATCCCCTTTGTAAGGGGATAACTTTGTAAGGTCTGCTAACGTTCAGCGCAAAAAGGCGACTGCCAGACATTTCTCCGCATTCTGGCCATAGAACAAAATGTTTATGGAAGTGAAGGGGAGAGGTGTTGAATGGCGGATGTGGCTTTCTAATATTTTAGTATAGTTAAGCTTACTTAGCTCTTAGGTTAGTTTACTTAACGGCTGATACTGTGATAGCCGGACATTTCGCACGTGGACTTTAAAGATTATAACAACCTTGTTAAATTACTTACTTAAAATGCTCTACGTTGTAAAAATTATTTTCTTTCAAACTGTCACAAACAACCATGTTAATATTAATTAATTAACATGCTGTACATTTGCACAATTATTTCATTTCAAACTGTCATAAACAACCATGCTAATATTAATTAATTAACATGCTGTACATTTGCAACAAATATTTCACTTCAAACTGTCACAATCAACCATTTTAATATTAATTAATTAACATTTTTTACATTTGCAGCAATTATTTCATTTCAAACTGTCACAAACAACCATGTTAATATTAATTCATTAACATGCTTTACATGGTAACAATTATTTAATTTCAAATTGTCTTAAGCTACCACGTTAATATTAATTAGTTAACATGCTGTACAGTATAACAATTATTTCATCTCAAACTGTCAAAAGTAAACATGCTACATTACATATTCAACATGATATTTATTGTAACACGTTCTGTCATCTAAGATTGGTACTAACAATCTTGTTATATTTTAAATAATCTTACGAGCACACTTTCACCTCAGGTTGTCACAGTTCAAAAGTATTACTTTACTTAAACAACATTATGTAAGTTGTATTATTTTCTTCATCTAAATCACCAAAGAAAGTAAGCATGCATGCATATATTAAATAAACCTTAACACATTTAACAGTGCATTAACATTTAAGTACAGTGCTATCCAAAACACGATCATAAAAATTTGACAAAGAAGTGAATTACATTACTTAGTTATTACATTAGCCGACTTGCCCTATACATTACACATTTAACGAAGACTTATACAAACAAAAATATTACATTACAAAACAGACATGCTGACCTTAAACATTCTTTGTCGAGCCCAACTATTCTTGTTAATACAACCTAAATATTAACATACTTTTAGTCTAGGACTGACAAAGACTATATTAAGTTACTAAGTACACGCTATTCAGCATGCATGCTATTCGTTCAGGATTAACAAAAAACATTAAATAACTGAAACAAGAACATACTATACATAACTTCTCAAGGTTAAATTAAACTCTTTCAATATTTTTTAAAAAAATATTCACATGAGTACGTACCAATGCGTTCCTCTTGTCACATGATCTCGGAATATTAACACTGGCTTAATAAAGTTGTACATTTTTAACCTTCAAATACATGAAATAGGAAACTTTCTGCCTATTTCTCTCCCAATTTTGATCACGCATGATGAATTAAAGCGAACGGGTTTTACTGCTCTCTATCCCGAACACACCTTTTGCCTATAGGATATCTTCTGCCTGCATACTATGTTTGAATGGTAGGGCCCAGCGGCAAGCTAATACTTTAACTTGTAACCGCAGTCTGACCGTCTTAAAAAAGGATGTTACATAAATGTTGGTTCAAAAGTTCTAAGCACCCAGTACAGGTTTCAACACACTGACAGAAGCGATACAGCAGCTTCCCTCGTTATATACTGTTATTAAGAACAGAGATTCTGCTTTCACTACTATTGCATGTACATATTGCTATTGGCAAACTCTGCCTTCATTACTAATACACTTGTCACATACTGCTATTGGCAATTTCTGCCTTCATTCCTACTGTACGTCACATACTACTGTGACTATCAGATTCGGCCGTCATTCCTACTTTATGTGTCACATACTGCTATTGGCAGAATCTACTACTTTTACATGCTATTGCTGGGGCTAAAACATTTTGTCTCCACCACTAGCATACATGCCGCTATTGTTATGACTGACATATTCTACTTTTACTACTTTTAAACTTGTCACAAATGCTATGATTGACATATTCTACTTTTATTACTATGGCATGAGTCTCATACTGCTATGACTGATACACAATCTGTCTTCATTACTAGCGAAGGTGTCACACACTGCTATGGTTTTTGTATTCATCATTAATATACATGTTGTAAATTGCCATTACATGTTCGGGATAAAAAAATATTCAAACACAGCAGGACTTTTAAAAATGAAACAAATATAAAGATACAAAGCGTTGTTACAAAACACAACAGAGGAACTTCTCGTAATGAAATAAATATAACGCTACAAAGAACTGTGACAAACAGAACATCAATATCTCAAAGTGAAATAAATACAAAGATACAAAAAAAAAGCACAGTGGCAATGCACAACAAAAATTTCTTAAAGGGAAATAAATATGAAGATACAAAACACTATGACAAGACACAACGGAAACTTATAAAAGTGGAACTAATATAAAGATACAAAACACTGCGTCAAGAAAACAAAATCATCTAAAACTGAAACAAATACAGATATAAAGCACTGTGACAAGACACAAATACAGATATAAAGCAATGTGACAAGACACAATACAGATATAAAGACTGTGACAAGACACAAACACAGATATAAAACACTGTGACAAGACACAAATACAGATATAAAGCACTGTGACAAGACACAAATACAGATATAAAGCACTGTGACAAGACACAAATACAGATATAAAGCACTGCGACAAGACACAAATACAGATATAAAGCACTATGACCAGTCACAAATATATAAAGCAGTGCGACAAGACACAAATACAGATATAACGCACTGTGACAAGACACAAATACAGATATAACGCACTGTGACAAGACACAACAGGAACTTTTAAAAGTAGAACAGTACAAAGATATAAATGCAATAACACAAATCGACATTAACAGGAAGTGCTGAAGCAAAACAAAAATACTGTAAAAGATTACAAATAGAAAGTAATTGTTACAGATTACTGACTTCTAGCTGACAACAGAGGAGCATACATAGACTCAGATTAAACGATTACAAACAGTAAAATTAGAAAAAGCAAATACTTCAGACGAGTTGGCGAGGGCGGGGCAGAAAAAAAGATTGATTCATTTAGAACTTTTATCAGGAAGTCGGAACACACCACTCTACAGACAGGCTAGACGCAGTAAAGGTTAGGGTGATCACTTAATGAGGGCCAACCCGCACACTCAAAAGACTGAACAAGCGGCAATACATAGAAAGATTCTTAACAACAACATACGCATAGTAAGTGCCATTCTTTTCGGGAAACGTTCCATATACAAAAACACAAAACACAACAGCCCTCGTTAGTGCACGTTAAACTCCGTGAGTGTCTCTTATTACAGGACACCAACTCTGTGTTTGTTTTCTCATAACAGCGATACGCTCGCTAACTCCATCTTTGCCTCACTGTAGCAGGATGCTGTACTGTTATACTCTGATTATGGAAATATGCTACAGGCCTAGTCTGTATGCCTCTGCCGCGTTAGTTTACCATACCGATCTGGTTCTATATTCCATATATGTTTGTCAATGCAGCAAGTACGCTAAACTCCGTGTGCCTTCCACTACAGCAGTACGCTATACTCGCGTGTTTCTTACTACAGCAATATGCAATACACTGTGTGTCTATCACTACAGTGTTTTCAGTATGCTAAAACTGTGTTTGAATCTCACTATAGCATTACGCAATATTTCGTTATGTCTCACTACAGCAGAACGCTATACTCCCGTGTGTCTCTCACTATAGCGTACTGGTATACGCTGTGTGTATTTCACTACATCGTGTTGGTACGCTAAACTATGTCTCTCACTACAGCAGTACGCTGTGTGTCTCTCACTACATTATTACGCTAAACTCCATGTGTCTCTCATTACAGCGGAAAGTTGTGTGCCTCTCACTACAGCATAAGCTATAATCTGTTTGCCTTGTTGCAGCAGTTGTCTGTCTCTCACTGCAGAGGTCCTCTATATTCAGTTTGTAAAAATCTGGAATATTTCAGGGTTCTGTGACAGCCCTACCTGGAATACTGGAATTGTTTCAATCGAAATCAAAACTCAAAAAGAAAATACAAAACTCCTCAGTAAAAAAAAAAATGTCCCTGTTTAAAATTTAGAAAATTTAAAATTTTTAAATTTTGATTATTTACCTGTCGCAGAATGGCTTGTAAACTTTATGAATACAGTTCACTACCGCAGCTTGGTTAGCATCTTTATGATTATTTATTTCCTCTAGCTTGGCTAGTGAACTTTATAATTATTTACCTGTTATATTTTAGCTGGTTGTTCTTATGACTATTTACCTGTCCTAGTTTGGTCAGTAATCTTTATGATTATGACAATCTTTGTGGTTATTTGTATCTGATTACATGGCCAGATGGGTCTAATGAGTGAACAATGTAATTATTTATATTTGCCTAGCTTAGCTAGTTATCTTTATGATTGTTTACCTCTCGTAACTTGGTGAGTCTAATGAGTGAGCAATGTGATTATTTACCTGTCGTAGACTGGCTAGTAATCTTATGGTTAGTATTCTTTATGATTATTTACCGTCGTAGACTGGCTAGTAATCTTATGGTTAGTATTCTTTATGATTATTTACCGTCGTAGACTGGCTAGTAATCTTATGGTTAGTATTCTTTATGATTATTTACCGTCGTAGACTGGCTAGTAATCTTATGGTTAGTATTCTTTATGATTATTTACCGTCGTAATTTCATTAGTAATCTTCATGATTATTTCTCTCTCATAACTGGCCAGAGTGAAAACTGATTATTTACCTGTCGTAGCTTGGCAAGACATGTCCAAAGAGTGAATAATGTGATTATTCACCTTTTGCAGTTTGGCCAGTCGGTCTAAATAAGTTAGCAATAATATATTTTACCGATCTCGGTTTGGCTAGTCGGTCTAAATAAATGAACAATGTTATATTTCACCGATTATTGATCAGTCGGTCTAAGTAAGTGAACAATGTTATATTTTACCTGTCTTAGTTTGGACAGTCGGTCTAAGTAAGTGAACATTGTTATGTTTTACCTGTCTTAGCCTTCAATCTATCTAAATGAATAAACAATGTTTTATTTTCCCTCTCATAGCTAAACCAGTAAATCTAAATAAGTGAACAATGTTATATTTTACCGGTGTTAGCTTGAAATGTCGGTCTAAATATGTGAAAATTATATAGTGTACCTGTTGTAGCTTGCCAGTCGGTCTAAACATGTGAAAATTATATAGTATACCTGTTGTAGCTTGCCAGTCGGTGTAAACATCTGAAAATTATATAGTATACCTGTTGTAGCTTGCCAATCTGTCTAAGTGTGTGAAAATGTTATATAGATTACCTATTGTAGCTTTCCAATCGGTCTAAGTGTGTGAAATGATATAGTTTGTACCCGTTGTAGATTGCCAGTCGGTCTAAAGATATGAAAATGATATAGATTACCTGTTGTAGCATGCCAGTTGATCTAAAGATGTGAAAATGATATAGTTTGTACCTGTTGTAGATTGCCAGTCGGTCTAAAGATGTGAAGAGTATTATATTTTACCTGTCGTAATTTATCGAGTCTGGAAGGTGAAGTCGATTCAGGTGAAACATGGGCCTCACGAGCAGTACGCGGAGATTCAGGTACCTGCCAATAAAAAGTCGTATATATATGGAGAGGGAAAAAATTAATAACTTCATAATAATTGCAATATGCTGGGAAAATATTTACTTTAACAGCCCCTTAACAAATTCCATTACTGAAATGCTGGAAATATCCTACTTTAATATCACGTTGAATAAATGTTACTTTTGACTACGACTGTGTAGAAGAGAGTAGGTCAAGGCGACTTTTATTTTCTAAGCGTTTCTATATTTAATAAAGTGATTGTTGTCTTTAAGCTTTAAGAGATATTGAATTAATATTCTACAGAATCCACTGGATGCTAGCACTGAAGACTGAAGACTGCTGAAAGAGCATCTGGCAAAAACTCGTGTTTATCATTTGATGATGATGATGATGATTATTATTATGGTAGCTTCCGGTATGTGCCGACGTCGCTGTCTGGAACAAGGTGCGCCACTGAGGGGGGTGGATAGACAGTGGAGTGGAGCATTGTTGAAAGAAAAGTGATGATTGTGGATGGGAGTGGAGGAAATAACTCTGGCTGCTTGTAATTTAAGTTTGAGTCATGCCGCCCAAAGACTGTACTTCCGTTTTTCAGAGTGGATGGTAGCTGTTGGAGCCTATCTGGATCGCGTTGGCGTTGTTGTCCCGCGTTTGTCTTGTTATTTGAGGTCTGATTCTTGTCCTTTTTATTTAAAATTAACTTTATATCCCTTTTTTCCTCTCCCTTAATTCCACTGGACCATTTTATATTTATTTTATCTCTAATAGTTATGATTTTCGGTTTATATTTGGATTTGTTGTAATTTTGCTGTGTGTTTTTTTTCATTTGAATAGTTAATTTTAGTGGTCCTCCCAATCAGTACTTTTGAGGAAGCCCTGCACGTGATCATTGTAGGGCAAAGATGAAATGTACAAAAAGTACAGACCTCCTGGATGCAAGGTTGTAGGGGTGAAAAATATTTATCATTTATTCTGAGACCTTGTATAGTGCTGTTTTTCACTGGTACCTGCAGAAATGTTGCCTTTCGAATAGTTACCTGTAAAAATGTTGCTTTTCGAATAGTTACCTGTAAAAATGTTGCCTCTTGAATAGTTACCTTTCAAATAGTTACCTGCAGAAATGTTGCCTTTCGAATGTTGATGTAGAAAAGTTGTCTTCCACATAGTTACCTGTAGAAGTGTTGCCTTTCACATGGTTATCTAAAGTTATTTTATAATTCACTCGAAGATTAAGTAGTCAAACTATCAGTCACACAGACCATTTAGCCATTCCATCATTTGCATAAATACCATGAAGCAAGTATTTCGCTCACGCATAGACCATGTAACTCTTCTGTGTTCATTGACATAAACAATGTGTTGCTTTATTCTATGACACATCCATCGTGTAACTCTTCTGTGTTCATTGACATAAAAACTTTTGCTATATTCCATTATGTAACTCTTCTGTGTTCATTGACATAAACACTGTGTTGCTATATTCTATGATACATCCATTATGTAACTCTTCTGTGTTCATTGACATAAACACTGTGTTGCTATATTCTATGATACATCCATTATGTAACTCTTCTGTGTTCATTGACATAAACACTGTGTTGCTATATTCTATGATACATCCATTATGTAACTCTTCTGTGTTCATTGACATAAACACTGTGTTGCTATATTCTATGATACATCCATTATGTAACTCTTCTGTGTTCATTGACATAAACACCGTGTTGCTATATTCTATGATACATCCATTATGTAGCTGAAATGATTAGCAATAAGGCTATGCATAGAAACATCCTACAATATTACCATTCAGTGGCATTTATTGCACATTAATCTATTCAATGCTATTCACAACTAGACTGTCGGTCTATTCAGTTCATTCACAAGACCACTAATCCATGTAGTGCCATTCATTGTTACACTCCTTTCCCGACAATACCATTGATCCAATTAATATTCAATGTTATACTGTTAATCCCATCACATTTCCAACAATACCACTGATTCATTTAGTAATTCACAGCGAGATCATATACTATAAAAAATATAAGAATGGGTCTTCACTGATTTTACATGCTGTTATGAGTCTTCACTGATTTCACATGCGTTTATGAGCCTTCACTTATTTCGTATGCTATTAAGAGTCTTCATTGATTTCATATGCTATTATTGGTATTATCAATTGATTGGACACAATTCATTACGACACAGAAAATAAAAGCGATAAATTAAGGGAGAGGGATCGGGTAAAGGGGTAGGGAATCAAAGAAATTCAGGCCAATACTTACCAAAACTACAGAGTCAGAAGTAACTTCATCCGAAACCAATAAAATGCCGGAAGCCTTTACAGGCGCCCCAGCTCCGTAGGGAGAGGAGGACACGGCTGCCGAATTGTACTTAAAATGTGCAGGCATCTTATCTGTGCCACACATGTTGGATGGAATCTCCGCGCCGTTTTTCAACTCTCTTACTGCTAGAAATCGACAACAAAGAGCCAGCAGACCATATACAATTTCAAGTATTTTTGCCGCTCATTCCCTATATATCCATTGTTTAGTTTTGTTTTTAAAAAGGCTGTGTTGGGTTTGTAATACTTGCAATACTTATTTTCTAGCACATAAGTACATGAATAATCAACAGCCACCTCTAACGTTTTCTAATAAATGTACTACATATAATAACTAGCAACTACTTTTAACGTTTTCTAATAAATGTACTACATATAATAACTAGCAACTACTTTTAACGTTTTCTAATAAACGTGCTACATATAATATTAATAACTAACAACTACCTCTAACGTTTTCTAATACATGTAAATGTACTACATATAATAACTAACAACTACCTCTAACGTTTTCTAATAAATGTACTACATATAATAACCAACAACTACTTCTAACGTTTTCTAATAAATGTATTACATATAATAACCAACAACTACTTCTAACGTGTTCTAATAAATGTACTACATATAATAACCAACAACTACTTCTAACGTTTTCTAATAAATGTATTACATATAATCAACAACTATTTCTAACGTTTTCTAGTATATCTATATGTAAAACATTTATAACTAACCAATACTTCTAACATTTGCTAATATGTGTAATATAAATAACTACTTGAAATTTCTAGTACATGTACAGCATATATAAACAAGTACCTCTGTTTTCTAGTAAATAAAATATATAAAAGGGAAATATTTCTCACATTGTCTACTAAGCAACTACTTTTAATTTTTCTATACAGGTACTACATACATATGTAACATGCACCTATATCTTACGTATGATAATATATGTCAGGACAGAAAATTGCCATCTGATCAGACACATACATGGTATACTACTGGTTACATATAATCCTAAGTAAACATGTAGTACTTACTGGTAACACACAAGATGTAACAAGATGCATATTTTCAGATGTAATATGTTTTACTGGGGGTATGATGCCATTTCTTGTTGATTGACATAGACTGGATGCAGGTGTGTGTGTGTGTATATGTGTGTGTGTGTGTGTGAGTGTATGTGTGTGTGAGAGAGAGAGAGAGAGAGAGAGAGAGAGAGAAATATTTCTTAATTAGAAATATTTCAAGAGCACATTTTAAAAACTCACCTGAAGACATGAATGAGGCAGGTGTCATGGTAACTATTGCATGATTGTAGGACTTTGCCAAGGAAGATGTCTGCACAATGTAATTTTAAATTATATCCCTTATCATATTATTTGAATCAGTTTTTCATGCATTAATTTTGTTACTTGTTTAACACATATAAATATTGCATCACTATGAAACACTGAAATAAGAACAAAAATATAAATAAGAACATAAACCGTCATTAGCAGAACACAATACATGTACCTTCAAATACTAAAAACAACCTGTAATACCCAAAACGCAAATAGCATAAGTGATAAATAATTATTATATTTTTTCTTTAATTTCTTAAATTCTATTAAATGTTCGCTACTCTCGTTTGGAGACTTTCCTTGTAAATAAGAGCATAAAATAATGATTAAGAGTATTGATCAAAGGTTGAATGGTCCAGTCTAGTGGCATTTATGCAATTGTGAAATCTTATCATTTAGCAGGCTGCCAGATGTGTGCCTTAGTCACGCATGAGCAGACACTAATTGCCTGCAGCCATGTCGATCAGCTTTCATAAATAGTAGTAAATTCTCATAAATAAATTACTCTTAAGAACATGGGCCAGAGCTAAACGACATTGTTTCAAGAATTTCTAAGTCTGTATTCTGAAAGATTTTCCTTTTAAAAGAACAGATGTCCCCCCACTTAAAAGATCTAAAATAAGAGAGACATATCTCGAGAGCCTTACGTCAGCCAGTCAAGTCAATTAGCATATGCAAGTATATAAACTATCCAAATTTGTGAACGGGCACTGAGTGAAAAATACAGGTCCAGAACTTGTGGTTTACTTTGGTTAAAAGCACATTTGGGTATGTTTGGATTAGTTGATATATTTGTGTACTTAGAAATTTATAAAACTAAACTTTTTCTTGTAATTAAAATGTGTTAAATTAAATTGTAATATTATATTTTTCATGAAGACCTTTAACCTGTACATTTGGAAAGAGAAACTCTCTTGATAAAATTGTGTATTTAGAATGTATAGACATTTTCGTTTTTACTACGTGAAAGATTTTATTGCTTTCTTTTCTCATTTTTTCAAAAAAAAAGTAATCTAGCAATTATATATTTTCATCTATTGTTGTGGCCAGGAAAAAGTGTTTTAGTTTATGGGTATGTATGTATATGTGCATAGATGTATGTGAGAGAGAGAGAGAGAGAGAGAGAGAGAGAGAGAGAGAGAGAGAGAGAGAGAGAGAGAGAAAGAGAGAGATGAAAGGGTGGGAAGCCAAATTATTTCTTACACACGGATTGACAACTGTGTTAATTATTCTCAAAAACAATTGCTTCAAGCCATGACTCATCCAGCCAGTCATTGTATTCACCGGCTCTGCAACTGGAGACATTATGTGACTTCATTCTTTATAACTTACAATTTTCTTGTTTGTGTAACTTACTATTTTCTTGTTTGTGTGTATAACTTACTATTTTCTTGTTTGTGTATATACCTTACTATTTTTATTCATTCCGTTGAATAAATTTGTTATTGTTAAATTACACTTCCACAATGGTGTTTAGATAAAGAAGGAGATATGCATGCTTAGGGGGTGGGGGCTAAATTTATTTGTATTTAAGTCAGACAACAGCATATCTTAGAAATTGTCTCCTTAAGTTGAAGGAGAGTGTGTGAGGACCAGAATTCCTATACATTTCTAGAAGTGACCTTAAGTTGAAGGAGAGTGTGTGAGGGCCAGAATTCCTATACATTTGTAGAAGTGTTCGTAGTTACAAGGGTGTTGGGAGTTCTGAAACAGGTAACAATCAAAGGCTGACAGAATAAGTACTTAACGGATATGTCTCAGAGGCTTGACCAATTTTTTTCCGTCTGCAAATTTACAAAGACCCGTTATGGGTGGAATTAGATAGATTAGCGGGTTGGGAAGCTAATCGTTTAAACCCAACCATTTTCACAACCACACACAGGTTAAACATCATCAAACAATAAAATATCACAAAGCACTGAAAAAGCATAAAACAATCAGAAATACAGCACAGTCATTAAAATACTGAAACATATTAAACATAATACTGCATCATGTTAGCTAGCTGTCACGCATATTTTAGGTGCCTTATTTGCAAGTTTTCTGCAAAATGTTAACTATAGCGTAAATATTAAATCTAAATTATTTTTGATCGCACAAAGTACTGCATCATACCAATTAGCTCAAATGCAGATTTGAACTGCCGGGACATAGATTTGACCTGACCTTTTATGTTTGTTTATTATAATAGTTTTAAAATATCCACTTTATTTCAGACAGCCATGAAATAAGGCAAGAAGGCTGCGCGCTAATTTCGTTGGCGCTGAAACCATGCCTTGTTTACAATGGGACTTGTAGCTCGCACTAACGTGATGATTACGCTCTCTCTCATCCCAGAAGCCGCAATAGACCTTTCATCTTCACGATGTTCTGTCTTGGTCTGCATCTCGGGGAGCCCCACAGCCTCGCGATGCGTCTGAGGTGGAGGGCAGGAGGGCTGGCGGAAGGGGATGAAACAAGTCGCACCTAGTTTGGCGCACACCCTCAATCGCCCTCCATCGGGGGGGTGGGGGGGGTGTCGAAGCCCTATACAAGCAGGTAAAACCCCAAGTACAGTGGAGTCTTATCTTACACGGGTGTTGTGTTCTGACGACAACGCATAAGTGAAAATCGCATACAATGACTTTTGGGAGATACTACAACGATTATGGGGTGGGATGGATATACCCTCTTTCAATATGTCCAACGCAGCCAATTTTCCTTTAGCGCTGGAACAGATTGTTGTTTCTTCGACTAAGTATGAGATGAAGTACTTGTATTTGTTTAGGGAGGGACCAATTAAATACGAAAACTTACGAATATGTAATACTAGAAACACTGAGCGTGGCAACTAGCGGCGATGACTGAGGCCGACTGACGGAACTTTAGATCACTGCCTTCATCTCACCGCTCAATCCAGATGGCATAAGTAATCGCCCGCACTATCTACTATTGTTGCTGTTGCTATAATCTATATGAATACATGTAGGTGAATTCTCATAAATTTAATGCACGAAAGATGCAAATTCATTGCATGTCTATTTTCGGTTTTCTTGAAGTGCATTGCTTCTTCATTCATGTATTATGACAAAAGATCTGCTTTTGTTTTTTGTTTTGATTTGCTTCTTCATTCATGTATTACGACAAGAGAAGATCTGCTTTGTTTTTGTTTTGATTTGTTTATTCATTAGCAGAAAAAGAAATATCGATTGCATTAGTAAAACTTTTTTCGGGGTGGGTGGGGAGGTCCTTGTTTTGTTTCGAGTTTATGTAAAGTTTCTTGCTATTGTTTTGCTTGTCAGAATCATTTGGTTTACGAGTCTTAGGATCTAGTGGCATCTTAATCCAGCCCTTAGTAACTACAATGACAATTAGTTATCTTCACATTGATTCATTATACTACAATTGTACTTGATAAATGTATGATCATATTCATATATTATGATATAATGTGCATTTTATTCATCGTGTTACAACATTCGAAATGATATTCCTTTGTTCATAAATCATCCCCACAGTCAAATTTTATGTTACAAAGATCAAAATATGGTCCATACACTCAATCTTTATGTTACAAGGGTCAAATGTGATTCCCACATTCAAATTTTATTATAAAAATGTGTTACAACGACCGAAACGATATTCCTTCGTTCATAGATCCTACTAGAAAGACTAAAACATTATCCCCGCATTCAAACTGTATGTTACAAAGATCAAAATGTGACCCCCATTCAAACTTTATGTTACTAAGATCAAAATATCATCCAAACATTCATAAATTATTCTATAGTTATAAGTGTACGATCTTTACTTTCAAGCATTAAGCCACAAGGAAAAACAAATTTAATACATTATGTAACAATGAATAAATTATTATCCCAACATATATGATCCCCCTTTATTAAGCTAAAAGAACAAAGCAAATATTTGATCCCCACTTATTAAGCTGAAAAAACAAAGCAAGTATCTGATCCCCCATACAAAGAACAACACATTATCTCATTATCCTCTAAATACGTGAGATTCACAAACTGATTCGTGACAATGCATGATCTCCATTTATTATCGTTTCAAAGATCAAACTGCGAATCAAAACTACAAAGATAGTAAGATTCAAGAGGGAAAACTACAAACACAGGAAGTTAAAGAAGTGTTTAGCTCAATGCATATAATACTTCACCGACGAGACTGTGAGTAGTCACACTCCCTCCCCAGAATGTACAGGTTGAGTGATTTATTCTCAGCATTCATACGCCCTTCCAGAATGTATATGCTGTTTTATCTCAGCATTCACACTCCCTCCCAAAATGTACATGTTGAGTGCTTTATCTCAGTATTCGCACTCCCTCCCCAAATTGTATAATTATACTGAGTGCTTTATAACAGTATTCACACTTCCTTCCCAAACTTACATGCATAGTGTTTTACCTCAGTATTCACACTCACTTCCCAAAATGTATATGCTGGGTGTTTTACCTCAGTAGTCACACTCCCTCCCCTAAATGTATATGCAGAGTGTTTTTCATTCACACTTCCCCCTTTAAAATAAAAGTGAATTTATCGAGTGTTTTTATCTCAGTGTTCAGTTTCCCCCCAAAATATGATTATGTCGAGTGTTCACAATGATTATATCTTAGTGTTCACATTTTCCCCAAAGAATGTTTATGTCGAGTGGTTATGATCCCAATTTTCACGCTTGCTCCCAAAAAGTATGTCGAGTATTGTTATCGCAATATTCACATCCTTTTCCCCACCCAGCTACCGTATACGTGAACTAAAAGGTCAGTGCCAGTGTGTGCAGACCAAGTCGATGCTCCTGCTCTAAATACGTGTGTACATGTGCTCCAATACGCACTGCTAGTCTCCTACTCTAAATACGTGTGTACCTGTGCTCCAATACGCATTGCTAGTCTCCTGCTCTAAATACGTGTGTACATGTGCTCCAATACGCACTGCTAGTCTCCTACTCTAAATACGTGTGTACGTGTGCTCCAATACGCACTGCTAGTCTCCTACTCTAAATACGTGTGTACATGTTCTCCAATACGCACTGCTAGTCTCCTGCTCTAAATACGTGTGTACGTGTGCTCCAATACGCACTGCTAGTCTCCTGCTCTAAATACGTGTGTACGTGTGCTCCAATACGCACTGCTAGTCTCCTATTCTAAATACGTGTGTGCTTGTTTCCTGCTCTAAATACGTGTGTACGTGTGCTCCAATACGCATTGCTAGTCTCCTGCTCTAAATACGTGTGTACATGTTCTCCAATACGCACTGCTAGTCTCCTGCTCTAAATACGTGTGTACGTGTGCTCCAATACGCACTGCTAGTCTCCTGCTCTAAATACGTGTGTACATGTGCTCCAATACGCACTGCTAGTCTCCTACTCTAAATACGTGTGTACGTGTGCTCCAATACGCATTGCTAGTCTCCTGCTCTAAATACGTGTGTACATGTTCTCCAATACGCACTGCTAGTCTCCTGCTCTAAATACGTGTGTACGTGTGCTCCAATACGCACTGCTAGTCTCCTGCTCTAAATACGTGTGTACGTGTGCTCCAATACGCACTGCTAGTCTCCTATTCTAAATACGTGTGTGCTTGTTTCCTGCTCTAAATACGTGTGTACATGTGCTCCAATACGTACTGCTAGTTTCCTGCAGATATTAGTGCTGCACCTGAAAAAGTGCGTATTCACTTGATATACAAATAACTACTATGCTCAATTCCTACTCTGAAATACATGTGCTCCAATACACACTGCTAGTTCCTGTAAATTATGTATTACAGTTGACAAAAAAGGTATTCACTTGATACAGGTAACCACTAAATTCAACTCCTACTGTAAGTGGAGATGCATATTCTTTTACTAGTACAGACAATTGTTAAACTACTACTCTAAATACAAATTTACCAAGTATTATATACAAATTAAAATGCCCACTCTAAATACACAGTATCTATTACAGATAACTGTAAGTCCTAGTCAAACTAGAAAGTATTCATATGAGTACAATTTCAGTCGAATGTGCACGAAATAAGACTTGTGTACAGACACTATGATTCCTACTTAATAACTAAAGCTGTGTTCAATTAGTCCCATGCCATGAAACGTGTTACTTGGTGGGTGCAACATAAATCAAAGTTAGTTCAATGCCAGTGTGTCCCGCAAAGTGAAACATAAAAACAAAGGGATGCTTTACAGAAATAAAGCAAGTGGTTCTCGCTCATGTACACTTGTATTGACTTAAGTGCAATGGCGGAAGAAGAAAAAAGCCAACTTAGGCACCAAAACAAGAAGAAGAAGTGTTGAGCACGAGAAAGGTTCGTAGGTCATCGTCGTGTGCAAAATGTAGGGCAAAATCAAACCAGTGTTTTAGCAAATTCAAATCAAAGAGCGGGTTGTCTAAAGGATTACGTCACACTATGACTCATTCGAAGCCCCCAACACTCCCAAAAAAAAAAAAAACCAGGAAAAAATGGTCTGCGTACTAAAATCTGTCTGTATTAAAATGATGTATAAAGAGATAGTCAGACAAATATACAAACAAGTCTGCTCAGTAAAATCTCTGTAGTGAAAAGTTATATAGACAGATTAACTAACAATGATTTAGACAGACAAGTATACATACCAAAATCTGTCTGAACTGAAAATAAATGACAAACAGACAGTGAGATAGATAAACAAGCCTGTATACTAATTCTGTCGGTATTAATATGACATATAAAAAGTAAAATGACAAACAATGATATACAAACAAGTCTACGTACTAAAATCGCTGTACTCTATGGTTATAACGTGAAAGACTAACAGAAACATAGGTATATGTCTGCCTGTTAGATAGATAGATAGATATGCATACACAAACACTCAGAGAGAAATGTATCTAATAAATGACAATTTCTTTGATTTTAACACAATAAGTTTAAGCAATTCTCATACATCGGGTGCAACCATACTATATGGTTGTTAAAAAGTAACTGCCCGATAAGGGAATTTAGCTCGGCTGATATAACAGCACACTATCTGAAAGTCATGACACAGAACTATCACCACACCGAGAAAACTGATACTGTGGATTCTCCCTCGGTTATTTTTTTAAAAAACAAGATCACACACAGGTTGTTTTAAAAATACATATACATTGTTAACGTTCTCCTATATACTGGTTAGGGTCAGTGGTATCTTTTTTTAATCAAAAATCAAGATCACAGCTGTGAATTAAAATATATAATAGCATAGATTAGTGCCGTGTTAAAAACAAATAACTGAAGACGACTGAAACTGAAAATTCTTTGTGTGCGTGTATGTGAGTGAATGAGTGAGTGAGTGGAGGGAGCGAGAGAGAAAAATAGGTAGAATAGTATTTAAAAGAAACAGAACTATGAAACTATCATGAATCTTATCTTAATTCAATATATAAAGATTAAAATATTTTTTGTTTTATAAATTGGAGTCGGATGGAAAAAAACTTACATTATATTATTCTCTGAAAAAAGAAATTGTAAAGCTGACTTGCGTATTGTTTCCAATTGATGTATGGACCTAACATTTTGCATGTCATATACAAACACACAGATATATAGATAGATAGATAGATAGACAGACAGACAGATAGATAGAGTTGTGAGCAGTTTTTACACTAAAAAATAGTTAGATAAATAAAAAGTGAATTTTGCTAAATGTTTCAGTCATTCTATTTGGAATCAGAAGACATTCCACAATGCTTTCCTTTTTTGCAAATGTAAATACATATATTGTGTACTGTAATAAGTTTTTCGTGCCTCAATTTAAAAAATTGCAAGTATGACTCAGTTACCTTTATGTTTAGTCTTGATATATATTGCAAGTAAACGCATAATTCTCAAGCATAAATACTTGAAGATGGATAACTTATAATGCGATAAATATTTTTCCACAAAGAGAGGGATGCTAAGTATGCAGTCGGCAAAAAGACAAAGTAATCAGAGAGATGGTTTGTGGGAATTGCATAGCATTGACTAAGCGACCAACAGCGGAAGATATTTTAGTGGAGTTTTTTACTGATTGAAGGCTTTATTAATATTATCATTTTATCCAGTTCATCTTGACTATCTGCATACTGAAGCTTGTGACCCCTTATGATGACATTTGACTGTACTGACATGACTGACTCTGCTGAAATATGACTGATCATACTGGGCGGGGGTGTTTGGGATTTTCAACATTTCGACGTAACTCATCATTCTGACGTTTGAATGATTCAGCTGATGAATGAAAGACCGTGTTTTGGGCTGATATTTCTGACTTTTGACTGATCGTACTGGGTTTTTTTACTAATCAATCAGACGTTTGATTGATCATGCTGACTTAAGCCTTTTGAATCATCATGCTGAAATTTGACTGATTACTCTGGAACCTGACAAACATCTGAAGAAGTCTAACTAAGGGCATATAATCTCAATTCTTTCTAAATATTATATTATTCAAATGGCATAAGTCAATCAATCAATCTAACACTCGCACAATTATATTTTAATAAAATATATTTAAAAAATACTATACCTTTAGATTTCCAAACAAAACTTTGATCCGTATGAAACATACATTTGTTTTTTAAAAATAAGTTAGTCTTTCTTTAAATCGAGACGTTTAATTTTTGGGCAAATTATTTCACTTGTATCTCTGGTTGTGCGTACTTTTGCCAAAAATTATATTTTTACTTATATCTTTATGATTCACATTTCTGTTCAAACTATTCCACCTTGTTTCCCTGTATGGCAATGATAGTCCACGTTATTTCACCATTTTCTCTGTGATGCGTATCTTAGGCTCATATTCTTTCACCCTTAACTTTATAAACTTTCCAACCAGGTGATTCAGGCTTCGTGATAATTTCCACTTATCTTAATGTTCTGAGTAGACGAAAGAACTCGTTTTCCTTCTTTATTTATCTCACGTCTTCCATTAGACGGAAGATAAGAATCCATTATATCTGCTCTTTTCTGTGAAAATTACATTTTCACCTGCTTGACTTCAACAATTAAAGCTTCGCGTTTAGAGCTTCGTGTGCTTAATATCAGAACTTCGCGTGCTGTAGAGAATCGCATGTTCAGGCTCAAACTGTAGAGGAATTCATGGCACGATGGGAGCATTCGTGGCTAACTAATGAAACATGTTGCGCTAGGGCAACGTGGCAATCCTCCGTTATATGTTTTTTTTCTAAAAAAAAGAAAACGCATGTGCCAGTTACAGACTTCGTTCCACCAGTACGATGCCCTGCTGCCTTACAGACATAAACTGTCAGACGCTCCACTGTAATAATTAAATAAAAAGTACATATCTTTTATTTTCCGAAATGTAGTGTACAGTGCTTATAAAGTTATACAAGGAGTAAAATCTTCCAACGCAGTTACTTCACTCATGAAAAATAAAATATTATCGTGGTGGCAAGATATTACCATCGATAAAATGATAATACACATATGGCTATCTATAATTACTCAAAATATTCACTAGTAGTGTTAAGTATTATACCGTAGCAAACTGCATATCATTTATTATTTTAACATGTAAACACATTTTTTTGTGAATAGCTGTAACTAGAGTAAACACACAGCTCTCTGTAAACAGTCACAATATAGCAATGGCCACATTATACATATTGCTACTAAGCAGCCAACTCTGTTTAAATAATCGTGCTTTAAGTACTACATCAATGGATACTTTATATCTATCAAGCAAACAGCTCTCTGTACATAGTCATACCTAAAATACCACATTACTGGATACTATAACGTTTCTAATGAACATAGGATCTCTACACACAGAAATGTCTAAAGTACCACATCTCTGGACACTAATATTTCTAATGAACATAGGATCTCTACACACAGTCGTGTCTAAAGTACCACATCTCTGGACACTATAATATTTCTACTGAACATAGGATCTCTACACACAGTCGTGTCTAAAGTACCACATCTCTGGACACTATAATATTTGTAATGAACATTACAGCTATCAACACAAGTTGTGCTTTAATTGTCACTATTAAACATGCAGCTCTCTGAAAACAGCCATGCCTGAAGAAATACATCACTGGACATTTTATATCTACTTAACATACAGGGTATGCTCTCTGTAGAAAATCATGCCTGAAGTAGCGCACCACCAAGCACTTTATACTCATTGCTACTGAAGCAGGAACCATGACTCTATGGCTATGCAATAGTTCAGTTCCATAGCTTTCCCTGTGGCGGTAAATTACATTAATAGCATATTTTACATATTCATGGAGATATTTAAAACTATATTTCTAACTGTTAAAATAATGTAATGGGTGTAAAGGAACAGACATTTTGTCTATTAATGAAACCATGTGCATAGTTCGCCGGCCGGAACAATCACTATGAAAGAATGGAATGAATGAATATATACTGTATTACAGGCAAAATATTAGTCACTCTATTCATGGCACATAGGTTTTCACGTGCAGCTCGCAGCTACAACTTTATCTCAGTGCATTAACCCTGACTTATACGGTGGTGTTAACTGAGGCCTGCAATACATATAAGTTACAAGTATTATACAAAGTACTAAGCTTGCTGAGTATTAGGTCACACAGAAACAGTCCGTGTATAGCCAAGCTTAAGTTTCTTCTATTTTGTGTGTGGATGGTTTCTATAGAAATGAGTGGAGTATAAATGCAGCGTAACTGTAAGTTGGGTCGCTAACCGTTATGCATAAAGTATTCAAATATTCTACTATTCAAACTGACCTATAGATAATCAGTCAATTCATTATTATTCTGTCAAACTGACCTACAAGTCATCAAGCAAGTTATTCACTATTCTGTCATTTTGAACTATAGGTCATCAAACAAATTATTCTCTTTTTAGCAGGACATTTCAGTAGTAGTGTTAAAACTATTAACATATTTTATAAATATATAGAAAAAGTTATAGCTGTCTCTCTTTCTCATATATATATATTAGTGTGGTTTCTAAACACAATTGTAAGGAGAGGAGATATGTTTTGCGATATATATATATATATATTAGAGCTGCCCATTTTAACGATTAATCTTCCGATTGTTAATAAATAAGAAATTTTATCGATTAATTTATTTTATGACGATTAAATTTCAACTAATTTTCTTGCTTACTTAACTGAAGCAATGCCGATATTTAGTTGCACCGGAAGTTTTTATTTGTTATTATTTTTTAATGACCGATTATAAGATGAAAGATTATAAACCGGTTAAAGGTGAATTGCGTGACCATTTTGGTTTTAAAGTAGACGATAACAAAGAAGTTATTAATGGTGAGAAGGTAAACTGTTTTCACTGTGATAAAGTCTTCGCCTTTATGGCTCAAATACGTCGATGACATACCAGAAGTTAGTCTGTTTAAAAGACTGGTCGAAATCTATGGAGTGACTGAGTGAAGAAGTTAATCTGCTTAAAAGACTGGTCGAAATCTATGAGTGACTGAGTGAAGAAGTTAGTCTGCTTAAAAGACTGGTCGAAATCTAAGGAGTGACTGAGTGAACTGAATAATAACAGTAAACAGTAGGATTAAATTCGAGTGTCATGTTGTTATCAATTTAGTTGGTTTTTTATGTTAATTGTTGTAAGATTAATCGGCAAAGATATCATTAATCTTTAACAGCCCTAAATTGTGTGCGTGTGTGTGTGTGTGTGTGTGTGTGTGTGTGTGTGTGTGTGTGTGTGTGTGTGTGTGTGTGTGTGTGTGTGTGTGTGTATGTGTGAGTTTTAAATAAAACGTTCAGCATTAACTTCACGCATAACCATCGCTCTTTCGTATATACCAGGAAGGAGGAAGCCACAACTTATTTTCATATGCAGTCCATTTTACATATTTAATAAAATGGCAAATACTAACTTCGCTAGTAGCTCGGGCTTTCCAAAAGGGAATGGGGGTGAGGTGTCATTGTTTATTTCTGCACATGCATTTTAAAAATCAATGAATCTAAAACTTAATAACGATGTGAGATGGCGGGGGACGGGGGAGCGTGCATCACATGATTAATAGCAAAGTGTTGGAATGTGGAAGAAAACGTTAAGTATTTCCAAGTGTAACATATATTTTTGCCGTGTGACTTTTCATTAAGGGTTCTTTCTCTGCCTATGAGACAAACTGAGTTAGTAATGTGCAGCAAAATAGTTTTAATAACCAGAAAAGTGAGTGACTAATATCACTGTCACTACACATATTTAATAACTAGAGAACTGTGGCTATAAAGTTTTAATAAATGGAAAAGTCAGTAAGTAATATTACTCTCGTTGTATAGTTTTAATAAATGGAAAAATCAACTCTGGCTTACAAATATTTTTACATACTGAGTATACAAAGTACTAAGAGGACATTACTCTCATTAAAAAGCACAATACTGGTTGAGTTCTTGTACGTCACACAGTAAACAGTGCACAAGTGGTTTAAGTTCTTTTATTATTTATCTCTCCTGGAAGCATATGTGACTTCTTTTGGACTCTGGTTTTTAAGACCATGAAACCATAAGTTACTCCTCTAGTATGCTAATCTGACTGTATGAAAGGAAATATATTTTCGAGATTTTTATTTTTTGTGGAAAAAGGATTTGTGTAAAATGTACTTCATTCTGGAATGGAAACTGTACTTCACGTTGAAATGGATACTGAAACTGCTTTATGGTGAAATAGACCATATTCATGCTGAAATGAAAACTGCTTTAAGGTGGAAATGAAAACTACAAGCTGAGAAATGAAATGGAAACTTGCATTCTAACATGGAAACTATTTCATGTTGACATTTACATTATACTATATGTTGAAATGAAAACTGGTCATTTCATGCTGAGATAATATCTGTATTTCAAACTCACATGAAATCAAGGTAAGGAGCATTGTGGGAGTTTTGCTGGGAACTTACCTGGTCTTCGTTGTCCAATACTTCTGGCTGATATGTTTGATAGTTCCAATTTGCATCATCACTGAAAAAAAAAGTAAAATAATGTATTCAGATAGTGCGTCAATCATGCCGTGTCTAGAAAATGTAAATGCAAAGTCAATGGTCAAACTGAAGTCCTTTTAAATGGATTTGTGGTGGAGTAAATTTGACTATCCCTATCTCTAAACTTAATAATTATATATTTGTTGCCAATGTTTACATGACCCAAACTTGGGCACTGCTTATGATGATATTTTTGAGTTGGAATAAACAATTCTATATGCTAGAATTTCCAACTGGTTGAGTAGTTTTTCTGACTAATAATCTCACATTTGTTCATAACAAATTCATGGACCGAAAGTAACTTTTTTGAAGAAGTCCTATATTCTAGTCACTTTAATTTTGACGAAACTCGAGTCCAGTCATAAAGGCAATCATTAGCTTATGGTAGTTAACTAATTGATAAGGAAAGAATGGACTTAAAAAATATTTCATACATGTTTGCTATTGATCTATGCTTTGAACTAAAGAATGCTTATGTAATTGAAACAATATTTCTATGTTCACTAATTTGATTACATTGTACATTATACTTGTGAATTTTGATCAATGCTATATTTCTTATGCTTCATGTGTGTCATGCTAATGAATATTGTTGCAGATTTGTAAGTTGAGAATGTGTGTAAGGAAGAAAGGAATTTAGAGATGAAATATACCTTAAATTTAGTGCTGCCTTAATTTGACTTTTGCACCCTTTTTTTATTTAGTAGTCTTGTAACCGCTTCAGAATTCAGTACTCTACTAGATCAAGTTGGTGTGTATCCAGCACTGTCATCAAACTTACCAGTAAATGTCTTGCTGATTCCTGTGAATTCTGTTTGAGAGCCAATACGGTGAAAATTGAGGCCTAAGTTTGGTCTCAAGAATCCGCAAAGATTATTTTGAACACTCCTCATTGTGTACACAAAGATTCTAGAACATTCTGATTTGTTAACGCATGCAAAGTTCTGGGCAGTTCTCCACTGTGTGCTTGTGAGTGCATCAAATGTTCTGGAACAGTTGTGTAATGTGTCACCTAAATAAGAATGATGATTTGACTGCTGATGTCTCTGCTAGGATAAATTGAATGAGTATCTAGCATTAATTGAATATTGTTGTGAAGTGATGTAAATGTCAAAACTCTTTTGATTATATTCATATGTTGTATATTTGATGGTTGGTTTAATAAATGTATTGTTAAATATATTAATCTTCTTGCACATATATTTAACTAATACTAAATAAATAATCACATCAACAGACTAATTTGAAGGTGGTCTAGGATCTGGATATAACATTCTGAAGATGGCTGAGATATAAAAAATTCTAAATAAATAATCATACCAAAAGACTACATTGAAAATGGATCTGGATATTAAATAGTCACTCAATATATCACTCTTAAAATGGTCTAGAGAGTGAATATTAAATAAAATATTACTCAAACATATGTATGAAGGTGGTCTATTGGAATGCAATATTTAATAATTATTCCACATAACATTTTTAAAGTAATAGATACTGTTTACTCAATAAGTAACCAAATAAAAATACCATTCTAAAGTTGGACTAGAAACAAAATATTAACATAAGAAAATGGTTATAAATTCCATTTAAATGTGGGCTAAAACTGAACACTAAAATTTAAAAATTATTAAAATAAATCCCAATTTGAGTTGAAAATTAAAAAAAAGAATAAATCAATTACAAATCCTATTTTGAAAATAATACTGAAATAAAAAATTAATTATAAATCCCAGTATTATGATTAAGTCTAATAACTGTATATAATAAAAGAAATCAATAACAGTTTAAAGATGGTCTAGAAGCTGGATTTTAAAGCAGGTAACCAGTTTCATATTTATTATATAGTCTAGAAACTGAAAACTTAAGAGATTCATATATCCTCTTTAAAGATGGTCTAAGAAATGGATACTTGAACAAATTTCACTCACATATCCCCTTCTGAAGATGATCTAATTCTTGGAGATGACAGATTATATATATCTGGTGACCGTAAAGCATCCTCAAGATCGCCTTCTTCCAACAAAATGGAAAGTTTTCTGATTTGACCACTAGCCCCTCTGCATGATAATACACACAACATATTGCTTTTAAAAAAGCAAACAATATTAAAATTTTAATTTAATAAAATTATATTTATAAAGCATATTTGTTCGAGAAAGTGTTGCCTTTGAGGTCAGGCACAAAGACAGACCACCGTTATTTTCAAGAGGGCATTCAAGACAACAGTTTTCATCAGCAAGATCCTTGTCATCTTCTATTCACTATTCAAACTGCACATCTATTTTATTTATGTTTTATGTATGTTGTAATTTTGCATAAAGATTTATTATATTTTGTATAACATCTTTAATTTCTTTATGCTTCTTGAACATATTTATGAAAAGTTTTGTTGTGCATTTAATGTGTATATACTGCAAAGCATTAAGAGCTTTTAATAGAGTAAGTTTTCTATTAAGTCATCATCATTATTATTAAGAGCATACTGCATTTAAAATCATCAAATATCACAAGTTCACAAGTGTATTTTCAATTAAGAAGCTTGTTTCAAAGCAGTAAACAACAATAACTTAGGCTTTTAAAGGTGTGTTTTTAATTAAGAAGCATGTTTCAATGCAGTAAACACCAATAACTATAAAAGTGCATTTTCAATTAATAAGCATGTCTCAGTGCAGTAAATATAATATTTTAGACATATACAAATGCATTCTGATTCCACAACATTATAAAACTACCTACATATTAATATCTCAGAAGTGTCAAGAGTTTACTGTGTATTTACAAATATTTGTTTAAATTCAATAACAATACAATTACAATTAAGAGTTGTTTTCTGATACAAAAATTAATTAATGCATATATATACTGTGTGTATATATAATATATATATATATATTTAGACAGAGAGAGAGAAACAACAGTCTGCTGTACTAGTGAATACTCACCTATTGGGCACAGAACCCCATTTGCTACCAGAGTCAGATTCTGCTACAGAAGACAGACTGTTTAGCGAAAATGTTTGATGATCCTTTCCATCATTAGTCATAAGTTGAAAGGTCACACTCTTGTTTTCTCCACTTCCAGTAGTCTGAGAACTTTGATGATTTTCATATTCACAATCATCCTTATAATTCATGTAGTCATGGCTATGACTATCTTGAAACCAAGTTCCTGAACCAAGGACCTGCCTGTCTATGGCAGCTTTATAGCTAGCTCTCCGATTTTTGTCAAACTCATGGTCACTAGATTTGTCTACAGCTGACACAAAGCTCATTCGCCTAAATCCTGCAGGTGAATATGGTCCACACAAATGTGATGAGTCAGACTGATGAAATGCATTTTCCTTGTGTCCAGTATAATGAGACATCATAGTGTTATATGATGGAAGTCGTGTCTGGTATAGAGATGCTTCTGAGTTATAAACACTATCTAAGCTATTGGATGTAAAGCTGTCCACTGTGGCACTGACTGAAGGGTTCAAACCTTTACAAAAATCTATTCGACGATGCTGAGCAGATGTGGAGTCTGCAGTGCTGATTTTTCCAAGTGGATGGTTGCTGCTACTTTTGTTGTTATGAGAACTTAAGTCAACACCATCAAAAGATGTGACAGAAGAAACAGATGACACAAATTGATGATTAGAATTTGAATTTATATTATAATTTAATGATGCAAAATCATGCTGCTTTTCTGCCAATCCAGGCACACTATGATTATGATTTAATATCTCCAATGATGGGCAAGAAGCCACTTCATGAAAATCAAGTCCAAGACGAACTGCACGACATGACAGGCAATCGACGTCTTCACATGACCAATGAAGGTAATTGAAATAAGATTCTGAGTTCATGTTGGTACGAGGGTTCTTAAACAATGGAATAAAGTCAATAGTAAGAGCATCTGAAATTATAAAATAATAATTATTTGTTTAATACCTTATAATATTCCTATAGTTTACATAATCTAATAGAGGCAAACTGAATATCACTAATGAAATATTACTTTGTCTCAGATTCATAAGCAAATGGAAATTATATAAGCAAAAAAAAATACAAACAAAGAAAACAACTTAAATTATAATTTTTATATTGCCTTCAGAACTGTGTGAAATCAAAGATCTAAAATATACAAAACTAAATGTATAGCAAATTTTCCTTAAAGTCACAATTGTACTACCCAACTCAAAACTATATACAGCCAAACTTTTCTTAAAGTTAAACTTACAAACATATTGCCCATCTCAAATTCATAGCAAACTATTCTTAAAGTCACAATTGTACTACCCAATTCAAAACAATATAAACAGAGCAAACTTTTCTTAAAGATACACTTGTACTACCTAACTTTAAACCATACCCACAAGTGGAGAGCTGGGAGACATCACCCTATAGCCACAACATCCATTTCTTGATCTATGGTAATCAGGTGTCCGTTGTAAAGGAAGACTACTTGGTGGTTCTCCTTTCTGAGAAAGGAAAAAAACAACTCAAACTGCAGTGCCAGTGCTGCTAGGCTTATGCCTAACTGAACAACAGATTAAGTAAAATTTAAAATAAAATAAGCTTTATGCTGCAGAGTTCTAGTGCTGCTAGATTAGTGCAACTGAAAAATAGGTTAAAATTTAAAATAAAATAGGCTATGTTTTGTATTAGTGTAGTGCTCTAGATTAGTGTAATTTAACAATAGATTAAATTAAAATAAAATATATGTATTGTATATTCTTAAAATTGGGCAACTAAAACAGAAAATTAAAATTTAAAATAAAATAATCTATGTACTGCAGTGTTGATAAGTTTGTGCAAATGAAACAATAAAGCAAAATATAAAACTGCAGCACTGGTAAACACATATAATGAGTAACAAACTATACTGCAGGGAAAGTGTTTGTAAGTTAGCTACTATGTTAGAACAAAAGTTTGGCAGGGTCAACTTGTGGGTTCTCAATCCTGTAACTGAAATTGCTGAACCATCCAAACAAATAAAGTGCCTTGACATGTTGAGTGGATGCCTTGAATGCTCTTACCCAGGCTTCTGTCAATCAGTATTTGAGATTTGCCTCTGTCCTTTGGTACTAACCTGACTTTCCATTCACTTACTTGGTATATGACTTGACTTCATTCTTCCACTCAGTTCTTAACCTGAGACCCTATAAAGCAGGGGTGGGCAACTTCTTCAGTCGGCGGGCCGGGTATGAGAAAATGAAGTCCTTGGCGGGCCGGATTACTAAATCAATACCGTAATCGCGTATTTATCCACCTATGCAAGGAATAAATCGTATTTAATGTAAACTTTAAACAGGTAAACATTAAAGCATAGAGACCAAAAACAGTATTTAATGAATTTAACGTAATGTACTTCAATAGCTGCTGAAGTCAATGAGACATCTGTGGTCGATCAAAGTTTTCAACAAGTTGTTTGAACTCTGGCTGCATGTCGGACGTAGAAATTCTCAGTAAAGACTGCACGTGAACATCAGTTAGATTGGAACGCAGCTTTGTCTTGTTAATGTTCATGGTCGAAAATGTTTGTTTGCAAATGTATGTAGACCCGAACAGAACAAGTAGTTTCATGGCCATCTTTCTCAGGTTGGCAAACTTGGACTCATTCAGTGACGCATAAAATTTGTCAATGCTTTCAGATTGGAATTTCTCTTTCAGGGTAGAGTCACACTGCAGATCAATCAGTTCCAGCTGCAGAGCATCCGGCGCCTTTTCAAAGTCAGTTGTAAACGGTGATGACAAGATATCAAACTCAGCAGCAAGTTTCTGGAAGTCCGCAAAACGACGAGAAAATTCATTGTCTAGTGCAGATATCATACTGGTGTACTTCTCAGTTGACATCATCTGGGGTGCCATAGTTTCGAGTGTTGGAAAGTGTGTTGTGATATTCTGACTGAGCTGGCGAGAAAACAGTTTTAGCTTCACCTTGAATGCCTTCACTGTTGAGTACATTTCGTGAGCAAAAGTGCCCTTCCCTTGAAGTCTGGTGTTCAATTCATTCATATGTTCAAAGAGATCAACTGCAAACGCCAGATGTGACAGCCATTCTGATTTTCTGAGTTGAGCCACAGTTCTTCTCGATAAACTGACTTCTTCAAACTTCTTTCTGTGTTCTGGACAGACTTGATCAGCTACATCGAGCATGCACTTTTTGACAAATTCACCATCACAGAACGATTTACTGTGCTTAGCAATGTTGTATGCGACCACAAAGCTGGCATGAGTAGCAGCTTTCTGGGCTACTTTGGCTTTTCTGAATACATTCTGCTGCTTTACAAGTTTTCTGTCCAGTTCTGTTGCTTTTGTTTGTTGTTCCGCTGCTGATAAAGTACTGCCATAGCTTGCATGTTTCGTCGCATAATGGCGGCTAATGTTGTACTCTTTCAACACAGCAACACTTTCACTGCACAGCAAACATATTGCTCTGTGAAAAGGTACTTAGGCATCCAATCTTTGTTAAATGCGCACTCACTGTCAACTTTACGTTTCTTGGCAAAATCCATGATAAAAATTTTATTGTAAATTCTAAATCTAACCAAAAACAACCAAAGAATAACTAACAGTCACTATTACTGCTACACAGTAAGAAAGTAGTGGGAGATTGCAGCAGGATGTGGACGGGGCCACATTACCATGGCGGCTAATGTACTCTTTCAACATGGCAACACTTTCACTGCACAGCAAACATACTGCTTTCTTGCCACTTCTGTGTGAAAAAGTATTTAGGCATCCAATCTTTGTTAAATGGCTACACTCACTGTCAACTTTACATTTCTTGGCAAAATCCATGATAAAAATTTATTGTAAATTCTAAATCTAACCGAAAACAATCAAAGAATAACTAACAGTCACTATTAACTGCGACGCAGTAAGAAAGTAGTGGGAGATTGCAGCGGGATGTGGACGCGGGCCACATTACCATGTACGGCCAGAAACAGTCAGCGGGCCGGTCAAAATCCCGTCGCGGGCCGGGTCCGGCCCGCGGGCCGTATGTTGCCCGTCCCTGCTATAAAGTATAATCTTTCTATAATTGCCTTGCACTAAACTTTGTTTCAGATATTCTCATGTTAAATCTATTCATTATTTGTATCCTCTCTTATATCTGCCAAAAATTACACTGAAATTCAGTGTAAATAAAAACAACCTACTATAAATGCAAATATACCTCCTCACCTGAATTACAATTTGTATAATTTCATGGTCTATCAAGGGAATGACACCAAGCTTCATATGCATATACATTAAACTGGCCTGTTAAATTTACACACACACCACAATAACATGAAACATGGGTCATATACCTCCATGTACTCACAGCCAACACCCTACAGCGAGAGTTTACCTGCTATACTAGTGCTATATACAATAATGTATTCAGAAAAACATAACATTCGATCTTAATTTATTAAAGATAATTCCTACCAATTACTTAATTAGAATTACTGCACTAATAAACCACATGAACTGACATGACAGTATGTTAAATACCCAAAACACCCACTGTGTTTACTCACTAAAGATTCAGCAAGATCTGTACTCTGGAGAAATGTGCCATGAAGCACTTTAATGTCTTGTAATACCTTTTCTTTATGAATTTCTGCTGGTGGTAAGATCTCACAGTCATCCTGTATAAAAATTAATGTACAAATATAATAATCTCGATTTCAATATTAATGTTTTAATAGATTTGTAGTGATCTCAGAACAGTGACCATACAAAGACATCAAAGTTACCTTGCTATAGTAATAACATAAATATATCATAATGTATGAATGTAATAAAAAATACAATACAACTGAATCAGGCAAGTCTTGCATATAATAATAACATAGAGTAATAATTTTGAATAAGGCAGGTTTTGCTTAAATAACACAGAGATATAATAATAATATTGAATAAAGACAGTCTTGCTGTAATAATGACATACAGATAAAATATTAATGAATAAAGCAAGCATTGTTTAAATAATAACAAAGAGGTATAATAATATTGGGATAAGGGCAAACCTTGCAGAAATTTACCTAAATTATTATGGTCAACTTTCTAGGGACAACTTTAACCCCACACCATGAAATAAACAGTTAGGTACACAATATGCAGTAGAGATTGGGCAAAAAAAATGTGCTGTGAATTAATATTATACACTTAAGAATCAGAAGGGACTAAAACAAACATTAAATATGTAACTATAAATAAGTAATTTTAAACATGCTATATCATGGGAGAAGTGTACTATTTAGACAGACAGACAGATAGATTGATTATTTGCAATATCCATTTCTCTTGAATGTTGAATGGTGAAAATAATGCCCGGAAATAAATGTGATGAAAGCAATACAGTATAAGAACAGTCATCTCAAAATGGTGATTAGGGTTGAAGTTCACATCTCTCTTGGTCTTGATAGATGGATTATTTTTATAATTCACATACTTGATCCCTAGTTTGTGATTGCTGGGCTGCACCTGACTGCAAAATGCTTACCTATTTTAATTAAAAGAATTTTTTTCCAAATTTATTTTTTTTCGATTTTAATAGATATTTAATTGTTAATAATAATGGTGAGGTAAGAGCCCTTAATCTTTAATAACAAAATATTAACAGTTCTAAATAATTTATAATATTAAATAAACTTACAGTAACACACAATATTAAATAAACATTTATTATGAAATGTACATTAGCACAAAATAATAAATGCATATAACATACATAATACACATGCATATTATTATAACACACAGTGGGTGCAATAATAAACAAATACAGTAACAAATAATTAATTATATAGAGTAAAACATATACTGTAATAAAAAAAATAAACATAATATAAAAGGGCTTATTTACAAATATAAATTAGAATCCACTATAGATGGACCAGATGTAAAATAAAGAAAATCAGTAAAGATTATGAAAGTAAAGACTGATATTGCAAGTAAAGATATGAAAAAGAATGCTGACCATACATTTTGTTTTGTGATGGGTATGCTAAAGATGCAGATATCAGAAAAAGAGTACAAATATTGAGACTGTTTGGATATATTCATGTGTGATATTGGACAAATAGTTTCAACTGGAGTCAGTGAAACATACTACAGTAAGAAAATATTGTGCTTGTTTCTGAAGTATACTGAAAGGTGGTATAGAGAATATAAAGTACAAAATATAGAGGAGTGTCATGACAGGTTTTTCTACTGATGAATCAGGAGAATGATTCAAAACAGCTGTGTTTTGAACTTTCTGAGATTTATGCAGTATGCAGAGTGATAAACAAGTGATGCTTGATGTTAAGTCAAGCATGAAAAATAAAAAATTAAAATGAAAAATAAGAATGAAGCTGTATTGATTCCTTCAAAATGATGATCATCTTTACACTGAGAATATCATTGGCATTCCCATCAAATTTTGTTAATCTTTGAGAAACAAAGTATTATACTTGCCAATACCCTTTTAACTCAATACATCAACATCTCATGAATAAAGGCATGGCAGCAAGCAAGTTATGGGTTGAGCTCTAAACATAAACATCTCAAGGCTACAAGCAAGGCAGCATACCTGGAGTTCAGCAATGAACTCCATCTGCAACCTTCTCTCAGTCATAATAAAATTAATGCACTCATATGTGCCATAAGACTTGATGATGCAACTCTTCTTCAGATTGCATAAAAGCCCTTAAGACATTGTTTTACCTATACCAGTTTTCATACTCATGACATTCTATTTATTTTCTTTATCTGAAATCTGATCCATCTGCAAGTCTCTTCCTTATTACATGTTCATATCTTCTTTCTTCAGTAATATAATTATGTTTATTTTGTATTATGTGTTGCTATATGTTTAATTACTACTGTAAATTACTTAGAGCTTTTCTACAAAGATTAGACACTCTGTAAGCCACTACTGTTGTTGTTTGTTGTTTGTTGTTTGTGTTGTTGTTAAGGGCAACAGCATCCACAGTGTCACCTCACTGTCTAGGTATTCTGCCTCAATGTCTTTCTGAACAAGTCGCCAGATATCATGCATGTCCAGCTGTCTGGCCAAAGCAAAAGCACTAGATGATTCCTTGAATAGATTTACAAAAAAATATTATATATTAAATAGTCACTTGATGAATTTTAAAGAAAGAAAAAATAATTAATGAGGAATGACATTTATAAAGTTATTAATAACATTATTTTAAAAGTATGTAACTTCAATTCAAAATAAGTTATTGTACCTATGTGTATACTTACACAAGAAAAGCACTATATCTTATTATATGTACATATAAAATGTGAATCATTATATCATCACGAGTAAAACTGCATATAAAATTATAATATAATAGCACACAAGAATAGGATCATGTAAAAATGTAAATACCTATGTAAGTACCATTAAATATATGACATCACAATTAATATATTGATATAATGTAGTAAAACACAAGTGCAGCACAAGACATATAATACCTGGAACGCACGTTAGGTGCTAGAAATTTAATATAACATCATGAGAGGGTCAGTCTTGGTTTGTGTCAATCCAGTGTGAGATAGGGTGCAGTAAAGGAAAAATTAAAGAGGCTGGTAATTTGTAAAACAACTTCATTTTAAATTAATAGTATAAACTGGTACTTTTTATTTTGGGTTGAATATATGTGGTTTATATTGTAGTTTTCTATTGTTTATTTGGGGTTTGTGGGTGGAATTTTTGGGGGATGGGGTGTTCAATTATTGTATATCTTATTAATCCTATTAGCAACCATTTTGCTTTATTATTATTTTTTCCTGTTATTATGGACTTTATGGACATTATAAAGATTTTATTATTATGCTTTATTCTATATTATTATTTTGGTTTCCCTTGCTTGAGCTATATAAAATTATAGCAGAAGAGTAGTACTAGGTGTGCAACATAACAACACAACAGATGTACAAAACAAAGCATAACATAGGAAACATGGTGCTACAGATTTAATACAAGACAGTCTCTTCTATAAGAAGATTATTTTTAAAACAGTGTTAGATTTGTTTACCTCCAGTTTAGAACATCTGTGTACTTGTTTTTCCAGATTGAGAGCAGCTTGGACAGTTTCTTGTAAATCTCTTATCCTCACTAGCAGAGAGCAAATTTAAAAAAAAAATCTTATTTTAAAAATCTCCATAATGTTTTATTACATCTTCGCTGGCCAGCCATAAACACTGAACCACATCAATCCTATTTAAAATATTTTTTTAAAGATGAGGGCTTCAAAAGTTTGCTGTTATTCAATTGTCTCAAGGTACACAAAACCAACTACACAGCCACAAACAATATACATAAATCCTTCTACTTATAAAAATTTAAATCATGAAAAAGGATTCAGAAATTTGTTGTTAGTCATTTCTTTTTCAGTACATGAGTATACTGCTTTTAGCCCAGAACAAGAATAGAATTTAGTCTTAAATGTTAAAACAATACACAAAGGTAAAAGAAAATAGATGGTGATGTAAAGGTTAATACTGTGAATATAAATCCAAATAAGGGTTTAAAGAAAGTAATTTAAAAACTTAAACCAAGAAATGAAAAACATTACATGTGATGTGTTGAAAGTTCTGAAAAATTGGCCTCACTGTTTCAAGTTTACAAAGTACTTTCAGTGATGTAATCTTTTGAAAGTTTTAATAAGTCAAAGATTTTGCTGAAATACTAGTCAATGCTGTCACTGACAGCACAGATTTACAGCTAAAGAATGCAACAGCCATCATGGCTCAGACAGTAAATGACAAAGATAGAAATATCTATATGGAGCTACAAATGTACAGCTAAGGAATATCACAGCCACCCTGGCTTGATCAGATGGTAAATGAGACTAAATCAAAAAAATTTACAGGAGAACCAAAGATGTATACCTAAGGAATACTACAACCACCCTGGCCTGACCAAGTGGTAATTAAGAGACAAAGATAGAAATATCTATCGAAGAGTTAGAGATGTACATCTTAAGAATGTCACAGTCACCCTGGCTCAGTTAGACTGCAAATGAGAGAAAGCTGGAAATATCTAAAGAAGAGCTAGAGAGGAGAATAAGCCCACTCCTCTCTCAGTGTTGCTTTTTCATACTTAAGACTATAAAACATGCTGAGTTTGGCTTGGTCAAGGATTGAGAGACAGAGAAGGTTTATAGCATCAGCCACATGCTGCCTTTAAATGACCCAATAAAAAAAAAATGAATGCATGTCTTACATCTTCGTGAATATGCATGTGCACTAAAGTCCGTGATGGAGTGGGAGTGTGTCACAATAAAATAAACACAAAGTTTCTGCTTACTGCTGTTGTGTGTCATACATAGTCTCTCATTTGTTGCTATTGTACACATCATTTCTTCAAAATAGAAAGTCCCTCATTTACTGCTATTGTATGCCATATAAAATCTCTTATTTACTGCTGTTGTGTGTAAACATCTCTCATTTACTGTGTCAAATAAAATCTCTCATGTACTGCTGTTGTGTGTCATACAAAATCTCTCATTTACCGCTATTGTGCATCATATAAAATCTCTCGTGTATTAATGCTGTGCCTTATACAAAACTCTCATTTACTGCTGTTGTGTCATACAAAATCTTTCATTTACTGCTGTTTGTGTGTCATACAAATTTTCTCATTACTTCTGTTGTGGTCAAACAAAATCTCTCATTCACTGCATTTGTGTGTCATATAAAATCTCTCATTTACTGATGCATATCTCTTCAAAACACAATTCTCTCATTTACTACTATTGTGCATCATACACAGTCACTCATTTACTGCAGTTGTGTGCCTCAAGTCTCTCATTTATTGTTGCTCTGTGTCATTTTTTCAGAAAGTCTTTTATTTACTGCTGGTGCATCATACAGAGTCTCTCCGTTACTACTGTTGTAGGTCGTACAAAGTCTCTCATTTACTGCAGTTGTGTGTCATTTCTTCAAAACATAATTTAACACTCTTGTGAATCAATTACCATTGTTGCGTGTTATATCTTTAAAACAAAGTTTCTTATATACTACTGTTGTATATCATTTCTTTAAAACAAAATATCTTGTGTAAAGCTGTTGTGTATCATTTCTTCACAGATATTATGTTTAACAAAATAACCAATTTTTATAAACTTTTGTTAATAAGTATTATTTAAAAATTAAGCGTTTGTTATAAAGTATGTGCAAATCTAAAGTTACGCTTCCTTATATACAAATACAAATACATGGCTTTCATTAATATGGATTGTCACACAGGCATTCAAGGACTGTATATATATAAATATATACATGAAGAGATGTAGATCTATAATTATACACATAAACATATAAAGAGATGTAGACCTATATACACATTAAACATATACATAAAGAGACATAGACCTATATACACATAAACATGTACATTTAATGAGGTATATATATACAAACATTACAAGATGAAGACCCATATATACACATAAACATGTACATTCATGACATATACAAAAGCATATACAAAAAGAGACATAGTAAACATATGCATAAAGGGAATTAGACTTATATGTACAAAAACCTGTGCATAACACAAAGTACCTATATACATATAAACATATACATAAATTGACAAAGATCTATATACATAAAAATGTGTACATAACAGTGATATAGTGCTATATACATAAAACTTTTCATGTAAAAATTATATATAATGAGCATAAAATGCGCTATCCTACAAGCACACAAGAACAATATATATCAGAAAACATTAATACATTCTTAGTCTTTAGTATGTATATACAAGACTCATGTTACAAAATACTACAACCTTAGTCTTTTTCAAGTTAACAATATAAACATATATGCATCAATGCAAACCTGAACACAGTGAGAGGTCTTTGTGTTCTGCTTTGTGGATCTCTGTTACTATTTGAAGGTTTAACCTGCCAAAGGAATTTTTTAAAATTTCATTCAAGTAATGATAACAATATACTTTTTATTTAAGTAATAAAAACAAAATCAGTATTTCTTTCCGGGTATTATTGTGTGTATGAATTTTTACATTATATTAAACATATGGGACACGGAAAAGGCATGGAAGTATGAATTATATTTACAACATGTAAGAATATTTCTGATATAATATGATTATGCTGGTAATGTACAAGAATGTTTCTAACATAATATAGTATGATTGTGCTGATAATGTATAAGATAATATTTCTGACATAATAATATGATTATGTTGATATTGTAAAGGAATGCTATTTTTGACATAATTGATAATATTCATAAAAAATGAATACTATTTGGGGCATATATGATTATGCTGATAAAGTATAAAAGTTATAAATTGCATGAAGGTATGTATACTTTAACTTCAAAACTCATAAATGATATTGTATTTTGCACTATGTTTAAGTATACAAAGTAAATGAATAAAAGAACATGTTATTTTATACATCATGATTATAATGTGTAAGATCAATAAACACTAAAACAGTATGACAGTATGCATTGTTTATAATGTGAGAGATCCATGAACAGCATGACAGTATGCAATTTGTTTATAATGCAGCATACCTATGAATACTAAATAAACATTTTGAATAGGCGTCAAAATCAAACAAGTATGAATTATGCTGTTAAATTGTATTAAAAACTAGTCTACTAAGTGTATATTCAATATGTGTGATAATAAAACTTTTCTAATCATAAATAGTAAATGAAAAGTAAAATTAACTTAGTCATAAACCTTGTCTGCCACAGAGTAAACAAAACCCAAATATAAACTGAAAAATATATGTATGCTGAAAACAGAAACAAAAATGTAATCTTAACATATAAACCTATATAATGATCTAATGCATGTACATCTATATTGTAAGCTAATAATAAATATAAAATATTGACTTAACTTATACACCTATATCTAGTATAAAAAAGTAATAGTAAACTAATATAAAATGTTAAATTAACATTCATCTATTTATCAAGCTTTAAAAGTATTAAATTATACCAAGACCTATAATGAAAACTAATATAAAATATAAATTTAACACAATCACTTGTGTGATAATATGTAAATTTAGTATATAATTCATAACACATTTTAACATATAAACCTTTATATAATTATACAAGCAATTTATAAAAACTGCATGATGGTTATTAAATTAAACTAAGCACAAAGACCTATATAAAAGGATAATAATAGTTAAGTAACACATTTTATTATTTAAATTTAAACTATGACTATTTCATTTTCCAAAATAAACATCTAAAGTGTTTCAATGTTTATCATGTCTCTCCTGCATATTTTATTACTAGTAATTTATTAAAAATGTTGATGGATCAGCAAATACTCACTTCACTGGAGAACAGTTTCAAACCAGTAAGTAGCCTCTTGCTATTTTGGTAGTTTGGCAGAGTAAATTTGCACAGGTAGTATATTAATTACAAAGACAGTATGTAATCACATGTGAAGAAACGAATGGTATAAGAGTACTAGGGTTGGTGTTTTGTTACCATATGTGTACTGTGTCCACGTGTGTAAAATGTTAGTCCATGGGTAATCACTCAACATAATGTAACGGTATTTCCAGGTAATGTGTCAGAATATGTTTTTCTTTCTATAAATAAATATACATGTTCTTAACAAAAATAAAAAGAAGTGAAAGTATAAACAAACTAGCTAGAATAATCAAAGAGCTTAAGTTAAGTATACTCAAGCAAACAATATTATCTAGAACAATTACAACTGACTCCACATTTTTCAAATCTATTCTACTTAAAATAGTCCTGTAAAGTTATAAAAAATAATTTAGCGAGCATAAAGAAAACATTCTATTGACTACAGACCTGTCAAGATACAAAATAAAAATAACAAACTTAAAGAGTAATGTTCACTTAGCTATAGATCTATAAATACGAAAGGGCTGACAAACATAAAGAGATATTTTCTTGACAACATCTGTCAAGAAATAAGGCACTCTGATGCATAAAGAGATACAGTTTGAGTTCTATATTTGTAAGAATAGATTATAATTTGACAAGAATAAAGAAAAGCGTTCTGTTGGCTACGAATGACAAAGCACGACTTCACACAAATAAAGAGAAAAGTTCAGTTGGCAATATTGTCAGGACAGAGCATAATTTGACACGAATAGAGATAAACTTTTTACCTACTATGATTACAAAGGACTAAGCGTAATCTGACATGAATAAAAATTAAATTCTGTTGGCTATGGTTCTGCTGTGATAAAACATTATTTGATACGAATTAAGAGTAATGTTGTGTTGGTTACAGCCGTGTTTTATAATATAAAGATGATAAGCAAATCGCGAGAAACGGTTTGTTAGCTACAACTGCAAGACAAAACATAATTTGACAAGCATAAAAAGATGTTCCATTGGCTATAGCTGTGTTAAGATAAAACAATGCTGACAAGCATAAGAGAAATGATCTGCTGGCTTTAAGTCGTGTTACGATAAAGTTGATAAGTATAAATGAAATGATCGGTTGACTATAGTTGTGAAAGCAGACGCGCATAAAGAAAAATGATCGGTTGACTCTAGTTTTGTTAAGAATAGATCATTCAAAGCTGACAAGCGTACGTCTTCGTAAGATAAAGTTGACAAGCGTACGTCTTCGTAAGATAAAGCTGACAAGCGTAAACAGAAATGTGCTTTTCATGGAGGTGTACAAGCTTTCCAAATTCTAGTCGAGTGAAACACACAATGTAACTTATCCACTAAGACATTCATATGTGAAAACAGTCCCAGGGTGTGATTAAATTATCTGTCAGAGAGGGAGGGTGAGAGATCGGTTTCCTTTAAAAAAATGTTTTAAATAATCCTTTTACTTAAACGCTAATACTGTCACCTAAACATTTTTCATAATACTAAAGCTAACAGTTTCCTTATAGCACTAAACATTTTTCATACAATACTAAAGCTAATATTTTCCTTATAGCACTAAACATTTTTCATATAATACTAAAGCTAACAGTTTCCTTATAACACTAAACATGTTTCATACAATACTAAAGCTAACAGTTTCCTTATAGCACTAAACAAATCTAAAAAAAAAACCAAAAAACATTGGCTTTAAAAACCTTATAGAAATGTCCTTGCAACGCTAACCTTACGATCTGTGTACAACATAAACAATTCCCTGTTAATTCCTTATACCACTAATCCTACAAGCCTAAAAAAAAATGTTTCCTTGTAACATTGGCGAAATTTCCTTGCAACACTAACTTTAAGTTCTCTTTATAACATAAACAATTTCCTACAATTCTATACAACGAAAATGTTAGGTCACAGTGAGAACAAACCAAAAATATTTAATTTTAAAATTCGATGCTCTCACACTTTCATTAGGCCCCTCCCTCCTTTTTGTTACATTTCCCTAACCTCTCTTACTTCATGCATGACATACTTTCCCCCCAAGTTCTTATTCCTTCGTGCGTGACATACTTTATAGACATCACATTGAGTTATTAATAGCGCTCCACAAACAAGAAAATGGGTGTCACATCAACCTATTAAATAAAAAGTGCAAATGTTTCTGATTTAATGAAATTTCATGCACATAAATTCACAGGACTCCGAAATACCACCTCACTACATAAGATGTACCTCAGTCCAAAAAAACAAACGCATAAACGAACATTCACATTTTAATGATCCCCCCCCCCCCGCCTCACGATTTTCACCGGAAATGTTAAGTATCTCTTCTCCCTCACCCAAAAGATTTTAGATACATTGCTACACATACGCCTAAATAAATGTGTGTGGTGTGTGTGTGTATGTGGGGAGGTGAATCCGGTCTAGGCAAAGTTTCGACACGCCATGTTATCATATATACCAATCAATGAGGATTCTATTAAATTAATAACTCAGCATTTATATTTTACAGGCGAACAGTTATCAACCAATACTATGCTACATAAACGAAATCAAAACTTCGACACAAACTATAGGTAGGAATGTTTGATTAAGTTTCGATTTAATTTTACAACTACGCCATAGGCAAATTTAGTTTTTTATTTAATTAATATCACGCCCTAGTATCCTAGATTTGTGTTTAATATTCGGAAGCTAGATATAATGATGAATGGACCTACATTATTTGCCTAAATATAGACTGCTACTGAGGTACACATTTGGAATGTCACAGATGTACTAATAACATTCGTTCTATAGTGGTAATGCATATTAAATCTGGTATAGGCTACTAACAAGTGTAAACAATTACAAGCTAAAGTATCAGTCCTAGAATATGTATTAGACAAAGAGAGTAGTAAAATAAAGTGAAACAGAATGGAGTGTTAGCATTAGAACAAGTATTAGACTATTACAGTAACATATAGGCTAATATACCAGCAAGACTAACCATTACAGACTGGAGTGTTAGCACTTGAACACAATTTCGACTATTACACCAGCAAGACTAACCATTACAGACTGGAGTGTTAGCACTTGAACACAATTTCGACTATTACACCAGCAAGACTAAACTATTACAGACTAGAGTGTTAGCACTCGAGCACAATTTCGACTAATACACTGGCAAGACTTAACTATTACAGGCAGAAGTGTTAATAGAACACGATTTAGACTATTACACTAACAAAACTAAACTATTACAAACTAGAGTGTTAGAACTTGTGCACAATTTAGACTAATAGACTATGAAGACTAAACTATTACAGGTGATATTGTTAGTACCAGACGAGATCTAGATGGCATTAGAATAGAATGCCTATAAAAGCGTCAATGAACACGTGTTAAAGTTAACATTATTGTTTATTGTTACCAAATAAAAACTAGTCAGCGCTAGATGGCTAAATAAACCTTTCAAACAATGAATCAAAATGTAATCGAGCACCATATATGTGAAAAAGTTGAAAAATAATGGACGTTGCATACCTTGGCACAAAGCGAGAAGACTTAAAAGATGGAAGGATAGATTGCTTGGACGCACACGTGCCCATGACACCCACTTCATGGCTGTTGTCTTCTCCCACTTCATTTACATTAAAATCTAGTGGACGTCCACTTATCTTCCTCTCTCCATTTTAATATTATCTAATCCGTTCATAGTTAAACCCAATAGATGTATATTCATCGTCAAATTATTTTATGCATTGTTCGCTACCTTATCAGGTCGATTCAAGTTACATCATGAGATTAGTTTGCAGCTATATTTAATAGCCAAGTCAGCACTCTTCTATATGACAATTCGTCATAATAGAATTAGGTCAATATATCACTGTACTGTTTAATGTGTTCATCTGATATAATCTGTTCAGTTCATTGCTGTATTACCTGGTATTTAAATGCTGTTATTTGGTATGTTCACCTATGTATTATCTTATTTCAACGCTATATTCTCAAGGTAGTTCATCGCTTTATCAGGAACAGTGAGGTCTTTGCGCATGGGCACGATGGACAGTTGCCCGGAGACCCATGTTAATCTATGTGTGTTCCATGCTAGTCTATGTATGTTGTTCCTGTGAGTGGTTGTGTAGGTAAGGACCCCGTGCTCTGCTTGCCCGTGGGCCTATAATGCTGTTAAGACGGCCCTGACCAGGTATGTTCACCTCTGTAAATTATCTGGCCACTCTTTCACTGAGCTGTATATTCATCCTAAGACCTTTTCGTCATTTAAGCGGCTTTTAACTTCAGAAATTTCACCAAAATATTGTAATCCTTCAATAGTACAAGTTCTTGTAATAATGGTATAAACTGGCAGTTTTAATAAAAACCAACAGCTTTTCAAGTTCTTGCTTAAATAATACGAAATTGGTCAAGAGCGATCAAGCTATAATAAAGTAAAACTGAACAGAGAGTTATAATGTTTACGGTGCGCCTAATGTTCAAACTGTAATAAAGTAAAACAGATTAATTATAAGTGTTTGCGGTGCAATCCAAAAGTTCACTTTTCTAACTAAACAAAAATTAGCAGCCATGAGACTCCGTACTCGCTCATTTTATTTATTAACAGGTGTTAGATACCATGAGATACTTTACAAGTGTACATATTGTACACAGAATATGTTCAAGCACCAAAATACACTTTATCGATGCGAAAAGGCACTAAGATACACTTTACACATATATTCACAGAAATGTTTCAAGGCACCTTGATACACTACATGGTATACATGTACATACTGTATATAGAAATGTGTTTTGATACCATTATTGACAAAATACAAAATAAATCCATTCATTTGTGACACCAACCCTTATCTCGATTATTTGACAATGCCAATCTCATTTACTTCACTACTATGAAAATCTTTAAATGTCAAATAACGACAGTCTGTTTTATGTGACTTCATTGAAATTTTTTACTTCACGTATAGTCAGTCTCCTTTATTTGACTTCCGTGAAAATCTTTTATTTCTTGCAAAGCCAGTCTTCTTCATTTGTCAACAACACCAGTCTGTTTTAGTTATTTTTTAATTCTTTTTACCTTTAAGCCGATTTCATGCCAACGTCAGTATTTTTTATTTGATAACTACACCAATCTCCTTTATTTCACACCAAAGCCAAAGATTTTATAGGACAACCTTGTCAGTTTCCTTTATTTGACAAAAAATGTCCCCATCTTTTATTGGACATCAACGCCAGACTCCTTTATTTGACGCCAATGTTTCCTTTATTTGAAAAAAACGCCACTCTCCACAATTTGACAACGCTAGCTTTCTTTATTTCACTAAAGCCAATCTTTTCTACGTCAGCCATATTTATTTAAAACGACGCCGTTCATCTTTATTTAACAATGACAATTTCTTTTACTTGATACAAGCACCAGACTCCATTACGACACAAATGTCAATCTGTTTCAGTATGATACCTTCGACATTCTTTTCAACAGTAGCCAAGCTGTCTTATTAATCTTTCCACATTGCAAGAAGTAGTCTGCGGAATCAATATCGTTCTACTGATGATAGATATCTCACGCACTGTAGTTTCACTATCCTATCAACTTCTGTGCACAATTTATGCATCAAACGGGTCTGACAGCTACTAGTGTGTCACAGAAGTACCGAAATTGAAAACAGACGGTGCTGCTATGAAAAGCAATAGGCATCCATTATTATACTGACAGATCGAATCCCGCCATTATCTTGTGGTGACATTTTCTTAATACTGAAATGTTTAAACTATTTAGTTATATCTTCTTGCATCCAGAATACGTCTTTAATTAGTATTTAATCCGACTTGAATTGTTTGAAACTATCCTTGCAAAGATTTCGTAGTAAATATTCTTCGCTAATCCAAGTTAGGACCGGGGACCTTCTTGCTCGGCAGCCAGTGGTATCCGGAGGGGGAAAAAAATGGAAAGAGACAGCGTGGACTCTCCTCTCTGCCTGCTCGCCTATGGCGGAAATCCACCAGGCCAGCCTGATCAATACTTCCCAATCGCTGCACTCTTAAGAGATTTTCCTGAATATCAGTCTACATGTAGAATTTGTTAATGCTGCAACAAGAAAAATGCACACTGCTGCTTTAATCCTTTCAATATGGCGTGTATTTTTAGGCCTCGAGTAACGCTTACACTGGTGAACATGGATCTCAAGCCGTTTATTAATATGATTAAAACAGCCATTCATTAATTTAAATAAACAATGACCTACAGTTGACTCTGTAAATGCCACTGTGTAATCCTTTAAACACTGTGTGTGTTTTTTAATACAAAAAAAAAATCTTCACATGTACATGAGGACACATAAACACAAACATATCTGGCTTATGTATGAATCGGCTCTTATTTTACAGACAATCTAAATTTCTAAACTATTAATAGTCGATCCTGGCAACATTAGAATCCTTCGTAGATGTGTACTATTTGTACATTACCTATTTATAAGCTTTTTACACAGTAAATATATGCATTTGACAGATTACCTTTTTAAATGCAGTTTATACCCACTGCATGTTTATATGCTGCTTGTACACTATTTATATGTAGTTTGTACACGGCATGTTTTATGCAGTATGTACAATGCATAGGAGTGATTTCACCTGGTGTGATTGGGACTCCAGAATAAAGTGAAGGGAGCTAAATACCCCCAGAGCTATCCAGGGCCGAGAACGTCCTAAGACGAAAGGCCCTATGCAAGTTCTGAAGAGGAATGAAGGTTAACAGAACCAACCCCACTCCTTTGGTTTTATTTATTTCTGCTTAACATGCACTTCCAACATTCGCCGACTTCAGTGAAGAGAGAGTTGAAGATAAAGAAATATTGAATAATGAGAATGCTAAAAAAAAAAAAAATGCAAGACGTTTAATTTGATCTTCATAGCCACTTTGAAAAATTGCTTTGGAATTGATAGCTATTTTTAGCCATGACTGTATTGCTGGTAGTTTGTAGCACTCTGAAGTTATTGTTTTGCCCTTAGCTGTTTAAGGGTGTGTCGCCTACTCATATATCCATTACAAATATTTGAACTGTTAGACCAAAGGAACGATTTGTGTAGTACCTGGGCTGGCACTGTTATTGTTTAGGCAGCTAGTGTATGTAACCTTTGTTCTCAGTAGTGGTGTTGGCGATTGTCAGTTTCTGAAGCCCGATGCCAGCACTCTTTATGCTGTTGATGTTGGCAATGTCTTTAGCATGCAGCTCTGATGGAGATTTTACGGTATGGTGTAAACAGGTGCCCGAAATTTGCTGCTGGTGCTATTTTCATTGTTATTTATGAATCTGTTTATACTTCGGATGTCTTTCTAATAATTATAATAGTAGCATATTAGTTTATTAAAATCATTGGTGATGTCTACATGTCTTTTGTATTAGGATCTACATGTATTAGGCCACGACTGTCTGTGGAATTCATTATAATTAGTATTCCTTAGTTTTAATTAGTACCAGATCTTCATGTCTTCCATTTTCTTTTACAGAGTGCGAATTTCTCGGTATGTATTGGAGTTTCGCACTGTTTTGACTACTTTATGATCAGTTTTCTTAATCAAACAGCTTGTCTCTTAGTTTTAGTGCTCCTTGTGCTAATCCACAACTTAGTAAGATTGGTATGGGTTTCGAAAGAACGGCTGGTCTGCATGGATTATGAGCGTAAAGCTGGTTTGCATGGATTTTAATAGTAAGGTTCACCATCTTTGTTACAATGAATCTAACAGTAAGATTTTTTTAACGAATGCTGTCTGCAAGATTTATAACGATAAGGTTGGCCTGCATGAGTCCTAATGGTAAGGTTGGCCTGTATAGGTTCTAATTGTAACGTTTGTTTTCATGTTTCTAATAGTAAAGTTGGTTGCACGGATTCAAATAGTTAGGTTATTCTGCACTGATTCTAACAATAAAGATGGCTTCCAAAGTAAAATTAGCATAAATGTTGTAAAAGATTTCTGCATGTGTTCTAACAGTAAGATTGGCATACGTGTTCTAACAGGTAAAGAATGGTCTGCATGGTTCTAACAGTAAGACTGGCGTACGTGTTCTAACAAGTAAAGAATGGTCTGCATGGTTCTAACAGTAAGACTGGCATACGTGTTCTAACAGATAAAGAATGGTCTGCATGGTTCTAACAGTAAGACTGGCATATATGTTCTAACAGATAAAGAATGGTCTGCATGTGTTCTAACAGTAAGATTGGCATACGTGTTCTAACAAGTAAAGAATGGTCTGCATGGTTCTAACAGTAAGACTGGCATATATGTTCTAACAGATAAAGAATGGTCTGCATGTGTTCTAACAGTAAGATTGGCATACGTGTTCTAACAGATAAAAAATGGCCTGCATGGTTCTACCAGTAAGATTAGCATAGTGTTCTAACAGTTAAAGAATGGTCTGCATATGTTCTAAAAGTAAGATTGGCATATGTATTCTAACAGAAAAAGAACGGTCTTCATCAGTCCTAAGAGTAAGATTAGCATACATATTCTAACAGTAAAAGAATGGTCTTCATCAGTTCTAAGACTAAGACTAGCATACGCTAACAAAAAGATTGGTCCGCATGTGTGTTCTAACAGTAAGATTAACATACGTGTTCTAACAGTAAAAGATTTGTCTGCATAGGTTTTAACAGTAAAAGATTGGTCTGCATGGGTTCTAACAAATAAAAGATTGGTCTGCATAGATTCTAAGAATAACGCTAATCTGATCTGCATGTATCATAACTCCATATACTCAAATTTCTTTATCACAGGTGTACATATATTTCTGGCTGTTATATATTCATCTTTTGATAATTGTTACTAATATCGTGGTTTTCTATCCTGCCTCTGCTTCAACAATTTTACTGATTAACTAAGCATCATTCAGCTCAGTTGTACAGAGGCTTATATCTTCCTCAAATTTTTATTCTAGAAGCCTGCTCTTAGTCTATTCTAGCAGTTCTGTTAATATATGAAGAGTGATCTCATGTGGCAAGATCCTTTGTTCACCTTATTTTCTCAGTAAGCACATGTTCTATCGCCAGAAGGTCCGGCGATAGAGTAGGTAGACCACAGGATGCACGACGGCGAGGATGATGATAATCATGACACATGATTGACCACGGCCACAGCAAGAGATGGCAACACACAAACGTGCGCTCGTGCATATATATATACACACAAACACACTGTATTTACATATTGTGAGACTTTATTGAGGCGATATTGTGACATCGGGCGTACTCATTCTTCTCTCTTCTCGTCCTTCGTCTACAGGATCTAATTTCGTTCTCTGTTCATCTCTGCATCTATCTCACGCACTATTTACTTACTATATGGAGTGGAGGAGAGTTTCCAGCTTACGCCGATTTCGCGCGGGCGGGAGGGGGGGGGGGGGAGGAAGGGGTGATGATTTTGGAAAATGGATCTCACACACACCCTAACATGCCAATTTACTGTAGAACGCAGGCAGCAAAACAAACCACTGCATACAGGTTGTAACACCTCTGGGCACATTTCGCTCGTTATGATTATTATTTGTTAATTAATAACTCATAACTAATTGCAAGTGATCGAGAATCTTAGTTTATAGTTATTAATAATTCTCCCACAAGATCAACATGCCTCTCATTTGGCGGATTAATAGGATGTCATAAAACTCTACCTTTTACACAATAATAAGGTAGATGTTTTACTGTCGCATAATGCTGCAGGTGGAAACTTCTTACTAAAGAATAAAAATCCATTTTTTATTTATATTTAACAAGCCCCGATCCACCCTCTATTACTCCAACATAAGGTTTTAATATATTATGTGCAAGGAGATAAATAAATTTAACAATAAATTTATTAAATCAACAATCTTGTTTACAATATATGAATATAATATCAAAGAGCATTAACATTTACATCACTTCACAACAATGTTTGATTAAACGTTGGCCACTCATTCAGTTATTCTGGCATAGATATCAGAGATCAAATTTACACACACACACACACACACACACACACACACACACACACACACACACACACACACACACACACACACACACACACACACACACACACACACACACACACACACACACACACACACACACACTGCCACGTTCGCTATCACATGGTTTGCAACAAGTCACTGTCTTTCTTATTAGATGACGGTCCAAAGTACCTTTCTAGGCACATTACACAACTGTTCCAGAATTAGAATATTTGATGTGCTCACTAAGCACACCATGGAGAATCATCCAGAACTTCATTTGCGGTATCAAAGCATATATTGGGGAATATTTCAGAATCTTTGTGTGCACTACCCAATCACACCATGAGGAATGTTCCAGAAACTTCCTGAATTCTTGAGTGCTTGATAGCTCAGAGATACCTCTAATTGGCCCCTTCCTGCTTCCGAATGAGGAGACCATCCTTCCAGTGAACCTCAAAAGCTTTCCCGGAAGATTTAGACAGGTGCAATCCTGAGAGCTTGGTCTTTTCATGATATTTCTCTAGAGAATTGTCTGCCAGTTGTGCTGTTCTGAGCAGTGCCTTATCCCCCTCATATTCAGCCAGTCTGACAGTCAGGAACAACCATCTACCTTTACACAACTGAGTCCAGTGCAACTTCCTGGTGACATGCCCCACTGATGATAGATTCAGCCAATTACTTTTTGTGACACCCTCGTACACGTTACTAACTGCTTCTGATTCGTCATCCATACCCTCATACGTCCTTTACTGCAGCTTCTTGTGCAGCTGCCTGCCTATGTGTAAGTACACATATGTTATCTAGAGAATTGGATAGAGTGATTGTTTGAAACTTCTCAGTGTTATCCTCTTTTTTCACAAGGCTAGGGTGTACTACCAATCCTACTCCACAACATGTGTCAAAGAGGACTGGAACACAATGTCCATTAATATTTACCTCAAAATGAGGCACACCACTAGGTTCATCATATTAATGGTACCTGGAGAGTGATGTTTGATATGGCCTGGTTTGCCACAATTAAAACACACCACTGATTCATTCTTAACACCTTTGTCTGGGTGGCTACTCATGTTCGGTTATTTCCCATGGAAGTGATGAGTGGGTACACAGTCTTTCATCTTATTAAATGGAGGAGGTGCAAGGGAGGTTCCAATGTTAGGTTTATTATCTGGCTTGTCGCTCTGCCATTTAGGTATCGCTTGTTCATTAACTGGTCTACATGGTTCAAAGCTGTGCCTAGCTATCAAATTAACACGTGTCGATATATTTCTTCATACCTGCTTCTAACCATGCCCAAATTCTTTGGCCTTTTGTCCTTAACATAAACTAAAAGTGCTGGAGGACACGTCGTCTACAGTTTGTCGATTGCAATGTGATCCCTAACATCTTTCCCAATCAATTTTCACATCGTTGAGCTCTATCCATCTCGACACAATGTGCTGTAGTTTACTGGCTGACTGTAAAAATGTGCCAGTTGATTCTCGACACAATGTGCTGTAGTTTACTGGCTGACTGTAAAAATGTGCCAGTTGATTCTCGACACAATGTGCTGTAGTTTACTGGCTGACTGTAAAAATGTGCCAGTTGATTCTCGACACAATGTGCTGTAGTTTACTGGCTGACTGTAAAAATGTGCCAGTTGATTCTCGACACAATGTGCTGTAGTTTACTGGCTGACTGTAAAAATGTGCCAGTTGATTCTCGACACAATGTGCTGTAGTTTACTGGCTGACTGTAAAAATGTGCCAGTTGATTCTCGACACAATGTGCTGTAGTTTACTGGCTGACTGTAAAAATGTGCCAGTTGATTCTCGACACAATGTGCTGTAGTTTACTGGCTGACTGTAAAAATGTGCCAGTTGATTCTCGACACAATGTGCTGTAGTTTACTGGCTGACTGTAAAAATGTGCCAGTTGATTCTCGACACAATGTGCTGTAGTTTACTGGCTGACTGTAAAAATGTGCCAGTTGATTCTCGACACAATGTGCTGTAGTTTACTGGCTGACTGTAAAAATGTGCCAGTTGATTCTCGACACAATGTGCTGTAGTTTACTGGCTGACTGTAAAAATGTGCCAGTTGATTCTCGACACAATGTGCTGTAGTTTACTGGCTGACTGTAAAAATGTGCCAGTTGATTCTCGACACAATGTGCTGTAGTTTACTGGCTGACTGTAAAAATGTGCCAGTTGATTCTCATTTGTATTAGTGGAACCTGCATCTATACATCTCGCTAGTCACCTTAAAGTATGTTAAAAATTCAGCCGTATAAGCCTCGTATGTTATTTGTTCTTCTGGGAGTCTATTAAAGACCAATATGTCTTGTCCCTTCATACCTGTCACAAACTGGGAGAGGCATAAATTTTCTGGTAGGCCTAACTTTACTGCGCATTGCTCAAAACACAACATATAGTTCTCAACATTCTCCTTCTTCCTACTGAAGGAATGAAAATTAAATTTTAAGTTCACTTCCTAAACCTTAAATGCCCTCTCACTTATCTTAGGCTATCTTCCTGTATCTTGAGTTGATTTATGCCAAGCTCTCTGTTTCCTTTTATCATCAGCTTCTAACTGGGCACATGTTACCTCTCATTTAAGGCATTTTCAATCTTTAGCCTTTTGTCACTTTCCTCTGTAATCTTTTCTCACTTTCCTCTCTTTCAAGCTTATCTTTCATTTCTTTTTCTTCTCTTCTACTCCTTCTAGGCACATTACACAAATGTTCCAGAATCTTTGGTGCGTTCACAAAGCACACCATGGAGAATCACCCAGAACTTCATATGCACTATCAAAGTACATCACGAGGAATATTTCAGAATCTTCGTGTGCATTACAAAAACACACCTTGAAGAATGTTCTAGCAACTTCCTGAATTCTTGAGACCAAACTCAAACTTCAATTTCCATCATACTGGCTCTCAAACACAATTCAGAAGAATCAACTTACAGCAAAACGTTTATTGATAAGTTTGACGACAATGCTGGATACACACACCAACATGATCTGGTAGAGTACAGTAGTCACTGCAGTCTGAAGCAGATACAAGGTTACAAAACATCAAAGCATCAAAAGTCATGCTCCCCTCTGCAAACGTCAAATCAAGTACAGTGCTAAGTTTCAAGCATATTTCATCTCTAAACATCCTTCTCTTTTACACACATTCCCAACATACAAATCATTCAACAATATTCATTAGCCCAATACACATTCAGCATAAGAAATATAGCATCAATCAAAATTCACAAGTATAATGTACAACATATTCAAATTAGTGAATATAGAAATAATGGTTCAATTACATAAAGCTTTCTCCAATTCAAATCATCAAATCATAGATCAATAGCAAACGTATAAAATATTTCTAAGTCCATTCTTTCTTTATCAGTAAGTTAATGTACCATAAATAGAACTTTCTTCAACAAAGTAACTTTCGGACTATCCCCATTGGATGAAATTGTTATGAGCAATTATGAGACTATTATTAAGAAAAACTACTCATCCACTTGGAAATGGTTTGGATTACATCAGCAAGTTCTAGAATATTCTTTACCTGAGTTTTTATTTTATTACTGGTACTTACAAAAATATCATGCACAGTACCCAAAGGTCATGATGTGTTGACATTTAACAAATTATACATGTATAACAATTAAGTTTAGAAATAGGGATGGGAAATTTATTCTGCCAAGCAAGCACTAACCACTAATTATTGTTCTCTTATTTTCATTTAAATATAAATTCTTCAAAATTTGTACAGGTAATGTGAAGATTTAACTATCTAATTATTTGGTCAAGGCACTTTGTGCAAATTACTATTGCCTGCTAAAGCCTTATACATGAAGACATGAAAAAAATACTGTACACAGACAGGCAACAGTCTACTAAAACTTAGCCTTCCATAATCCAAAGTGACTGTGTCGCTCTACTGATTTTTAAATGAAGGGAACCAACCTGTCTCAATGCACAATCACGCATCATACACTAACCTTAAGAAAATGATAATAATAGTATAGTGGATATTCAATCAATTGCATGATTTATTCAAACTGCTAGATGCATATTACAATTAATTCAAACTCTCACAATGTATGTATCTTTAAATATTATAGTCTCAATAGATGAAATTTGACATGAAGTATATGTCAATTGAACACAAAGACTAAACACTAAAATAGATTTCTTATTTTGTTTCTAAAAAAACAATAACAAAAAAAGTGCATCAGTGCAATAATTTTATTTAACGCTGCACTTAAAAGTTGATTTTAAAAAAAATCATTATCATTAGTAGCCAGATTGGGTCAAACTTGGTGAATAAAGTTAGTTATTGGACCAGCTTCATTTTAGTATATAATATATATTAATATTAACCTTATTTATGTCAAACAATTAATATTTAATCTTGGATGTTGTTTATTGTATAAGCACACGTGCTAGATGATGAAATGACATTTTTTTCTATGACTAAATTGTTTGTTAAAAGGGGAATCGTTGAAGAAAACTGCTAATTAAATTTAGCTACTTATTTTCATCTTGTACACCAAGTATGACCTAAACTGGGTAATACAAATCTTTTAAGTGCAGAGTTAAATAAATGTTTTTACTGAAAAACTTTTTAAAATGTCTGTGATCTACTTTGTTCTCAAACTTGGATGATGCTTTCAAATTATGAATCTGATATATCTTGTTCTATTCTCTAGAATTTGATAATTTCAGACTTTGTTCCTTGCAATTTCTAATCACAATAAACTCAATGTATGTACTAAATATATTTCTCTTCACAGTTCTATCTTACTTAGAACTTGATTATGCTCTGTTCTTGGTGCTCTATCTCTTTATAATTCAAAAGTCCAGTGAGCTCTAACTTTATAAGTGGATCACTAAAGTTTTGACCACATAGCTCTATGAATATGATGACAAAATTAACACTGTACTAAAGTGGAAATTAAAAATGCAGCTCATTTAAGCATATAATTTCTAAGTATTTGTTACAATGGCTATAAAAGACTGTTTAATTTAATATTTGAAGTTGATTATTGCAGTTTATCATAAAGTCTATTTTGGTCTAATCTGTTTGCTTGGTTGACTATGATGAGCACTTAAGGGCATTTGTTTTGTAGACTATTGGATTGCTTCAAAGATTCAAAGTGTGCAGAGACTGGTCTTTGCCATATGTTGACCTGCCACTGTTTGTCAAGGCTTTTTACAAGGCTGGCAAATTTCATTCTGTGTTACAGATAAAAACAAAACAAAAAACAAACAAAAGTACAAACAAAAAAAAAACCCATCTGAAATATAAGTTGGTACCTTAATATCTCAGCCATTAACCCTATCACTATTAATTAGTAACAAGACAATCATAGCTATTAGTCGAACCTTATGTATATGAACATATAATATGTACATTAATTAACAGAAGATATATGTTAATGATTTATCAGACTACTTACTCTAGAGGCAATTATTTTTTTAATTTTTATTTATTATTATTTGAATCAGATAGGTTTCAAGTGCTTCTTGGCCGATTTGAATAATGGTTTGTGCCAGGAACTTGGAGATATGTATCTTAGTTCATTTATATTCCTCATGCACGAGGGTCAGTGTTCAAATTTCAGCAACCTAAATCACACTGGCAAGTGTGTGGCTACTGCACCAGGTGACCAGTGGTCTGAGGGCTTTAATCTACATTTAGGTTTAGTTTGTAACAACAATTAGACTAAATTTAAATTCACAAGATTGAAAGGTGGTTAATTAAACTATTATGGGACATTTGTTGAGTGCTCTCTTCTAAATGCAAGAAAAGTTCATTAAGCTTTATCTGTTTAACTGCAAAACTAAGTTCTGTTGACTGATGCTATCCCTTTTAAATGCAAACAAGTTCATTCAGTTCTGTCTTGTATCTGCAAAACTACTTTCTGTTCACAGAGATCTACCATTTTTAACTGCTAGATTTCATGCTCATGAAACTCAGTTTAAAGACTGAAAACACTTTCCTTAATGCACAGGAAAACCATTTGCTTCAATTGCAAAATAAAATTAGCTTTCTTCCTCAAGTGAAAATCACTCAGTAGCCAATGTTTCTCTGATCAAACTAGGTATCTTCTAACAGAAAGTTAACAAGGTAGTTTAAATAGGCTATGGCTACAATTTAGATGCACACCCACAACACTATATTCTGCTTTAGACTTGATCATTGAGATAGGTAAGCAAATAAGGTTTCAAGTTCGGATTAGGGTTATTCTAAACTGAAATAATCTAATGTAGTTATTTTCCTTTAACATTTGGTAAGAACAAAAGAAAAAATGTATCTTTTGAAACTGATAATTTTCTTCATATATATCAGCTTTCAACATTCGTTTACTCCATGAATGGTTTCTTTTGCAAACAGTTCACGCATATTCTTGGATTAACAGAAAGATTTATAGCACTGGGGCATTTTTCTTAATTAAAAGCATGGCAAGAATAGTTCTAATATAATAAAAGTGTTTTTGCCTAAAATGATATGTCTGAATAGTTAAATTGCTAAAACATGAAACTAGTTCATTTGAAATCAACAGATCTGAAATAACATACGGTTTTTCACCATATCTCTTCATTAAATTATCACTGGTGCCAAAAAGTGAAATCAATGAATGCTGAAATCAGATGCAAAACCCAAACCAGCCAGTTCTGCAGATGTGAAGCATGCAGCCCTGGCAGCAGTGAGAATATGCAGGCTGAATTAGCATGCTCAATGATAGACAGCACACACCTGACCAAAAGCATACAACTAAAAGAGCAGATGGATGAAGTAAATAAATAATTAATTAACTGTCATAGATATTTGTAAAGATATATGTTTTCACTTAAATGTGAAAACATAATTATCATGATACAATGTAGCCACTCTGACATGTGAGCTGTTTTGTTTTAAATTACAATGCCAAGCAATTGTAAATGTATCATAGTAGTAATCTATAGTGTCAGCTCATTTTCAGAAAAGAGTACAAAATTTATGTTTGTGGTGTTTGGATGAGGTCCCCCTCCCATTGGTTATTAAACATTTCCTAATTTAAAGTAATATTTAATTAAAAAGAAGAGTAATGGCTAAAAAATCTTTCAGCTTAAAGAATGAATTCTATTTCAACAAAGCCAAATGAATATGCTCTCTACTAAAATACTAGTAGTTTAAACCAATTCAGACCTTGAAAGTACATTTCGGTCATCCATCAAATTTAATTATTGGGAAAATAAACGTCATAATCATGGCAACTATGACAAATTTGGACGTAACTTTGTTCAGTTATTACCTTCTATTGCTCCACTGTGGTTTTAGGCAGATAATACTGTTGGTGTAATATAGCTGACTTTTCTTTGTGAAAGGAGTTTAAAAGTTTAAAAACCTCAGCACTGAAGACCTTACATCATGTTCATTTTATTTTATCAACCCAAATAAAAAATGTTGTTCAGTGAAAGGAATAATTAGTAGTAGTAGTGTGAATGTTTGTGTGTGTGTTTACTGTATATAGTAAAGTAAAAGTAATCATAAGAACAGAGACTAATATAACCAACACACAACAAGACAAAATACATAATAGCATGTGTGACTGGGCACACCACTTAGTTAATGAAATTATTATTAATATATCTTTCATAACTAATTTCAAGTGATGAGAATATTAAATTTATTTTATTAATGATCCTCCAGCAGATATCACTTGTCTCTCACTTAGCAGATATATTTTGGCATTGTAAATGTTTTCTCTAGTCCACAACACAACACAACATTTACAGTCATATAATGTTTCCGTGAGTGGAAAACTTCTTACTAAAGGAAAAGACAAATCTGTCTTTAATCTATATTTAGTGAGCCCCCATCCACCCACTTTCTTCTCCAACATACGATTAACAATATCAATATGTGTAAAGAAGGTTAATAAATTTAACAATAAATTTATTAAATGAATGATCAAATATATATAAGAAAGTTACAATGTAATAGATGACATCAATATTCCATGAAATCATAAATTCAGATAACAAATTGTTTACACAATCTCTTTCTACATATATATATATAAGAAAAAATTGTATAATTACAGTTCAGCAATAAAGTCAATACAAATTGCAGGTTAGTCTGATCAGAGAATAGAAATGGAGTTATTGGAATTAAATGTGTAACCTGGATTAAGCACTGCTTGACATGCTTTCATCTGCTTTTGCAACAATGTCACAATGTCAAAATATCTGCATTCAGCAAATGTTCCTACCACTTGCATAGAAACTGATGTGCTGCTATATTCTTGAACACCTCCTCACCGTGTCACTTCCTTCAAGTAGAACATGATCACAGTGATACGTGTAACTTCACTGTACTAGAATTGTCCAGAATGTACCCAACATACTTGCTCTGATACATCGCTAGTGCATAGCGACCTTTATGCTTACACACTCTGCAAGTTTCCTGCGTTTTCTCAGTCACTCAAGTTTTGACCTGTGAGCACATATGAAGGGTAGCTGGAAACTCGAAAGTTGAAACTTGAGACTCACATCTCAAGGTTGAACTCACACTCACAGTGTAAAACTCATACCAAAATAGCACTTGATCACTGCAATATATAGTTAAGGAGCAATCCTAAGTTTCCTATTCATCACAATATAACTCCACTCTATCTTATAATTTCTGTAATGGTATTCATTAGTCCCATGCATGTACACGGTAAAATAAACACACTGTGTCAAACAATGTCACATATTAATACACCACATGGGTGCAGCTTAGTTCAAACATTTGAGTAATAAAATCACCCCACAAAGTACATCTTTGTATAAACACAAGTATAACATATCATAGTAAATGCATGAAATGTTTTAAAGTCCATTCTCTCTCAATCAGTCAAATTAAACTCAACACTCAAGCTAAGAACTGTATTTAAGCTGGATTTTCTTCTATTTCTATTTCAAAAGTGATTAGGGTGAAGAATTCTCTACAGCAAGTGAACTCCTTAAACTCAGCCCATTGGCTAGTCTTGTTCTCATAAATGATTATCAATGGATAATAGGAAACTGCTCACTCAGTTTCCATTAGGTCAGTGAATCTAGAATATTCTTGCCTTAGGCTTACTTCAACTCAAAAACTTTCAAAATAACATCATAAAGAGCGCCCAATGTCGGGTCACTCTGACAATTTAGCAGTTTATATAACAATTAAACATTAAAATAGGGAAGGGCAAATTTACTCTGTCACAGCATGCAATAATATATCACTCACTCACACACACACACACACACACACACACACACATACATGTGTCTGCATTTTACTTTGCATATATATATATTAGTATTTGTGGGGTTGTCAGGATTCCCAGAGGAATGGATATTTAGGTATTGAGGCCTGCTGCAGCCTTAAATAAAATTTGAATAAAGAAGTGAGCTTCTTGTTTTTGTCATTTACTTGGTGCTGAGCATGAAAAATAATTATTAAAACATGCATGAATGGGATGAAATGATTTTATGGTAAATACAAATGGAATGGGGTGGCATATTTGCCAGATGATTGCTGGAATGAAAAGCAGTGTACATGTTTTGCCATTGCATTTACTGCAAACACAACTATATGTTATGCCTGGCTGTGGCATTCACCCAAAACATCAAAGAAAGTATTTATTAAGTTAATTTTGTTATGCCATAAATATCCATAATCAATGCTGTTCCAATAACAAAAATGTACTAGCAACAAATAAAAATGTCTATATTTTTAAAAATTGTAATAATGGAAAAGCATGAAATTTTGAGTTATTTTATTTTGTAGATGGCATATTGCGAATCTTATGTAGTCACAAGTTTTAACGCCATAAAAACCTCAAAATTTCTCATGCCAATTTAATACTACAAATAGCACATGTATATTTATTTTTTGATACTGGTCAATGTGTAATGTGAATTATAAGCCATTGGCTATCTTAATCATATATATTAATACAGTTAAACAACACCTTTGTTACATACAAACAAGGCTTATGAAAATGTTTTGAAGCAATTATAAAATCACTGTACAACCACATAAGCATAATTCAATTACTTTATTCTAAAAGAAATAAATCATCTTAGTTTAATCATTTATACCCAAAACTACAGCAACTATTTTTGTGATATTGTAACTAAATTTAAGATTTTTACTTGAAGTGAATAACCCTTCTTATTGGATACTCTATATGTAAATAGCTCCTGGTCTGTGAGAAAGGTTGTGAATAGGTCATCTCACTATCAATAATCTTGTAATTAAGACAGATGAAACTGCATTAATAAGGGACAACAATAATAATCCATTTATATCTTTTGCTTTTAGGAGACTCAAACAAACTCTTGGATTTCTGACAATGATACAGCTAGTAACTAACAACTTCACCTAACAAAACAGATCTAGTATGCTCATTTTAAAACCTGAAACAATCTAACTCATAATGATGTTGAATCACAATGGCTTGAAACAAATCTAGGCAAAAATTATAAATCTGTGATGTTTGCTGAGTGGATTTTGTATTTTAATGCTAAGGCAAATGTAACATGGTAGTTTAGTGTCTGTAAAATGATGGACAAGGTTTGGCTTTTACACCTTTTACAGAGGGATTTTAACATCTGCTATTAGACAATCTTGTTTCAAAAAATCATAAATGAATCCTATAACTTAAAGCAGTGTGTTCCCACCACAGCTAGGGTAACAGCTAATTCCAAAACCTTAATTGATCACATCTATTCAAATTATATTTTATCAATTAAAGCAATGTGTATCTAGCATTGGGGTAAGTGATCACTTTCTAATTTGTATACACCTTTGGACAAATCGGGTGCAAAAAGTTACTGATTACTTTCACTCCTACTTAATCTTAACCAGTCCTGGTATCTCTCTATGTATATCAATTAACATCTTACCATAATGTCTTTAAGAGTACAGATCCAAATGAAACCATTCAAGTTTGAAATGATCTTGTCCTAATTGTTCTCAACAAACTGTACAGTGAAAGAAAAGTCCAAAATAAAACCCATCTGGCTTACCCAAAACTTCACAGATGCAAGGGAAGATCGTGAAAAGCAAAAATGAATATGATTATAGAAAGAAAATAAACATTTTATTTAATTAAATAGATTTCAATCTTCATTACCTTTCAATTAAAACTGCTCTCTGTATATTTTTCTTCTGAAAGAAGCATTCATTACCATCATTACTTTCAAGAAGGTGAAGATTGTCAAAAGGTGAAAAGATATTTTGTTGTTCTTTTATCCCCAGCTCTGTATCTGTAATAATGCCTTGTCTTTCCTAAAAATAAACATAAAATATCTGTTTATTCCTAACACTACCTTATTTTTTCACCTAAAATAAACTATAAATATCTCTTTATTTCTAATAATGCTTTGTCTTTACTAAAATTAAACATAAAATGTCTATTAATCTCTAATGCTACCTTAAATTTCCTAACAATACACATAAAATATCTGTTTATCCCTAACACTATCTTATTTTTTTTCATGAAATGAAAACTAAATTCTGTTTATGTCTAAAAATGCTTTTTTGTTTACTAAAATTAAACACCAAATATCTGTTAATCTTTAATGCTGTCTTTTCTTTCCTGAAAATAAATGCAAAACATCTTTGTTTATCTCTAATGCTGTCTTGTCTTTCCTATAAATATATGAAAAATATCTGGTCTTTCCTAAATATGAACATGAAACATCTGCATTATACTCAATTAGATGATTTTCTTTGATTTCCATCCTGCATTTCTCCTCTTAATTTGATTTTTTGGCAAAGACAGTCACTGCCTGAATTCATAAGGGGTGGTCTCCTTCCTTCATCCCAGATGACTCAAAAGGTCCCATCAAATGGAATAACTTTTGGGAAACAATTAAATGGTCTCAACAGTGGGATGAGAGGGGGTAGACAAACAATCAGGTAAGGAGACAGCCCAACCCTACTCTAAAACTTATGTTTAAATAGGCACCTAGCCCTTTGGAAGATGAGCATATGAAACCATGAGAAGTGATAACAGAAGATAGTTGGCTATTATAAATGATCAGTGCAATTACTAAGCAAAATAATATTTCATAAGCTAGATTATTTTAGTGGTTCAATGTAAATTAAAACTATCATAAAAAATAAACATGCACAATACTTTAATTTTATATCATCAATATTATATCAGTTTCATTTCTAAAAAATGGCTAAATTTAGCCATAAACTGAAATAGTTCTGCCTCAAAGAATGAAATAAGAAACTGCTGCAACTATGCTTCTATTAAATGATTTTTTTAACAAAATTACCACACCCAGGCCATTAATTCTGAGAACTACTGATATTTAAAGCAATTTTCATTTTAAGTTCCATTTTAACACTATTCATTAGTGTAAACAAAATGACTGAGGTGATTAAATTATTTGTTCTCAGTTTAAATTTTTCTAATCTATCATACATAATTATGTATGATATTGCATTTAATAAAATTTAACAGAATTACTTATATAAACACACACACACACAAGCATGTACGCATGCACATAGATGCAAGACAAAAAATGCTAACCTTATGGAACAAGGAAACATTAATACTGTCTCTTAATGCTAAGGAAAATGACTGCAAGTGGATCAAAGAATTACTTATATAAACACACACACACACACAAGCACGTACGCATGCACATATATGCAAGACAAAAAATGTTAACCTTATGGAACAAGGAAACATTAATACTGTCACTTAATGCTAAGGAAAATGACTGCAAGTGGATCTGAAGAAGCTTCATGTCAATCTCTTGTGCAGTGTATATCTCTTCTTCCAAAATATTGGCTCCAATCATCTCAATTTGTTCTTTTGCACACAATGGTGACTGGAAAGCTAAAGAGTTCATAACCTGAGATAGAATTTTAAATAAAATACTCAATAGAATTTTAAATAAAATACTCAATAGAATTTTAAATAATATACTTTATTTGCTCAATTGACTTCAAGGCCAATGCTCTCTACCTGCTTTAAGAGTATCAAAGTGACTTGATGCCATGGAATATTACATCTAGCATGCATGATATTACAAGCATATTCATTTATAATAGATTTAAAATAACACTCCATCAAGCATGTATGACTCATCGAAAACATTTTAAACATAATGCATTTAAAATAGCACTACATAATGTAGGACTCATCAAAAACATTTTAATTATAATACATTTAAACTAGCATTACATGAAACAAGAAAACTCATATTAAACAATTAACTATATTTTTTACATTATACTAGTTAAATAAGTCCTCATTCAATGAGAAGTGGGACAATAATTTGTACATAAAAAGTACATGACATATTTAAATGACCACATAAGTGTTGTTGACTTTTACAGTATTGACCTCCTATGTGTAAATGGTTGAATTTAAATTTATTTGGTGAATAGTGGATCTCTACTTAAATTTTCCACCATGACTCAATTTGGGTCTTTGAGGTTGGCAATCATATTTCTAGCATTTAGTATGGGTTTTTCTCTGCTCATGGTCCTTTGGTCTTCTGTTTTGGTCTTCATATTTTGATGATGATTCTAATCACACTCAGCTTTTCACCTTTTTGCTTCAACTCTCTCCTCAAAGTTAAGGCTCTTTTGTGTGCCATTTTTGTTAAGTGGAACTCTAATTTTTATGTGATCCATATTGGTGCACATACAACCACTGCACAACCCATTAACACAGAAACATTACAAGCACACTCACAGAGTCCTTTTCACATTTTTTGTGAATGTGTGTTACTTCTTTGTGGTAGCGAGAGATGGTGAGCAGTGAGTGAATTTCACTGGGTCTTTATTATATAGATAATGCCATTAAAAATTACATTATATGAAATATGAAACAAGCAAAAGTAATATTAAACAATGAGCTATAATGCCATAAAAGTACACAGACAAACTGAGTCAATTTCCATTTCAACTCAAATCTGTAAGGGAAGAGGGAAATTATCTGAATTGGTGGCAGAAACATGGGAGTGTGGAGCTAACAAAGAAGAATATGTGAAGAGACTATAGAATTAATAAGTGAAAACATTATTGTGAAAAAAATGTTGACCTTGTGTGAAACAGCATTAGGAATGAGTTCATTTGGAGGAAGCCTATTAGCTAAGAGAAAGCTTGTTCTACACTAAAAACAGATTATTGATATGAGGCAATGCCAACTATTTTTTATTCTGGTACTAAGCAATAAAAAAAAATTTAAATCTTAAACCTAGTCTATTGGGTGCTATGTATATTTATGCATTTCAATGTTTAAAAAAAGAGTAGCAAACATGCTTCATAAAGTATAAATTCAAATATTTCAAATATGAAATCCATTTAAAACTGTATATAAATAGTTCTTCAAAATATCTGCATCACTCAATAAAGGATTATCTTAATATATTTCTGATCATTCAAGAGATAGAAAAATTTGCCATGATGTATCTCAGTTATTCATTTTAAAACTTACCATTTCTTTTATTTCTTTTTGTATTGAATCCACCGGTTGTAATGATCCATGATCAGAAGATACTGCCTCAAAATATTTCAAATGAGACATCACCATTTCACTTTCACAGCTGTCTTCCTCACCATCACTTTGAGATGAGCATGTGCATAGAAATGAGCAGGCAGACAGGACTGCAGAATGTGACTGCTGGCATGAATATAGTCTGCCAGTTATATAAAAGATTATATAAAAGATTTCATTTCAGCAAAGATCATACCAATTTAGTAAACTTTCACTTTTCTGGTATGTACAGTTAACTGAATCTGCTAGGTGCATACGAAATATTCTTAATTGTGCACAGGAAAATATAATAGTAACCCTTTATTACTTGTCTGAGTAATATTGCATCAAATATTAAGGAAAGCGCATTGGGAAAATAATATAAAAACCGAAGAGCAATTTGTGTAGAAGACTGACTATATTTTTCTTACTTAGATAACTGATCCTGAAGAAGTGCCAATTCACAGTGAAGCACTTGGCAGTTTTCATGGAGTTCCTGCAAATTTACCATTTTGCAGTTTTAAAAAATGTACAAATTGTTTTATGAAAAGTAAATTTATAAAATATAATATATAAAATTATTTTAACTGTAAACATTCCTGGAACTAAACATTATATTTAAGATTTCTTGATTGAAAATAACTTCAAAATGGTGGTGGTAGTGAGATAAGCATTTGATACTAAGTAAATCTCTACTGTAATTACTGTAATTAATTAATAAATGTGAACTTCTAAGTATAAAGCTAAAATACCTAGAAAGTAAAAATCAAATATTGGTGAACAAAAATGTAAAGCTTAAGATTTGGTTCTAATGAAACATAATATGAAAAGCCAATGAACTTACCAATATAGATAGATCCTAGAAATAAATGCAATGATACAAAGATCTTAGAAATAAATGCAATGATACAAAGACCAATATTATTGTAATACATGTACTTATTTAGGATAAAAAGTATTTTAACATTACTCTGAGCATGTCTTTTTTTCTCAAAAATTTCTTTTTTAATTTTGAATTTATCTTGATGATCTAGTCTTTACTTATCATGTTTCTGAGTGTGGGTTGTGGAAAATGTTATTATAAACATATAAATATATAATGTCCTTAATAGTTGACTTCCAGTTAAGTGGGACAAAGTGTTTTAAATTTTAAAGATATATCTGATCTGTGTTCATTCCAGACTAAAGAATGTTTATGAACAGTTAAGTTTATATCAAAATACATGTAATACATTAATAATAAATTGCATCATTAAAGTTGATGCAGCACTGTGACATTTTGCTGGGAGATGGGCAAGATGTTAATTCTCCACCACCATTGGCCACCCATAACCTTAGGCCAATCCCCAAAACACAGTTTCTGGCTGGCCACATGGGTTAGAAAGATGAATGATAGTGTAGAACAGAAGAATGATAGTTTTCTTCTTAAATTTTAGGAAACTATAACAAAATATCATATGGAAAATTTTTGACAATGGAACTCATACATGCAAAACTGAATCTAAACATTAAATCAAACTGACAGAAATATGAAACTTACTAGCTTACCTTATTCATATCAGAAAGTTGATCAATACTTCTTCTGGTTTCTCTCAATGCTTGATCTTTCTAAAGCATATCAGTAAATCAGACTGATTACTACTTAGTAAAGCATTACTAGTAATGCATTATAATAATTTGTTTTGAAACATTAGTGTAAACCATACCTGGAGAAGCAGCATTATTAATCCCCTAAGCAACTTCCCCAAGTATACTCAACAAAAAAAACAATTCATATTAAAAATTGACACTTTCAACACCAGTAATATAAACAGACAATGGCAACATTAGACAACATTCTGAGAATGGTAAGTGAAATATATGGCAAGATGTAAGGATAATAAATAAGGATTTATTAACACATGTACTAGATGATTGACTCCTGCAGAAATACATAGTTAACCATTTGAATCAAGTGATTTTAGTGATATTTCTTCAGAATCTTATGGTGGATTAATAGCAATTCAAGTTCTAAAGATGGTAATACATTAGAAAATGATAATATAAACTAATAGTAAACAAACTGTGGACTAAGATGTTAGTTCTGTAAATTGGAAAATAATATGAACTTTGAGACACTTTTAAAAAACATGTGGATTAATGAAATATGTCTGAAGCATATTAATTAGTATAGCAGCACAGCACTATTAGAATATGCTTTGAGGTAGCTGCAGTTTCTGCTTGATAAAGAGGAAATAAATGCATAAGTCAAGTTTAGATTACTGATAAAATGAAAGAGGAGATGCACACCAGAATATCCAAGGAACATGGGATCTTGCATAGGAATCCCAAGATCTTGAGAACTGCCTCACAGAACATTAGATAACATTATTTCACAAATACAAAAACATTGAAAAATTTACAGTCTTAACAAAAGCAAAAGCCATTATTTCCACTCATTCCATCCACTTACATATCTATTATTTCTACTTTGAATAAATTCTTTACTGTGCCAATATCATAGAAATCAAAGGATAATAATAAAATGGTGCCTAAATCTTGCCTGGGCCAGGAATTTTAACACTATCTCAAACATATATCCACTGTAGCAAACTTTTACATTTAACTCATCCTTTCTTCTGGATAAGAGCTTTTGATAAACTACTATTCATAAAAATTTCCTAGAAAAAACATCTAGATGACCTAGTCAAATGACTGACTATGGTCACTTATGTAACAATAATACACATAACTGGTCAATGGTTTAATCCAACTATCCTGGTTTGATCACTTATATCATCTGGCAACATCAGTTAGTTAAAAACCTTGTCATAATTGAACAGATATTCAGAATGAACATTTCCTCAGAAAATTGTAGTCACATAAAGCACCTTGCCAAACTTCATAATACTTAGCTTTCACTTGGGTATGGGCTGTCAAAAACCCAATGACTTATCTTTTTAACCCAATAAAAAGCGAATGGTGTTCAAAGGAACAAGTTAAATGTGTAGCATAGAGGTTCCAAAGTGATTGACTTTTGAAGAAATACACAAGTTTAAAAAAAAAAGTTTATCAAAGAGTACAAACAAATAATGTTTGAAAATTTTGTTTGAAAATTATATGACAATGGTACAAAACAAATGTTGAAACGAAACAGATTTCCAGTTATATGAAGAAACAAGGTTAAACTTATGTATAAGCATATTATAATACTATTAATTTTTCAATTAATAATAGATAAATTCAATAATAATGATGGAATACTAAGTAGAGTGGATTCATTTCATTACAGCATTAATTAATTTAATCATCAAAGTCTTTATTCAAACCTCAGGTTAGAACTAGATAATGTTATTGTTAGCATATGTATGCAGCACAGACAGAGCAATTATGTTATGACTGTAAAATTAGTAGCTAGGCTGTTGTATTCTTAATTCCAGAATGCAAGCTACAATAAGCAAATTAACTCAGAAGTTCACTGTCAGGGTCACAATCCCCAAGTTCTATAGGACTTGCATCCAGGAATTCAGAACTACTGTTGGTTTGCTTGCCTTCACAATATAGCAACAGACAACCTGCACAGGATTCCACCTACAACAATTATGTCTGCATAGAACAGCTGCATAAAAAGGGCTAAAGGTGTGTCAAGATTTAATTTTCTGACATACTGAAGAAACTCTTATATGTATGCAGGATGACTCGTTTGGAATGAAGAAATTCTATATGCAATGAAAGCATTACACATGTACTGAATAAATTTTATGTATGCTTACCACTTGATCTAATTCCATCATGTATACTGAACAATACTGATTGCTTTTGATCTAATTTTCTCATGTGTTCTAGAGAAACTATATGCATACTGACCACTCTTTATCTGATTTAAGTATACTAAAGAAACTCTATATGCTTACTGGTCATTCTTTATCTGATTCATGTACTGAAAAAACTCTGTGTATACTGACCATTCTTTATCTGACTTGTGCACTTAAGAAACTCTGTATGTACTCACCACTTTTCTTCTAATTTTCTTGTATATACTGAAAAAAGTCTAGAGTATACTGACCATGAACATGTGTATTGAATAAACTCTATAAGTATACTGACCACTCTTAATAATCATGTGTACTGAATAAAGTCTATAAATATAGTGACCCCTCTTAATCTACTAAACAATCATGTGTACTTCATAAACTCTATAATTTACTACCACTTTTAATCTAAATGATCATGTGTACTGCATAAACTCTATAATGTACTGAAGAAATTCTGAATGTATACAGACTACTCTTGAATTCATTTCCTCATGTATACTGAACATATTCTATATTTATACTGACCTTCTTGATCTAATTTCCTCGTGTACAGAAGATTGACCACATTATCTAACTGAATTATGTGTATCCAAGAAACTCTGTATGCACATGAACCCCACAAGATCTTAATGAGATATATTGGATAAATTATGTCTATACCATGACTAGATGTGTTCTGACTCATGTACTAAAGGAACTCTTTCTGTGCCTGAAAAGACTATCTATCTGGTTTATGTTTGCTGAAGAAGCTATCTGTGATTTAATAAAACTTTATCTAAACTAACTTACTGTACTGAAGGCACTCTTTCTGTGCATTATAAGACCTTATCAAACTGGCAGTTTTATTAAGACAATCTAACTGACAATGGGTCATGTACTGAAAAAAATTACTTGATGATTTGATCTTACGGACTTATGCTTACTGAAGAAACTCTAATTTAATGAGATGATCTAAATGACATATGTGCATTGAAAAAATCTATTTATATCCCATAAGACTTGATCTTATTCACTTATGTTTATTGAAGGAACTTAATTAGTCTTGCCTAGCCTCAACACAAGATTCTTAGAGAAGATATTATGTATAAAAATATTCTTGATCATAATACAGACACAAAATTATTCTTTTAACTTTCAAAGTGCAGTTTTTATAAGATGATTTTAGAAATTAAGTTATTTTCCATATTTTTCATATATCATAATGAGTCTATGTTGTAGAAAATTAATAACAATAACTAATTTTACTTTATTAATGAATCTATGTTGTAGAAAATTAATAACAATAACTAATTTACAGCTACTTACTTCAAATATATTCTTCTCCAAAATCCTTTGCAACTCATTAAGTGTCTGCAAAGCAAGCTTTAAATGGACAGAATGTGTATGATCAGTGTAAAGCAATCATTTATGATTTGATGCAATGTTACAAAACTAATAATTTTATATACTATAATAAATAATAATTTAATCATTAAAAATAAACATCTAAAAAAAACAGGTTTCCTGTACAATGACTTTAGTAGGCCTAAAAATGCTGAATTTTAATGTAATGAAAATAAACTGTTATTACAGTTTACAAACACCCATGGATGGGTTGTTTTTGTTTTTTTTTTAGAGTTTTTCAGTAGTTTAACTGGTAGTTTCTTAAAAATATTAAATACACTATTATTACTGAAATGAGATTTTACCGCCTGGATAAGCAATATTTTAGGTAGCCATTGAAAGTTATTGCTCATTTGCACAGCAGTAAAAATTAAAGTTTTCAAATCAAAACAATGAATTTCCCATTTTTAAAACATAAATGTTGGATTTTTTAAATATACTGAACATACAGAATTCTTATCAGATAAACACACTAAAGATTGACTGGTTTTGCAGCAATTATTTGGGGTTTTGCAGGATTTATCTGCAGGATTTTTGTTTGGTGGTGGTGGGGGATAATCAGTTAGAATTTACTTAAACAAATATAAAAATCAAGCAAACAAAAAAATAAACTATAAAAATAAACATTTTAATTAGCAACAAAAACCACTAACATGCAAAAAAATTTTCTTTTTGACTAGAATTGAGTTATCGCAAAAATCAAAGTAATTACAATATAGAACTTTCTTCAACAACGCAACTTTTGGTCTATCCCCATTGGATGAAATTGTTATGAGCAAGTATGAGACTATTAGTCAGAAAAAATACTCATCTGCTTGGAACTGGTTTAGATTGCATCAGCAAGTTCTAGCATATTTTTTTAACCTGAATTTTTACTTTAACTCTGGTATTTAAAGAAATATCATCGTGCACAGTACCCGACAGTTATGTCACATTGACATTTAACAAATGATATAATAATTAAGTTTAGAAATAGGGACAAAGGGAAATGACATTAAATGATGAAGACAGAAAACAGAACATTCAGACAGGGCAAACAAGCCAAAAATGCAGACTTACTTTCTGAGTCAGAACTGTGTGCTCAAGTTCTTTCACAAGTTGGGAAGATGCCTCTTCTTCTTTTGTCAGTTTCAGTAACTACAGTATTAGTACAAAAGATGGTATCATTTTAATAACTATATTATTTGAACAAAGGGTTGAAGTTGGTGTCAGTTTTAGTCCACTATAGTATTAATACAAAAGACTAAAGCTTGGTGTCAGTTTAGTCAAACAGTTTTAGTAAAAAGGATTTAAGCAGAGCATCAGGTAAATACACTAGAGCAGTGGTGCACAAACTTTTTGAGTCGGGGGCCAAAATCTGACTTGTCGAAACCGTAGGGGGCCACAAAAAAGTGAAGATCAAAATTGTCCCATACAAGACATACATCACATCTAAGAACACACAAATGACGATTAAAACTGTAATTACGACATAGAAGTTGTATACTAAGACTCATTCTAAAAATGTTATGATACGTCAACTTTCACAAAGTCAGTGTGATGGATAGTGCTGCATGTCATCTGCAAGCTTCAAAATGTCAGGCTTGATGTTTGACGTTGAAAGATGCAAAATTGCTTCCAGATTATCATCAGTCAGCTGACCGCAGGTGTTGCTTTTGTTCAGTTTCATCTGTGAGAAAGCTTTGCAGCAGTATGTGCTGCCAAGTATGCTGGTGTGGACAAGTGCATTATCCAGTCATCATTAAACTGCTGTTTTTCCTTGTCAACTTTTCTTTTACGATTAGCTGCCATTTTGTCACAAAAATATAATCAAAATAAACAACAGAATGTGGTAGATCGGACACTAAGGCTTAACAGCTACTGACCAACCATATCACAGGAAGGGGCAAGCATGTATGTGTGGGGTTTGCTGCCTATCTTGGTATAGCTTTTTTCTGGTCGAAAGAAAAAAGATATCATTGCTGAAGCAGGTGGACTTCAAGAAAAATTAGAATTGTCTGATTTCATTTTTCTTCTGGTTGTACTCACAAAAATATTTGAAAGCATGAATACAGTTTCAAAATTGCAAACTGATACAATTGACTTACTGAGTGCTTCAAATCTACTAAAAAATCTGGTTGAGCTCATGTCAGCATTCAGGAACAACTCAAATGAATACAATATTGCCAAGGGAATGGCAGTTTCTCTTGCCCAACAATGGGGTGTACAGACCACCTTTGGCAAAGGTAAATGGATCTCAAAAGTAAAGAAGCACTTTGATGAGTTTTGCAATGATAGCAGACCCATTGATCCAGAAATGTGATTCAAAGTAAATGTAGTTTACCGCACTCTAGACATTCTCATCAATCAGGTTGTTAATCGGTCCAGAGAAATGCAGGTTGTGGTAGATACATTTGGCATACTGCAGCCTCATGAACTGACTTCTGACACTGAGGATGATGAGCTGTTCTCAAAGGCGACAAAGCTACAACAGCAATATTCAAATGACATAACACCATCATTCTGCGAGCAGTGCAGAGCTTTAGAATGGTTCTCAAACAAGAAATTAAGAAAATAAACACAATCAAAGAGCTGAGTCATCTTTTGATAATCGAAAATAGTTCTCTTGCTACATCTTACCAAATGTCTTCTCTTCCTTACTTTACCATTAATTGTGGCAACAGCAGAGAGGTCGTTCTCAAAGCGTAAGCTCATAAAAAGCTACCTATGTAGTATGATGCTGCAAGATAGACTGTCTGGTTTAGCCATTCTCAGCATAGAAAATGAACATGCAAAGCAAATGGATGGTGATGAACTTGTTAACATTTTGAAGAGAAGAAGTGCTGCAGAAAGACATTTTGAACATATTGTACAGTGAAGAGGCGTGTTGTTGTTGATCTTTAAACTATCAAATGGACTTAATTAAAGTGATGTTATCATAACTTTGTTATTACAAACAAGTTTACAATGCATTTACTGATTTATTTAATTAACTGTTGGGGTGGGGGCCTGGATATAAAGTTGCTGCGGGGCCCGTTGTGAGATAGCTACGCCGCTGGTTATATACACATGAAGGTAATCATAAAATGTATACTGAAAGAGTCACATACACATGATAGTACTCATAAAACATACTGTGCAAGAGTCACATACACATGACAGTACTCATAAAACATGTACTGCAAGAGTTACATACACATAACACTAATCATTAAACATGTACTGCAAGAGTCACATACACATGACAGTACTCATAAAACATGTACTGCAAGTCACATTCATATTTTAGCACTAATAAAACATGTGCTGCAAGAGTCACATACACATGAGAGTAATCATAAATGTGTACTGCAAGAGTCACATGTGCACGACAATACTTATAAAACATGTACTGCAAGAGTCACATACACATGACAGTACTCATAAAACATATACTGCAAGAGTCACATACACATGACAGTAATCATAAAACATGTACTTCAAGTCACATTCATATGATAGCACTCATAAAAACGTTTACTGCAAGAGTCACATACACTTGACAGTAATCATAAAAATGTTCTGCAAGTCACATTCATATGATAGCACTCATAAAACATGTACTGCAAGTCACATTCATATGATAGCACTCATAAAACATATACTACAAGTCATATTTGTATGATAGCACTCATAAAACATAGGTTGCATATCTCTGTGCACTTTCAATCAAAACCAAACATTGGGTATTTATAAACTATTGTCATTACAATATGGAGGGAAGTAATTATTTAGTTATAATTAATGCACTTCACAGAAAAGTGACATTTAGCAATAATCATTTGTACACAAAATTTTAGCAGATATTTTCTTATAAATGTTTGTTTCATCTATGAGATTTTTGTCTAAATATTTTCATCTTAGGAACATTTTCATCTTATAAAGAGCTTAGGTTTAATAAATTTAGTGACAGTACAACAAATACATGTATAAACATGGGTCACTACCTTTGTTTCACTGTCTCTCAATTGACTGAGTAAAGTGGTCTTATCCCTCTCTAACTGGTGAATCTTAGAGACTTGTTCATTTTTCTGCTCCAGAAGTTTGTGTTCAGAGAGCTTCAGATCCTCATTTTCAGCTAATATTTCTGACTGCATATCAGCAATATCTTGCAGTCTGGTGACAGATAAGAAAAAATGTGCATATCAGTAATATTACCCTGTCTGGTGATATATCCTAAAAATACAGAACATTACGTTCTGTTGACAGATCACAAAAATGCAGCATATCAGCAAAGATAAAACAAAATGCTGCATATTAGTAATATCTTTCAGTCAGATGAAATAAATGATAGATAACAATAAAGTAATAGTTTGTAGTTTGCTGATATACCAGATGTGACGGAGTAAATATGCCTACCCCTTATTCTAAACTTAATTGTTATATAGTTTGTTTAATGTCAAGGTGACATGACCTTCAGGTACTGTGCATGATGATATTTTGTAAGTACTAGAGTTAAAATAAAAACTCAGATAAAGAATATGCTAGAACTTGCTGATGCAATCCAAACCGATTCCAAGCAGATGAGTAGTTTTTCTGATTAATAGTCTCATACTAGTTCATAATTTCATCCAATGGGGATTGACCAAAAGTTACTTTGTTGAAGAAAGTTCTATATTCTAATTACATGTACTTCGATTTTGACGTAACTCAAATCCAGTCATAAAAGCTTGTGGCAATTTAACTACTGATAAAGAAAGAATGGACTTAGAAATATTTTGTACGTTTGCTCTTGAACTCTGAATTGAACTGGAGAATGCTTTATGTAAATGGCATTATTTCTATGTTCACTAATTTGATTATATTCTATATTAATATTGAATAATGCAAAAATGTTGTAATATGAATAATGCTAAAATGTTGCAGTCTGAAAATAAACAGCAATGGACATTGATAAATAATCAGCTGTGACAATAAATTAAACACTTTTCTTTTGATGAAAATGGAGAAGAATACTAACCTGATTTATATTCTAATAATAAAAATGTGCAGTTAATGGAAGTTCTGATTCACAAATCTAAAGTTACAATAAACTAAATGTCAATCAAATGGTTTATGAGAGAAAGATTTGTTTATTCTGATTTAATTATTGTATATGAGACTGTGAATATGTGAATATATATGACTATATAAGAAATACACCAAACGTGACTATTTTCACCAACAAATTTAAAATTTCTTGAAATACTAAAGCATGCAATTTATACAATTTGTTACTGCTGGTTATGACATTAGTTTCTTATATCTTTTGTTGTTTGTATTCCAAATAAACATACACCTTTTGTAGATCTTCTCTTTTAATTTGCATTAATCTACTTATAACAAACAACTAACAAAAAAAAAAAGAAATATTTTATTTTGACTTGTAAAAAGTTCTTAATGATATAAGTAATGTTATGTACTATGTATTGTAGTCATAAATTTTTCAGATCCTAATCCTACTCTTATGAATAATAATCTGAATTCATATAATTATTTAAACAATTACTCACATCATGCATTAGAATCTGGATTATAACTGTTATTTGTGATTTGTGCTTAAACATAAAAAGCAACAATATACTTGTGAATTTTCTCTAGCAATTCATTCTTCTCCTGCATGAGAACCACCACAGCATCCTCATGGAACTTCAGTTGTGCATGCAATTTTCCATTATCATGCAAAACTTGCTGATATACCTGCCTCAGTTCTTCAATTTGGCATGCCAAGTCCACTGTATCACTGAAATATGTACAAACATGCCATGTGTTAGGATTATGGTTCTTCAATCTGGCATGTAAAGTCCAATGCATCACTGAAATATGCAAATAGGTCATGAAGATGGTAACTGCAAAATTTGCTTACACAGCAGTGCATAATAATTACTAACACTGTATAACAGCATTAAAAGTTTAAGTTGAATAAATAAATATAAAACTGAAAAACTAAATCAATCTCACTGTAGTGACCCTTTTCATTTTTAAACCAAGTCTCTGACTAACATGATTCAAAAGTTATAAAGTTATAAATGATATGCTAGTGGTAAGCATCCAGTAATACAACTGCAAAATTTGTAAATGTGCACAAAATATATCTTCTTTTATTGGTAATTAGTGTTAAAAAATTATAAGTAACATTAGAATATTCTGAATTTAAATAGTATATTATTTAATGGCAATTTTAAGCATACACAAATGACATTTGTGTAAAGTTGATTACACAACTTTAAAGTTATCATTTCATAAAAAGGTCATTCAAGCACTAGAAAGGTTTCTTCACAAGATACAACAAAGTTACAAAAATCAAGTTAAGAAAATATAAATGAACACAAAGGCTTTTGTAGTATCAACAGTGAGAAATCTGCAAACAGATTTTTTTCTCAGCCCCAGATAAGCTGCTTTACAAATACTGAACCAGGAAGAAAAGAGAATTACTTCTGAAATATAAAAATATGTGTCTGATGTTAAGCACATTTTTCTAGAAGAAGTAGAAAACATGTCTGAGATCAGACAGTTATTTAGAATTGGAACCAGACTGTGAAGCATGAAGCATAACAAAGAGAAGAAATCATGTGTTGTATTCTGCTGTGGACAGTTAGCTAGTAAAGACTACTGAGAAGTGGAGAAATAGTCTCCCTCTAATAAGCACATGCTTATCTTATGCTTAGAAGTGGCTAATTGGTGTTCTTAATACAAAGACCTGTGCTGAATTAGCTTATTCAAAGATCATACTAAAAGGGTTAAGTTTGGATTAGATTATATTTTCTAACCTTTATGTCACATTTAATTTTCAGACTTATTTTCACACCCAAATTTGTTTTTGTTTTTTCAGTGAGACAATGTGTTATTTATTAACTTACTTTCTGTTTCAGAGAAATGAATAGCAACAATGATTTTTTTAAAATTCAGAACAATAAAAAAAGGCTACTTTAGGTTGGTAGTTTTTATTCATGCTAACTTAATGATTTTACATTTTCTCACCCTCTCAAAGTATAATTTTAAAATATGTTTTAAGGTTAAAACTTTAAAATATTAAATTATTTTAAAGCATTCTAATGAAACGAAAATTATTATGCTGTATTGCAGTGGGGTTTCTTGCCTAATTGCTTGTTTTAATTTTTAATATAACAGAGCATGAATTTAATTATCAGTACATTGTATATTGGGGGGAATTTTTTTGTTAGTAGCATAAGGATAAATATTAAAATATTTCAAAATGTGAATCATCAGATCATAATTTAAAGAAAATCCTACAATATTTAATAACATACTCACCTTGTTTTAAAATATGGCTTGACAATGTTTGTTTTAGCCACATGTGTATATTCATCTTGTTTTAAAATATGGCTTGACAATGTTTATGTTTTTGCCACAAGTGTGCAGAACATTTTCTTTACACAGGCAATTAATTATTTAGATTCTTATCTTGATTTGTAAATTGCATAATCCAGTTTATTTGATCATTTCTTTTGAAATTCTAATTCCAAAATAAGCAAACAAATATATCAGAAAAACTGCTTTTTCTCAGATTTTGATCCACAAGTATGTAGATCCAGTAGTTCCTGTTTCTGTACAAAGTTTGATAAATCATTTAAATTTGAAGAACGATTCAAACATCTTATTCAAATAATGATAAAATTAAAAGTGTCCATCTCAAGACTATATCTTATAAATATGATGCCTGTAATTCTTCCTAAGAGTGTAAGTCAATCTTTCAATGGTAAATTAAAAAAATTGCAATTCAATTTCACTTTCAGATAAATTTTTATACCCCTACAATGATCCCATCATCCATTGCCCTATTTAATTCTGAAAATGTGTTACCCTGCACAAGCAGAAAATTATCTTTTGAAAAAATATAATCTAACAAAAGATGACTTACAACTCACTGCTGCCACAATCTCCTTAAAGGCCATGTTTTTGTAAAGTGCTAAATAGCTGAAAGAAGTGTTTTGCAGGTACTACAGAAAATGGGCATACTTGTAAAAAATATTTATATGTATCTCAAAAGAATATCTCAAACAAAAATAATCAATATTAAATTATCTACATGACTGTGATTTATGGAGACAAATCATCAACACCTAACTTAAGTATTATCTTCTAACAAATGGCAAAGGAGAGATAATTAATGATAACACCCTTTCTATTCTTTGCCATAAAGAATGTATCTGGAACTAATATATAAATAATCCATTTCTCAGAAAGTAATTTAAGAGAGTTAAAGTGTGTGAAGCATAGATCTACAGGCTTTAATTGTGGCAACTGCCAACTGTTTACTTAATAAACAATTTGTAAAAAAATCAACTTAAACTGCTTTAGAGATCTGAAGAAGACTGAACCCTCTAATTTTACACCAGCCACAAAACACATTCTGTTTATTTTAATGAATTGTTTCATTGCTAGACTTTTAGTACAACAATGTATGCTACTGCTGAGTGAGTAAATAGCTTTCTTTGCAAAGAAAATATGCAAAATATGCAAATTCCTGTTTGTTTCATGACTTTCCTCAGAATTTATACTTATTCACACCTTCCCCCATTTGAATGGGTCTATCAGAATCAGAGAGATATTACTGTCTAAATTTCACCAGAAACTTTGAATCAAAATGGCTGGATGAAAGTAAATGTTAGCATTCTTTACCAACTAATCAACAAAGTGTCTATTTAATGAGCTCCATTATAATTTTTGGATTAAAAACAATTATGCTGTCCAACTAACTGATAAAACTTCCACTCGCATATACAACTCGAATAGGGAAACAGAGACTGGAAGCCAAACAGTCCTTGTAGTAAGCAAATCTAGGTGTGGGTTGTCACATTGAAAATCAAATAAAAAGTGTCATCTTGGGATTTGTCATCTGTCTTAGAAGAGTTATGCAATATTATTAAGTTAATGAGTACAAGATGCTGCAATTACAGCTCTATGAACTTACAATATACCTTTCAAAACATCTATAAGAATTCTCCACTACTGTTGACTCTGCCTGAAATGCCACATTTTCTGCAACAAATAATTTATTATAAATAATATGATTTGTAATCATAAATACTAGATTTCATATATTTTCATATGCACTAATTAGCAGACACATTCTGAGAAGGTATTTTTATCAGAAACTGCAGTAATTTATCAATGTCATATGATACCTAGGGTGATCATATTTTCACAATAAGCTTGATGCACTCAGGCTTAATATACTAATCCACCCATTCAATCAACACTGGGATGACATTACTGGTATTATATTAATTCTGATGATGATCAATAAATCTGGGGTGATGATCTAGTATTTATATTTTGAATTCTACTAGCCCTGAAATAAACCAATAAAGAGGGTTGACAGTCTGGTGCTTGTTTTTGTATTCTGCCAGCCCTGGGAAAAAAAAGATCAATGCAAAATACTTCTTTTCTACTAGCCCTGAAAAAGACCAATAAAGAGGGTTGACAGTCTGGTGCTTGTTTTTGTATTCTGCCAGCCCTGGGAAAAAAAAGATCAAAGCAAAATACTTCTTTTCTACTAGCCCTGAAAAAGATCAATAAAAAGCTTTCCATTATACTACCTCTGAAAAAAACAAATACAAAATATTTCTATTGTTTTAGCCCTGAATAAGATGAATACCAAATACATCTATTTTAGTAACCTGAAAACTATGTTCATAATGATAATGCAGAAACAAATTCATAAAAACTATTTTTACTTTTCATTTTATTCTCACCTGCATTCTGTGTGGAAAAAATTGCCTTCTGCACCTTGGTTTTATATGGTTCTATGTGTTTTTCATGACAGCCATCTTTGTCACTATTTTTTTTAAAAAAGGTCATTTAAATACATCTTATCAACATTGCAATATTACGTCAGTGACTTAATTAAAAAATATTTAAATATAAAAATAAAAATGAAGTTAATAATATATGCACGAGGTGTTAAAATTTACAGTCATATTAAAAAATCTCACACTGATCACTATGTCAATTTTAAACACAAGAGGCAAGTTCCATTTAAAAAAATAATTATTGTTGTTGTTAGTGGTTAGTGATGGTGGTTGATTTGATTTTTTGTTCTTTTTTGTTTGAACTAATCATATTCAATCATAATCATGCATGCATCTACAGGCTAGTATTTATCTCAATTTATTGTTTTTGTTTTTGATTTTTGGGGAAAATGAAAATATTTGTTTTTTGGATAGTATTTACCAGCAACAGAGCTACAAAATTAAATACAAAATATGGCACCTGATGTCTGCACTTTTTATTTTGTCTATCCATTTCAACATGCCCTCTCTGAAGGTCTGGAGATCCACCTCAGTATCCAGTTCTTCAGGATCAAGGCACTCAGTGAGAATCTTTATAGCCTCTAGATTCTACAATAAAGCAAGAAAAAGAAAATGTATCTGCAATATTACAGCTTTTCAGATTTTTTAAATAATATCATTATTATTTGCAGTCTCTAGATTCTTTAAAAAAAACAAAAAGATACATACATCAGCATGGTCCAAATGCATTCTCTTGAGCCAAATGTGACCTGCATAAAATTATTTTGTGGTTCACGCTTATATAAAAATTATATTTCTTTAATTATATAGTATAATTAATTTTTTTCTTGAATGGTCTATGAACTTTACATTTATGGTTTATGTGGTCCTTGGGTTGGACAACCCTGATATATATATATATTCTTTTAATATATTTAGAATCCCAATCATCCAACATTTGATTATTCAACATTCTATTTTATCCAACATGATGAGCATAATCATAAGCCAGTTTTTCTTTTGCACTGAATGGTGGTTTTCTTTACAGTACAAATTACATGTTTGCTATTGTATACTACAAAATCCACTGTTCTAATGACTACAAATAAAGGTAGTGTAAATCCATAATGAAACTATTCAATAATTTAAACAGTTTGGTGTATACTTAAATTTATCAAAAGTAACACTGGAAGAAAATATATAACACGATAGAGCTGTATCATACTGCCATGTAAAGATGCAGTCGTTGGTTCAGTAAGCAGTCAAGTCTAATGTTAAATGCAGGGGAATGTGACTTTGCGTTTCATTTGAATCTGTGATGTAAATGATAGGGCTATTCTTGGTGAGTACTATTGTTCATGTATAAACAGTGTTTGCAATTTTTCAGTATTCCATAGTATTCAACTTTTCATTTATTTCATCAGTCCCATTTAAATCAGTGTGTGTGTGTGTGTGTGTGTTGTATGTGTGTGTTGTATGTGTGTGTGTTTGTGTGTGCATGTATGCATATTTGTTGTGTTTGGGGTTTGTGTCAATGCCCACTATTAATTATAATATTAAATTATTAAATATACCATTTCAACCCATACTTTCAATAATTCTTGCTGAAAAAAAATGGATGTAGTAAAATTATTAATAAGTTTAAGTGCCAAACAAAATATGGTTTTGTGAAATCAATAAATAAACATAATGAATATTTGTTAACAAGAAAGAAAATCATTTTCTTTTAAATTAATCCTGAAACTTTTTGGATACTCAGAGTTGTAAACTTATTTGCAACCTCTAAATTCTGAACACATATATATTTATATATTTAGCATCAGTGAAATTTAAACTGAGAATTTATCACCTAAGAATATAGTACTTCTGTCAAATTTTCACTTCCTGCTGCCAAACAATTTGGCAGATGATACCAATACACAAACCCAATTATGAATTCATTTTATGAACTGTTTGATGCATTATATATACTTATAAACCATATTAAGATTAAATTACAATTGCCTTAACCACGAAAGCATTCTTTAATCATTAGCTACTGTAACTGCAAAGATAGCTTTATGCACAGTTTAATGTATGACAGGTACTTACAAACTATATTAAGAGTAATTATTGTTATCTTCACCACAAAAGCATACTTTAGCCATTAGTTACCTAACCTTTTTTATACTTGCCCATTCCTTCTTACCTGTGTATGCATATCCAACATATTTTCTATGTAGTTAGTAATATCAGACACATGTACACATCCTTTTTTTGTGCTATCACATGTGTGAAAAAGAATGTCAATCACATCAGTTTCCAAAAGCAGGTGTGAAACATTTACAATCTCCATTGTGCTGTAGTGCTAGTTTCTTCATACACAAGCTACATTCTTGGATTCTGCAATTTGCAAAGCTTTTTCTGAAAATGTTAATTCCATATAATCAAAGCAAATTAAAACATAAAAATAACTTTAAAAGTAATTACTAAAGATAGTGAATAGATTATTATTTTTTATATAAAAGAAAGACTATATCTAGCATGGTTCAATAAATTAGTGAATTTTTGTCTCAGATTGCAGCATACAATCAAGATTCAATATCCAGTCAATGTTGAATGGGCAAACTTCTCAAGAGCTATTAAAAAACATTACAAATGATTTTCTTCACATGACAGAGAATTCTTTCATGATTTACATAGTGTGGACTTTTCTCATTAATTCAAATTCATTTACTTTTTGTGACTAATTTAAGATAAGCTATATGGAAATTCCCAAACTTTTCTGCTTACAAAATTATGATTCATATTGCTGACAAAACAAATAGCTTCGGAGAGTATTACAAACTGACAAACTAAAAGCTTAGGAGAGTACTGCAAACTAATAAAATGCATAGCTCTGGATAATAATGAAAACTGAAAACAAATAACTCTGGAGAGTACTACAAAATGACAAACCAAACTACTCAAGAGAGTAGTGCAAAATGACAAACCAAACAACTAAAGAGAATACTGCAAACTGACAAAACAAATAACTCAAGAGAGTACCGCAAACTAACAAAACAGCTCAAAAGAGTACTGCAAACTGATAAAAGACAAATCTGGACAGTACTGCAAACTGACATAACAAATAGCTCTGGAGAGAGCAGACAGGGCAAATAATTCTGGACAGTACTAAAAACTGACATAACAAATACTCTGGAGAGTAATGAAAATTGACAGAATACCTAGCTCTGGACAGTACTGAAAACTGACAGAATACCTAGCTCTGGACAGTACTGAAAACTGACAGAACACATAAATCTTGAGAGTATTGAAAACTGACAGAACAAATTACTCTGGACAGTCCAGCAAACTGACATAATAAATAACTCTGGACAGTACTGCAAACTGACAAAACATATTGCTCTGGAGAGTACTGCAAAGTGACAAAATACATAGCACTAGACAGTACTGCAAACTGACATAACAAATAGCTTTGAACAGTACTGCAAAATGACATAACAAATAGTTTTGGAGAGTACTGCAAACTGACAAAGCACAGCTCTAGACAGTATTGCAAACTGACATATTTTTTTCTTTCTGGATAACTCATTGCTTTTGTTGTTTCATTTTACACACTAGGACAACAAACATTTTTTTTCTAAATTTCAAGAATTACAACATAATTTATTACTTGTGCATGTAATAACTGCATGTTTTATAATTCTTTCTATTACTGTGCTAAACAAATCAGTGTTATTTATCCGTCCATCTTGGAAAAGTAAACTAAAATTTTTATAAAATACTTCACATAGTTTTAGAGCCTTTGCATGATATAAATTAACATGTAGTTAGTGAGAGTGAACTAAATTCACTTATGGGACATAAATCATAAATAGTTTTGTTCATCACAACTATTTATTATATGGCCGATATACTACAGCTATGTACAGGCATGGCACTTTAGCTAGCACATTGAAATAGATATTGTTAATTATAAATTTATTTTTCTTCTGTAGATATTACAAAGAAGCATTTCAACTTTATAAAGCAGTTTCTGTGTCTTTTACTACTATGATCAGTTCAGGGATAAACAGTACAAAATAACAGAATATATAAAGCTTTTATTAATGAAATGATAATGATTGAAACAGCAGAACAAATGTGCTTTTATTTTACCTTAATTGGTATAAAGTTTTGAAGGTAATAAGTTCTGTTGCAGTTTTTTTTTTTAATTTAATGTGTGCTCACTGTTCAAATTAAAATTAATTTGTTACAAATGCACTAAGATTAAGCCATATTAATAGTAAATATAAATATGTTTATTATTCTAGTCTTGTAAATCTGTTTTTTTTAAAAACTTTCTCACTTTTGGGTTAAGCAGATAAAAAACATCAGTCTTAGTAAAAGGGAAGGAGGGAGGGAGTTTGGAGAAGGAAGGAGGTTTCACATGGCCAATTTTATGTTGCATTGTCACATTCATGAAACAGAGACAACATCAAAGGTTGTTTTATAAGCTATAGTATGTTCCATCAGAAATAGTGCAGACTAATAGAATTTTATTTTTAATTTTAAAACAATAATGGTTGGAACATACTGAAATGGAATTCTGTTTTCTTTATTTGATAATGAGCTCTATATACTTAAATTGAATTATGTTTTGTCTAAACTGAGACAACACAGTTCTACATACTAAAATTGAATTTTGTAGTAGCTACAACTCAGTGCATGATCAGCACTACTAGTTAAGTGAAAATTAATCTATTGTGAATGCATTTCTTAAAAACATCATAATTAGTTCATTTTCTTTTAAGTGAGAAATCATTTTCTTTAACAATTATTTTAAGTAAGAAAACTGCAAACAAACAATATACTACAGAAGCCACACTGAGTGTCTATGGGCAGGCAGGCAGGAGGGGAGGGAGGGAAGGAAGGTAGTTTGTAAATTTGGAAGTTTGGAAGTTTGGAAGTTTGGAGTTTGGAAGGAAGGAAGGAGGGAGGGAGGGAAGAGGAAGCTTTCAACAGAGAATAAAGAAATACAGATCTATGATATTTGATCTACATTATGGTTAATGAAATAGATCCTTGCAGCAAAATGTCTATGAAACAAAATAAGAATTATATCTCAAACTCAAAATGTGCTTAAACTGTACTATTATTAAAAATATAATTTAAATATATATATAAAGTATAAGGATATTACAAGTGTCAGATTTTAGTTTACTTTTTACCTGGCTTAAACAGTGTGTATGATTCTTATTGGCTGAAACTGAAATCTTTAGTAGGGATAAGCAAACAAAGAATTTGAAAATGGAAATTTACAGGACCTTCATGGAGTCTTTCCAGTGACCTTTTTATGAACTTAATAATTTAAAGCTTTATATAGTTTATAAAGAAGATTTGTGAAATAAAAAATTAAGATTATTAATTTTGCTATTTAGTAATTAACTAAATGCACCTTCAAAATAATGTCTAAAATTAAAATTAAAAAGAAAGAAAGAAATATGAAATCATAAGCATACAAATATTTCATTAACTCAAAAATGAGGGGCAAGTTCAGGAAAGAAAACTAATGACAAACATATTTTAAAAATATATATATATTGAAGAAAATAAAAATCTTTCATCATGACTAATGAATACATTTAACACAAGATATTTACTTCACTAAATGTACACTGATAAGTTATACAGGAAATATACACAATCATTGCATTAATTATTTTTATGGTACTATTTCATCCCAAAATGTAAATTTAGTGAGAATTTGGGGTAAAGGCATTTGCTTTACAAGAGGAGGTTCATGGTTAAAGCCTTGTTTTGTTCACTGAGATTATTCTCGTCCAATCTTCACCTATTTCCTACTCCTAACTCATTAAATGATTAACTTTGCTACCTTGATAAAAAACGCTCTAAGTGTAAACTCTTTGGAGAATTAATGCATATAATTAGTGCAAATAAAATTTAAAAGCCTTCAAAAACTAACAAAAACAAAATAAAATTTATGACGCAAATAAAAGTTGCTGGTCAGTAAAAAGTGTGAAAATAAATTTATTAGCTTTCTGAGCTTCTTAAATCTGAAGTGAATATTAATGTAAAAGTTTTACTAAAACAAAATAAAACTGCTTTATCAACTCACATATCAATGCACGAATTACACATCAAAGGTAACACCACTTCAGTTTGATTTACTCTAAAATCGTCACAATATCGACAGTTGCATTAAGGAGATAAAAACTATAGCTCCGTAAACAAATACAATGTTTAAGACTGTTTAATTAATGATAATGTCTAATAAACCTAGCGACAGCAGATCTTGAAATGCTAGTGTCGTCTGGTCCACAGGCAAGTGCCGTAATGCAAATCTATTCGAAATGTCAAAACTAATTATAAATTTGTGCGGTGCGGTTTATGAGCCTCGTCTATGATAATAATAAAAATTGAATTCAAATTAATTCTTTTGAGTTAATTTGCATAATGCACTTCTGCTTTTTGCGACAAATTATCGCCGGATCTATATATGCACAGTAGGCCCAGAGCACACGATAAACAAAATGCTTATTTTATTCAAATTTACCATAATTCCTATTGAATACAGGAAAAATGTGTCGTATATATATAAAAGAAAGTTCATAGTGAAAGCATCATTGGGAATTTGTCTACTAGATGGAAATAGTATTATTGTTTTCTTTTTTGTTTATTTAAAAGTCAGATAATTTAATAGCGTGCGTCATCCAATCGGGTACACGTGTCTGAAGACGTTCCCAGGATTCAGAAATACTCGTGTTCAGCAAATCTAAACCGGACAAATACTTTCGTTCATTCTCAAGTGAATGACTAGATTTTCAGAAATAATGGGTTACTTTTAGTTGTTGTTGTTTTAAAAAAATAGCTGCTCTGTTATCTTTGAAATTTGAGGATGATTTTTCTTGTGAAGTTAAATTATAGCAATATATGGTTTGTATTTTGTTACACACTTATCAGACAAGGAAAGAAATTTTTGCAGAATTTAACTTTTCAACACTGATCAGGAAACTTCGTATTTTCTTTACAATCAGGGTGGCATGTTACAAAAGCCCGTTCAATTCTGCTTTATTCCAACTAACTAACTAGGTTACAATAAAATATGCAGGCTGAAGTAAGAACAAGGTTACTAGAAATATGCAGGTTGAAATAGGCTACAAGAAAATATGCAGGCTGAAATATGTTACAAGAAAATATGCAGGCTGAAGTAAAGAACAAGGTTCAATAAATTATACCGGCTAAAGTAAAGACAAGGCTATGAGATAATATGAAAAAACTGGTCAAACAATGCCTCATATCGTAACTTAATGGCACTAACAATACCTCATATCGTAACTTAATGGCACTAACAATACCTCATATCGTAAGTTAAAGGCACTAACATTGTAACAATACCTCATATCGTAAGTTAAAGGCACTAACAAATAGCAGTAGGTATATGAGAGTGGTGGTGGTATAGAACGGACAGTGAAACCTGAAAGATTTCACAATGCCTTAAGCCAAACATCTAAAAGCAGACGGAAAATCAAGGACGCTATTGTCAAAGGTCTTTCTCAATCATCTGGAATAACAGCAAAAATGAGTCTCTGATTGTTAGAAACAACAATACTCAATGGACTACACTAGCCTCCAAAACATTCAAAAAAATTGAAAGAAGTGACAAAATATGCATCCGCAGCAAACTGAAACAAGAGCTCCAACAAAACCCCTACTCCTGTCTTGGAATTAGTACATCACATACAACTTCCTGTTTTAAACCACGGTACAACTGCCTTGTACACAACTCACATTTAGTTTGGTGCGTGATATTCCAATCCTAAATAACAAGTCCTATAATAATATTGTTTCTCATCAAGGAGGTCCCATTACTAATGTCTCTTTTTCATTATTTCTTGCCCAAGGCTTTCAAGCTTTGCTGAGTGTAATTGATGTGATGACAATTCATGATGAACTCGTGTTAATGCTACTTATAAATTGAAGTTCGAACATAGTTCCTCTTCATATTTCCAACATATTGATAATGAATGGAAAACTTGTAAAATTAGTGCCACTGTCTGTTCTCGGTTTCATCATAACATTGTTATTAGCAAAGTGGATTGTCCTGATGATGGCTATTTTGCCAAAGTGTGTGTGCATTATTGGTTTTTGCTTTGAACACCTATAAAGCATTTTGAATGTTCACTTTGCTTTGGTTTCTTTTTAATTTTTAGCAGTTGTGCGGTCTGTTAAGAACAATAATATTGCATTTTATTATATACACCTTTAACTGGACAACAATAGTTAGCATCTTTGTAATCATGTGCAGGAGTATTTTTAATTAAAGTATATGTCATAGGGGTGGGAGCTATGTCGCTAAAATTATTTTTTTAAATGGTTGTTTACTTCGGTTATCCGGTCAAGGTCCCTGACCACCGCTGGTATTTTGCAAGCGTAAAATTCACCTACATTTCAAAGCAATAAGATTAACACTATGTTTGATGTTTGTATTTACAAATGTATTCTGTGAATTATGCATGTAGAGTTAAGATTTATGAATTTTTGTGAATGCAGTTATTTCACTGTTGTGATGCTTGAGTGTGAGAAGATTATATTAGGAAAGACATATGTTACCATTACATAACCGTAATAAAAGATATTTTTAACTCAATACGTTATAAATTTATAGTTATGACAGATGTCTGTTTAATTAGAACATAATGTGCACTCGAGGATTAGAAATGCCTGAGGTTTAGTTTTTGCATCCGGGTTGACGAACGAACGGAAGTGCAAAAATCGAAGCTGCATGGCACGTCACTGATGGGAAGCGCAGAGTAACGGTATTGGAACCATTTCCGGCCTAAAGATGGGCAGATCGACTTTGTGGGCCAGAGTGTGGCGATAATTCATCGCCAAAACAGCAATAGTAGAGACCGCTGGATTTGACACTAAAGACAGGCAGATCAACTTTGGTTATAATTCATTGCCAAAACAGCAGTAGATTCGACACTAAATATTTGTGTGAAGAGACAATTGTTTATCAGCGACTACAAGAGTACTCGTAATATCTAAAAACCTCAGTGCACACTAGCTAGCTCAGACTAAGAACTTAGTTAATTACTTGATTATCTTGAATAAATGAATTATATGGAATATTGAACTATCTATTTATCTGAATTGAACTTAATGAATCAGATTTACTATGGAACTGTAGTTCCTGAACTTTTTTTCTTTTAAAGGATGTAATGTTAAGCTACTAGAGTAGTTATTGATAGTGGAAGTTACCACTCTGTTAGAGAAATTTGGTTGCATTATTTACTTTTTTTTTTTTAATTCATCATTTACCCCACCCCCCAGAGTGAATGTTTGTGAATGTCTTGCAGTGACTGAATTAACCACCGCATGAGAGCCCGTAGATTAATAAACTTAAATTTCACTCCTCAAAACTATAAGCTTGGCTACTTTTATTTTGAAAGGGCCAGTGCAATTGGGTTTATCTTGTCTCTTTTCGTTTTGATGCTGTCCGCCATTCTATTCCACTTTGTATTCTTGCATGCACGCACGTCAGCAAATGTAACCCTTGGATGCAGAATAAAATAAAACTAAAGCCAGACAAACATCCATGGTGTTTCTATGTGTGGATTCTGTAATAATATCTATACAGATCCTATGTGTTGCTGACTAAGCCACCCCACACACACACACACACACACACTTTCACTGAAGAGCAGGGTGGTGGTGACATCATTATTATTTCTATTTTTGAATGATCCTATTATCACTGCTCAATGTCAGAGAGTTACACCACCAGCAGTGAACATTTGACATCTTGAGTTTCAATAGATACTCAATTTCAGCAGATTATAAAATTGCTCATTTAGTCAATACAGAATGCAATTTTAACTTACTGAGTTACTCTGTTTATGTCCTGCATACAAATCAATGCATAACACAAAAAAAAACAGATTTAACAATGTGTCAACATTAACATTTACCCAAGTAATAGTCGGCGGAAAGAGATGTGCAAGAATGACATACTCTTGGGGCTCGATGGTACAGGCTGTTGATGAGTAGAGAAAGTGTGCAAATGTTCTAAACTGTGTGGCATACCTTATGGACAACACAATACATAACTTATTTCTCTATCTGTAAGGATCTTTCATGACATAATTTGCCATTTCATGTGCTGAATGAGTTGGTGACAAGACAGACCCTTACAAGAGAAAGTACTAAGGAGATTTAATAAGTCACTTGCTGTTGGGCCCATAATGCCAGGCTACCTCTCTAGAAATGGATGCTAGTTTGACAACACACTCCTCCTTAATGTACTTTTCATTTCATTAAGTTTAGAACAGCTGCCTAGGAAGTTTTGAATAGGAAATACCTTAGTCAGACAGGTAAATCTTCCTGTTTACTCTACAGTTTAGTAAAAGCAAATTTATTGCACACAGCTATAGCTCTTAATTCATTAGTAGGAAACAAACCATAGTCTCTATGTAATAAACACAGAGATTGGTTGATTCAGTGCAGGATGTCAAAACTGTTTGTACCTGACATTTAAAAAATAACATACTAAAAAAGATTTATTTTTATATTCTGAACTGATTGTAAACTGTTTTTGACCAGAAATAAAATATGGCAAAAATGATTGACTGATTCTATGACTGTAGTTTTGCAAATGCACATGCACACACACACACACACAAGTATGCATGCATGTGCGCGCACACACACATTTTCACTTGCCATTATCAAAATGTCCTTATTGGGAAAGACAACTAAAATGATTACACTATTTTTTTATGTACATGTATTTTGTTTAAAATATTCAAGCAGAGTTTTATGGAAGCAAGTTAATAATCAATCAATCAGCAAAATGCACAGAACAGGCCTGACCATACAAACACAAATACCTAACATCTGAAAGTCAATGTTTACATATTCAAGAAACTTTAAAATTTAAAGGCATACATACAATGGAGAAGCATTTTTTTCAACCAATTAACTTACACAAATTCAACTATCTGTACTGGCTGAAAGCAACCCCCCCAAAAAAAAACCATACAAAAATAATAAGGGTGATTATGCATGCCATCTAGGACAGAGATAAGATGAAAAAAATTAATCTGCTGTTCCTTTAATTGGTCTCAGTTCCTGTGTACCTGTCATAGTGTCACCATCTCATTGGGCTCAATGAAATTCTAGTACTAAAGATATATATTTTACATCTGATGATCAGTTGAAGCAACAGCAATAATTTTTAACACTGAAGAAAAGAATGACCGTGTGGGTTCATTGAGAGAAAGTTTGCTCATTGTTCATCATACAGGTGCTGTACAAATCATGTAATTTTCACTATACGTGTATTTTCACTTTACACATTGACATCAGAACACCCACACACACCTGCATAAGATTTGACTTTACTGTACATGTTAATCAATTGAATTTTATTTTAAAAAAACAGATACATGTACTAAGACACAAAAGACTGAAGGCAATGAATTCCTATAAATTTTATTATCTAGTACAAAATTTGGACAATTTGAAAGAGCTGTGTTTTAAGACGAGTCAGTGACTGTCTGAGCATAACTAATGTCGCCCCACAGCTCAACTTACAAAGACAAGAGAGCATTTTAAACATCATGACAAAAATTAAGTGATGCAACTATGCAACCTAGTGATAGATAAAAATAAAACATACAAAATATCTATTTATGCTTTATTTCGGCATGTTTTACTTTGTCACTAAGTATTAATGTTGGAGCATATACAATATCCATAATCAGTATTTTTTATTGTTACTGAATACTATGAAAGAGAAATTAGTATACAGTCTCTAGATATTGCATCAGGTAATATTTGGTTGTAATAAGACCATATGAAGCATGGCACTGTTATACCTGTGCACTGTGTCTATAATTACAGGCGAGATGGAAGTACACTTTCAGCTTTAAATAACCCCAAAGAATGAGAATCATGAAGTATTTTCATTTGCTTAAAAAATAAGCATGCTTCAAACGCGTGTTTCTATATATATTTTTCCTTCACAATTTTATGCAAGACATTTAACCTAATTGGCCATATAGAAAAAAAAATTCTTTTAATTCCTTATAATTTATATTCAACTTTATTTCCACATTAAAAAAAAAAAAAATTTATCAATAATACTTAAGAAACCCTTCCTTAATAAACAAGTTACATAAATATCATCACAAAAATAAATATGCATTGATGTTTCTTCCCATTGTCAATTTAAATTTATGTCGTCACTGTCAAACAATAAACAAATTAGGTTGATACTATCCAAACAAATTAGGATGCCATTATCCAGACAATAAACTTTATAAATGAATACACTTTTAGGTAATTATAAAATTCTAATAAATTCTATTTCACAGAATTGTAATTAAAAGCAGAATCAATAATCTTATTCATATATGGCAATACACTTTATTATATACAAATTTAATTCTGTAATAAAATTGACAAAATATATAATAAACATACATATTTATTTATGATAAGATGTATTTATTTATAATACAGATGAACACTTCCAAAGCAAATCCAAACTGCAAGTGGGCAAATTACATTCAAAACATTGCAGTTGATGTTAAAACTCAGGAGAGCATAAGTACATACATATTATTACTTTAAGCTGAACTTGTGGTCTTACATGCCATGCCAACTACGTCAGTCAATTGCTGATTATAAACCAGTACAGGTTTAGTACATATATTACTTCGAGCTAGACTTGTGGTTTGACATGCCATGTCAGTTTGGTCAATTAATTTCTTATATAAAATGCATAATTATCTTCCTATAGGGACAATTTTATTAGCATCATAATGGGCAAGCATGGAGCTCAGTTGTGTGCGGGCATTTAACACTAAAATACTTACAAAAAACTATATACATGCATTTCCAATATTTTAATTTTATATTTATACACTCTAAGAATATAATTATATTTATTTCCAAAATTTTCATGAAAGTGAATACTTTTTACATGTTTTTTTTTTTTCTTTTTTGGGGGGTTGTCTTCTTGTACACATGTACAGCATCATGGGATAAATCAACTTTTTTAAATAAGTAAAATTTACCAAAACAATGAAAGATGAAATTAATGAAGTATAAAGGTAACACTAATATCAGCAAACACATTTTTAAAAAAATTATACAACCTTGCACACAGTGAAACAAAAACCAAAAAAACAGCACTGAATAAGTTATATGCTGGAGAAACTGTAAGACTTGCACCAAATTACGCATTCAGTATCACAACAAAGCACTTAACATTATTATAAATATGACGTGAAGAAAAGCCTACTCACATTCAGCATCACTGAACATTATAAATTATATAATGGAGAAAAGCTTACATTCAGCATCACTGAACATTATTATAAATTATATAATGGAGAAAAGCCTACTTACATTCAGCATCACTGAACATTATTATAAATTATATAATGGAGAAAAGCCTACTTACATTCAGCATCACTGAACATTATTATGAATTATATAATGGAAAGAAGCCTACTTATATTCAGGATCACTGAACATTATTATAAATTATATAATGGAAAAAAAGCCTACTCACATTCATCCCACAAAACAGTGTTATACTATGTAAAAAAAAAAAGTATAAAGCAAAAAAACAACTGGGCAAAAAGAACTATATAGCATAATAGAGAAACACCGTAAAATTAAACGTAATCAACAAACCATCACTATGACATTTCTGATTTAATTACAGTAGCATACTTGCATGTGTGTAACTGTATGCATTAGTGATAGACAATAACAGAAAAATTATTTTCTGGAACCAAGTTATAACCCTGAGAAGTACAATCTAAGAATATCTGAATATTTTCAAAAAGCAAACAAATTATTTTTACAGTTTATATGATAAAGAGAAGATATTAATAAGTATTGCAAGACAAAATATCATGAGCTTTAAAGACTTCACCCATTTCTCTTTTGTAATTAAATAAACATTATTTTTTGAAAAGAAATATCAAACTGTCATTTTTGCAGTTGAAAACATTAAGTGACATAACGCATAATGATTCAAGGAATAATCAAGCTTTCACCAATGATATATCAGACATTTTCTGTAACCAAAATATTCTGAAAGAAACATCAGTGCACAACAAAAGAAACAAATTTACTGTTAGTGAAAATCCACAAAACAAATTTCTCAGTATAATATTATAATAAAGAACACTGCTGTTATCTAACAACGGAGATTTCTGAGGGGCATTATGTGATGAATTTATGGAAAAATATTTCTGAGCAGCCAGGCTAAGCTTCATGTTTAAATACCAAAGATCAGTTTCTAGCCAGGCTGTTTATGATGAATTGTGTGTTGCATTTGCTATTTTCTATTCTGTTTCTAGCCAGGCTATTTAGGATAAATTGTGTGCTGTATTTGGTATTTTGCTGTTTGGACCTAGACAAGATATCTTGGCAGCAAAATATCAATGCCATCCCTTCCTATTGACACTATAGTAAGACATTTAAAACATTAACAAAAATAAAGTTGTTTTTTTTTAATCCCAGAAGTTTTGCAAAGGCCTCACTAACTAAGCATATTCAAAATCCATAAAATTAACTTTAAATGGCTGTATTTTAACACAATTAGGAAGCACTATTAACAGGTAATGTTATTAGCAGGTGAGTGTCAAAACAGATTGTTGTACTTAAACATATTACAGATAGGAGGTTCATGAAAAGGGATTCCTGTAGAGATATGTAACTGTCAGAACAAGTAATAAACTTAATCGATACACAGCTAATTATTACTGGAATGAACATGTGCACACACACACACACACACACACACACACACACACACACACACACACACACACACACACACACACAGAGGGGAGGAAAAAAGATTCAAATGGTACTTAATTTCAAGAAATGTACTAATTTGCTTTACTATGGTAAAAACGTTATGCACTACATTTATATCTATATTTTTGGTAGTTCATAATTTCTTAATTAAACTACATCAAAACCTGAGAATATATGATTGTATACTAGACAAAACATAACTTATTATATTATATAACCTATTATTATTTAACTTATAATATTATAAAAATATTAATTGTTTATACATGATACAGATGGTTTATTGAATCACATCATTAAATAATGGAGAAATAACTTTTGTTAGTGATCTTGAAAGATTCTGATTTAAGATAATAGTTAATATGTCATGATTTACCCAAAGAATTACATATTAATGAGAGTTTCTAGCAAATAAAAATGAATGCACTGCATGTTAGTAATCAAAGTAATTAAGTTCCATATAAAAAAAAAAGTACAGCACATTTCAAAAAGAGAAATATGACTCACTGTCTATTTATTTGATGATATATAAGTTAATGATATTTGCATTCCATTTTATAAAATGTTGTGTATAATTATCTGTCAGCGAGATACAAGATTTAATTTAATAATACTTACAGTCCATTTTATAAAATATTGTCTCATTTTCTGTCAATGAGATAAAAGTTAGCAATACTTAGTCCATTTTATAAAATACTGTCTCATTTTCTGTCATTGAGAAAAGTTAGCAATACTTACAGTCTGTTTTATAAAATAGTGTGTCTCATTTTCTGTCAATGAGAAAAGTTAGCAATACTTACAATCCATTTTATAAAATGTATTGCTTCAACTACAAGAGTAATACCATCAATATAAGAAACACTATGACTTTTAACATAAACATATGAATGTCCGTTCAAAATATGTTTGAAACGCATAAATGATATATTTGAATAACTGTAAATGTTATTACTATACATGTTAATCATCAAGTTATGACACTAGAACACAGCAAATTTTCAAAGTTTATATAAGCTTCATAAAAAACAGTCAATTACTGCTAGTTAGTAAGAGAGGTTAACATAAACAGAGGACAGATGGTTACATTAACTGTGGTAAGTGTATTTCCATTCTCCTCCTAACTTTCTTCCCAACAATTGCTGCCCTCTAAAGCAGACATTGATGAGAAACTCACTGTGAATGAGTTAAGTCAGAGGCAGCTGCAGTTTAAGACAGATTATTACATAAGATTAAAAGCAAACAAAATATTCTCCATTAGCAATTAACAGTCACATATGTATTGCTATATGTGCAAAAAATTAATTTTGCATTGATAAAATTAAGACACTTCAAATAATGCTTTTAATTCTACTCACCAGATCAGCAACATGAATTTTTTAAATGAATTTCATGCCTGTTGTTTCTGTGAAATCTTTTGAAAATAGTTTGATAAGTAAAAGAAATTAAAATATAGGAAAAGTTTAAGCAGACCTTTGTTTATGACTATAAATATGTGACTTATTGCAAACAAAGTAAAAATTATCAGTCTAACTATAATATATGAAGGCATGCTTATGACTGTGCTTGGCATTCCAGGGCTTAAGTTCTGAGATATCAGTGAATGAGGAAGTACTCCAATGATATTATTATAGTTTATTGTCTACTTCATTTAAAATTTGGTTCACTGTTTATCTCTATTGAATACTTAATTTGCAATATTTTAATATAAGTAACAATTACTTAAAATCTTTAAACCTTTCTTTTATTAGAAATTCTGCTGCAAATCCATCTGTTCAGTGTGAAAGAGGGTTCACACTTAGCTTCACTCCATTCAGTGTTAAAGAGGGTTCACTTAGTTTCACTTAGAGGATTCACTTAGCTTAATGGTACTTAAATAAATTCTGTGTAATTATGTTCTTAAGTTATAGAGGTCTATATAATTATTTACAATCATTAAATACATTTTCCTGACAACAAAACTTCACTTGGAGATGAAAACAAATCAAAACATGCGTTAAAAAGTCAATAGGAAAGTAACAGAAAAATAACATGTAAAATGAATATGTTTTCTGGTTTTGTAGCTGTGCTCACAATTATATTATCAGTTCATTTAGTTGTATTTTTGCTTGCAAGTCCTGAATTGCTGCATATATACAAGTCTGAGGCTCTGTCTTCACAGAGCCATAGAGTAATGGACTTACCTATGGAAAATGTTCACCCGTTTTTACCTGACACAGTTTAGTCTTTTTCTTGTGAGTGATTCTACTTATTAACTTGGACATATATAAATGCTTTAGATTATTGTGTCATTTAATTTGCAAACTGTAAGAAGCAATAGTTACATTTCATAAAGCACAAAACATCTCCATTTTAGTGCTCAATGACAACAGCTTTTCTATATAGCCTGAACAAATGATCCAACATGTCTTTCTTGAGTCACATGCTCTTAAAACTAAGTTCAATGGCTTTGTTCAGTGGAAAAAGTATGCAAGATGCAAATCTTTGGTCGACCTCTGACAGACTGTTATGTCTGATAATTGCAAATGATTAAGGCAATTTTATATGAGTAAATAGTGCTTGTTATAATATACACACTTGAATGTGTGTAGATGTGTTTGTGTGTATCCATTTATATTAGAAAGTGCTATAATTTAATATGCTCAATTTAATATGTTAAACCTGAAATACATCAAAATAATATTTGCTAAGTACCATATTAGAAGAATAAGAGCAGTCAGATGAATGTATTATAAAGCACAAAAATAACCAGACAAAATGAAAACATCTGGGTTAGGGCTAATGGTATAACACAGCATGTACTACCAAGAGATAAAGACATAAAAAGTCACCAGGCAAACTGAAAAGGAGAAAAACATGCCTATAGTTAAAGATATTTAAAGATAGGTAAAAGAAAAACAAGCATTTGGGTAAAGGTCAGGGTAAAAGAAAAAACATGTATTTGGGTAAAGGCCTGGGTAAAAGAAAAACTAATATGCATTTGTGAAAGTGTGATAAAGCACCAGAAAGTTATCAGATAAATTGAAAATAACTAAAAACTGAAGTAGGGAAATAAACAGCTAATCTGAGAAAAATACAGGTATATATATTTTGAAAATAAGTGAATAAAAAAATAACAATAATACACATATTATTTAAAAGGCCCTTGCTTAATAAATGCTGATGAACTGATCAAATACTTTTAACCACCTGTATATATCAGAAATACTCTTTTGATTATAGTAATAAAAGTCATGAATAAGGAATGAGTGGACTTTTTTTTATATTATCAGTAAGTTCACAATGTTTTATTTATGAAATTATGACTCTATTTCATAAAGTATGCATTCTTTACCATTTCTGACCTGAAAATTTTATTTCCAAACCCTCTGCATATCTATGTTTGCTATGCCTATGACTTTGAAAAAGATAAATACTACTCTGGACTATGCAGGCAAAGAATAAAAGACTGCTTTGGACTGCGCAGGCAAAGAAAAAGATACTGTTCTGGGTCCAACAAGCAAAGAAAAGGATGCTGCTCTGGGCTTTGCAGGCAAAGACAATGCTCTGGACTTGGTAGGCAGAGACAATGTCAGGGACTTGGCAGGCAAAGACAAAGCTCTGGACTGGCAAACTCTTAGAAACAATATTTCATGTAAGAAGTAGTAAAATCCTAGCGTAAATACTTTCTTAGATGCTATTTAAATGTTATGCTATAGATAATCTTAATTACTGTTAAAATAGAAATTCTCATTCAAATAATTTCTTTAGAACATGTAAATTTATAGAGAAATATAAGCAATAACAAGACAAACATAGATGCATTTTACCATCTAAGGTTTTGTGAAAACAAACATAACTACCTACTGTCGGTTGTGTTTGTCTTGCAGGAATGGATGAATATTAAACTTGATTTATTATTAAGAGTAGCAAAGAGTTCAATATGGGTTTTTCTTCCATTTGATTTTGGGGTATATTTTGGGATTATATATATATATAATTCTTCCAAAGTTATGTCCAGTGAGTCTGACAGTTAATTGAAAATCAGTAACTGTGTGGTAGGCAACATAAAGGGTTTTCTAAATGTAAATGCCTGCATTAGGAATCACATTATTGTGCAATTATGAATCATTTATTATCTTTAATTAAGAACAATTGTCAGATTTATTAAAAAGAGCCCTCAAAGAAAGGAGAAAAAACACAACAAAACTAAGAAAATGTACAAGTCTAACATAACGGAGGCCTACAAATAAGAAACACACAAAAAAGATGGGAAGCCAACAAATATGAAAAAGTACACTTAACATACAAACAGCAAGATCCAAGGTCAACAAATATGATGATACAAGAAACGCCTTCCTGACAATAATTTGTACAACTCAAGAAACCCCAAATGTAATGTGCACTGATACTGTTCCTAACTGCAAAAGAACTTTATCTCAAGATATTCTGGCGACGTTTCAAGAAGCAGAGAACACTCTAATTATTTTAACTCAGAAATATTTTGTTGAGTTTTTCACTATAAATATTTTGTTGGACCTTACACCATAAATAATTTGTTGAGTTTTGCACCATAAGTATTTTGTTGGATCTTACACCATAAAATTTTGTAGGATTTTATACTGGAAATATTTTGTTGGGTTTTACACCATAAGTTTACTGCTGGTTTTTACACCATAAAGGTTTTGTTGGGTTTTACACCATAAGTGTACTGCTGGTTTTTACACCAAAAGGTTTTGTTGGATTTTATATCATAAATATTTTGTTGGCTTTATACCTATAAAAAAAATAGGTAAAAAATAATGGCTGATGCAAATTTCCCTGTTTAGTAAATAACTAGTTGTGTAGCAAGTGTTCTAAGACAGACAAGATACTAAACTGGCAGAAATGCAACTTTAATTGATTAGGGCTAAACTGCGAAGAAGTGAAGCCTGTATAAACACTGAGTTCATGACTGAAATGCTGTTGCTCATGGCAATAACTCCAAATTCCTGTTGCTCATGGGAGGTAACTCTTTGGATTTGCACTGTACAAGTATAAATTCACAGTAATGCCGAATCAAGACTTAAAACTTTTGTTGCTCGTGGCTAATAGGGATCAAAACTCATGTTTCCTGTTGCTCATGGCAGAAAGGGGTCAAACGTCTGTTTCCTGTTGCTTATGCAAGATCAAATTGCTATAAGTTACAAGGTGTTCTAGTGAAACTTCGAGAAATGCAGAGTCAAGACTCTGACTTAATGTTATTGATAGCTGGTAAAGTTGTAAGACGCTGCACTTTATCTTCCAACTGCATTAACAACTGTGTATTAAGGAGACGTGTGAGGTGGGGCTGAACCAGTGGCATAGACACTGCTGGGAAAGCTAAATCATTCAAAGGCTCATTTTCCAAAGTTTCACCAAATTCTTCAACAAACTTGACCCTGAAAGTAATATGGGATCAAAATAATTAATCAGTAATGTAATCAGTAGATCGAAATAATTAAACATCACCAATTTTCTGAAGGAATCATTTCAATGACTGAAAAATTAAATAAATGTTAACATTATTTAATATATACATGAATAAAAGGCATTTTTCTAAGTAATATGGGTTTTCCTAAACATTTTGCAGATAGACATACTTTTGGTAAAATACAGGCCAGGACTTGAGTCGTCCCTGCCCCACCCACCCCAACTCCAATTCTGTGTAGCATGTCCTTAGTAAGAGTAATCTCCCTTTAGTACCAAATAGCATAAGGTATGGACTAGAAAAAGAGAAGACAGGGAGGACATGTTAAATATGCACCTGGTAAATATTAAGGTAAAATAGAGACCTCCCTAAGCAAACTGTGGCCCGAGACAGGGCTCTATGCGGCCCCCGGAGGACTTTTGGATGTTACCATTATTACGGATGTAAAACATTATTTCTTTATTTGTGCTGTTTTTTTTACTGTGGCAGCCCTCCAACCACTATTAATTGGAAATTTGGCCCTCTGGCCTAAAATGTTTGTGCACTCCTGATACATATATATATGATGAAATAGTCTTCAGTTGTGTGATATGCTCAGAAACCACTATGGCTCAAACTCTCTTTCTATAGGTTTGTAAAGTACCTAAGATGTAAATATGATAATAGGTCTTTGGGTGTTTGTGTTAGTTGCTCAGGAACCACAAACTATGAGTTAAACTTTCTTTCAATAGGACTGTAAAGTACCTAAGATATATATGTGATAATACAGTCTTTAGGTGTTTGTGTTAGTTGCTCAGGGACCAATGACTAAGAGGTAAACTGTCTTTCAATAAGTTTTGTAAAATGCTTAAGATGTATACATGATAATACAGAATTTAGGTGTTTACAAGGACCACTATGAGTCAAACTACAGTACTATAGTAGAAAGTGACATGGGGAATAAAGTCTTCTGAAAGGAATGAAATGTTACATTTCTATGGCAGCTCTCTGGCATTTAGCCATACCATTTCAATAAACATCTTCGTCTTAGTGTACAATAGTGACAATAAGAAAAAAGCAACAGAATAATTTTACAAATTTATTTTTTTAAATGAGTTCAACTAAAGACTGAGATTAATTTGAAAATGATAAATAAGAAAAAAAATCCACCTCACCATTCAGTGTGCAAATGGTTATCCATATCAACAGGGGAGGTGTCTCGGTAGATTTGTTCCCCTTGCTGAATCAGACCACACAGGACTGCAGCACTAAACTGTAATTTTAAAGTGTTATACTCAAAGTGATGCCTACAACACACTAGTTATTGGTTATGATTATTATCAATTAATCATCCATAACTGATTTACAAGTGATGAGACTCTTAATTTATTTTATTAATAATTCTCCAGATGACACCATTTGTCTCTCTCACTTGGTGGATATGTGGGCGCTGTAAACGTTTTCTCTCTTCCACAACATTAAAGACAAATATTTACATTTCCATAAGTGGAAAACTTCTTACTGAAGGAGAAGACAAATCTGTCTTTTAATCTATATTTAGCTAGCCCCCATATACCCAGGTGTCTTTCTAATATATGGTTATCAATATGTGTAAGAATGTCAATAAATTTATCCTTGCTAATGTAGGGGGCGCTTTCAGCTTCCGCCGCTTAAAATCAACAGTCAAATATATAACATATGAATATAATCAAAGAGCACTGACATTTACATCACTTCACATCAATGTTCAATTAACGCTAGACAATCAATATTCTAAGTCCATTCTTTCTTTATTAGTCAGTTAATTTACCATAAGCTAACAGTCACCTTTATGACTCCAGTTATGTTCAAATTCAAAGTGATTAGAATAGAGTACTTCTTTAACAAAGAAACTTTCAGTCCATCCCCATTGGTTGAGGTTATGAACAAGTGTGAGACAATTATATGCACTAAATTGTAATTATTAAAGTTTTATAAACGAAATGAAAGAGTGGTTAAGTGCATTACCAGACACTAAACTGTAATTATTAAAGTATTATAAATGAAATGATTGTTAAGTGCATTACCATATCACTAAACTGTAATTATTAAAATACAGTCGAGTCCACTTATTTCGGCATCGGTTAACTTGCCAACCCTAGTAAGTCGACATTTTTGAAGTTGAACCGCCAAATTCCCTCTTTGTCTTAGCATTTTCTCATCGGTTACGTCGATTCTTTTATGTTGCCGAACCCTAGTATCTCGGGCACAAAAGAGTGCCAAAATCGCCACTTAAGTTGGTTATCTTGACCCTACTGCTGACTAATCACTAACAATAAATGACCATGTCTTGTTAAAAACTGCAGCTTAAACTTAAGAAGGGCATTGTATTCTTAATTGGGCGCGGTGTTTGCCACGGGCAAAATAAGCACACTGTTGCCCTTCAACTGGTTCAGAACTTATGTTAGCCCACTTTTGAAGTAACCGCTTGTCCGCTTGTAGGATATTTTCAGAGGCGGCTTCGGCCCCCTCCCCCCCCCCACTGAAGGAGAGCTGTTGAGGGTGTGCGCCTAATAGGTGCGATCTGTTTTACCCCCTTCCTCCTGCCCTCCACCTTAGACGCACCGGGAGGCAAGAAGCAAATCAAGACGAGAACATCATGATGAAAGGTCTATTGGGGCTTTTGATGTGTGTGAGTGAAACACACACACACAAACACACACAGACAGACAGACACACACACACACATACAAAATGACTCGCGAATTTAATTTTGATACTGGTTAGCTTTTTGTAAAAACGAACTTTGACACCCTGCAGATTTTTTTGATTTTGTGAGCAATCTTTGTGTTTGCAATGTTGGAGAATACATGTACGGTACATACATGTATCGAGAATGGACGGTGGACCAACTTCCGTCTTTGTTAACATTTTCTTATCAGTAATGGCGATTCTTTTATGTTGCCGAACACTAATACAATGTCTGTTTGTTTGTTTGTTTCTTTCTTTGTAATGTACTGTACATGTATCTCTAGCACAAAAGAGGGCCCGAATCACCACTTAAAATCAGTTATTCGTCGGCTTTTAGTTACCGATGCCACTTCGCCATCTCGCTAACAATAAAGGGCAAACTAGGCACACTGTTGCTCTTCAACTGGCTTACACCTCTTAAAGTTACCTTTGAAGTAACCGCTTGTACGATTTATGTACATGTACTTTTTAGAGGCGGCTTCGACACCCCCCTTCCTCCTGCCCTCCACCTTAGACGCACACACACGCACACAAAATGACTCGCAACTTTAATTTTGATACTTGGTTAGCTTTTTGTAAAAAAAAACGAACTACACGTACACCACACAGATTTTTTTTATTTTGTGAGCAATCTTTGTGTTTGCAATGTTGGAGAATACATGTACAGTACATACAAGTATCGAGAATGGACGGTGGACCAACTTCCCTCTTTGTTTTTTTTATAGCATGCCGATCGCGTCATCAAACAAATTGCGGCAACGCTGTTGTGTAAAAAATCACCAAACACGTGCATGTACATTGTACATTCTCATTCATTAACGCACATCATGTACATAAAGAAATTTCAAGCACGTTATATGTAATATTGAAGCATTTGTTTTCAAGTAGAATGTTAAAGGCAAAAAGCAACAAAGCAGTTTAGACTTTGTACAGAAACCATATTTACCGCGTGTACATAAACCTTTTGTTGTTAGCAAACACGTACATGTACATTTTTATAGCATGCCGATCGCGTCATCAAACAAATTGCGGCAACGCTGTTGTGTAAAAAATCACCAAACACGTGCATGTACATTCTCATTCATTAACGCACATCATGTACATAAAGAAATGTCAAGCGCATGTTATAGTACTGTAATATATTGCCGCCATATTGGTTTTCTGTAATCTCGATCTTTAGTTATCTCGACACTTTTTGGCAAACCCCTAGGCCCTCGACATATCCGGACTTGACTGTATATGCATTAAACTGTAATTAAAAATTATAGCTGAAATGGACTGTAAAGCACATTACTATAGCATTAAACTGAAATTATTAAGAACTATATACACTAAACTGCGATTGTTGATTATTATAACTAAAAAGTTGGACTGTTAAGCATATTAACTTAGTTAAAAGAATGCATGGTGAAATGTGCAATACAAAATAAAATATTTATTTCTACTAATATGCCAAGTTTGTTACTAGAAAACATATCTCAAGAACTGAACAGATTAACGTGTCATAAAATTTTCTCAAGATTTTTACCTGGTTGCCGAAGAGAGGATGGAGGTAGGAGACATTTGGAAAAGGCTTTTCTCCTTTTAAGATATTCACAAGTCGCACCAACGACTCCAAATTGCTACCCTCTATGGCTCCACACACCGACTTTATCATCACAGAAAGACCCTGGGAAATTATGTTTTATAAATGAGTAGCAGTTTTAGAGTGGAGTTTCATTTTAAAATGTATAAAAGTACAACCATTATTATCATTCTTTTTTAATTTTGTGTGTGTTCACTTCGAATTCCTGTTAAATAAATTATGTGTGAGCTTTCTCCGGTGTAATGAGCAATTGTAATAACCACTTCTCCATAACTAAAAAATACACACACTATATTTACTGCTAAATGATTTTTAAGAATTCACTGCATCAATTAGAATTATTTAAATTTATCATTCAAAACATTATATTTATGAGAGAATTTCAGTTTTATCATGGACCATTCAGACTTGCTATGTGTAGTTTGTTCTCTCAATAAATATATTCTTTTCTCAACCGTGGCAACAAAACTTAACAATTTTTTTAAAATAACAGCAAATTAAAGAGCAATATATTCATTCTTTCATTAGTGACAATAAAATTAAAAATAAATTTTCTTTCCCTAGTGAAGAAAATGAAACAAGTTCTTTATGAGACCGAAAGATAGCATTTAATGTGAAATAAGTCTTTTAAGCAGTATATAAGCTGAACATTAGAAAATGGTTTTGAAACTGGAAATAAGTGTAAATATTCACACTTTTTAAAAGTGAACAAACAAAAACTTGTGACAAAAAAGAAATACTGACACATATTTGAAGTGAATTGAGAAAATGAATTTTAGAGAGCATTACCTCATCAGGCGTATCTTTCTTGATCAAGTTGTACAGGTGATGAAATAAAATGCACAGAGGTACGTGAGCTTGATTCTGAGCAAGGAAAACCCAAAGAAATATTCTTTGAATGAAGTGTATAGATATGCAGGATAATACAGAAAAATACAAAAGACTGAAATACAAAGGGAGTAAGTTAGAACAAAGAACAACAAAACAATTGACAGATAACGGAATAAACAGAGAGGTACATGATCAAATGAAACACAGAGGGAATAAGTAGTGCAAAGAACAACAAAACAACTGACAGATAATGAAATAAAATTTACAGACAGGTACTTGATCAAAATAAAGACCAGGGAATAAGGTATGAGAGCATATGATAAAACAATACAACAATATTATTAACCTGCATGCTGGTATTGTCCCATGGACATCTCAGATACTGAATGCACCCATATGATATTGTGAAGCTGAGATATTCATATTTTTCAAATGAGCCAGTCGATATAATAATGAGCAATGGATTTCAACTTGCAATATGAATAATATATAAAACAAAAATAATATCGTAAGTAAAATGTTTACAATAATCCAATACTGTATGCATGCTTGGAAGGACAACCTGTACTAAACAAAAAATAATATAAGTAAAATGTTGTATGTCAAAGCATTTATTTATGTGTTGCATGTACAGAAATTACAAGAACCTACCTACCTTGTTGAAATATGGAAGAACTCTAGCCAGCAGTTTCCTCCCTTTGCGAATACTCAAAATCTGTGTGTACTGCTCAATGCTTTCATCACAAGTAAAATATTCGTAGAGTAAGTGGATCTTTTCTGCATGCTCTATTAACAATGGTAACCTATTAAAAAAAGTAAAGTATTTGTACAGTAATGGCATCTTTTATGCTCCTATATCAACACAATGATAATCTATATTTTAAAAAAAAGTTAAGTATTTATACAGTAATGGGATCTTTTGTGCTGGCTATATTAAGAAATGATAATCTACCAAAAGCAAAAATAATAAGTATAATGTTTATATGGTAATCCAAACTTGTGTGATTTCTTTATTAACAAGGGTAACCTATATAAAACAAAAATAATATCGAAAAGTAAAATGTTTACAATAATCCAATCCTATATGCATGCTTGGAAGGATAACCTATACTAAAAAAATAATATAAGTAAAATGTTTCTGTAGTAATCCAATATTGTATGCATGCTTTATTAACAAGGGTAACCAATACTATCAATTGCTATATAAATTGTTAAATTGTCAAAGTGACCCAACCTTAGGCACTCCTTATGATGGTACTAAGTGTCAAAATTTGGAAGTAAAGAACTCAGGTGGAGAATATGCTAGAAATTGCTGATGCAATCCAAATCAGTTCCAACCGGATGAGTAGTTTTTCTGACTAATAGTTACATACTTCTTCATAACAAACTCATCCAATGAAGATGGACCAAAAGTTTCTTTCTTGAAGAAGTACTCTATTTTAATTACTTTGAATAAGAACATAACTTGAGTCCAATCATAAAGGTGATCATTAGCTAAATGGTGAGTTAACTGACTGATAACGAAAGAATGGACTTAAATATTTATATGTTTGCTATTGATTTAAGATATGAATTGGAGAATATTTAATTGAACCATTATTTCTATGTTCCCTTTTTGATTATGTTGTACTTTATACTTATGAATTTTTATCGATGATATATTTCTTATGCTGTTTGTGTATTGGGCTAACAAAATTGTTGCAAGATTTGTAAGTTGAGAATGTAAGAGAGAAAGGAGTTTTAGAGATGAAATATGCCTGCAATTTAGTGCTGCCTTAAATTTGACTTTTGCAGAGAAGAGCAAGACTTTTTCTTTTTCACTTTAGGTAAGAGTGATTACTGTATTCTACTTGATCACATTGGTGTGAGAATCCAGCATTATTGTCAAACTTATCAGTAAAACATTTGCTGTAAGTTGTTTTCTGTGAATTCCATTTGAGAGCCAATAAAGATGAAATCTGAGGCTTAGTTTGGTCTTGAGAATTCACAAATATTATTTTGAACATTCCTCCTGGTGTACAGAGTAGAGCACACAAATATTCTAGTACACTCCACAAGATGTGCTTTTGATAGCGCATGTGAAGTTCCAGACGATTATTTATGGCGTGCTTTTGTGAGAGAGTCAAAGACTCTGGGACAGTTGTGTAATGTGCCTGAAAGGGTACATTAGACAGTCATCTAAATAAGAAAGACGGTGAAAAGTTGCAAACCACGTGATTGTGAACATGTGCTAGTGACAGCCGTCATCTTTGAAAAGGTTATGTACATTAACTTTAATTATTTCTCTAAAACTCCACTCTCATTTCTGTGCTATATAACATCCATGAACTTGATTATATGTATATGCTGACTGCTTATGTCTATTGTTAATCAAAAATTGTTGTGAAGTGATGTAAAGGTCAATGCTCTTGACTGTTTATTTATTGTTAAATTTATTGACCTTCTTTCACATATTGATGGCCGTATGTTGGAGAGATAGGTGGTGGGGACTCGATAAATAAAGATTAAAAGATGGTTTTATCTTCTCCTTTGGTAAGAAGTTTTCCACCTAAGGAAATAGTGTGATGGTAAATGTTTGTCTTTAATGTTGTGTAAGAGAGAAAATGTTTACAACACCTGCATATCTGCCAAGTGAGAGACATGAGTGGAGTCTTCTGGAGAATTATTAATAACATAAATTAAGATTCTCATCAAATAAAAATAATAATCATAGCCAATAACTAAGGTGGTGTTGCATCACACCATCCATGTTTTATCTTGGTTTAAATCGTGTCATTGAATCAAGCAAACTGTGTCATAAATGATAACATTCCAGCCTAGACAATCTGCTGTGCACTGTGTTTTGAGGCCAGCTCTTTATATTATGTCTGGAGTGTCCTACCTCTCAATCATGTGGCCTACCAGTTTTATGTTGGCATTAGAATGTCACATTTCTCAATCCTTTGTTCCACCAGTTTTATGATGGCATTACAGTGTCATACCACTTCATCCTATGTCTCACCAATTTTAAGATGGCATTACAATGCCATGTCTCTTCATCATTTGTCCCACCAGTTATATGATGGCATTACAGTGTCATATCAGTTCATCCTTTGTCTCACCAGTTTTAAGATGGCATTACAATGCCATATCTCTTCATCATTTGTCCCACCAGTTATATGATGGCATTACAGTGTCATATCACTTCATCCTTTATCTCACCAGTTTTATGATGATAGCACGTATAAAATCAAAGTTAACCAAAACCCACAAGTTTTATGATGATGGTAAGGGTAAAAATCAAAAGTTAACCCAAACCCACAAGTTTTATGATGATGGCACACAAGTGTACAAAAGTTATCCAAATGTTTTCACTAAGTGTAGAGAAATGTGTTTCTGATGCTATGTTTTGATTGAGTTTCAAGTGAATGAAGGTGCCAGTGAACATCAGTAAAATTCATAGTAAATTTACACCTTTCTTAATGACACTATATCATGTAAATCAGATAGGCAAAGACAGTGAAAATAAGAAGCAGAAAAAGAGTTTGTCATTCTAAGTTAGATTAGAACTTTTGAAGCATCTTGACCTGGTAAAAGTGGCCACAAAATTAGACTGTGCAGACTATTATCAAGAACAGAGAAAAGAAAAAGGAACTTTTCTAAGACTCCTCCTCTCAGTACAATACAAATTAGGACCAGATCAACACTTATAGTTGACAGAGACCATTTACTGAATGTGTAAATTGAAGAGCAAATACAATGTAACAGAGCTCTTGACTGACCATCCAATCTCAAGAGTACACACACATTTTGCTTGTGTTCAGATGTTTGTTAAGTAGTTAATAAATGTTAACTATTTAATGTTGGTGTTTTATCACATTACTTGGTGCAGCTCTGTGGACCTTGAGAATGAATTCATTTGATTTCTATTAATACTTAAGGGGAATAAATTTTTGCTTTGTGCTTTTTCAGTTTTCGAGTTTTCAAGAACAAATTACAGGAATTTAGTGCTGTTAATTTGTTCTTGAAAACTTTTGAAAGTTATTTTGAACTTTCAATAATAAAAAAGTGCCCACTAGTAATATATACTGCAGTAATAAATGTTGTAATAATGAATAAAGAGCTCTTAAGTAATGTGCCAAAGAAAAATACTGTGCAAAAAAAAAATAAATATTGTATTAATTAATGTCAGAATAACAAAACTATTACAATATTAAGAACAATGTAAAAAGAAAAGAACTGTGCTAATAAATGCCTATAAATACATAATTACCTACTCTCCTCTGGCAAAGCAAGCACCTTTTTCTCAACATCATCAATATCCAGCAGCAACACATAGCCCTATAAAATAAACAGTCATTATTTTCAAACTGTTTACTCCATAAAGTTTTTAAAAAAAATTTCTATGCTAATGCACTTGGATGAACAGTGATAGCAGAAACAGCTGCACATTTAATTAGCTATTCATTGATTGTTTCTGGGAAGGAATGGAGACTTTCCCTATCCCAAATGACTATTAATTAATTGTCTGATTAATTCATTATTTATCTCTACTTCCATCATGCGTCCGATTTTATAGATGGGTGCTATCATAAATTAGTGAGAAATTATCCTTAGGAAAGGACAGAGTTGGGAAACAGATTTCTAGCTAAGGCCTATTTATTATGTAGTGGAACTACAGTTTCTAGTTCTAAGCTGTGTATTCCTAGCACTGCAATTCATTTGGGTATCACTGATTCTGAGCTTACCACCAACATCCAGCAGGTATCATATATGACTCTGATCTATCTGTTCTTATCAGTGGCTGTAATGCCTCAAAGTTCTGAACAAATAATCAAATTTATTTATATTTTCAATATTGAAAGCTTTCATATGATTAAATTTGGAGTTCAACTTATACAAACATATACATAGTAGGAAGTATGTACACACTTTAATAGAATGTATGCTATATTTAGCTTCAAGTAATCTTTAATGGACATTTTTATGACAGAATTTGATGAAAAAATATTTTCAAATTACATTAATCAAATCATTTTAACCATGTCAAACTATAATGATCAGATATTCAACATGAATAAAAAATAAAATTATCCAACTTTGACATTGGTTTAAAACATAATAATGACATGTAAATGTCTGAAAAATGAATGTCAAGAAGGAATCAGTTGCACAATTACCATCAGCAGTACTCTAAACTGTTTTCATGAGGTGAAATTAGTATTATCAAACATGATTTTGCTGAATGTAAATGTAAGGTATTAGCAATTATTAAAAAAATACAAGTTAACAGTTTCACTGATTTCTTTATTTAATATATATATAGTATTGTTGTTGAGAGTTGTTTTAAACGAAAGAAAATAAGGAAAGTTATTGCTAAACATTATTTATTAAATCAGGAACAAAAGATCTGAATGATATTCCCTTTCAAAACAAAACATAAGCGTTTATGTATCTGTGAGAAAAAACCCTAAAGATATAATACTTAAACATTTAACATAAGTATTTATGCATCTGTAAGGAAAAAACCCTAAAGATCTAATACTTAAACATTTAACATATTCTAATGATAATGATAAGGAATGTCTCAGATCCTTCAAGTTTTGACCAAAGCTCTTCTATTCTTATCTCTACATACTCAGTGGATAGAATATCAAGACTCTGATCCCCCAGAAGGTAATTCCATATTTTACCAATCTGATAGGTGTTTTGATCTGCAAGATCCTCATCAGAGGTATGATATGGAATAAAATAATTTATCAAAGGCTATATACTGAATAACAGAACTTATCAACTTATCAGATATTGAATAACATAACTTATCAAAGGTATGACACCGAATAAAGATTTATCAAAAGTCATCAGTACTGCATAATATGACAAATCAAGGGCTCTCATGCAGTCAAAATTATCATCTAACTTATCAATTGTTATTGGCCATGGGCTCTTACCAAAGTAGGCTTTTATTTTTATAAGGGAGATCATTCAGTAGATAACTCTGCTCACCAAGCCTGGAAGACATCCAACCTCGTAACAAAAAGCTAAACTAACAAGACTTAGCAAATAATTTTTTTAAAACTAGGTAATAATTTTATATAAGCAAAGTTTGTTATTTTGCACTTAAACACAACCACCACCCCTTTCAGACAACAGAACTGTGCAGTAAGTTTCAGGTAGCAGAGAATAATTTTCTTTTACCTTTTCGATGTCCATAAGCAGTTGGCGAAATTTGCGAAGTTCTTTGCTAACACTCTTTTTAGATGGATCCTCAGTGGGTGAAGCACTTCGAGTTACATCAATAATGTGGCGTGGATTGTGAACACTAGCTGTTGTTAGTCTACCTAGAGATCCTTCAAAATGAGCTAAAATATACGGAACAAAACTTCAGCTCAGAAAGATTATTATTAACATGTTTATACAAAATTGTTGTCAACATTTTCTTTTTATCGCTAAATGCTTAGGAAAACTCAAGAAAGATAAATGAAAGTGATTTTACATATTTGAGAAAACAGTTTAAGAAAGGAAAACATGCAAAAATTTTAAAAGCTGTGCATGAATTTAAGGAATTCAAATGCTTTAATGTGTTTCGGTCAAAATGCTAGATAGTTGATATTTCTTATTTTTGCTTTAAAAAAAAAAAAAGGTTAATCTGATGAAAAGCTGAGATTTTATCACTCTATTAACAATGCAATTTTTCATTTGACCCAGCATTAGTCACTACAATACACCTCTTCGCAGTATAAAGAGGTTTGCCTGACTGGGTCAAAAATGCGTAGATAATGCCAACGAACAGATTGCTCACGAAATCAGTTAAAGACTTATGAATACAGGCACATATATAGGTGCTAAAGAAAAGTCTAGTCCACATTCGACTTGAAATGTATGTGTTAAAATACCTCCCACATAACATCAAAGCCATGCCATTGCTTCACTTTTTCAAAACTGTTGACTAATTTTTAATTTCTTTAAAATTTTTACAAAACAAAATTTTCTCCCTTTTGTAGATTTATATACTAACAGATACAAACAAATATGAAATGCTTCATTTACAATTCTTCAATCACTGCACTTCTAATGCCTCCCTCTTGGTATCCTGCCTAAGATATTCTGCATGGTAAGAATGACCTATTGCCTTCCTCTTGATATCCTGCCTAAGATATTCAATATGCTATTGCTGTGGGCACTTAGGGATGTAATAAGGAGAAAAGAAAAAAGCCCCTGATGCAATGAATTGAGATAAATGAGAACATGCTCATTTGATAGGAAAAAAAACAAAGAAAAAGAGAAAATACCTGGGGTATAGGCTCTAGTTTCTATCTTAGCCAGGTTTGGGATGAGAAGTTTGGGCTCAAATGCAGTCTCAGCATCTCCTCTCCCATTACAACTTTCCCGACGTTTCTTATGCAGCATATAATACTTTGACAAAAAATAAAATTAAAATAAAATAAAAGATGTGATACACAATTCTTCTTTATCAAATAGTATTTGAAACAAAAAATTACTATAAGGTTACAACTCTATGAGCAAATAGTATATGTATATAAAGTCACAACTCTCTTGGAGCAAATAGTATTTGTATGTAAAGTTACAACTTTCTTGGAGCAAATAGTGTATGTAAATTAAAGTCACAACTCTCTTGGAGCAACAGTAGATGTATAAAGTCAAAACTCTCTTGGAGCAAATATTATATGTATGTAAAGCTATAACTCTCTTGGAGCAAAATATGGTTAAAGTTACAATTCTTTCGAATCCATATGAGATAATATTCTTTATAAAAAGGGTTACATTTAAAATAAGAAAATATAAAATTAAATATCTCTATTTTTACCAAAGCGTGAAAAATCTGTTCAAGAAATGATTAGAAAGACATACCTATATCAAGGACAGGTCATAATTTGGCACAGTAATATGAATGCACAAATCAAGAATATGTCAAATTAAAGAATACAAGATTTTCTCTTTTTCATAAAGTGAATCTAATTAATCTTGCCAAGAAATGAAAGACAGTGCTTCTTTATCAAGGATAGACCAGCTTAAGACAGAGTAAATGAATTAACCATGAATGTGAATATTACACTACAAATATTCTTTGCCGTGAATTAAGAAACTTTTCACAACAATAAGTAAATAAGGTAACTTAGAGTTTTTGTTAGCTAGAAATTTTCGCTCACCAGATGATTGTTGCCTAAAAAGTCTGGAAAATTCAGATGTCATACATACAATCTGGCTTTTCAGTGAAAGAAATATTCATGATACTAAGGGAAAGTAGAGCAAGCAATATCTATGTCAAGACAGGTGTTTTATTGACCACTGACCTCAATATACTACTCCAATGTCTTTAGTATTAATTAAGCATTCATGGAACAGCTCTATCTTTGGTACATATCAAATTGAAAATACATTTGTATTACATATTTTTTAAATGTCATTTTGCAATCAGACTAATGTATATTTTTTCCAGGTCTTCAACATTTTTGGGGGAAAATTTAGTTTATATTAAGTGTAAATATTGTAAATTACTTAGACTGTGTATGAGTGCTCTACCAAGTCAACATCATCATTGCTATTAATGAATGAATCCATTTAACTTTCAAACTTAGAAAGAAGAGGTAAATACAATAAAATTTCTATATGATGACCAAATTCCCAAATTTTAATCATAATCATGTCAGACATATTACAGTTACTCACATTGTAAAAGCAATCACTGAAGGCTTATTTCATTTACTCAGGACAATCATAATCATTTAGGCACATTTCAGTGCTTCTGTAGTTCAAAAATAGGTCTTATTTGTGTCACTCTACTGCAAAAGTTTGGTTGCTATTTTCTTGCAATACACAATTTAAAGTCACAGAGCATATTTATATGTATTATTTTATTTACTGAATTAAATTTTAGACATGGATGGTAATTTTTGTTGTTTAGAAAAAACACTGTAAAACAGTGATAATTTAAACAAGAATGATACCTCTCAATGCAAAAAAAAAAAAAATAGTAAAAGGTCAATAAACTTGAGCATAAAAGATGTGCAAAATATTAACTAGAAACTATTATTAACTACCTATTCAAGGAATACTTCGATTATTCACAATATAATCACAATCACTCAAGGCATATTTAAGTTACTAACAACATAATCAACTTACTAAAGGTATATTTGATTTGAGTTACTCACAGTGTAATAGTAATCATCTAAATAAGGGTTGTCTGTGTGCAGCTGCAAAAGCTGAATCTTTATGATCCAGTCTTTCTCTCGCCTTGTCATCAGACCGCAATATTCATCCTCACCCTCAGGATGGCTCTCGACAGGGTGTTGCATCTGATGCTGGTGCTGCTGCCAGGGTGGTGGACGCTGATAATTGTTGCGATAGTCTCGATGCCTGTCACAGTGCTCATATGGGATGCGATTATTACCTCTGTTTGCAAATAAAAATCATAAATGATTATGACTGAAACATTATGTTTCATTTATTTAAATTTAAAACAAAAACTTTCACAAACAATTATGAAATATAACAGTAATTTAGGTACTTTTATAACAAAGCATTATATTAAATTTTTACTATCCTTTAATGATTTATGGAAAATCAAATCTCAAATACTGAATGTGTAATGACTAAATGCCATTTAATTTATATATATATATATATCCCTATTTCCAGCCTTAGGTAGACAATGCTTTAAAAACCAGCATTAGGTGGACCTTAAGTGTATATACACAACCTTCAAAATCACACTTGAATTCTCAGGAAAAACTATTGAAATATCAAAACTGTCAAGAGTAATTAAAATACAGATAATAGAAAGAGAGAAAAATGGCAAAATGTGGGTAGGGGGTCTGTGGGTAGGGTTATATATATATATATAAAATGACAATCATTATTTTCAGGAATAATAAACCTGGTGGCATTCTCCATTTTGTTGAAAAGAGAGTGGGTGGATGGGGGCTCGCTAAAATCAGATTAAAGATGGATTTGTCTTCTCCTTGTCTTCCCTTTGGATAATCGATGTCCTATTGAATTCAAACTTCCAGCTAGATATTATAATAAAACTAGTTACATCTTAGTTAAACTTCTTACTGGCTATAAAAAAAAATTAGTTATTACTCTTAGTAACCTACCAGGGCTAATGGTGAACTAGTTAATACTTTTAGTTAAACTTACTGTTGGATAGTTGTATCGTATCTCCTGGTCATTTCATTTATACTGTTAGGAGATTCATACTGCCTATCTCCAACAGACCTTTGACCTCGGATGTTTTGGGACAAGTCCTGCATGATTTGTGGACTTGGCATCCTGAGACAACAAAAAGATATTTTCTCAATTTATCATCTCACAAGTTTAAAAAATATATTTTATTAAAACAATAACAGTAAAAAATTGTAACATTAACTCAATAATTAAAAGATTAAATAAATTTCTAATTCTATTTTCACAAGTATAACCATATATATTAGTATTGTAAAATTCTCAGAAACAGTCTTTAGAAGAATATTCTCAAGAAAATTCTTGAGAATATTATCCAATTTTTTTTTAAAGAACATGTGAGGTGTTTTTAAAATATTCCAACTTCAGTTCTTGCCAAAATGGAGATATTCAAAGTTAGAAATAAATTATAGGATAAGTAAAGAAATAAAGGCTTAATCTGACTGGTTGAAATAGTTTGTTGCTAAGTAGTTTTAAATATACAGGTCCTTTTTGAGCACATCTGAACTATAGTTGACAAAATACAATTTTACTCATGAATTAAAAGTTCTGTTTTATATATTTATTGGTGATTAAAAGTCAAATTTAATAAGCAAAATTCAATGCAAAACTGTCATGTTCGTCTGACATGGAGTTTGCAAGGCATCTGATGTTGATGAGTCTATATAATAAATGATGACAGGATATATGGTATTTAATAAATCACATCCTGCTCAATGTATACTTCCTTGATGAATTATACTGCAAAAGTGCAATGCTAAGAAAAGATTGACATGAAATAACAAAATGTTTAAAAAGTGAACAACAATTCAAATAGTTACTCTTTTAAATTTACTGTTTATTCAGCAGTCACCAGAGTGAGAATTGTATGCTTCTGCCAGATTTGAAAGTAATTTTTCACCTAAACCACATTGAAAAATCATCATTTGTACTAAAAACAGTCTCATTCCTAGATAAAGTAAATCCGTTTACACTTGGCTAAAAAGAGAGTCTATGAGAATCTACTATGGTGGTAATCACTGTGTGTAATATTTCATTAGTTTATGTCATTGCAAACCGCTCAAGATTCTGAATTTCATTCATGAACTTCTCAACTGCAGTTTGATGCTTACATAACCAGATATTTTTAATTTTTCAAAGCTAATTCAGCTTTTAATGATAAATTGATATGAATGATTTGATATTAAAATAAAGAACCTTTGTTTACTGGAATGAATGTGTGCATATCCATGAATGCGTATTGTGTGTTCAATCTGCTAATTGAAGCCTCCTGAATTATACCCTGGAAATGAGACTGCAAATTAAATAGTGCTGATCAAACTACTTTTATATTTACAGACACAAAGATTATTTATCATTTAATTGTTATTTGACTGAAAAGAATTATCAGCACATTCTTTTTTATAATTCTTTTGTAAAATATATAAATTATATTGTGAAAGTGTGATATTATAGTTTAGCAAAGTATTTTTTAATATGTGAATATTCATGAAAATTTTATTAAATATTTTCCTAACATAATAAACCTACAACGATACTTGTACAGCTTTAAGATATTCACAGTTTCAGAATTATATTATTTACTGACTAAACCTTGTATGCACAAACATACACATGTGCACGTGCAGAAATTTCCTGTTCTGCAAACCAGTATTATATGCTAAAATTAATATTTAAAACTTAACAAGAAAAATAAAACAGCTTAATATACTGAGTATACATAATAAATAAATTACAGGATTAAGTAAAACAAGTAAACAATACCATACCTCATCTCACAAACCAACCCAAACTTACATGCATATGTTTACAAAGTATCCATTCATTCTATTTCACAAACAAACCAACACACTTATATAACATATGTTTACAAAGTATCCATTCATTCTACTATTTCACAAACAAACCAACACACTTATATAACATATGTTTACAAAGTATCTATTCATTCTACTATTTCACAAACAAACCAACACACTTATATAACATATGTTTACAAAGTATCTATTCATTCTACTATCTCACAAACCAACCAACACTTACATGTATAAGTTTACAAAGTATCTATTCATTCTACTATCTCACAAACCAACCAACACTTACATGTATATGTTTACAAAGTATCCATTCATTCTACTATTTCACAAACAAACCAACACACTTATATAACATATGTTTACAAAGTATCTATTCATTCTATTTCACAAACAAACCAACACACTTATATAACATATGTTTACAAAGTATCTATTCATTCTATTTCACAAACAAACCAACACACTTATATAACATATGTTTACAAAGTATCTATTCATTCTACTATCTCACAAACCAACCAACACTTACATGTATATGTTTACAAAGTATCCATATTCTTCCATCTATGTATCAATCTATCTCAATACTGTGATTAGACATATAGGATGGGAAGCATTTTGTAAAGGGTTAAAGGGTTGACAGGCAACTCACTCACTCACACATGCATGCACAAAAATGCACAGTGTTCAAAATGGAATTACCTTGAACCAGAAGGTGTACCATCAACACCTGAAGATGGAATACCTCTAACTGTAGGTCGTGGAGTTATCAACTGTGATCCTATCCTATGATTGACTGGATGATATTTGTTTCAATCAATAATCAATAAAAAATGGCTGTGAATAATCAATAGTTTGCTGCAAATTATATGTAACCCCATTCTCACTACTAATAATTGTACAAAGACTATAAAAGTAACCCCATTCTCACTACTAACAATTGTACATAAAATATAAAAATAATCCCCATTCTCACTACTAACAATTGTACATAAAATATAAAAATAATCCCCATTCTCACTACTAACAATTGTACTTAGAATGTAAAAGTAACCCCATTCTCATTACTAACAATTGTACTTAGAATGTAAAAGTAACCCCATTCTCACTACTAACAATTGTACTTAGAATGTAAAAGTAACCCCATTCTCATTACTAATAATTGTACTTAGAATATAAAAGTAACCACATTCTCAGCCAATAATAATAATAATGATAATGATGATTGTCAAAACAGAGCAAATATCTTAAGAAGAATTCAAAGAGCACTGCAATTATTTAATGATTAATAATGCAAATACAAAGAAGAAAAAGACAAAATATATGATTAAAATTTTACAACACTGTAGAAATTGGGAAAAGGAAACAAAGTGACATGCAGTCCTATTAGATATTTCAAAATACATACAAGTGTAATAAGTTTATTCAGAGCTGAGTGAATTTATAATATGTTACCACAGAAAATCTATATTTTATCACTTGGAAATAAATATCTACACACAGCATAAAAGAAAAGAGGATTTTTGAGTAAAATTCCCATTGCTGTCAATGAAACAAATCAATTAATAAAACTTAAAGCCATAACATGCACAAATGGAAAACACTTGAAACATACATACAAATGAACAATTTAGAATTAGAGTTATGGTGAAAGGGTGGACAGTCAAGCTGTGTCATTGGAACACTTAAAGACTAATGTAACTTTTATTCTGAGACTGGGAGGCATCATTTCAAATCAAAAGAGAAGGGTATAAAAGAATAAATGCCAGTAGCATATAGTGTTCCAGAAAAAAAATGATAGTACAAGGAAAATAAAACAACAAAAAATGATAATAGAAAGAAGAAAAAAGTTAACACCAACAGAGCAAACAAATAAACAAAAAAAATAGCAATACAATGCAAAGAAAACACAAAATAGTTAATGCAAAATACCAAAAAGCATGATGGTATAATAACATAAGGAAAACAAACATATACAAGGAAATCAAAGAAAAACAGAACAAAAACAATAATGCAAATAAATCAAACAAAAAGGAAAATGCAAGGACAACAACAACAAAAGTGATGCAAACTCAAGTAACACTAGTGCAAAGAAAATACAATCTAAAACAATGATGCAAAGAAAAATGTGTGTATAAAAAAGACAGAAGAAAAAAATGATGCATTAAAATCAAATGAAAACAATGCTACCTCAAAAAAAAAAGGATGTAAGAAGAGCAGAAGAAAAAAAAATGATGCATGAAAAACAAACAAAAACAATGATGCAAAGAAAAACCCTAAAACAAAAGAGAATATTATAAAGAAAACAAGACACACCCATATTCCCAGTTGCAGGACCATTCGTGACAGATGCAGCATGGAGGCTGTATGGAGACATAAGGCGTGCAGGATGAAATGATTGCCTAATGGTAACCCCACTAGGAACCAGGGGAGGGGTAGGGGTGCTGGTGTGAGTCCCCAATGGAGATGAAGGGGATCGGCCTGAAACCAAAAGTTAAAAACGATACATTTCCAGATTCTGAATAGGTGCAAAATGATGAACAGTTGTGATGATAAACAGATGAGAAAGAGGCAATTGGTGTTGAGTAACATTATCCAAACTACCAAAGACAAGTTGAAATGCTCAGTCATACAGGTCATGAATTATGGTTAGCCACAATTGTTCATTTTTTCTTAAGAAAGCGTGGAGTGAATAGTCACATGTTTATGTTGTTTTTTTTTTAATTTTTCATAACAATGCTTGGAGCGAACAGTGGACATTTACTTTTATTTTTCATAACAATGCCTGAAGTGAACAGTGGATTGTCAGATATTTTATCTCTTTGCATGATTGTATTACTCAAACATAGTGAACTATGGTTGTTTCTATTTCTTGAATATTACTAAGAGTGAACATTGGACAATTTATGTGCTTGAGTTATTTTTGTGTAAATTTTGTATAAATATTAATACAATTGGACACATTTAGGTTTGGCTTGAGTTGTTTTTGTTTGTATAATAAATATGAATATATTTTACCTAGAGCTAACCAATATTTTTTAATTGTCTGAAGTTAAAGTGTTCTTTGTTATTCTTTGTTCTTAATTTTACAATATTTTTCAATTCTCAAATTTACAGCTGGATATATTTCAATTATTTCCATTATAACATTACCTGCAGAGAACATTGAATGATTGCTGTTAGTTATTTAATTATAACAGTACCTACAAAGAACAATGGATATTGTTTCCTAACAAGATATGTCCTTCTGCCAACAAATTTCAGAAAACAAATTTTAAAATATCACTTAGTAAATCATTTTCTTAACAATGATATAACATGCACAACTGTGAAAGAGGAGTTGAGAAAGAGTTATAGTTTCAAAACTTGTTAATTACCCACAATTAATTATAAATTAAAGCAAACCCTACTTTCCAGTCTACCTTATTACTGACTACCTTGGGTATAAATTACACACAGCCATAACCTTCAGTTTATTATTTACTGCAATACCTGGAGTAAAATGTGGAGAACTGCTTTGCATTGGAGGCTGATGAATCAATTTACCAGATGCCATGATAGCAATGGGTGAACTTCGGCCATTTGATACTGGAGGTGGAATAAGGGGATTTATTCCAACAACCGACTGCAAAACAATGACAATTAGTCACAACCATACTAGTAACAACTAAATAAGTCAAAGAAATTTATAATGCAGATCTTTAAACATATGACAATGTAAAATAAAAATTGTTAATATATTTATTGAGTTTAAATCATTTTTAAAAGAACAATTCACTAAGGTTTTTCCTTTTACTCATTTAATGAATTTGGATTTTTAAAAAAAGCATCCTGACACTTGTTATGTCACAATACATTCACACGCTATTACACACTACAATGTATGTTATTACAAAATGAAAGAATGGCAGGCGTGGACTAAGTTCCAAATTATTTCCCTTTCATATTTTCAAATGTATACCCTCTTTCTTATTTTAGATGGGTGTCTATTCCTTGAACCAAATGTATATGCTGTTGGCAAAATAACCGGAACTGTTGAGTGAACACTACCAAACACACGTGAACTCAAGTCACCCAATGGATAACCAAAACAAGCTCTGTATGAATGAAAGGCACATTATGCATTAAAAATAAAAGGCAAAATAAAATTTAATCTATAGGCATTACCTGTTAACTCCCCCCCCCCCCCCAACCAGCTGCATTTTGATAGGCATTCACCCCAAAATTGTGTTCTTTCTTGCATGTAGAAAAAAATATACAAGCAAGGTGGTAGTCAAAAGTGGTCACAAGAAAACTACACAAAGTCAGTTAAAATGTTATAAATATTTTAGAAAAGTCATCACAGCTCTGGTATCAGCCAACTAAAATTGAAATAAATGTACCTTACTTTTTCTCGGAGACTTTTAAGTTTGAACTTGACTATATGCACATTTGGCAAGTATTCCAGAAAATTTTATTTTTACTGTTAAGTGAGGGCTCTGAGATGAAATTTTTAAATGTTGAGACAGCTCTGGTAATACATTACCTTCATAGCTTGAGGCAATGGCTGCATAGGAAGTCTGAGTGGGCGGATAGGTGTAGAAATAGAAAATGGAGATATGTTATCACCGAGTACAGAAGCTGGCAAGAGACCAGGACGAAATTGTGGTGACGAGTGGATGGGATGTGGATGTGGATGGTTTGTGTTCTTCTGGTTGAATAAGCTTGTGTCACCACGAAAATGTCGCTCCAGTTCTTCAGCTGTCATCACCTAAGAGTTAAGCAAAAGTTCCCAATGAGACTAATGACAAATATCCTAAAGACAGAAGTAATGAAGTTATTCTTTCATTCAACCAACAGGATCATACAATTGAATACAAGGCTGCCAATCTCAGAAGTCCAGAGTAGGAAACTTTCATAGCATCACGACAAATATGTGTTACAAGCACATCCATCTTCCAGAGTTGGTAGGGTTGGGGGTAGGGATGGGGGGAAGTATATAAGGAAAATTATAGGACATTCATATATTAGTCATTTACAATATGTTTAAAAAATAAAAGTAAATAAAGAAATAAAGTTAAAACAATAGCAAATGTACACCCAGAGTTTTATTTTCTATAAATTAAACTAATGCCACTGAAATTAAGGCTTATTTTGGATTTATGATTTTGATAGGAATTCACAATCTGCCGAAAAAAGAGATGTATTGATCGGCCAATGACAGATTAGTGTTCCTGGCATCAACAAAGTGTGTGTACATAGTGATTGTAGTGGACAATAACTGGACGATATTTTTTTGTGTGTAAATATATATTTTCACGCATGGATTCAAATTTAACACCCGAAAGTATACTTCAATTAAGGATATTAATAAAGCTGCTTTCATTTCCTTTCACTTTGCATTTTATTTATGAAATATTATTATTATTTTATTACGAAATATATGCACTAATACCTAAGATATGATGTTTTTACTAACGTAACCCTAAATCTCACTGAAATCCTGAAAAATCTTGCCCGTTTAGTGCTAAAAAAAGGAAAAACGTCTGCCCAGTAAAGAGTTAATTACAAAGGGATGAATATGTATACTCAATCTCTTTGATGAAAAACAGCACAATTACAACTGAGTGAATAATATACTCCAGCCTCTTTATTGAAAAATAGATTCACCAACCAAGCTTCAAAATAATATCTGAATCTGAAAGACATCTGACATTATATGTTTGAATCACTCACTAGTCAATTCAATATTTACTTCATAATTTCTTATATAAGATAATATAACATATTTAAAAAGTTGACCCCCCTGAAAGTTTCATTAATATTACTGGCTGAACTCTTAAATCCTTGGCTCCTGTACAAAATCTTGAGCAGTAAAACCAATAAGAAAATGCTGTACCACTATGTTTACATAAGAAATAGTGCATTAAGAAGAACAGGAAACCTCGAGGCATGTTTCCTGTGATACTGTGCAAGATTATATGATAGTTCTCTACATACAATCTCAAAAGCTAAAGTAGTTAAGATACTTTGGCCCTTTTATGAATGTGGACGTTTTTGAATGCTGTGCCCAGCAAAGAGTTAACACTCATTTTATTACCACCAGAGCTACACTCTACTGAAAGAAAGGAATGGTTCTTATGAGATAATAAGATGAACCAAAAATTTCCAGACACTAAGAGCATTCCACTGAAGTTAAAATAAGCACTAATTCTCTGATCTTTATATTAGCAAAGAATTCCTTCAAAGATTTCAAGCAATGAGATGATGATTCTTAAAAATGATGAAATGTAAACAGATATGGATGCTAATTGTCATACAATTCTAGCAAACAGGGCAAAAAATTAAGAAAGCTATTGCTTCAGAAAAAAATCAGGCTTCATGTCAACATTGGATACATGAGGTACGCAAAAATTTAGCTCTGCAGATAATCAGTTTTTACTTTAGGGTAATGCAAAACTGGCAAAGTGTAAAATACGTGTAAAAAGCGTTTTTTCCCCATTTCTGAAAATTGCGTTAAAAAAAAAAAGTAAGAAAGAATAAGCAACCATTATCGGGAAACTGACTTCTTTCACCATTATAGGTATATGGTGTAAATTTCATTCAATCCAAAGACTTTGAAAAAATGGCTGGTTATACCTATTTATAGCATTACAAAAATAATTATAGCTTCTTAAAAAAAAAAAAAATCAAAGTACTTATTAAAGTAAGCCCCAGTTTCAAATGTTTTGGCAAGGAGAATAAAAGCAACAAACCTTTAATAAATGAACAAAATATTAGACATCATTCACTAAAAATATTTTTTCTTCTCATTTTCCCCTTAAACTTTTCAAGTAATGTGCTAAAATTAGCTAATATAATATACAGATTAATAATATAATGCTTACACATGACTTAAAGACAATAATTAATAACACAATCATCTGACTAAATTTGTTCTTACTTGTGGCTTTTTATTACGTCCTAACATCTGCCTCTCAATCTCTTCAAGTGTATGTGCCTGTGGTAGAGCAGCAGGAGAAGTGTGATGCAGAGAAAGCAGTGCATTGGGGACAGGAGATTCAAAACCCTGGTAATAAAATCATGCCAAAGGTACATAACTGTCTGGGAAGAAAAGTTTCATTAAATAAAATATTTAACAAGAAAAATTTTAAGTAATATATATATATAATATTTTGGGGGAAAATTTTATTTTTATTTCCAATGCTAACCACTAAGCAGCTCTCTTGTTTTCTAACATATATTACCATAACAGTAGTTTAAGATTACATTAACAATCTAGTTTCTTGAAAACTATGCAATTATTGCTTTTAAAAATAAAAGTATTTAGGAATGAATATCTAGGGATTCCAATGCTTTTATTTGTAAAAGTCCATCTATCATAAAAAAATTTCAATATTTTACAATTTTAAAAAAATGTTCAGTAAGTATATTTCAATATTTAATAATGCAACAAAACAAATCTGCTCAAAAGCTTCCATTTTGAAAGACATATTTTAAAACTCGAAAACACAAACACGTCTGCAGGGTTTCTCAATTTTGGCTCACAAGGCACTTCAAACATTCATCACGATCAGAAATAACATAATTAAACATTATCCTGTTTAGCCCTTCTTGCCACTCTCAGCATTCGTGGCTTTAATTTCTGAGAAATGTTGCACTGATGCTAATGTCAATTTTTTTCTGCCATATATAATCAATTGAAACCTCTTATTGGAAAGATCTATTTATAAGCATTTATTAATATTTATTTCACTTACAATCATTTTTTTCTAAATATATTTAGAATTTTGAATTTAGTTTGTGACTCTTTTGTGAAAGCTGGAACTGTGCATTTTTCTTGAAACAATTAGTTTGAAAGAGGCAGATTATATTCAGAGATATAACTTTAATTGCTGTTTAAAGTATAGTCATGGATGATAATTTTATTATTTAGAAAAAATATGTTTTAAATGTCAATAAATTAAACAAATGTTTAATTTATTGACATTTAAAACCTATTTTTTAGTTGCTAAGCAGTATTCTCTATTATCTTTATATTTCTTGTTACAGAAATACAAGATATTTTAAATGGATGATAGCAATGAGTGAGATGAATTGGAAGCCAAGTTTGTTTTTAAATAGGACATAACAATGAAGAGACCCAATGTCATGAACATTAGAACTTTACAAGAAGAATTTTTTGTTTATAAAATTATGCTTCAATGCGACTAAAATGGTACTGAAATTAACATGTGTTGTAATGATTTTACTTAACCAGTTTGAAACCAATAGGCATTGTTAAGTAAACTACTTCTGTTCAAGAGTTCCTATTTAATAAGTCATATAATGCTGCTTCTACTTGTTTATAATCCATATATAATTAAAATCTTATTGTGCATATTCATTATTTGAAATTTCAAAAAAATTAATATTATCTTTTAGTTTTACTATAGTCTACAATGCAATTATGTGAAATATTATGCCAGTATTTGTTTATTGAATTCATGTAGTCCATGGTTACAGCCCCATTTTAACAATGACATTTTATTTTCATTAATATTTATTTTAGGGTTAAATCTAGTAATAAGGCTTAACACTGGGATAACAGTGTTTAACAATCAAGTTTTCATGCCTTTTTTTTTAGTACTTTAATACTCTGTTACAAAAGCTTCAGAGTATTAAGATATGTTTTGCTCATTATTTCTGTATAATTAACATTAGCATATATGTTTGAAAGCAATATATTTATAATATATACACACACATATATTAAAGCATACATTTTCAAAATGTAAATTTGTATTATATTGTAAAATATTTAAACAAACAAAAATCATAAGTAACATGCCTGTTGTTTGGTTAGAAGGACCGTATCATGCTGATCATTTAAACATGTGAACAATGACTGTATTAAGTACAGCTTCAAACATGTCACCACTTATCCATTTTCATGTCTCGTATATAAAAGTTTTAGAAAATGAATGGTATAAATAAATTAATAATTAATTAAACTCAGATTATCTTTCATGTATTTACATAGAGTATATATAGTTTGCTGATCGATTTGAAATGCAAATCACCTTTTTATTATACATATAGCTTCAGAGATATGATAATTTTCTGTATAACACTTTGTTAAAAATTATTGAAATAGTCATTTTCAGTTTCAAATACTTTCCAGTTTTGTTGCTAGGCTTTTGGAAAAATAGGCATTAACTACATGACAAATGGTTTGACATATACTCTAGATGTAATTTGTTTATCAGCTGCACATCTTTGATGTCATGAACATTCTGTAGGCAATTTTATGAAACAAAAGCATGTTTTCCTATGCAATTTATAACAAACTGAAATTTCAGTTTTGCTGTATGCCTATTTATTTTAGAAATGTTGGATTGATTTTTCAGTGTGGTTTATATTTTACTGTTACTGATCTTGAAAACCACACATTCATTATGTTAAAAAAAACTGGTAATCATTAATGATAGCACTAAAGTCACAATCTCTCAAAAAGTATTATAGTCATCATAATAGTTTTTCAACAAACCATATCAGTTTGCATAATTTGAACATAAGTAAAAATGAGTGGGACTACTTTAATATATGTGTATATGAATTGCCAAGCTTTATATCAATTAAATGAAAGTTAAACAAATAACTAATACTGTAAGAGATGAACATGGTCAGACTTTGTAAATACATTAAATAAAGTTACTGCTAAGGGTGTGAAGCCAGCTTTTGTAAATGTTGGAAATAACTAATATGTCAGATTGGCCAGCCTTTTAAACTACACTAAGTGAAAGTCACTGATAACTCACAGGTGAATGGCCAGCCTTTGCACTGTCAAACAATTTTTGTAAAGCATCAGCTGGTTTGCGAAACACATCTCCTCGAGCAGGAGAACCCCAGATGTTTTTACTGGCAGGAGATATCTGAAAGTATTTCTATACATTAATGTGTAAGCTTTATGTCAAATGCCACAAAAAAATACAAAACTTGTGATTACAATGATGATGACGATGATGAAGCATTTTATAAATTGCTTAATCTTCTCTAAGAACTTTATATTATTATAAAATATACAAGATCTCTACATAAACTACTGAAACACACAGGAAACACTAAAGATAACAAAACAACATAATAATCTTGGTCATGCATCTTTAACATGCAATTAAGTTAGAAGAGAAATAAAGTAGTATATAATATGCAAGATTCCAAATTATTAGTTTTTAATGTTAAGATACATTGTTTTTTTAATTATTCCATTGATTTTGATGTATTTTTTTTACATATCCTCACACTAAAATGCCATGTTTTAGAGAAAAAACTTAAATAGTAAAATTTAAAATATGTCAAGCCTTATTTTAATTCCATATGAAATTTTATACTTCAATTCTTATTAAAAAAGAGAAATGTTGTTGGAAACTTTTCTTTTAAATATTTTGTTGCTGAAAAATTAAACTCATAGTTTCTTAAAAATCATTTATTATAAACAATAGAGGACAACAACTGATAAACTTCTACAAAATATTCATTAATATATAATTCCTTTTTCTCTTCGTGAGCTTTCTAACTACACATTTTTTTTTTACAATATTTTGTAGATCCTATACTGGAAAGATCCTTACCAGTTGTTCAGTATCCAAAAGAGCTGGAGGTGAGGCTGGACCAAAGAGGTGTTCCAGATGAGGTTGACCCTGTTGCAAAAGTTGAAACAAGGGGAGGGAAATAGTATAAGTGAGAGAGAAAGAAGAAGAAAGGCAGTCACCAACATAAAAAAAATTTAAAAATTAAAAAAAAAAAAAATTAATACAGGAATAGGAGGTTAAATAACTATGAGAGAAAAAAAGGCAAGTAGCTTTATCTTAAAAAAAAGAAAATGTTTTGAGTATATTAAATGTTTATGTTTTGGTTTATCTTTGTATAAAATTATGCGAAAGTTGATTTGTTGATTTACCAGAAAAATTGAAAGCCTTATTACTAGATTTAACCCTAATTTAAGTTTTGTTATTAAGCATTTTATAGTTTATACTTGAAAGGTGAAGCTTTCATTATCATCTTTAATTTCCATTTATTTAATATTTTTTCGTACAAACACTAGTTTCATGCTATTAATATAATTTTGCTTTCAATTATTTTTCTAGTTGCAATGCAGAACGTTAATATATTTTAAAAAAACACACAGACAGAGTATATTAATCATTAACAGTATTAACACTAACAGAAAATCTAGCATTACCCAAGAATAGAAAGGATTCACTATTACCTTACATTAATAATACAAATAATTTAATTTTCTGGTATGCTCTGGGGATGAACCTTGACATTTCACATCCTGCACTCTATATTCATCATGGGCAAAAATTCCCCCCCACTGCAAAATTTCAACTTTCTAACTGTCTCCCTATAGCAATCAATCAAAGGACTATTTTATATATGTAAATGGAGGGGGGGGGGAGGCATTCCATATAAGTAGACAAAGGGCAGAGTCTGATTCCCTCCCCATAAGTGTCCCATAAAATTTCAGCTTCCTAGTCAGGCATGTATGCTCTCTCTGTCACTGTGAATCATATAAATAGTCCACCACTGCCACACATACAAGGGTTCTATCCTCCAAAAACAATGACACAAAATTCAGGCATACAGAGCTTAAGAAGTAAGAGAAAATAATAAAATAAATAAATAAAAATTACAAATACACTATGAAGATAACAAGGAAATTAACATTAATGATTAATCACTTGATTTGTGATTGCTGACAGTTCAGCAACTACAAGAACTACACCAGTAATGAAGTCAATTCATGATGAATGAAAGATAAATTATATTGCTAATGGTCCATTCAATGTCTACAAACACTACTGCCCTTTTCTTGTGTATATTTTGTGCATATATAATATTTATGAATGGCAAAAGTAGGTTTACTGTAGTGTAATGATTAATTTGCAAATACTTGAAATTGGATTAGTGAACCAAAAAAAAAAAAAAAAGAACAAGAAAAAAAAGAATATTAAAGAGATTTCAAGTATAGCCAAAGTCATGTGAATAGATCTTGCACACATGAAGGAATATATATATATAATTCTCTGGGGAAGTGTACCATTTTGTGACATGGAGTGCAAAAAATAAAGTGGATTAAATCTAATTATTTTACATGTTAAAGTATACAACAGGGCCTAATGCTCATATATAAAAAAGATAAAAATTATAAAAATGTTGATTTATAGGAGTTTGAAATACTTTAAAAAAAACACGTTTCTGTTGAAAACATGGAAAGTAAGATTTTACCAGAAAAAAAGATTTTTTTTTTTTAACGAGGAAAAATATTTTAAAATAAGCAACATAATTATCTCATTACAACAAATATATTTTCTATATTAAACTAAATTATTAACTTAATCTGGATATATTTTTATTTAAAATAGGGTAGAAAACTATATAACTTCGCAAAGTGGAAACCATATTAAAAAATTATCAGTTATCATAAAAGAAGCTCTTTTTTCCTCAACTAAACATAAAACGGTCTAGGTAACTATGCTGCAAAGATAATATTAAATAATAAACAAGGTATCTACTGAAATATGATGTTTTTAATATATATAATAAGCCTAATTTTGAATGTAATTCATAGGTTTTTCTACCCTTGCCAGCTCAGATTTCAAAAGAAACCACATGATATATACATAAATATGCAAGCTATTTATGATATTTTTTTATTTTTATCAATTTAATAAAAATATATCGAGATTATAAGAAATCTTAGCTGTTTTGAAACGTCAATGATTCTGAAAATTTTTCCACCATTCCTTTGCAACCCTGTGATTTGAATGGGAAACGAAAGTTATTTTTCTTATTTGGTACTTAAATTCATCAAACACCAAGACAAAATGACATATATGGCGCCTTTGTAAGAAATAGTTTGCGATATTATCGTCAATATTTTATTAATTCCGTTATAATGTGTTAGAAAAGAAGTTAAACTAGTTTTCCAAAACTTGAATATTTCTGAATATAACAAATAAACAGATTTCTGGTTTAAAAAAATTAAAAACCAAAAGCCGTTTTTGTCTGTTATATTGCTGTTTGGTAAAAGAATAAAAGTTTTTGGATCCAATTTGTGTAGAAACTAAGCTTTGTGAGGAATCTGCCTTTTAAAAATAGTATTTTTTCATAAAATTGACCATTTGCAGATAAAAGAATATAGAATGTTGCTATAATCTATTATCGCTTCTAAGAAAACCTTGATATAGGTTTGTTGGATTATTTATAACAATGAAAATTAAAGAAAATGGCTATTTGTATCAAAAAGAAGTGCAATTTTTCAGTTCAAAATGACTTTGTATTAAAAATAATTACAAGATAAATAAACACATATTCACACAACTACCTTATGTATTTCTCACATCAATTCTGAATATAAAAATATATAGAATATAAACACATGATATTTCAGTGTTTTATTTTTAAGAAAACATATTTCAAATGGACCCACTCTTTGAGGTAGACTTTTCCAGAGAATGAGACAAACACACACACACATATATATAAAACAGTAGGAATAGAGAAGTTTCAAGAGAAAATTTCTGACTCTGTATATCCTTAAGAAAATGTCACTAATTCCACACCACCATACACAATTTCAGCTTCCTATAACTCTCAGGGGTGCACAAACCGCAGCCCACATGCGGCCCGAGACAGGGCTCTCTGCGGCCTCTGGAGGACTTTAGGATGCTACCATTATTACAAATGTAAAGCACATTATTTGTATTGTTTTTTTCTATTGAGCCATCAATCTGTGCAATCTGACTTGTGGCCCTCCACGCATTATCAATTGGAAATTTGGCCCTCTGGCCCAAAACGTTTGTGCAACCCTGCTCTCTATATATAGATGGAGGCAGGGCCTGGGTAGCATACCCTGACCTGGTGTCCTTCTGAGGTAAACCACACTTTTGGGCAAAATTTTAGTTTCCTAGTTCTACTTTCACTGCAGCTGTAAATCAAATACTTATGGATAAGCAGACACATATTTTCAGCTTTAGTTAATAAGTAAAATACTTTAAAGATTAGAATGTTACTCTTCCATTGTTTTCACTATATTGTCCATTTCTATTATTTAAATTTATTTAAGTTATACTGCTGAGAAGTAAATTTAAAATAAAGCAAAATAAATGTCTGAAATATCTTTGCTGAGTTAAAACTGTAAAGATGACAAATTAATATATATATATATATGTATGTATGTCAAATGCAGTTATTGTTTCATGTAACAATTCTCTGTACAACCATAACAACATTAGTAAATATATACTAGACATAAGATCATTAGGTTTGTTTAGCTTGACAATGGCATATAAATAGAAGTATTTAACAGTGAGTAATAATAATAATTGAGTGCCATTCAAGTTACATCATACAGGTGGCACTCATCCTATATTTCCACTAGGCATCATGAGTTGTGCCACCATTTCCTTTAAAATGGTAATATACTTAATCACAATGCATCATTTTTATTTCTCACTAAATTCATTTTATCATTGCTGCCTGGCAATACAGCTTATCACCAGAGTTTTGTAATGTAGTTGTTTTTCATTCATTAATAATAATTAATAATTATAGTTGTAAAAGAGAAAAATTGGGGTTTTCATGTTTTTATTCCAATTTGTTTTACCTGTCATAATGGATTCATTGTTAGAAATGTTTCAAAATTATTTACAATCACCACCACCCCGGGGGGGGGGGGGGGGAAGGAGGAGAGAGTAAATGGAAACAATTCCAGGAAAAGGAAGGATAGTGTTTAGGATGAATGGAATGAATTCTATTTCAACGATGCTACAAAGTTTTAAGCTTATTACTATTACTTTATTAGTTCACATTAGAAGTTTCGACAACAACAAAATAAAAACAGATCAGTTATAAGATACATTATAATTAATCTTATTCCAGCTGGTGTAGGTCAGCATTACCTTACAAATCTAGGCCAAAGCATCAGTTAGAAAATTATTGCTAGATGGTTAGAACACATCATTATCACCTATGAAATAGTCTACTTTCATGATCTTCTCTTTTTATTTTTCTTCATTTCACATCTAGTGTACACATATTTCATAATGTGTACATTTTTGTATTATGTCTTACTGTAAATATTTATTAAATGTTACTACATGCATTTATTATTGTGAGCTAGTGTACAAATAGTGAAATATTTTAGTCAAAGTGAAGTGCAACACAGTCCAAAAGGGCACCCCAAAAAGTTTTTGAAAAAAATTAAATAAACATCCGGTCTGCCTCTCCTTGAAACTAAAATATATTTTTTATTTTTAAATTCTACCTTGACACAGTATTGGACCAAACCTTGGTCAATATCAATGGAAAAACGGAAGTAAAAACTAAACACTTGAAAAATTTTATATTTAGACCTTAGCTGTTTATGACATTCCCTCTACAAACATGCACTGATACATCCACATTATTTAGTTGTTTACGACATGCCCTCTGCAAACATGCATCAGCACATCCAGTTATTTAAGCATTTATGACCATGCCCTCTGCAGACATGCAATGACACATCATCCACAATTATTTTCATCACCTTCAAACTGAAAAAAATATAATTATCACTATTTTTTATATCTCCAGCCATTCAGACCATTTCAATTATAACAATTTATCTATATTTTTACATACTTCAGAGCATGAATAACCTGGTTCTTATTAGTAGTCATTTCATAGAATAAAAACCAAAACAAAAATTTCACTGAAGGAAAATGATAATAACTCAATTTCGAAACACCACAATCTTTTTACAAAGTAAGACTAACTCAGACACTCTGGACATTTTAATAGCTGATGCTTTTTTTAAATTAAGTTGTTTCAAAGCTTATGATAAAAATAACCCTTGCATTTAAATGTGTGACTGGGACTGCAATTTGCAGCATGCCAAAGGTTAAGATTAATGCAAAATTTAAAAAAATAAAAATAATTATCATTATATTTTATTTGGAAGTTACTGCTGTAGCTCTATAACATATCCTAGTGCTATAATAGAGATAACAGACTTGAACTAAATGATGAACAGATTAATGTTAATATATGGTGAAACATAATATTTCATGAGAAACATAATTTGATTTTAAGACTGATTTTGGTTTGGAATTTTTATTTTGTAACATGTGACTTCTTTTAGATCTCAGTTCATAAACACAGAAAGTAGTGACAGTTTCTGAAGAGAAACAAGTGAGTAGAAAGAAGCTAGGACATGACAAGAATACTGCAATTCAATACTTTATGACGTATAGAAAGAAGCTAGGACATGACAAGAATACTGCAATTCAATATTTTATGACGTGTAGAAAGAAGCTAGGACATGACAAGAATACTGCAATTCAATACTTTATGATGTGTAGAAAGAAGCTAGGACATGACAAGAATACTGCAATTCAATACTTTATGACGTGTAGAAAGAAGCTAGGACATGACAAGAATACTGCAATTCAATACTTTATGACGTGTAGAAAGAAGCTAGGACATGACGAGAATACTGCAATTCAATACTTTATGACGTGTAGAAAGAAGCTAGGACATGACGAGAATACTGCAATTTAATACTTTATGACATGTAGAAAGAAGCTAGGACATGACGAGAACACTGCAATTCAATACTTTATGATGTGTAGAAAGAAGCTAGGACATGAAAAGAACACTGCAATTCAATATTTTAAGACATGCAAGTGAACTGCTTGAAGACTCATCAGAATTTTGATGTCCTTGATCCATGTAGTGGTGAAAAGAATAGATGTTGAGAAGAATAGCTGGCTTATTAGGTGAATGGTTTGAAAAGTATAAATATGTAAATTTAGATCCAACATGTATAATAAATTCTTTGAAGGCGCAGTTACCAATATTTACCATCATGATCAAACTCATCAGCAATTATGCACAAACAGAAATTTGAAGGTCCTAAGTATGTTGCAGGACTTGCAGAGCCAGGACACAATGCTAATGGTAAGTGTTCAGCAACAGTAGCGCATATATACCAACATAACAGTTTCTGAAGCAAGAGGTATCCTGTGATAAATTTCAGTCATTTGAAAATATAATAAGACATACCAAGCCATTGTGCTTATTAAGAGGTTGCTGTTATGCTAATTAAATAATAATTTATACATTTTTTAAAAATAAACTGTCAATAAATTAATTAACAAAGGTCATCCCATACCCAAACGCAATTATATCATTGCAGTCTGGGATACATGTAAAAAAACAAATATATTTAAGTAGAATATAGTATGATGATCAGTTCTCTGTATGTTATATAGTTCAGAGATATGACAATCTGCTTATGTATGTTTTCTGTACAACACTTAGTTACTGCTTTCTTGAGTTAAAATTTTATGAAACATTTTAACCTCATATACGTTCCAGTTTTGTTGTAATGCCTTTAAAAAAATTAATTACAGAATAAATTAATTATATGATTTAATAATATGCATTCTGGATGTACTTTGTTCAATAGGTGCCATGAATGTTCATGTTTATGATATTTTATGAGGAATATTATGAAACAAGAAGCAAATATTTTTTTGTAATTCACAATAATCTGAAATTTATATTTTTATTTTGTCTGGTATTTTTCCTTTTCTGAATGTTTATTAGAATTTTTTATTTATTTAAATGTGGCTGATATATAACTTGTACTGAACTTCAAATATATTCATTAGGTCTAAAAATTGTTGATCATGTATGTTGGAACTAAATTAAATTATCTCAAAAAATATTACAGTTTTTATCATAATTTTTCTAAACAATCCTTTTTTATCAGACACTTACTGAACTTCAAATGTCACATATTCATTACATCTAAAACTTGCTGATCATGTATGTTGGAACTAAAATAAAAATCTCAAAAAGTATTACAGCTATCAGCATTGTTTTTTTCTAAGCAATCTTTTTTATGAGGTTTTGAGCATAAAAATTTCTGCAATAGTAAGTAGGAAAAAATGTGTATGCCTTTTAGTGATAGCAGCCAGGTGAAAATTTAATAGATGATTAAGGAACCAGATTACCTACTAAATTTGTTTTATAATTTATGTTATAGTTAAATTCCTCTTCATATTATCTTTATCAAACTTTAAATCGAGTAGATTCAATGAATCATGGGACTTCGATATTGAACAAATATAGATTTCATTGCTGTCCAGTTTTCTATAAAACACATTAATGCATTTCTGAATTAAAAAAACCTTGAGGCCATGAATGGGCAGAACCTTGCCTTCGTGTTGAATTTCTATAAAAGTACGTCTGGATAAATAATGGCAAAAACCATAAGGCCAGGAATAGGCTGCCCCTTGCCCCCTGTGTTGAATTTCTATGAAAATACATTAATATGCAACTGTGGATAAATAATGGCAAAAACCTTGAGGCCAGGAATAGGTTGTCCCTTGCCCCTGTGTTGATTTTCTTCTTCCTCTTCATCTTCAACCATCAGCCGACTGATGCTTTGTTCAAGATATTCCTAAGAGTAGAAATGAGAAATAATTTACAACTCAACAAGATGTGTTTTTTATTTATTATTACAAAATATTATATTTACTTGTTAAATATAAAATAATCTCTTACATTATAAAAAAGTAATTTTAAAATGGATATAATACATATTTCAAGAAGAAAGTATATCAAATGTGATAGCGATATAATACAAAATTTGATTTATTGATATAATAAAATGGAATTAAAGATAAAATAAAATAATATCAACTCATCACTGTGCAAGAGAGGGCTTTTTCTTCACCTTCCGCATCCATAAACTAAGATAAATCCATTTATGAGGGGTCATAAAAACCATAGTCAACATCACATTAGTATTCATCTCACATTCTCATGTTTTGCTATAGACTCCTGTGTAGTTTGCAGCGAAATTATTTTCCTGGTCTTTTTTTCTTTATTTATACTTGGTTTTAGAAGTCAATGTTAATTAATAAAGGTACTTTAATAAAGAATAAGAGAGTTAAGGGAGCTCCTTTTACTAGAGAAGCATAACCAACTATATCAAGGCCAAACTCTGCAACATTGTGATTGGCTAAGACAATCTGAGAGTTCATTTGCAGTCTGAGAATCCAAGTTTGACACAAATGTGATGTTATGCACAGATTTTAATGTTTAAATAAACAAGTGTCAGAATGGTAAAATTCATGGCTGTGCAAGGCTTTTCCAGAAGGAATTTCTTTTTCTGTAACAAAGACCAAAAATGCTTTATTCCTAGGTCAACTTCCTCAAGGAAAAGTTTTATTATTTTTTATATCAGTGAAATTAAGAAAGGATCTATGTATGCCATTTTGTTGGCATATGCATAGATCTTGCAAAAAGACTATGAGATGCTGAGTGCCCAGATTATTCACCAAATACTAATCCATATTATATATGGACAATGACATCTGTGACTCAGTATCTTTTTCCCCAGTGCAGGTAATTTATCAAAGGGGCAGGTCAGCCTGGGTTTTTTTTTCTCTGTTGTCATTTTGCCAGTTTTGTGTTAGTAATCTGGTACTGCATTTTGCCTCTATGTGTATGTTTAGTTTCTAATTTCTTTTGTAGCTTTTACTTCCTTTTCGGCTGTTGATGTTTTGAAAATTTTAGTAAGGAATCCTTAATTAGTTGAGTTATTTCTATGTTGAATTTACTTTTGATTTTGTCTTGATCTCCCCATTTGCTGTTGATTCATTTGCGTAGCCTGAAGTTGTTGATGGCTTTTTCTTCCCCTATGTAGTATTTAATGAGTTCTGCTAAGTACTATGTGTAGAAATACTTTTCCATCCCTGCCATACCTCCAGATCATTTCTAACAATGTGATTAAGATCTCATTAATTTTCCCCATGATGGTGAGGGTAGGAAATGATGGTAGTGGTAGAGGTTGTTGACAGAGACTTTTTAAAAGCTTCTAAAGTGCAGCTGAAGTTACCCATGGTGTTTGGGTTGTCTCTGTAATCTAATCTTCATTCTCTCTAAACAAAAATTATTTATATATGCTATGTTAATGACTGATACCATCTTTTCAGAGCTGAACCTAAATAAATATATATATTAAAAATACTTTTCCTCTATACTGTCTTTTACCTCCTGACTCCGAAAGGAACGCTCAGTATTCCCATAATCTTTGGTATTTTCACGACAACCGACATCAGAGAATGTCTCCCCTTCAAGCCCCACTGCAAGGCGCTCATGTTCTTCTTCCCAATCAAAACTTCCTGCTGCAATGAGCAAGGGGAAACACAAACACATAAAAATGACAAGACAAATGAATAACTAAATGTAATTAACAAAAGATCACTTTTTGAAAGAGTAATTATTTTCAATCTTAAATAAATTTACTGTTAATGTTCTGGATGGATGCTAAGTACAAATAAAATGTATATTTTAATTTTTTTTAAGTACATATTATTATTAATTAAAAATGAACTATTCCAAATCAAGCGCAAATAGTGATGAATAAAATTTGTGTATTTCAATTAAAATTATTATCATTTAAATTAAACTTCAAGTATATAATTTCATTATAACACACAAATTAATGTCTGCATGGTGCTTCTAGTTCTAGTCCTCTACTCTAGTTCTAAAGTGGTATTCAGTTCAGACAGTACAAGTATTAAAACTATTATAATATAAGCATGCATTTTCTGGGACTCAATACAATTTAAGTCAAGAAGGCATGTTCAAGCATAAAGGAAATAAACTTTGAGCTACAACAAAAAATATGTCATGTATGAATATATGTTCATTTTTGTTTGGTGCCTTTCTTTTCGTATTTATGTTCAGAAATTTTTACCTACATTTTTCTTAAATTCTGGAAAATGGATAGTATAATGTCTAACTGGTGTCTAATAATAATATGTAAAAATCATTTATCAATGGCCAGTTAGTTGTATACCTGAGTGGAGGGCTGCTTTGATAGCTAGTCAGTGACAATAAATAGTGTTCAATACAAGATGTAAAACATGTGCAAGTAATATACAGTTTTGATATATACTTTAAAAGAAATTTTACTATAATATAGTTAGTTTAAGTGTAAAAACTATTGTGCTTTTGTAACATATATAAAAGTCGGTAGGGTAAATGAGCATTTATGACATGCTGTAGAATTTCATTTTTTGTTGTTGTTTTTTGCTATAAGTTGTATAACCAGAATTCTGTTCGAATTGATTATATTTACAATTAAAGTATTTTTATATAAATCCCTTCAGTACTCAAAAACTTCAGAAGTGAGTTATTTTATTCATGATGATGCAATGAATTGCCCAGTACCTCAGTGCCAAAACGATCAAGCATTCTTGTTCCACTACCAGTAAGCCCCAAGTAATGAAGTATTTTACATCAGTTTATACTAGTTCTAATAATTATTTTTTTAAAATGCAATGTACCAGGATATATATTCTCACAAATGAACACATACCGGTTGTACATTCTCCAAATGTTTCATCGTTCAGAACGTCAAACTCTTCCTCTTCTTCAGGTGCCTCAATCAACTCGTTCTCGAAGTCCTCTACAGTTCCTGCTCCAAGAGCCTGCAAAAGAAAAAAGATAGCAAGTTCAACATAAGCTATATTCATTTAATAAATAATTATTACAAGTTTTGATATATCATTAATAATTAAGATACTGAAAATACACTTTGATATGGTCCATCCTCACCTGTCTACCTTTCGATTTTTTTTTTTTAATTAAGCCAATGTGCGCAAAATTAAACACTTACTGCATTAAGAGACTCGCTACAATATTAATTCATAATCTTAAAACTTTATTACAATCACAATTTTCTCAGGTAAATTTCTTTGTCATAAAAACACAAAGCACTAATGAAACTTACAGAGTGACTAGAGTTGGGTTGTACACAAAATGTGTTTGCCATGTCAAGCCATTTTCACTTCCATTACTTACTCTCAATACCAAAATCGAGAATTGTATATGTTAATAAAATAAATTAATAATAAATAAAATTTGAAAATTTACTACAACGATGCAGAAACATTGTTATATAAAAAGTAACTAAAATATATTATAGACAAATTCAATAACACTATAGTTGAGAGTATTTCATGATTCGTTCGATTTTTCCGCCATCTTTCGTGAAAGAACGGAAATCTCCGTCGGTGTTCCAACTTGGAAAAACTACGCGGACTTATTTCACAGAGATGAAATTGATACGTAAGAAAATTAGCCTATGTTTCCTTATGTAGTTGCCCAAAGTAAAGTGATGTAAATTGCAACACATTACAATTAACAAAATAATTGCTGGAGTGCGCCGGCAGTTTCCGACATGGCTGAAGTCGATATTTCCGAAGATATTCCGAACGGTGACGATTCCGCCTTCGTAGAGGAACAGACCCACGGAGGTGACTGTGAATCGGCTGCTACGGCTGGGGCAAATGCAACTGTTGTAGAATCAGTCTCTCAAGATGTAATACCAGAGCATGTATTTGTCGCCACATCTCAAGGACTTTTAACGGCAGAACAGTTCCAAGAAGCCACAGTTGCAGGAATAAAAACAACGCATATTGTCATTCATGATCAGACCATAGGTCAGCTAGAATCAGGTTTAAAAACACCTACAACTCCACTACCCCCGCCCACGCCTGCAACCCCTCATAGTAAAGAGAAAGGATTCAAGTACACGTGGGACGATTCGGTTCACGAGCCAGTACTTCCAGTTCGATGTAAAAACTCAAATGGTGAACTGTTTAAAGCGAAGTTTGGCTCAGGTGCGTTGAGCGCGCAGGCGCAGAATAGAACCAAAGAAACCAAATCTCATACTTCGAGTTCGAGTTTAAAAAATGTATATTTTATGTCGGTGAACATGTTTATTTCAAAAGAAAAAGTTTGCTTAACATTACATGAAAATGCATTTGCTGTTTTATTTAAAATAAAATAATTTAAAACAATATAGGCCCCTAATGTGTATATTAACGAAATTCTTTGAAACGGCTATTTACTAAACTGATCCTTTTAAATTGATGTCCTTTATCTTAGAATCAAAATTGCACGAACAGGTTTATTTATACTTTAGGCTACTGTAAATATATTTCCATTTCTTTGTTAAAACCCTGTCAGATATCACTTTAACTTGTTTAAGTTAGCTGTCATATATTGCCCAGTCCTAGTTCTCTTATTACGATCATTTTTTTAAAAAAAATGACATATAGTGTATACATTCTTTTATATAAGAGTAAAAACTCAATAAAATCATAGACCTGCATTATCCTTTTTCTTTTAAATTTGTTAGGATCGTAGTTTTCCCTTAATAGCAAATGACTGCACATATTAGACAGATCAAACATCTTGAGTCTTAATACATTTATATATTTTGCACATACTTATGAGTTATGACATGTACATACAGTAGTAGAACAGCCACTATCTCAAAGGCATACATATATAGATATGATCTCTCAAAGGCTTGCATCATGTTGCATGTGTAGACTATTAAAATGTGTACCTGTATATTATTATGTTATTTTAAAGAATGGATAAGACATTTAATACTAATAGTCTGCACATGAATGTATATTAAGCATTGGGCATGCTTTGTTAATCCAGTTGGTACCTTTAACTAATGCAGTAATTAGCAATAAAAGAACAATTGCTTATTTTAAAAATTTTTGTTTTTTAACTACAGTTATGATCTCATTCAGTTGTTAAATTTATTTTTATTATAGGGTCTTAAACTTATACTTTATTTACTGAAAAACAGATTATAATCTTAATTAATAGTAAACTGTTATTTGAACACTAATGAGTACATAACTAAACTAACTTTATATTCACCTGTAACTTGTGTAAGCATTATCTGAAAGTTCATATCTTTATTTTAACCAGTTAATCTAACAAAATTTGGAGAACAGATTATTTTTTCTCATTAACTCTTTCATTCATTGCCTTGAATGTATTACAAGTATCTCATGGTTGGTAAGCTCGGTCATAACTTGATTTGGGAATGTAGGTGAAATCCCCATAAACACCTTATTGCATAATGCATGGAAACATTCTCTCAGGATTTAAAAAAAAATTATAATAGCAAATTTTTACCCTAATGTATATTTCATAATGACTGTAGCAGTACTTTTATTCTTGATAGTTAAAGTGTACTTTTAACTTGAGTTCATTGATTGTGTTTTCATACTTTGATTTGTCTGCTAGTAATAGTCTAATACATATATGTCCAGCAATAGGAATATATGCGTGCATAGATTTTAAAACATAGTGAGAAAAGGCATCAATAGAAGACTAAAACTTTTTTTTTTTTTGGGGGGGGGGGGGTTAATTTCTGACTAACATCAGCATGATGCCTCACTTTTGGAATATCCCACTAACATGAATTATTATCAGCAGAATCATTTTGCATGTTCATGTAGATTCTTCACTGGTCTCACTTTACCAGCTCTGTCATGTGCTGTTATAGTCTGTGTAAGTCATCTGATATTACAGTCTGATTAAGTCATCTGGTACAGTGGTAGTACTGTCTGTGTAAGTCATCTGGTACAGTGGTAGTACTGTCTGTGTAAGTCATCTGATATTATAGTCTGATTAAGTCATCTGATAAAGCGATATTACAATCTGTGTAAGTCATCTCATACCACAATATGATTTAAGTCATCTGCTATTATACAGTCTGCATTAATCATATGATATTACAGTCTGATTAAATCATCTGCTATTATTATCTGCTCTATTTGTAATCTGCTATTGTAGTCTGAATAAGCCCCAAACATTTCAGTGGCATTTCCTGGTGTTCAGCACACAAACGCAACTTGAAATGGTATTTTTCTCATACCTGAAGGTTCCTAACAGCGTTTTAAAATTTGTTTCTTGGTTTTTTTGAGGGGCAATCAATAGATCTGCACTAGAGTTTGTATGTATATCTAATTATAACTTAGAATCAGTTTGTTTTAATGAAATAATGATGGCATTGGTTATTTGTACCATGGATTATTAATATTATCATTTTTTTTGTGCCTATAAAGTGATCTATTATGGGTGGGGGGTGTGTGTCAAATAATAATGTAAGTGCAACATACACTTGTATAAGCTATTAATTCAGCTTATTTAAGGAAATGGAACTGTTTCAAAATATATATCTTATAACCAAAATTCATAGATTGGAATCTCAGAGAATACCTGTAGATTGACATTTCAAAATTAGAAATAGCTGGGGAGGGTTGTTTGTTTTTAAATTCAAGGAAGATAATTCTGTCAAATTAATTTCCAATTATATGGATGAGAAAACAAAAAATATTTTGAGAATAGACATAAATGATTTCTGCTTACTGTAGACAGTTATTGTTTTGGTTATGTTTTTTAAAAATAAATTTTCAGAGCACAGCTAAATCTAAACAATATGAAGACAGAAAGTGTAAAACTAGAAGGTTTTAAAATTTAAGCTCTGTATTATGCTATCATTAGGTTGCAATAGACGTGTATAGTCTTATTAAGTTGAATTATGTGAGTGAAAGGAGTTCATTCTTTTTTTAAATGCAGTCTTATATTTAAATGTGCCTAATTTTATCCATAGGTGGTCGTGGGAAGTGCATTAAAGGATCTGAGGGCATCTGGTACACACCCAATGAGTTTGAAGCACTCGCAGGTCGGGCTAGTAGTAAAGACTGGAAGCGCAGTATACGTTATGGAGGGCGAACTTTGCAGTGTTTGATTGAAGATGGCATTCTTCAACCACACGCTACATCTTGCACATGTGCTGCCTGCTGTGATGATGATGCTGTTGTTAGTAACATCGTCAGTCTCAGACTTTCTATTTCATATAGTCACTGTAAATAGAAGTTTGGATGTCATGTGTCATGTGTGCGGTTCATAAATTCTAATACTAATTTACTACACTGGAAGTTTGCTCTAGCTGCTAAAGTGCACCACAATAATGTATAATAGATTTTATTATGAATGTCTTGTATTCATTGCGATACTGTAGACTAATATGTACAACTAGCTAATTAACCGCAGTCTCATGTACTTTTTCACTTCATTTAATCAGTATAAATAGAAGTTTTGGTTTTGTGTTTTTATTTTTATTAGTAATACTAATACAAAACCACTTCTGTAATATTGAAGACAGTGGGGTAGCTGTTAAGTCATATTCAGACTTTCCATTTTTCTAAAGTTAGTAGATATGATTATGAATTTATTTTATTTTTCTAATGCTGTAAAACTTATATATATATTATTGGTTACATCTTGTTTTATCAAACATATATATAAATTTTTAAAAATCCATCTATTTCAAGCTACATTCAGTGATCAGAACTGTCATATTGCTAATAGGTGTCCAGAATACTCCTTACTCACATACACAGTTTTAACTTTATTATTAATGAACATATCCGATTTTTATTCTTATTATTACATCTTTTTAAAAGTTGACTGTTTTTCTTTAGTTGTTTTATTTTCTTTTAAGATCCATGTGATTTTGTGTTTAATGCTGATTTGGTGTTATTATTTTATGCTGAATGCATATATTGATATTTACTAATGCTCCTGTGAAGATGAATAATGATTAGTTTTTATAAGATGAATAAAGATTTCACTCTTGGTTAGTTTATGTAATGGTAAAGGGAAATATAGATTTTACACATTGTGTTAGTTTTTGTAATTGTAAGGAGGAATATGGATTTTAACATGCAAGTGAATATAGATGCTTGTTTGTTGTGTAGGTGAATGTAAATTTTACAAATACTTTGAAAGTAAACATAGATGCTTATGTGATTAATCTTTTGGAGATGTTTTGAATAAAAATTTTACTTGTGCTTTGAATGTGAATATAAATGCACATATATTTTAAGCATTTGTTTATATTGGGGTTTATAGAAATACTTCTGAGTAGATATATGATCTTTCATTATGTGATTCTTGAAGTTAGTCATTTTGTAGATTTATTTAAACGTCTTACCCTAATATATGTGTGTTGGAGTAAATTTGCCTAATCTTATTCCTATACTTAATAATTATATCTTTGTTGCCAATGTTAACCTGAACCAATCTTGGGCACTGCTTGTGATTATATTTTTGAAGTAAGCAAATCAGGTGAAGAATGTACTAGAAACTTGCTGATGTAATCTAAATCAGTTCCAACTGGATGAGTAGTTTTTCTGACTAATAGTCTCACACTTGTTCATAACAAATTCATCCAATGGAGATGGACTTAAAAGTTATTTGGTTGAAGAAAGTCTATATTCTAATCGCTTTAAATTTGACGAAACTCGAGTCCAGTCATAAAGGTGATCATTAGCTTGGTAAGTTAACTGACTGATAAAGAAACAATATTTTGTATTTGTTTGTTTAATATACACTAGACAATAGACAGTATAGCAAAATTTTTACTTTACACTCCTATCCTTCATATTTCAAGTCTGCACAAGGCTACACAAATGAGTAAAATGCTGACTTGCAAATATTAAAGGCCCACATTTTTCAAGTCTTCTTGATACCCAGTTTAGTTTAAATACATTTGATTGTGTTGGTTAACATTTACAATCTAACATTTGTTCAACAATTTTCAAAGAATTCTCAAAATCTTACAAGTGTATGAGAAAATGAATGATAGGAAGACAGAAAAGGAGAAAAATGTTATTTGTTCTTTTTTTAATCTTGTGATATATATGCAGGTACAGCAATGTTGTTAAGTGTTTATTATTTGCCTGCCTGAATAAGTTTCTCTTTATTACAGACAGGTCCAGTGAGACTATTTGTGCCTTATAAGCGTCGGAAAAAAGATTCTGATTCTGACAGTGGATTATCTTCTCCAAAGAAGGTTCGGACAACAAAGTCACCAACTATAACATCTATTTCAAAAGAAGGTACAGTATAGAATTATCTTTCGTCTGTATTGTGGTGAAGCAGTTAATTAAAATCATAATAAAATAGCCTTTTCTTTTTTTCCTGTTTAATTGCTAATATTTTTTTTCATGTTGAATTGTGCATATGGCTCATTCTCTGGGCAAGTGTACCATTTTGTGACATGAAGTGCAAAGAATAAAGTGGATTAAATCTAATTATTTTACATGTTAAATTCTACAATGTCTGGGCTCACAAAAAAACAGAGAAAAGATAAAAATTATAAAATGTTGAATTTATCAGTTTGCAATACATAAAAAGCCTATGTCAGTTAAAAACTTTGAAAGTAAGACTGAGGTGTATTTTGCCAGAAAAAGATAAAATAAGCAATATAATTCTCTCATTACAACAGATATTTTTTTTTTATTAACCTAAATTATTAACTTAATCTGGATACAAATTTATTTAAAATGGGGTATAAGACTAACTGAAAAAACAGACATAATTCATAGTACCTGCAGTTAATGAGTTCTCTGTCCATGTGTGGTCTTGGCTTTGACTTGTATACATAAATTATTCATTCATACTTCTACTCTATATTACTTGATAAGTATTCGAGTAAATAGTATATTAGTATTACATGGAAATACCAATTCATACTACTCCTATTGTACATTCGCCTGGTAATTACTCAAGTAAATCTTATTTTACATAGAAAATTTAATTCATGCTCACCCTTTTTTAGTGCTCGCCTAGTTAGTTTTCAGTAAAATAATTTTTCACACAGAAAATTATTTTTTAAAATTACTTTGAACTAAATTATCTTCTCTTCAAGAGAATTTGAGCTTTTCTAAATATATTTGTTTTAGATAATTGAATTGAGTCAACATTTTTTAGTTTCAGTCTCACCAGTCTCTTCAAACTATGTGAGTTCCAATCATCGACCATTAGCTATTCAGAATTCAGAGAGTGGTGAAACGGTGCACATCCTGGCAACTGATGCTCAAGGCAATATTGTCACTGGTGGTAGGTTCTCTTTCTATTTTTCCTTTCAGAGTAATAAGCTGTTGGCAGGTTTATAAATTGTTTGCTTTTATTGTTGTTTGCATTTGTGTAAATTAGATAAAATATTTTTGATTAAGAATATATCATTATTTTCTGCTATTATTGCACTACACAAAAGCAGTTGTTGGTTTTGCTAACTACTTGCTCATAATACACTTTCTCTGTTATTCTTTCAGTTCTAGTGTCTTGAGTTACAAGACAGTGAATGCAGTAATCTAGTACATAGCTGATATGGGCATCTAACGGATAACCTCTAAATTTTACAAAACTCCCTATGTCTGGCATGTCCCTCACTTTCTCTTCCACTTAAATATTGCATGTGTCTCTAGTATCCATCTGTTTTAAACTAGAGGTCTTTCAAATACCCATTTTTTCCCTCACTGGATCTCATTACACTTCTCTCACCTTTATTTTAGACTGCTTACTTCTCTAATGCCAGCCCTTCATTGCAGACATCACACAAAAGCCAAACAAAATGTTTCTGTAAAAATGTGCATTTAAAATGCTTATGAACAAATAAAATAAACTGTATTTTATTGCCATTAGCAGTAACTACATTTCAGTTTTGAAGCAATAAACCTTGAGATCACATGACCAGCACACTGATTTCAGTAAAAATGAAAGTACAGAAGCAGAAAAAAGAAAACTTTTAGCCGAGTCACATCATTTCAGAGAAAATATAAGATGTTTTTGTTTCTATTTTTTATTCTAAAATCAATACACCAATATAAACCTATAGACCTAAATGATTAACCAGAGAACATGACTTTGGTGTTTAAAACAGATAAAGAACTGAAGTAAACTTAAAGTATGAAGTCAGTATGTGATGTTTAAGTAACCAGTCCAAAATTGTAAAGTCCCTGGTTTGCAACTAGTCACAGATTATAATAGACAAATACTATTATCCTAGTCACATGATAATTGGTAGAAAATTCAATGTAATTGCATCAAAATTTCCTCCTTTTTTCTTTAATACTAAATGCTTTGTCAGCTTGTTTTATAATGGGGCTGTAGTCCATTGTTGCCTTTTAATTTTTTTAAAAAGTATATTCCTTCATGGTAAACTTATTGGGTTTAAATAAAATTCTTATATCTGTCTTTCCAGGGCTAACTCAAAAACTTCTGGGCTGATTTTGATTGAACTTTTACTATAGTATACTTAGTGCACTAGAATTAAGATAGACTATATAATATCATGCTGTCCCATAAGTGAGCTCACCAACAACCCTAAAATTATGAAAATAATTAAGTGCCTGTATACAAGGCCATGGCTTATACATGGCATGGCATGCTGGTTATAAATCACTGTTACATTTCTTGGTTTCACTTTGACATCCATGAATTGCAAATGCTTTGTGGATTCACTCAGATTGTATTTCTGTTTTGGGGTAATAGATGTTAGGCTGTTGTAAATATTATATTTTGGTGGGTTATATTATGCTGTGTGGTTGGCTCTTATATTTTGCATTGACTCCCCAAAAGAGATGAAAACTTAATTCAGTCTTGGCAAATGATAAGAGAAAGTGACTTTCATGGCTCACTGAAAGCCATTCACAGGCAGGGAAGTCTGAGTTCCCAGAGAGACAGACACATCAAATTCAAAACCATTCAACACATTCAAATGTCAGTCTAGCTTTAAAATAAAAATTAGCAGACAGCTGTTTATTAAAATTTACACTTTTTCTTTCTTGAAGCCTTTATAATTTGTTGACAACTGTTTATTAAAATTTGTGGTAGATGCTGTAGTAATGACACCCCTTGCATTGGCACACACCCACTTACAGGGTATGATGCAGCACCAACAGCAAGCTCAACTACAGCAGCAGCAGCAGTCTATCATGCCCAAAACCACATTGCCTGTAGTTTCTATGGACGTCATGGAGCAAAAGCAATGGTGGCATCTAGAAGAGGTGAGATAGGTACAAATATACTTTCAAAACTTTCAGGCCTATGCATTAGGAGAAGTGGTGATGACATTTAGAAAGGACTAGTTAAATACAAAACTTTTACTACTGCAGTACAAAAACTGTCAAACCTGTATGCATGATGAGAAATGGTGATAACCAGAACAGTTAATTACAAATAACTGTCAGACCTGTGCATAATGAGAAATGTTGATGACACCTTAGAAAGACTAGTTAAGTTCAATATAAGAACTCAAAGCTGTATGCTTGATGAAAAATAGTAATGACACTAATAAAGACCAGTTCACTACAAAACTTTTACTATTTCTTAGTGTATTCTTTTTCCTACTGTTCTCTCCCTTCATCCTTTATGTGCTGTTTGTAGTGTATTCTTTCTCCTACTTTTCCCTTCTGGCATCCTTTATGTGCTGTTTATAATGTATACTTTCTCCTACTTTTCCCTTCAGGCATCCTTTATGTGCTGTTTGTAGTGTATTCTTTATCCTACTTTTCTTTCCTGTCGTCCTTTATGTGCTTGATGAAAACTAGTGATGACACCTAAGAAAGACTAGTTCACTAGTTTTATTATTTCATTACAAAATCTGTCATCCTTTATGTGCTGTTTGCAGTGTTTTCTTTCTCCTACTTTTCTCTCCTGTTATCCTTTGTGAGGAAAGCAAACCAGCTTATAAACAGTCCTTCATGCAGTCAGAGGGGTAAAGAATGTTATTTCAAGTTGTAAAAAAAAAAGGAGAACCAGCATATGATCCTATTATATGCAAATTCATATTATAGTGGAGTTTCACCCTGTGTGTGTGAGAGAGTGAAAGATTCATGTTTTCAAGTTCATTATTTTTTAATTTTTTTTATATAATTAATTTCTGTGCTGTGCTTTTATTTATTTTAAAATAATTAATTATTCTTATGTGCATTTTGCTTCTCTGTTGTAAAAACCTTTCCATATATTTTTATTCTAGTTAGATTAAAACTCAGTGATTGAAAACTTGATGTAAGCAGTATTAAGACAGTTAATAAACCTATTCTGACTACAGTTATGACATGAAGCATTCATTAGCCACAGAAATGGTATTTTCTAATTAGAACTGATTGTTTCCATAATTATTAGCTCAATTTGAATCTGTAATTATTGAAATTATAGAGAGAAAATAATATTAAAAGCAGCGACGATCTGGAATAATTAATCTCAAGGTTACAGTGATTCTGGAAGTATGTCTATTTTCCCAATCTTTATCAACCTACACAACTTCGTACATTTCTAAGCAAATCAATATATAAAATTATTTGATTTAATGGAAAAATTAATCAAGAGTGTGGGGATGTATATTTTATGTGTGGAATGTTTATTTTTTTTACTTTTGTAAGGAACTCACTTTTGGAATTGACACCATACATTTCAAATCTGCTAACTTATTACTCACACACGAATGTTCACATATTAATTACTTTATATGCTGGGGTAATAAACTTCAAAATAGACTAACATTTTGATTCTAGTTGGTAGCATATAGTATAAAACTAATAGTCAGTCTTGAGTTAATGTATGGTTTGCTATACATTCTCTTGCCATTTCTTCTTCTTACTTGTACAAATATTTTTTAACTGGAGAGAACCATCAGTTATTTTTAAATGAAACACAGTTAATTTTATTGCCATCCATTTTTAGAGATAACTCCCATATCTAATTTTTGGGTCAGTATTTCTGAATTAAACACCTATACTAATTTATGGTCACTTGTTTCCAAATTAAGCACTGAGGCTGATTTTGAAGGATATATTTCTGATATTTTTTAATTAATTGATTTTTTTTTTAATTCATGCAAAGATGGCTAACAACTTGCTGCAACAAGTCCAACAGCTAAAAATCATGATTGAGCAGGTCAAGCAACAGACACTCATCTCTAAGGATTCTGTTATTCAGCAGACCCGTCAGATGTGTGAAAAAGAAAAAAATGAAGTAAGTAGTATCAGTATAAATTAGCATTTATTGTTAAGTCTGAATTTCTCTCCCTCTTCTCTTACAATCTTCATATTTCAACTGCATCATTTAATGTCTTCATACCTCTACTTCTTCTCTAATTTCTCTACTGCTTCATTTAATGTCTTCATACCTCTACTTCTTCTCTAATTTCTCTACTGCTTCATTTAATGTCTTCATACCTCTACTTCTTCTCTAATTTCTCTACTGCTTCATTTAATGTCTTCATACCTAGTATTGTAAAATATAATACATAGTTGAATTCACTGATTAGTAAATAATATAATTCTTATAAATATTATTTAGTTAGTATAAATTTAATTGCTTACATGCACTATGAAGTTAATTAATTAACAAGCAAAATGACAATAGAAAGCAAATAAATGAGTTTTTAAAAGAAATAACATTAACAAATGAAAGAGTGAGTTTATACACTAAAATTTTCAAACAATAAATACTAGCAAATAATTTTGTATTTGTCATTGAATTAAGATATATTTTTGTTTCTTCATGTATGAATTAAGATATATTTTCTTTCATTATAAATTGTGGTTGGGAGGGCAATTACGAATTATTGTTTTGTTTTGTTTTTGTCATGGAATTGGAATTAATTTTTTTCTGTGCTTGTGAAATAAGATGAATTGTTTTAGTTTGTCTTTGAATTAAGGTGAATTGTTTTGTGTATATAAAAGAAGATTTATTGTTTATATTTCTGTTAATTAAGATTTAGTGTTTTGTGTCTTTGAGTTTAAATGTATTTTTGTATGTATGTGAATTCAGATGCATTGTGAGTTAAGATTTGTTGTTTAAATGTGACTGAGTTAAATGAATTGTTTTATTTATTGTCTTCTATGACTGAATTAACATTTTATTGTTTTTATTGTCAAGGCCTTAAGTGCAGCTCGGATTGAGTCTCAGATGAACATGTCCCGAATAGTGATGGAACAGCGAGCCCAAAAGGACATTGCTGTACAGCAAGCACTGGCCCAGGCTCGGGCTGAAATGCAAGAGAAAATGGACTCTGTCACCGTCATCTCTGATGACAAAGTAACCTATAATGTCACTTGGAACACAGCTAGTACTCAGCCAACAATCACAACCATCATGGACACTGGGGTAGATGAAGACTCAGACAAAGAGAAAGAATGAACAATTCCAGTTATTGCAGAGGTTATATTCAGAAATATGATCATTGGTGTTGTGCTGCTAAGGTGTTCACAACAAAATATTTGTGTTAAAACATTTATGATACCTACTGTAAGTTATTGATTTGCAAAAGGTACAGATTTGTTTGTAGCTTGCACATAATGAAATATGCCTGTTGTAGAGTCTGACTGGAACAAACAGTACCATTATCTCATCTTACCAATTTATTTTTGGGGGTGGGGTAGAAGTAAGACAGTATTAGAACTGCTTTCTCCAAGAAGAACTGTAACGAAGAAATCTTAACTAACTTTACTAGATTTCACCTAGAGGGTCTTGTATTTCCAAGTATTAAATTAAAATAAATTAAATTAAATTTTTGCAGTAGCAAATACAAAATTCTGTACCTGTTTTATCCTTTTTACAGTTTTTCTGTCATTGCCAAATGGACGCAATTGTGTTCTGCTTAAATACAGGGTGTTCTGAAGTCTGGACACATGAAAAAATGCATATTTTCAACATTTTATTCAATTGTAATATTAACAAATAAATATCTTCAATATGATTTCCATCATTTGTGATGCAAAGGTCAGTGTGTTTTGTAAGATTCACATGAACTCGATGCAATAACCACATATTGCTGTTCACTCTTTATGCATTCAGTCAAGTGTGTTGCACTTTCTCCTTTAGCATACCCCAGAAAAAGAAGACAAGGGGACTAATGTCTGGTGAATGAGGAGACCACTCCACATGACCAGTCTTCTAGTTAATGAGATTTTCTATGTGTCCAGAGTTTAGGAACACCCTGTAGAATTCAAAACAGAAGTCTTATTGTAAAATGAGAAAAGTATTGAAATGCCATACTAAAGTTCAGTATCTGTTGCCCTTATCTGTGATGAAAATCTGTTGCTACATTTTTTTCTAATTCTAAACTGCTGTAATCCAGAATGATCAATCAGTGTAATTCATTTGGGAGTTATTCTTATTTGCAGTTTAACACATTTGGCAGTGTTTCATATTTTCTTAGTGACATTCCACTGTTCATTTTTAACTAAATAATCCCATGAACAGTTTGGTCATGCATCCATTGATGCATCCAGCCAATTGTCATGATTTTGTCATACAACCATTGATTTTGACCACTTGCCATAAGGTTGTGCATCCATTTCTCGTGGCCACATGTCATGATATTGTCATATAGTCATTGAGTTTCACCACATCATGATTTTCTCATACAGTCTTTGATATTCGCCACTTGTCATGATTTTGTTGTGCATCCTTTGGCATGGCCACATGATTTTGTCATAGTCATTGATCAGGCCATTTTTCATTATTTTGTTGTATCCTTTGGTCATGACCACATGTCATCTAGTCATTAATCATGGCCACTGGTCACAGTTTTATTATTGTAATGATTTTGTCATATGCGCATTGAGCTTGACCACTTAATATATTTTGTGATTCCATTGATCGTGGTGAGAGGAGTCAAAGGTTAAATCATTTTCCAGAGACCTCTTTTGCTTTTCAGTTTGCTATCTCAAGCCTTTTACTCTTTTCACTCATTATTATCATTGACAAGATGATAAAGAGACAATTAATTCTCTTTAAGTCGGATAGACTTAAAACTAATGTTGAGTGTTGACCATTTCTGATCAAATCATTCTTCATTTATGTTATTTTAAATACTTTCTGTAAATTAAGTGTTTGTTGCAGCACAGTGTAGGCAACTAACAAGTAAAGAATATTTTATTCTCTGATTCACAAAGATGATAGAGTCGAAAACTTTGGGTTGTGAATTTGGAAACAATGGTCAGAAAGAAATATTTCCAGAAATAGTTTCTAAAGTATCTTGAATCATTCACCTAGCACTAAACTCATTATTTTTTTAATTTTGCAGTGTTCACAGACCATTGGATTTATTTTAAAATACAGTATAACCATCTTCTTATTGATGAAATGCATACTAAATTAAGCAAGAAACCTAAGAATCAAACAAGACCAAAAGAAAAAAAATTATAACATGCTGCCAGAGGTTTTGGTCACTAAAACTGTTTGTCACCAGGCATGCTGTTACAGATGTTTGTTACTGGACAAGCCACTAGAACATTGGTTAACACAGCTATTGTCATTAGAGATGTTTCGTTCTAGGCATGCCAACAGAGGTGTTTCTTATTAGGCAAACTGCTGTCATCAGAACAGTTTGCCACCAAACATAACCAGCAGAACTGTTTGTGTGTAGGGCTATTTCTTACTAAGCATGTATTCAAAGCTGTTGTCCTTAGAATACTGTCACCAGGCTTACTAGAAGAGTTTTATTTTACCAAGCATGCCTACAAAACTGTTTGTCACCAGTCAAACTGTCAGAATTGCTACTAGGCATGCTTTGTCACCAGATAAATCAGACCTGTTTTATCACCAACAATCAGACCTGTTTTGTCACCAACATTCAGTCAGAGCTCTTTATCACCAACCATACAATCAGACCTGTTTGTTTCCAGGCATGTAATCAGACCTTTTTTCACCAGGCATGCAATCAGACCCTTTTTTTCACCTGACATGCTTTCAGACATTTTTTCACCATGCATGCAATCAGACCCTTTTTTCACCAGGCATGTAATCAGACCTTTTTCACCAGGCATGCAATCAGACCTTTATTCACCAGGCATGCAATCAAACCCTTTTTTTTACCAGGCATGCAATCAAACCCTTTTTTTCAACAGGCATGCAATCAGAGCTCTTTATCAATAAGCATACAATTTAAAAAAAAAAATCAATATTAGTAACAGTAGTTCCTGTCCTGTCTATCTCTCCTTCACCTTGATTGAACCCCATATACATCTTTCAAGTCTGCTGATAATAACACTTGGTTACTCTTTTAGGTAGTATTTTTATTTTTTTTTAGAATATTTTGGTTTCTTCTTCCATGCTCATCTGAGAGATCTGAACTTGGGATTTTCTCTTAATATTGCCAAACTGCTCTTTGAGGGGAACAAATATTGAAGCTACATGCTTTACTGTTATTCTACTTATTTGAAGAAAGTGTTTTTATTATTAATCTCTATTAATAAGAATTTTCTGTTTTTAAATTTCAGTATTTCTTAATATTTTGTTAAGTCTTTTCAAATATTCACACACATTTTACTTCACATAAATTTTGTATGGTCTTGTGTGACTAAGGGGTTATAGCTGCATATTGTAAATAATGTTGTTTAAGCATTTCCCTGTGTTACTTTATGTACATTTAATATATATATATATAAGTAATTGTTTATTTAGCTATCTGTGATAGCAGTACAGTCATATTTAGTTATATGTATGTCTGTATCTCTTTGTTTATATAACATTAATTATACACGATTACTTATTTTGCTAACAGCAAATCAGAAGTCCCTTTACTAAGACTTTATAAGTACAGGTATTGTGTGCAAAATGCGCATCTGTGAATAATGTACACTTCTGAAATTTATCATAATGGAAAATCTGTAATATAATATGTGTATAATGTGTGCCTGTGTTTTGTCCATCAGCTGCTCATTTTTGTAGTAGATGGTGCCTACAATTTATGTAACAACATATTTGATTGGATGAAAAATCTTTATTCGTTTTATTTTAGTGCTTAGGAAAGTAAAATGGAAAACTTTTTTTATATTCTGTGGCATGAACCCTTGATTACTGGTTATGATTATTATTTATTAATTAATAACACATAACTAATTACAAGTGATCAAGAATCTTAATCTAGAACTCCTTTTGCTAGAAAGTTCCACATTGGACACACTTGCTGATGCACACAAACAGGGTGCAGTGAATCAACACAACTACCACACTCTAGGATGGAAACTTCTTGAATCCATCCCTCACCCCACCCCACCCCCCTACAAGTGTACAAAGAAGAAAAGGGGAGAAAAGGCTTGCTCCTTTCTGAAACATATCAGAGAGCAATGCTAAGTTCCAAGTTTAGCTAGCTCTATTCTCCATTCTTTCTTACAATTATTCTCAACTTACAATTCCTGCAACAATATTTATTAGCCCAGTACATCTGTGTAACATAATAAATGCAACACAATCAATTATAAATGTGTTTCTTCTAGAAACAATATCATGTGTTTAACATATCACATGCAAGTATCATAATTCACAACTGTAGAAATAATAGTCTTTTGAAATAGTACATCCTTACATTAAATTACAAATATAATATATCAGTAGCATAGAATACGAAATATTTTCTAAGTCCATTCTCTCTCAATCAATCAGTTAACTCACCATTAAGTTAACAATCGCCTTTTCATGACTGGACATTAGTTATGTCAGAATCAATATGATTAGAATATAGACCTTTATTCAACAGGTAAGGTTTGATCTCTACCCAGTGGCTAATTAATTATTTATCTGGACTGGTTTGCATTACATCAGCAAGTTCTAGCATATTCTTTACCTGAGTTGTTATTTTAACTCTGATACTTACAAAATATCATGCACAGTACCTGAAGGTCAAGTCACATCGACCTTTTACAAACTATATAATAATTAAGTTTTAAAATAGGGACAAGCAAATTTACTGTGCCACACATAGTCCTTAAGAAAATAAAATGAGAACTCTTATTCATTCAAAGCTTAATGCACATGAAACTGATTGCTCCTTATTTTAACATTAGTGCTCATTTTAACTCCTAACCCTAGTGCTCTTTTTAATTCCTAACCCTAGTGCTCATTTTAACTGTTCCTAACCATTGTACCTCATCATCATCAATGGGGGGGGGGGGGGGGGGTCTTTTGCCACTCAATTTGTCTGCTTCTGTTCAGACTGTTAATTTTAACTGCTAATCATAGTGTTCATTTTTACTCCCTAAACAGCTTAACTATATGAGGAACAGGTGTAAACAGTTACTGCCTATCGATAGATTTGCATTTTAAAATTTACTTTATCATTTCACACTAGTTATCCACATGGTTATAGGAGTTAGTAATTTTTAATCTTTAAGTCATTCTGACACATTGATACCAAATGACAAACTTTAGTTTTATTTTAACAGTTTAAAATGAGGTCACTCTACCTCAGAATACATGATTATTTTACAGAATTATGTTCTTTATTATTGAAAGTACTTTGCTGAGAGTATCTCATTCATTGGTGTTCAACAAATCTGTAACAAGATATATCTAACAGTATCTCATTCATTGATATTGAATGAGTTTTTAACAAGATTCATCTTATAGTATATCATTCATTGCTATTGATGAATCTATAACAATATTTATCTAATAGTATTTCATTCATTGATACTGAACAAGTTTTAACAAGATTTGCCTAACTATATCACATTGTTAGATTCTGTTAATATTATCATATTAAATTTATAGTGATTGTTTCGTATCTGGAGCAGATCAGTCAATCTATAGCCAGAACATGTATTAACACATATCTGCAGACTAGTAAAATATTCCATATGTGCCAATAACATGATGATGTTGAGATCACTCATATACACATGTATGTGATTAGTGGATAGGAGTTATTTCTTAGTTCCAAATACATGGAATAGAACTTGCCTTAATAACATCTCATTTAATCTCTTCATATTGTGTGATTATTTTACAGGTTTTTTCATGGTTCACAGCACTTGGGATAGAACTTCAATGCCTGATGAATCATTATAATTAATTGTGTGCATGTTCTGAACTGCTAGCCATCAAACATTTTTAACTTAGGACCTAGAGTAGAAAATATTTGTTTTATCAAATTTTTATTAAAATAATATCATGAATTCAGGATTGTTGATTGTAGCATAAATAAAATATACTTGCATATATATATATATGATTTTACCCTAATTAAAATTACGTTGACTTTTAGACTACATACAAACATCTAATCTTAAATATGCTTTAAGCAGAAATAACATCCTACATAAATAAGCTTTAGTAGAAATAAAACATCTCTCCATACATAAAATATTTTAGTATAAATGAAACCTGTTTGCTTAAATAAGTTTATAGCATAAATAAACTATAATTGCTTACAGAAAATGTTAACATAAGTGCAACAGATTTACAATGAAGAAAAAAGAATGCTTGTAGCATATATTAAACCTTTTTTGCAAAACAAGTTTTTAGTGTAAATAAAACATTTTCACTTTAAAAGCTCACAACATAACCAAAACATCTTTGCATAAGCAAGTTCATAGCATTAATAAGCTTTTATATATTTTATTATGAAAGTCATGACTTAATAGAATACTTATTCTTATTAAATCTCTTCAGTAATTTACAATATTGACACATGAAACACACAAGCTTTTATACAGACTATTTACTAATAAAAAGATAACATTAGAAAAATAAATTAAAAAATGCAAAACACACTCAGTGGACAGCATCTCACATTGTTTACCCTGTATGAATAAAACAAAGAATACTCAAGAATGGAATTATGCCAATCAAATGGCACTATAATTATTTTTATCAGTATTAATATAAAATATTTCAAATATTTTTCACAAAAAAATTTAGTTAGAATATTTAATTGCTTTAATCAGAAAATGTGATATTTTAATCACATATACCTAAACAAAATAGAGACATTTATTTCATTCCTTTGTAATTTTCAATGCTAAAACTTTGACATCTGAAAATTGATAGCACGCAAGAGAAGCACCTCTAAACCAGTGCCAGAGTAATCTACTGACCCATAATCACTTTATATGCTAACCTTTGTTTAATTGCTGTTTTCTAATTGAGTTGGTTAGTGTAAACTGCTTATGTTGGGTTTCATTAGTAACAGTCTAGCATATTTGCAATCTTGAGCATGAGAATGAACATACTGGTTTGTAAAACAATTTACAATTAAACATTTAAAGTTATTGAAGTTAGGCATTGTCTGAATGTACAATTATTACTGATCTTATTATTATTTCTTTAGAATTAAGGAAGATTCCATGTGCGAGATGAAGATAGCCCAGTGTGAACATTGTGTGTGTGAATTAATGGAGGAACATAGTTCTTTGTATGTATGTACATGAGTGATTTGTATGCTATGTAAACATTTTTTCAATTGTGAATTAATGGAGGAAGATAGTCCTTTGCTTGTTTACAAATGAGTATTTTGTATTCTTTGTAAAAGTAATTTAAATTAATGGCAGCTAATGCTGTAGCAGTGTTCAGCTTTTAAAGTTATAAATATTCTCTTTCTGAATTTATCTGCGTGGCCTTCCTGTTAAAGTTCATTGTTGACATTTATTTTCAAAAAGTTTTGTTTGGATATTATTGTTATGATGTATAAAGTAATGATTTATAATGTATAAGGTTAGTTTCAATAAATTATTTTGCCTTAAAAATGGGAAAATAAATAACTGGAGAAGGCAAAACTAAAATGTTGTTAAATGTTGTCTGAAATGGTGACTCTATTTCTTCATAGATTGTTGAACTTTCACTTCATTACCTTAACATACACTCATATTGATATTGTGACTGTAATTCATCATAGTGAGCTGCATTTAGTTCAAACACTGTCTCCCATGTTAATCAAGCAGTATGAAGTTCAGACATTGTCTCCCATACAAAGAAAGCATAGGTTAAAACTCTCTCATACAAAGCAAGCAGGGTTATATGATCTTGATTCCCTCATTTTCCCTAGCAACCATTGCTTTTGTTTTTCTTCTATGCGGTCAGTGTTTTAAGAAATTGTTTCTATTAGGTTAAACAGGATAACTGGAAGACATTAAAGGAAAATACACCACATTTAATACAAACAACCATTTCCAAAAAAGAATACAATGATATTGCAATTGAACATATCTTCTTTAATTTGCATTAAAATTATGTACATAGATAAAGCAAAACAGACTGTGAGAAAAAATCAAATTAAATACCACATTTTCATTATTTTGTCATAATTTTCATTTGATTTCATATACCACATTTCAAACACAAACTGTCATCAGAGTTGAATCTTAAACATTATTTACTTTCATTTTGCTCAAGTTACCCACTCAGCCCAGCAATCATGCAGTTTCACTTCATCTAAAATCTTTCGCTCTACCAACTTCACGTGTAATAATTGTTAATACATCTAATTTTGTACATATGTAACTTTGTGTATCATTTAAAGGGCTCATTTTTAGGCTGACCTAATTTATAGGTAAGTAAATACAAGTTACAATGACTTTAAATTAAAAGTAATAATAATATGAATGACTTAGATTTCTGACTTTGCCAAGAATTATTAAAATGTATTGAAATAAATTTTGAATCATCATGAATAATATAAATTATGAGCCAAAATATTAATTATATTCAAATCCTTTACATTGAAAAGCAAATTGTGAGCAGCCAAGTGGAACCTAATTTTCGATCAACATTATAATCTGTTCTCTATGCAGTTGTCCTGGAAAATTAAATGAGATTTTTCAGTCAGGATTAGTGCAACAGATTGGGGATACAGCTATTTGTATGCTTTTCTTTATGATGAAAATTTAATGACAATTAAGTCTAATTTTCCTAAAGCAAACAGAGGGAGTGTTTGATCAATTCCTTCACAAATGCCTAAGAATGAGCTAATTAAATTTGACAAACATCTGTATTTTGTGTTTAAAAGAAAAAAAGACTGGCAGAAGCTACCATATGAACAGATGTATACATTTAGATACATGAAGAGTTATAAACATACATACACACTCAGCAATATTACACTTTGCAATGTAAACATATACCTTGCATACTTTATTTACACATTAATGCCATCATAATTATTTACAACTGTGACATAAACTATGAAATATCTATATAAGGTGTAACCAAAATTCCTGTTGAAGACATGGTAGCTAAGTGTTTGAAAACAATGTCACTATGAAACCAGAAAAAAACAACTTATCCATATCAGGATGTTTCCATTATCTCTTGGAGACACAATGGCCAAATGATTGAATACTTGTTACTATTAATCATTAAGCCTAAAGATATGTTTGAAAGCATTGGATCTAAACATGAAAATGGACAGTAGTTAATGCAATAAACTACTACAGACAGGTGTAGAAAGAAAACCTCTTGCCAATCAATTAACAAAAATATTTCAAAACTAATACAAATCGAACAAGTTTTGCTAACAAATACAAATTTTAAGTTCACTGGTACTGAACGAACAAGTTCCAATCTCAGTAACTGTGAAAATGGTATCTATATATAAACACAAAGAACAAGTCTGGATCTCAGTAAGAGTTAGCCAGTGGTACCACAATAAACAAGCCTGGATCTCCGTAACCACCAAAGGTATCTTTGTACTGATACATAATGAACAATTTTGGATCTCAGTAAGAGTGCCAGTGGTACCTACATACTAAACATAAAGAAAAAGCCTGGATCTCAGTAACTGCCAATTTTATCTCTGTACTGATACATAATGAACAATTCTGGATCCCAGTAAAAGTGCCAGAAGAAGTCTGGATCTCAACAACAGTGCCAATGGTATCTCTATTGATAATGTTATGTATTTACTGATGCATAATGAACAAGTCTGGACCTCAGTAACAGTACCAGTGCAAGTGGTATGTCTATACTCAAATCCAAAACGAACAGCGGTATCTAACATACTCAAATATAAAATTAACAGTGGTATCTAATGTAATACTCAAATACAAAATGAACATGGTGTTTAATGTATATGCTGAAGTACAAGTCAAGTCCTTGATTTTTTTAAATATAAGCTTCTAAAATGAATGTCTCAATCATAAGTTGAAATTCAAAAACAGGAATTAGTGAAGCATTTATAATTAGAAGATTATCAGATGGAGCTCTATCATACGATGGGAAATTCTCCCACATATTTTTAATATAAATTTTCACATTTTGATCTATGATTTTTTTTGAATGAGATGCTATTTATGATTTGTATGATGTGGATATGTTGCATAAAGTGTATTTTTCAGTGAAAGTGAAAGTTCAAAATGAACAAGAGTGAAGGTGGAAACTGAGTGAGTGAGTAGAGTTGCAGCCGAGATCTTGGCATCTAAGCAGCGGTGCATCGACTTAAAACGTTAGATCTGGAGTCTTGCTTTTGACTTGTTATGTATTATGCAATTTTAGGCTGATGTAATTATGAGCTTGATTTTGTATAGGTCACATGTGTGTTGACAGATTATGGGTTGGAAGGCGCAAGAAATCCATAAATATTAATTAACTCTAGGTGGATTTTGAATTTGATTGGGTCAAGAATGAGTCTGTAGAGATGGGTGTGGTTTCAAGAGTAAGAAAGCCACAGTGGAAATTCTATTCTTTACTCTTTTGAAAACAACTCTTTGGGCGAGTGTTAAGACTGAGTCCCTCCCTATCATGGGTTGTACATGGAACTCTGGAGACCATTGGCTAGACCCTTGGTTTTATTAGGAATGTTATATTAGTTGAAACATGTCTAACTTTGATCTTTAGCTGAGTCATATGCCAAAATAAGTATTCATTCATTAATGAGTAATTTGCAGTACACTTAAGACTCTACAATCATGTGTTTCAGGGTTTTTGGTTTCAGTCTATCTTTATTCTGAAATCTGTGATGTGGGCTTTGGGCGCCTGATCTTGATGTTATTCATGACATATCCTATCAGCGTGACGTATCATGTGCCAGCATATTGAACAATGAAGCTAAGTCCTGATTGTGAACAGCGATTATAGTGTGGCTTAAACTTGATTGGACTATTTGTGTATATGATAAGAAACTAAGACAGACGTATTTTCTTATTCCTTTTAAATATTGTTAAACTGTTCTTTTTGTAAATTTTTTATTAATTGTTGAGTGTCGTGTATGTGTTAGTGTAATGTAATGTAACTCCTTTGTTTGTTATTATCAATTGTAGTGATAGTCTCTATATCTATTGTATAAATCTATTTCTCAGTTTTATATCATTAACTATTGCTGATGTTTGGAATAGTTCATTATTACAAAATCACCCCAGAGTACAGCTGAGACAAGCTTAATAACAAATACTCGCCAAACTCAGCATAAACAAAGACAAAAATATAAATTAAAAAGGATACTCAACATCTCCTAATGAAATCTACAATTAGCAATACTCAAACACTTCCATAACAAATGAACTTATATTTCATGTACAAAATGTTCAAAAGTAAAAATAGTTTGAAAATATTCAGAAATTTAAACCTAAAATATAAATATTCTTCAATATCAGTATGCAATAACATGGCATTAAGTAATTTGTTTGAATATCAAACTAGAACTGATTTAAAGTACAATATACTACAATAATAAAACAAGCCTTTATATATGACAGATAGTAGTATTGGAACAGAGTTATTAGCATATACAACCTTTCATGGTTATATTTTGGTCCTGAATATGTCAAGGGTCTGTTTTTGCTAATTAAAAAAAAAAAAAAAAAGCAATAAATTTCTTAACTTATTCTAGAGTATAATGGGTTGTACTGACACAAAATGAACAAGTCTTGCCATTAAATTATAAAGATAATCAGATAATCGTTAATCACTAATGCAACTGAAAGAACACGTTCTGCTCATTGAATAGCAAATATTATCTAGAAGTTGTTGAACAGAACAATACTGTCTTATCAAACAATATATACATTCTAATACAGAATGCACAAAACTTTCCCACATATCATTTAAAAATATTGTATTTTTAATAGAGAATTAGAGGTTGCAACCTTACCAACCCCCCACCCACTCCACTATATTATGAAAATCACTTTTCCTATGATTTGCGACAATTAGCATTGAAAGAAAAAAATGTACGTTGCATTGTGTTAGAGAATAAAAACATGTTTGCTTATTCAATCCAGTGACTGCTCATGATGCCTGATCTGTTACTCTCTTAAACAGATATTGTTAACTATAATGATTTGTCTAGATGGCCTCATCTATTACTCTATTAAACTGGTCTTGGTACTATAATGACTTGTCTAGAAGGCCTGATCTGTTACTCTCTTAAACAGATGTTGTAACTACATGACTTGCCTAGATGGCCTGATCTGTTACTCTCTTAAACAGATATTGTAGCTACCATGACTTGTCTAGATGGCCTGATCTGTTACTCTCTTAAACTGATCTTGGAACTATAATGACTTGTCTAGATGGCACAATCTGTTAGTCTCTTCAGTTGATTTTAAAACTATACTGATTGGACAAGAAGATGGCATGATCCATTGCATGAATACTGACTAGCAGCTTGCTCATCTGTTTGATCAGCATCCTGTTGAACATAAAATAGAATAAACATTGGCAGTTTGTTCATATGCTTTTTATCTTTCCTGAATTCCACCAATATGAAAGGTCTACTAACTGAAATCTCTAACCCCACCTCTTAAATTTAATATCCAGATAGACCAGCTCATACTTATTTTTTACTTTACTGCTTCGAACTATAAGAATGATTTCAAAATAAAATGTATTTAAATTTAAATCTAACACATTATAGCAAATGATAGTGGCTGTGAAGGGAAATGATTTCTACTTGAAAAGAAAAACTACAAAGTATACGAAAAAGACTTTATCAACAAAGAAATGTATCATACAGATTTAGTAAAAGCATCAAAACTGTAATATTTCAATATGTAATACTAATCAATTATTTTCTAGTAATAAAAAAATATTCAATATTTACTGGCTTGCAAATATCAAATAAGAGAAACTCATCACATCATTTACAGTTTTACAAATATAAATAAGAAAAACTCATCAAACATGAATATTCTTCCAAAAATAAGTTTGAATTAAGGAAATAGTAATATACAAAATTATTAATTATCAGTTTACTGATAAAGAAAGAATAAACAAAGATAGTATACAGTAGATAATTTGAGGATTATCTGTTCTTAATTGTTTCTAAATAACACCTTGAATCCCAACACTGCATATTAAAAAAAAATAAAAAAATTAGAGCTTGTGAATGCTCCCAACTTTTACTGATTTTACAGATGGGGGGTATGTGCCTAGAGAGAATTTTAAGTTCTGGGACAGCTATTGCACCATGGGTGCGAGTGACTAGTAAAAATTTTAAGTTCTGTGACAATTATGATTCCAAAATTGTCTTGATAGAGATTTTAAGTTCTGTAAGTCCAAGGGTGAAGAGAAAGAATGATGGTTTAAGACCTGTAGCACAACTGATCTGCATTATCATATCACAAGACAGCAGATTATGAACCCTCCCATCCTGAGCTAGGGAGGAATTAATACATTTTTCAACATGAGCAAGAACCAAACAAGAAGCTGCCCATTTGCAGTATCTGCTTAATTTTTGGCATTAAATAATCTATGAAAACTTTTCACAATTTCAGCACTTTTTCTTTTTCTTTCTTGACATATGATTACTGAATCCAGCATACCTGCCCTCCTGTCGCTCCTGGTCTGGCTGAGTGCAAGTACTTTTGTGAACTAGTTCTGCTGCTTTTGTTAAAAAACGGCACAAGTTTTCCAGCTGTGGTATGGTCTTCTCTCCTTCCAGTTCCAAAAACCAAGATTTAGGGAATGTAGAGATAATCTAAACACATAAAGGGTAACAAATGCATTTATATTACGCACACACACACATGAAATAATCTCCCTCCAATATATATATATATATAAGAAATAAAATTCTTGTTTGGAATGTCTACAAACTTTATAACTTCCATCTTAGTATTTAAGTTTACCAGCGTATCTGTGGGGTCACATGAATGATGAATGAATTCAACGAAAAATAATCTAGCAACAACAAAAGTAAAGAACTAACAGTGAAGCGTCCCCTTTGCCTCTAGTAATGTTCTAATATTTAATGTGTCAAAATAAAATGGGAGGTTTACATAGTTTATGTGTCAAAATACAACAGTGGGGGGTGGGTTATATATCTATATATCTTTGGTCATTGTTGTTGCATCTTGCCATAACTTTGTCCATTGCTGTTGTTGGTGTCTTGCTGTTACTTTGTCCATTGCTGTTGTTGGTGTCTTGCTGTTACTTTGTCCATTGCTGTTGTTGGTGTCTTGCTGTTAGTTTGTCAATTGTTGTTGGTGTCTTGCCATAACTTTGTTCATTGCTGTTGTTGGTGTCTTGCCATAACTTTGTCCACTGCTGTTGTTGGTGTCTTAATGTTACTTTGTCCACTTCTGTTGTTGGTGTCTTGCTGTTACTTTGTTTATTGCGCTGTTGTTGGTGTCTTGCTGTTATTTTGTTTACTGTTGTTGTTGGTGTCTTGCTGTTATTTTGTTTACTGTTGTTGTTGGTGTCTTGCTGTTACTTTGTTTATTGTTGTTGGTGTCTTGCTGTTACTTTGTTTACTGTTGTTGTTGATGTCTTGCTGTTACTTTGTTTACTGTTGTAGGTGTCATGCTGCTAATTTGTCCATTGTTGCTGTTGGTGTCTTGCTGTTACTTTGTCCACTGTTGTTAGTTTTATTATTCCTAACCTCATGCACAAAGATCAATATCACATAGATCACATGACTCTTCTTGCCCATTTTCACCCACAGTGGAGATATTGATAGTTATACATTGTCATACTGACTTCAATATTTTACCGGGGACCCATAAATATATATAATTGCTGCTGAGATTTAAAGAGTCCATTAGATTAATGAAATTTCATCCACTTTTAAATATTATAGAATGGAGGCCTTAAAAGAGGAAACAAAAATTTCACTTTTTAAGATTTGGATACTAATGTTCTTGTTCCCACTTCAATGGTTTTTGTCAAATAATCAAACTTTAAAAATATGTCTCTTAGGTATTTTCAATTAAACAATTACTCCTCTGAAATGAAGATCAGATCCTATAAAAATTATCCTATTTATTTGCAGTCAAATAACTACACCTTTTAACTGAAGAAAATATTCTTTAAAAAAAACAACAACCCTATTCCTTTTTAATTAGTAGACAACTTTCTTACCTGTAACAAATGTACTAAAACAGAAAAAGAAAAACAGAACACAGCACAAAAAGATGAAATACAAAAAATAGGACAAAAAAATTGAAGAAAATTAAAAGAAAAGGAAAATGGTATATAGTAAATATGCAATTAAAAAGTTAACTCACAGCCTGACACTTTTCCATGGCATGACGATTAATGTGGGAGTTGGCCAATCCGAGAACAATGTAGCGATTCAACAAACCATCAAGCGCCAGCCGCTGGAGCAGTCGGGTTGCTACTAGCCCATTCCAAGACAAAATGTTGCCCAGAAGCTTAAAATTATAATGTTAAGTGTGAGTGTTAAATATATATGTGCAAGTGTATAGGGCATGAAATTAAAAAGCCAGTCAAATCTTGCTTAAGTTTTGTTAAAACAATAATAATAATATGATGAAACAAAAACCTCACATGCTAATTCTATAAGAAAGCAGTTAAGATATTCTACTGAGCAATATATAGCATGTCTATTCTTTGGAAACTAATACATTTACAAAGCTAGAAAAATATAAAAGATTGTGAAACACAGCATATTTGCGATAAATTACACACCAGTTAAGCATAAAAAGCTATGAAACAAGCACCAATAGAAGACCTTGTCTATTGTTATTTTCCACATTACAAACAGCAAAAAAAAATAATTTCATAGTTAAATTAACAATGGTAAAAACTGAAATGTTATCTTACATATTATAATACAAATATTTAACCTGACTTTCTTTCTGAACTCCTTTACACCACCGATAATAGGATTAAAAGATGAAAAATAAACAAGGATATGTAATATATTATCTTAATGCCAAGTTTAGATTAAATTGATTAATTGATTAAAATGAAAACTAACAAGGAAGCATAATAAACTACCATAATACCAACTTAGGGTTAAAGATGAAAGGATGCATAAGACTAATGGAAAACTAAGGATGGGGTGCACAATAAATTACCTTAATACCAACTTAGGGTTACAAAGATGCATAAAGATGAAAAATAAATATGGATATACAATAAATTACCTTAATAAGAACTTAGGGTTGAAGATGAAAACTAACATGGATATATAAAAATTACGTAATACCAACTTAGGGCTAAAGATAAAAACTATTAAGAATATATATAATAATTAATATTAATGACAAGTTAGGTAAAAAAGTTAAAAACTAAATGGATATATAATAAATTACCTTAATGCAAGTCCAAGATTGTCTGTGGAAGAAGATGGCTGGACCTGAGGACCGATTGTCAAGGACACTAAAGAAAATAACGGTTTTCATTAAATAACAAAATCCAAAGAAATATTTATTTTATTACAAAACAGCGAAGTGCAGGGTTGTAAACTCATTTTTCCTACTAAAAAACTGGGATGCTGACATGCAATTTAAATCAATACAGATATATTTTTATCAATCAGTAACTAGTGCTCTTTTAAGTTGCACATCAACATTAGGATATACTCAATCACTTAGCATGTTTGCAATACAATAATTATGTATTTAATGACTGTCAAAATCCTCATGCACAACATAAAAAGAAATTAAAAGATAATACTTGTGTTATAATGATAATCATTACATAAAAAAGCAATTTTTTTCAACTTGTACAATCTAAGTGTACTGAAATGTTCTAATACAATATTTACAAGTTTGTGTTTACTTATTTTACATAATAATAATAATTTATAAAATCAAGGTCTATGGTGGAACAGTTTCTGTTTAAAAATGTATTTATGAAAACAGTGAAAACATTTTTTCAAATCTTTCTCTTTTAAAAAAATTAAATTTAATACTAGATAGCAACTTAAATTTTTTTACTTCTGTGCATCTCTCATGAGACAAGGGCAGGGGTCGGGAACCTATGGCTCGCGAGCCAGATGTGGCTCTATTGATGGCTGCATTTGGCTCACAGACAAATGTTCGATTATAAAAAAAATTTTTCTTTAGACTCCTTTGATCTACATATTAATTGCATATCAATATTTCATTCTACAAATGAGCTAAAGCCTACTAAAGTCTCAACGCCTGCATGAAGCTTAACCTCACCACGTATCAACCAGACTACAAAGCCATCAGCAAAGCCATGCAGCACCAGAAGTCGCATTAATGGTAAGAAATACTCATTATTGATTAGCAACAGCATAACAATGTTATTAAAAAGAATTCAGAGACATAATTAGTGTACTTTTAGTGTTGAAATTACACAAAATGCACACATTTACTTGAATTTTTAGTTTTAAACATAATGTATGGCTCTCACAGAATTACTTTTCAAAATATGTGGTGTCCATGGCTCTCTCAGACAAAAAGGTTCCAGACCCCTGGACTAGGTTATTAATTTTTGCCTAGTCATATTTCAATAAATATTAAAATAGTAAAACATACTGATTCAAGCAGTGCAAGGTGCACTGATATAAAAGTAAAAGGGATCTAGACAGCCATGAGGAATAGGCAATGTCCTCAAATGTGGGTGATGAAGGTTCAGATTCAACCTCAGTGTTTATGAACACTTTACAACATAAACATTATCTACCTGGTTCAGGTGGATTATCAAGTTGAACCCTGATTGTAAAGTGCTGAAAAATTTAACTAAAATAAAATCTACAAATTTATTTAATTATTGCAGGCCCTAAAAATGTTTACTATAGGCCATAAACAGATAGTAAGCAAAGGTGATGAACAAATGATGTCAATTTGAAAAGGTTAAATAAAGGTGATGAACAAATGATGTCATTTCTAAAGTGAAATGAATAATTATAATTCATGCTATAGGATAAACAGCAGTCACGAACAAATGATATCAGATCTAAGTGAAATAAATAACCTACGCCATAGGATAAAGTGAAATAAATAACTCACACCATAGGGTAGAGTGGCATGAAGACATCATCATCTAAAGTCTTTTTTATGCGGCTAAGTACTGCTTGGATATAGGCCTAAAGCACAAAAAAAAAATAGCACAATCAAAAAATGCAAACTTTCTCTATTTAAAGACTTCTTTATACAGTAAAATATTGCTTGGTCATAGGCTTTGAAGTAAAAGTAGAACAATTAAATGCAAACTTTCTCTATTTAAAGACTTCTTTACAAGGTAGTAATGCTTGATGTAAGCCAAAAGTTTAAAACAAACATTGAAAAATCTATTTGAAATATATTGTATCAGCAAAAAATTCTGAAATGAAGAGAAAAGGATTAAAAACAGGTTTTAATAAATAAGAGATCTTTCAAGGTACCTGAGTGTTCTTGCTCTTGGAATTTATTGTTGGGTAATCATGAAACATCCTATGAGAGAGATTGACAAGTCGTGCAGTTTGGGTTGTTGACAATGGATCCCATACATTCTCAACCAAAACTGCAATGATAAAGACAGACAATTTACTTATCTCCAGTTTTAAGCCTTAGCTTGTCCACAGTATCAAACCCAAAACTGTGTGTTATGTGGATGTGTGTGAGAGAGACAAACGGTACAAAGGGTAGCCTCTCAACATTCATTTCATCTTTAGGTTCTCAGGCTTCAAAACACTGTTAGACTTGACAGAACAGACACAACTTTAGATCTCGTGTTTCACATCTAACTGTTAGCTCATCTCTTGCACAGAGGCTCTGGAGATATTATACAATCCAGACCAATCTAGTAGGTCAAGTTGTAACGATTTGCCAGATATTTAGCACGAATGACCATCTGACTGACTCAAATCTATCTTTGTGCAGAGTTCATTCTGCTTTTGTCAGAGAAACATCATTTAGAAAACTCACACAGAACCCCCGCAATAGTAAAAAGCTTTTTGCTGAGAAAGGTCAATCAGGCTAAACTCACTATTGAACCATATGCACTGTGTGAATGTACATATATTCATTTATGTATATATATTTGTTATTTTAATTAATTTTTCTTTCAGTTATCAATCAAGTGTCCCCTCCTTGTTCTATGTATGAATGTTGTGTGCCTGGTACACCAGTCATCATTTCAGTGTCTTAGAAATGTAGGAAAGAGTGTTCTATGTTTCAGAATCGGCACTCTACTGGTATCCTGTATGCCAAGTACCTGCTACTTCCTTGCACCCTATTGAGCGATGAACAGAACAGGCCATGGCCAACTGAATCCCTCTACCGACATAAACCCCCCAAATCTGCACTGCCGTGCCCCAAATAGAACTGCTAAGCTGTCATGGAAAAATTTAACAGCCAGCTCTGGCAAGTTTAATGAAATATACAGAAAAAAAAACCCTCTTACTCTGTGTAATACAGTGGACACTATGCAAAAGTTGAAATCAGAACATGTGTCGTGTTCTGATTCTTTCAGCACTAATAATTCAATAAAATGATTCTTTATAATGGTCTTAATGCAATTTGAATATAATTTTAACTAGAGATTTTATATAGTTTGTCAAAATAATTGCTTTCAAATATGAGTATAGTATCAGAAGTCAAATTTCTAAATGAATTTTGTCTGTCTACTTGTGCTTACCAATGGTGCCATGAAAAATGTCATGTTGAATTTTGCTTATCCCACCAAGAACTGACTTTTAGCAAACAAAATGTATACAGAAATAGTCTGAGTCAAACTATTGCATTTTTGGTGATTTTCAGCTTAAGAAATATGTTTTTAAGCACAGGTGGGTTCAAAAAACATCTTTATTAAGATAAATTATAATTTTTATTAACATAAAAAATGCATTCTGTATATTAAGAAAATATAAAATCCTGAAAGAGAACACTCAAAATATATAATAATCTCAAAAGTGAAAAAAGAAATCCCCACCCTCAATGGCTTGTGCAGTCTATGGCCTTAAATAAAATATGCAGAATTTAAAATTATTTTAGATTTATAAAAGAAATTTTGTTACAATTATTTAATATTATAGTTTAACACACACACTCACAAAATGAATAAAAATTTCAATTAAAATGTCAACACTCATGAAAAAAACCAACCCTTTTATCTGTTTTACTGTGGCAACAGAGCCTGTGTTCAGGAAAGAGGTATTAAGTGATGATGATAAAAAAGTAATTTCTAAAGTGTTCATAAAATTATATATATATATATTTTTTTTTTACATAAAATAAGTTTCTGAATATTTAGCAGATTCCCATAAACAGAAGTCTGGCTATACTTAGTATTCAAGTTTAGCTTGGGATCTAGGAAATTCCCAAAAATTTTCTAAAGAGCAACAACCAAATTCCCATTTGCTTAATGTAATAATAGTGTCTGTTCATTACTTATGATAGTAGGTGAAAAATATTAATAAATGGGAAGGTAAGCATTCAAAACAAAAAACAATTTCAAAAAGAAATAACCAGATAAAACAAACAACAAATGAGTGAAGGGAATTTTTCTACCTTTCACTTTTATGAAGTTAATTAATGTTTAATTAAATGGCACAACTAAGCAATAAAATACAACACTGATGCACTTTACAGGCAAGATAAATCCTAATGTTTAAGTCTGATAACAAAGGTGTGTCTCTAAAGAATAATATATTGTAAAAAATTTATAAACTACAAGTTTACATTTAATTTTGTTTTTTGTCTGGTTTCTGTTTGTTTATCAAATTGAAAGCAAATGAATTTAGTTCACATTTTCGTCTTTTTCTGAGTAAATTATTTTGACAGTAATAAATAAAAGCAAGTTGCACCATTTTTTATTTTTTTAAAGGAAATTAATTTGATAGTATTTAAATAAAAGCAAGCTAAGTGTCGTACATGTGAGTTTAGGAAGAATTATTTTTTCAACCAATGCTGGCAATATTTTAATATCGCTGTCTTCTTTGTCCACTTCTTGTCCAGATCTGTAGCCAAAAAATACCAAGCAATTGTACCAGCCCATATCTTCAAAATCTTCACAGTCCTCCTGTAAAGGAATGAAACAAAACTCCACCTCATTAAGAGTTAATGACAATAGTCATTAAACATAATACATTTGTCTAGAAGAATCAGTGTTTTCCCATGCCAATAATATGTGTATTTCACATCTAACCCTCACAATTGTGATCTTAAAAGTATCTAAAAATAATGCTCAGGAAGAGCAGAAAGTATACATCTAATTATGGTTTCCTTGATGAAATACAGAAAAATAACATCCAATTTTTATTATAATAATTTACAGAATGATGCAACATCATCAAGACAAGTTGAGTCAGAGTGCATTAACATAATTTATTAATAGAATGCAGATTCAACTAACACATCATCAACCAAATGCCCACAAGCTACTTCCCATTTACAAAAGGAAGTGCATATATAGAATGGTTTATAGTTATATCTGCTTTTCATTTTTTAGTAAGCTAACCCATTCCAAAATTGTTGAGTGGCAAGATAACCTGACAGGGTCATGCATTACATAAGTATGTGATGCTAACATGCAAGAGGTTAAGGAAAAGTTAGTTTGAAGCTGCTACCCATGTTTTGTACTGGAAACAGAGGAGCTCTAAAGCAGTGTGTCAGGTGGGTTCATGGTTCTTTAAGGATTTGGAAAAGTTTCTTGTAAAAACTATCATTGCACAAAATGACAATATCATTTGCAGCAATCGTTCAACAAAAATCCTAAGGTGTTTCGTTTGGTGCATTCTATTCATTATTTTTAAAGTATGCTTATGTTTGATATTGTAAAATTAAAAAAATTCTATTCCTGATCACTTACTTACTAGATGAGCATATGAGTGACTCACCGAACCCCTCATTTTTTCCAACTGTTCCTTGCCCAGGGTATCACTCATGGGACAAGTGAATGGGTAAACTTTCTATAGTTTATTTCAACCTGGGAGTTTATGGAGGTCTCTATTGGCTCTGGCGTGCTTGTATAATTAGGAACCTGTGTATCTCCTTAGATATGCTCATTCGGTAAATATTCAATAAATATTTATGCAGATTTGAATTTTAAATGAAAAAAAAAATACATATTGAAAATAGGTAAGCTGAATTTTATTTCCCCTTTTTTATCTTAAAGACTGTGGTTTGTTTGACATGTACAATTTTTCATCAATCTCCATAAACTCAATCTGGAAATCTGTAAAAAAAAACCCACCTCCAGTGGATTCCAAGTAAGAAGTTGAAGCCTGACAAATGGGTTCACAAGCTTAGGAATACAGAGGGAGATGTAAGCTTCACGATATGTGTCCCCAAATTGATGCTTCCATGCCTCGAAGCGTCGACGAACAACCTCCAACTGGGTGAACTCTTCACTAGCATCATCAAATAGTTGAGACGCTGTAGCTGTGACATTTTCTGGAAATAAATTTATAATCAAAGATTGAAAGGCCCATTGTTAAGTCAAAAGTCTACTGCTATAATTAGAACATATATTTTATTAATACCTAATTTAAATATTTTTAAAATAAACAAAATGTGTGATTCTCAACTTTAGCCTTCGCAAAAATATTTAGTTGTGAGCTAGCTGTACGATGAAAATTACTGTAAAATAAAACTGTAAAAGGCTAATGATAGCTCATAAGTGATTCAACAACACACTTAAGTTTACTGAAATCAGTTCCAAGCCTGGGTTAGATTATCTAGCACTTACATAAATTTTTATAAATTTATCACATCAGACATCAGTGCACACTTATTAAGAATCACAACCCTTCTGCATGTATTACCCCCCCCCCCCAGTCCCTTTATTAAACTCTTGGTGCATTTATTATATATCACACTCTTGTGCACAAATCACATCCAAAAGTATTTTAAAATAAGTGTTTATAAACCATCTGAAAAATGAGTATACAGTTGGCAGACAGGCCTTGCTGCATTTAAATTGACACAAGGCCATTAATCAGTACAGCATTGTATTTGTGTTTGTTGTTAGACAGGCCTTGCTGCATTTAAATTGACACAAGGCCATTAATCAGTACAGCATTGTATTTGTGTTTGTTATTAGATAGGCCTTGCTGCATTTAAATTGACACAAGGCCATTAATCAGTTCAGCTATGTATTTGTGTTTGTTGTTAGACAGGCCTTGCTGCATTGTAAATAACAAGACAAAGCTACTGATTGGTACAGCTATGTAATTGTTTTCTTGATAAAAGACCTTGATAAATTTTAAATAACATGGCAAAAGCGCTGATCATAAGAGCTATGTAATTTTGTTTGTTGACAGATATGCCTTGCTGCATTTTAAAAACATTGCAAAACTGATGATTGCTACAGCTAAGTAATTGTGTTTATAGATAAAGAATGACATGACAAAGCTATAGACCAGGCCTGGGCAAATTTTTGGGCTGCATAGAGAATTGAAATAAGGACAGGCTGCCAAATAAAATATAATGTTTCAATAAAAGTAACTTTTCAATGAAAAAGAAAATAGAACACTAAATATGAACACATTAGAAAAACTAAACAGTAAATAACTTTGTTTTATTTATAATTGTTAACAGCGAATTCTACCATAATAGAGATTCGAATTATTTTAATAAAATGTACACTTTAAAAGTTAAATAACATCAAATAAGTGCTATTCTAATTATAAATCTTATTTTAATTTTACATGTTTATGGTGTAGATATCTTTTACATATAAATTTAGTTTGTGTATGTGTGTGAGTGTTTGTGTTCTTTTAAAAAAATAACAAAAATGTACAATAGCATGTGAAAATTCAAGTATTAAAAAGCAAAGATGAAATTATCACATTATTGCATAAGCAAATTGATATAAGTCCTGAAGTTGTTGGGGTAAATAGCCTATATTTTGATCACAGGTGCGTGGCAACTTTTGCAATTGATTGCAATTAGTTTCAGATTGATATCTCTAATGTTCTTTTGTAAAATGAAAATTTCCATGTAATCCAACCTCTCTGGCCAGGGTTAGAGTATACTTTTTTTGTTATGTTCAGTGAAAATTGGAAAGTCACAATGGCTGCACTCTGCCGTGTTTTCTCAGTAATGCACAAATTATCCAAAAAGGGCAATTACTCCAAATTTAAAAAGGCAAAGTCCATTGTCCCAATGTTCTCACTGCAGTAATATCTATTTCCCCATGCTCATTCTAAATGCATACATAAGCTTTGTTTCAGTGTTCTAAGTGTATTAATACCCTTTTCCAAGTTGAATTTGCTAATATCTGTCTGACTCTCCTCATCATCTGAAGAAAGCCCTTCATGGTGGTTGGTAATGTCTCGTGACTCTCGAGCACGCCTTCGTCTTGATCTGTCCATTGGAAAATGAACAATAATGTACAATGGGGTCAAAACTATATGCACAGCAAAACATACATTGTAAAGGAATAAATTTATTTCTACATAGGCTCATTCATAATTTTTTAAAAAAGATATTATACACATTCATTTATTCTCAGTAGCATTTATGAAAACAGACAATTACATCTCTTCTATCCTTTATTTTTATTTATAATAAATAACGATGCATTTGTTCATATGTAATAAAACACAAAAAAAAAAATAAATTACCCCAGAGTTCAAATTTGAAAATTTCAAATGAAAAAGTCAAGTTTAGTCAAAAGTCAAATAAAAAAATAATTATCAATGTGCAAATGATACTGATCTGGATAAACAATTTTATATTAAATTTTTATTACATTTAGTGTTGATACATTTAATGATACAACAGAATAGAATAGAAAAAATAATTCTTTACCTCCTGGCTTCTCTTTCAGCAACACGACGTTGTTTGGCGTGTTCTTCTTCTCTTTCCATCACTACCTGAGGAGCAGCCTTACCTACAATGTAAAAGCATTCAAATGTCACATTAACAAATACAATGTCACTAGAAAGCATCAGACCACATTAACAATATTCATACAAAACACATTTTAATAACAAACAACAATTACAAAATATAAGTACTCAATTATAAAACCAGAATTTTGTGAATTTTATTATTAGAAATAATATGCAATTTGTTTCTGTACAGAAAGCCATGTAGTAAGTGTGCAAGCAACAATGTCGACATATTTAATGAAATCCTAAGAATACAATGATTATTCAAATGCTACCCATTCTAATAGTGGGAAAGGTTGGTGAAACTAATTATGACAGTTATTCATCTTTTAACATTGAGTAATGTTAACGAAACTAATTTCCTGATTTCCCACCTACCTACCTACCTAATATCAAAAAGATTAATAAAACTAATCTACACTCTAAAGGAAAAATTTTCAAACTAATTCACTGACCTCTCCACCCAATCACAGCAATAACAACAACAATAATAATAATAATAATGATAATAATCATAATGACAGAACAGATGCCAAATATTCGGGACACCAAGATCTTCTGGGAAAACTTTTGGAGCAATCCAAATGCACTTAACAGCTTAGCCAGATGGATCAAGAAACTGAAAGATGAGCATAAAAACACACCTTACATCATAATAACCAAAAAAGACATCAAGAAGGTGAGAAAGATGGCAAACTGGAAAGCCCCAGACTAGACCAAGTAAATATTCTGGTTGAAACATCTTACCTCTTTGCATGGTAGACCAACTGCAAAACATATTAAAACAAACCAGAAACCTTGCCAGCATGGATGGTAAAGGGAAAAACAAGCCTGATTATGATATCTAGAGAAAGACATAACACCAGACAACTAGCGTCCAATTAAATGCCTATCAAAACTACCTAGAAATTACTATCAGGAATTATATATGATAAAATCATGTCTCATCTTCAAACTTCTAACCAGGCAGCAGAGGAACAAAGGACCAACTGACAATTGATAAAGCCATAGTTACTGACAGCAAGAAACAAAGAACAAACTTTGGAATGACTATCAAAAGGCCTATGCTCAATTTCACATTCATGGATACTTGAAAAAATAAAAATTTACAAAATAGCACCAGCAGTACAGAACCTAATACAGGAACCCAAGAAAAACTGGAAATCTACCCTCACATGCAACAACATAGTAATTGCAGACATACCAGTAAAATGTGTTATGCACTGCCCTAAATCCACTCAGCCAAGTCATCCCGCCAAGTCATCAAGAATTGGGATACAAAATGAAAGCTGGACAGGTTATCAGCCAATCTATGGTATATGGATGATCTAAAGCTATACAGTGAAAATGAATGTGACATCTCTTTGCTGATCAATACTGTCAAGATCTGCAGTGAGGACATTAACGCAAAATTAGTCTTGAGAAATGTGAAAGAAGTATTGTCCTGAAAGACAGGATCAAAATAACAGAAAGCCTACAATTTGCCATCGGAAAAATGTTTCAATGGAAAAGGGACATAAATACTTGAAGATACTACAACATCAAGAAAATATGCAGAGTGAAGTCCAAAGAGTATGATAAATGGGTTAGTCAAGTCCTGAAGTCCAAGCTAAATGGGGCTAACAAAATACAAGCCCTCAACGCATACACAATACCTGTAGTCAGCTACACTGGAGGTATCATAGATTAGATAAAAAATGAAATAAATGAACTAGTCAGAAAAACAAGAAAACTACTCACAACGCATAAAGCCTTACACCCAAATGCAGACTAGACAGGCTATATGTATCTCAGAAAATGGGAGGCAGAGGTCTCAAGAAAATCAAAGATGTCATTGAAGAAGAGGTTATAGGCCTGGTGGAATACATCTGGAATAATAGCAAAGATAAGCCATTGATAGAAGCAGTTAAAATGAGTGGATTATACCAACTCCACAAACAAAAAAACAATGGAAGAAAACAATGAAAAAGACATTAGCAAATACCTGGAGCCAAAATCCTCTCCTTAGAAAAGCTTGATGAAATATCAACAAAACAATCAACATACAAATGGTTGAAACAGGCAGGTTTGAAAGGAGAAACAGGAGCACTCATTATAGCTGCACAAGATCAAGCACTAAACAAGAAGTTGCACAAAACAAAAATTATGAAAATCTCAAATGATTCCAAATGCAGATGCTGCAAATCGATGGATGAAACAACAGAACACATGCTATCTGGATGTCAGGTTCTGGCTGGAACAGAATACACCAAAAGACACAACAAAGTGGCAAAACTCATACATAGAAATCTATGTAGGAACTATGGAGTAAAAACCCAGAAAGAAGTAGTCACCAAAGCAAAAGTAGTCAAAATAATGTGAGACTTCGAGATTAGAACAAATCGAGTGATTCCTGCATGAAGACCAGACATTGTAGTTCTCAATAAGTCCTACAAAACAGTAACATCATTGATGTCGCTGTTCCAAGTGATAGAAACATAAAAACAAAAGAAAGAGAAAAAATAAAAATACCAAGATCTCAGATTAGAAATCCAGAGACTGTAGACTGTAAAATCAGAAGTGATACCTATAGTGATAGGAGCCTTGGGAAACCTAACATCTGAGTTTGAAGGCTATTTGAATAAACTCCCTGGAAACTCCCTCACTACTAAAAGCAGTGCTTCCTACATCCTCCGTAAAACCATGGATTTCCCAGAATATTGCTAAGATTCCGAGACCTTGGTTCACAACCGATAATCAAACAGAAGTCGTGCAAAAAGGCTGAATAATAATAATAATATCCTAAAATCTTTGCCCATTTCAAAATCTGGATGAAAAGCTAGATATAAACTGGAGTAGAAAACTGATTGTAATAATTCTACTGAATGTAGTGGGTTTTCAACACAGAACATCTGTCACGACAGTTCAGCAGCAAAACCTCAGCCACTCAGCTCTCCTAAATAAAGGTTGACAAACTGTCTGATCCATCCATCTCAGACACATAGATTTCTTTATTCATTTAATGGGGCTTACTGAGCCTCTTCATCCACTTCTTAAAAGTGGGAAAAGTTATTATACTGCCATTCCACCCACCCCTTTAATAGTGAGAAACTCTGTTATCTCCCACCCACCCCTTTAATAGTGAGAAACTCTGTTATCTCCCACCCACCCCTTTAATAGTGAGAAACTCTGTTATCTCCCACCCACCCCTTTAATAGTGAGAAACTCTGTTATCTCCCACCCACCCCTTTAATAGTGAGAAACTCTGTTATCTCCCACCCACCACTTTAATAATGAGAAACTCTGTTATCTCCCACCCACCCCTTTAATAATGGGAAAGGTTTAGAGATCTAACTCTCTGACATGAACATCAGAGAAATGACTAGTTCTAGCCAGGTTGTGGCTAGACTTGGTTCTGAAAACTGGAGCAGACCAAAGGCAAGGCGCAAGATACCGACTCGTCATGTAGTCCTGGCATTGGTCGCGTACATCCTGCTGCCGTCGTTGGAGCAGCTGCATTGCTCTTGTGCGCAGTAAATTTTGCATGCGCTGCTCCAGTTCATTGATAGAAGATACCTGTAGATTATGAAATAAGATTAGACAAAAGCATGGACTGCAATAAACAAAAATGACTGACGAAAAGTACAGGATTAGAAATTAAAATAAAAAGAATGACAAGGAGGAATGTTTGACAAGAGTAAGAAGGCCACAATAAATTCTAATAAAAATGGAAGAAAATCACACTGAAACTTAAAACTGTAATTGAGAAACAACCGACAAAAAAAAGTAGACCAAATTTAATTTAAAAAGAAAAAGAAGCATAATGAATTGCAAACAAAGAAATTATTGAAAATATTAATAGGTGTAAGACTAAATCATATGAAACAGGAATGGTGGATAACAGGTATACAATTGAAACATGCTATATAGGAATGACTAATATCAGGTATAGAACTGAATCATACTCGACAGGAAAGACTGATAACAGATCATACAGAAGTGAATCCTACTAAACAAGAATGACTGATAACTGGTACAGAACTAAATCATACTAAACTGGAATGAATGATAACATATAGAATTGATAACAGGTATAGAACTGAATCACACTACACAGGAATGACTGATATCAGATATAGAACTGAAAACAAGTATAACTGATAAATGATATAGAACTGATAATTATACTAAATACCCTTTGACGATTATATTTCACGTGTCATCATGTTCAAAAGGGGTTTACATCAATATGACCTATATACAAAATAGTACATTTCACAAGATACATAAATATCTACTGAATTTCAATGATTACTGTAACTATAACTTATAACAATTTACTGACCCTGAAATCCATGAGCAAAAAGCAAATGTGCATTCTACAGAAACATATAACCATATAATCATGAAAGGATATGCTGAATTCTAATTATCTAATATCTTCCATTTCATTAAATATGTTAAATTTAACATTTTTATTAAGGTTACTGAAAATCTATTACTGATGAAACATAAACCATTTAAACTTCAACTGTATAAAAACTGATACTATTTTTTGAAATATTTTGGCAGTTCCAGTCACAATAAATTATAAATCACTCTTTTATACATAGTTGCCCAGATCACAGAAAATTTGGAAAATAGTTATATATATATCAAAGGGAACTGAAGAAAAGTAAAGAAATATTTGAGCTAGAATAAAACAATTTCTTTTTATGTAACAGACATTTTCTCGTTTGTTTGACACTAATAAACATCACACCTTAATATCTATGAAAAGGGTAGAGAAAATCCAGATAAGTACATGCTGAAAATTTGATTATTAATAGTGGCATTAAAAATCTGACATTTTTACTACTACTTCATTTTCTTGTTGCTATTTTTGGGGAGGCTTTAAAGCTTAATATAAAATAGAGATATAAATGCTAATGGGCAAATAACTCAGCCAAACATGGTTAGCATCACTTTATTACTTATTCAGCCATTTTCAAAAACCTATAGTTTAGAAGAGATAATACAATTAGCATAATAATAACACACCATTTTAGTAGTAAAAAATATGTTTGTAAGCATGTTAAAAATATTGGAGTTATTTCTTAACCAGCATATACTTTATAAGGAAATATTTGATGTTTCTTAACAAGTGTATATTTTAAATCAATTAAAAAATATTGGAAGTTACTTCTTAATGCAACATTTTTTCGTTTTAATTGTTGAACGTTTATTGGCTTTAACTGAGTACACCGAAATATTTCCTATCAAATGTTTCAGATCATCCTTACATGATAACAAATAATAATAAAAAAATACAAAAGTTATTTTTTGAATATTCAATCACTTTGAAAATCTGAAATATCTACTTAGATACAAAGGCCCCAATAACATAGAAGTTTCTTAAAGAACAACAGAAAACAGCTGAAGGAGGGAAAATAATTGTGTAAATTTTCCAATGTGAAATATTTTATATTTATATTTTAAAACACTGAACAACCGACACAGATTAGTTTGCAATACAGAACAATTATAAAGCTTTGGTCTAAAATGAGTCATTTAAAAAAAAGTCATTTCAGAAGTTAGATTTTAGTGAAAAACTAATTACTTCCAGCCGTACCATGAATTTTTAAATATGCAAGACTGACAGACATATGGCATGATCCAACCCAAACTGCATGGCCTCTGAGAAAGCCAGCCAAAATGCCTGGTTAATGAATTCATATATTCTTTTCATAAATTTTATAAAACAGTTTTTCAATTTTAAGCTAACCAATCAGTGTTGACACAAGTAAGCTTCTTATCGTACTGTTGACAAGATGATATATACATTTCTTATACTGCTCACTGAGTACAATTTTTATACAAATTTTTAAAAGATTCTTTTGCTGCATATTGTAACGAAAATAAACAAAAAGAACTCTAATCTTTACTCTTTAATTTTCTCTCAAATGAATCATATTTGAAAAAATTAAATAATAATAATTATTTAAACATAATAAATTTTTTAAATAGATAAAAATATTACTATAAAATTAAATTTAACAATTGAACAATGACATATTTTATATTAATTATTGTATATAATATTTAGACAAACATTTACTTCATATTAAATAAAATAATTTAAAAAAATATGAGAGTTCTATAACCTACAATAATTGAAAAATATTTATAGAAATGTATAAAAATAGTGAATATAAAATTTGACTGGAAAAAACAAGAGTGGTGGTGGTTTTCAGTATACTAACATTTTGGCAAAGGCAAAGCAAGACAAAAACTAACATGAAAAAAAGGAAAGAAATGAAATGTTAAGTTTAATGAAGATGAAATGATTTTAAAAACAAAATGAGTAATATACAAATTCTTTACTCTATAAGCTTTAGCACTGAATTTTAAAAAAGAAAGAAAGCTAAAGAATTATCAATACATCTCTACCATGATATAACACAGTGCCCCAAATTTTACCATGTTTATAGGTAACACCACATTATATCAAACTTCCTTCGATCTCAAACATTTCCATCATAAACAATCAGTAAATCATTAGCTACCGCCTCGTACATAGTATTTTTGTCAGCAAAACAAAAACTGTCAATGGATTTAGCTATCAATGTTATAACATTAATGAAAAATTGCAGTTTGTATGCACTGAAGATGGAGTGAAAGTTTTAAAATGCTGCAAATATGTGTTCTGACCCATGATATGCTTGTAAAAACAAATGTACTGAATTTGTGTGCAATAATCACTATATGCATAAACTGGGATTAAACTGGAAAAAGTATGTTGTTGATGAGACGGAAGCCATTTTTGCTTTATCACATTGTCTCTGAATTCACATTAAATTCAAATGTTTTATAGTGGGTAGTTACACTGTGTTGTATATGAGGGGTGAATTTAAAATAACACCAATCATTTTATAAGGTTAGAGAGTTAGCAGAATTATTTTATGAATATTCAGCTATGTTTCAACTAGACTTTTTGCCAACCAGAACAAACGACACATACATACATATGTGGTGCTAACTTGTGCTGCTTGCCACCATAAACAAAAAAAGAATCATGTGGTCAAGGTATCAGAAAGTTATGTCTTTGTCTACATGTCTTTCGCTTCCTTTGCCTATCCTTTTTCTTGTTCAAAACTATTGATAACTGGAGAGGGGTCTGATGATGTTAGCGGAGAAGGTAGGTTTTTATAAAAATTGCCTTACCTTTCTTGTAAAGACTTTCTGAGTGTAATATATTTGTAACTTTACCCATTCATGTATGTGTGTGTGTGTTGTATGTGTGAGACTAGTAAACCATGGAAATAATCTTTTATAAAACTTAATGAAATAATTTAATGCTTAATTTCAAACTAAATTGCCATGTACACTCCGATGAATAGGATTATGAGTGCAATTTAGTAAATGAAGTAGAATTATAATAATATATACAAAATGTAATGAATAATTGTAATAGCAATGGCCAAATAAGGTTAACATTAAATTAAAAAAGACAATGCTATCTTACATTCCCAACCCTGTGACAACATTGAAAATCCCTCCCAGAACAATATGTTCACCCACCTTTTCATTGAGACATTCAACCAAGTCTCTCACATACCCCCTCATTTCTTGGAAGAAGCGATAGCGCTCTTCCAATTCACCAGCACTTTCCTTGCACGTGGAAATATTTTTCTCCGTAACACCAATATCAACATGGGCTGTGTCTCGCTCCAATTTGTGAGTTCTATATACTGAATCCAAAGTGTCCAACCTATAAAACAAAATAAATGCATTTATCACATCGACTAGCCTCAAATAAAGACCTATCTGTATTTTGGTATGTGAAATAAGCACAAGTGATCAAGAGATATTACCTTTCCATGTTGCCATCAGTATTTATACAATGCAAAAATAAAATACTTTCCTCAGCTATATCATTAGGGGAAATGTAAACTATGTGACTATGAATTTGGCCAACTTTAATACCGAACAGCACACCTCTTACTGATATGCAAGCATTAAACAGCTTTAATACAATTCTGAGACTGAACTATTCACAGTATAACAGTATAAAATCGCCCCACTTAACTTTATAAGCAAGGTGATGCATGGTGACCAAAATTAATGCTGAATTACACATCTATAGCATTTAAAAAAAAAATGACAATCAAGCTCTCAAGCTCTTAGGAACAACTCAAATTAAAAGATCCATATAATAAAGTTTTAAAAAATCTGACATATAACTATAGGTTAAAACTATCAAAAATAATAACTTTAAGAATTAAATGAACTTATTTCATATCCAAATTATGAAAATCTAATGCACAAAGAAAATTTTAAAAAGTCACCCGAAACAGCAACTTTAAAATCGAACTATATATCTAAATAACTGAGCTGTTACAGCGCATTGCTCATTTCAAAATGCAAATAAGCTGTCAAAATGGACTAATTTTAACAATGAAGTATACATCCATAGTAATGTTAAAAGCAATAATAAAATAATTAGCCGACACTGAGCATTATTTGAAAATAATGAATAAGCATATTACTGAATATGTCAAGAGTGGTGAATATACTATGCAATATACCAATATACTATACTATATACTATACACATTGAAATTGAGGCACATCTATATACTGCCATAAGGATTAGTTAAGAATGGACACATTTATTACTTATCAACATAAATAATTTATAAAATAGCAGCAAATACAACAGCTAGTCAAGACACTAAGGTAAAACAGCCAGATCCAGCCACTAAATTCAGATGACAATACACAACAAAAGTTGCTTTATTTCTATAAATAGCAACACGTACAACAGCTAATCGTGAAGCTAAGAATAAACAGCAAGACTTAAACGCCTTGAAAAGTGTGAAAAGTGGCAACACATTGCTTGACATCATGATAGTTTCCAAAAATGTTAGCAGTATATAATAGGAATGACTCCACTTCTTGTAATTAGTGGGATGCTGTGAGCTACTAAGTTTCTAGCCTGAGAACTGATGAATTTTTGAAACATCCAAATTTTATGGCTACCCTGAGAATTCTTGAATACTGAACTTGTGAATGCTGAGATGCTGGTATATATTTTTTATTTATTTAGCTAATTTTCATTCCAAAAATATTGAAATAATCATAATGAAATAACCCCTAAATACTAACATACTTGTAATACAGCTTTATCTGAAAATGGTGGATACATATTTAAATGCATGAGATAATTACATTTTTAAAAAAAAGTGTTTATGAGCAAATTAATCTAAATAACTGATTAACTCTATAAAAAGATGGACAGGGATGATGTAGAGGGATCATTTGATCTGTTATTTAATTGCTGGTATTTACAATTTTGTGCATTTGGAATATTTTGTTGTTTAAATTCCCCCCCCCCCCCCCACACACACACACACGCACCTCCCAGTGATTCTTTGTTTACAACTTATAAGACAATTTTTAGTTGAAGTACAACAGCAGTCTTCAAATAAAATCTTTGCTAGCATGAAATACTGATGTCTGTTTTAGGGCTGTTTTTGTCAATATTTTGTCAATTAAAAGCTGCCCAAGTCAGATTTTGAATGGGTATCCGTTTGAAAATTAGCATAATCTCCATTGCAACTCGTGATTTCTACACAAAGCTATTTGACCATTAGGCATGCACTCTATTTCACACAGTAACCAATGGTGTGCATCTAGTGACTTACTATTAGTTATGATCAACACAAACTTTTATTTTTTAATATGATCAATCATTAGATAAATTAAACTTCATTGAAAGAATTTCATTGCACAGGTTGCATTTTATCATGTCACTATCCAATCGCTTGGCATGACTCCACCAGACGATGTCTTACCCATATTAAAAATATTACGACATTATTATTTAATTTATTGAAGTTAAAATACTGACAAGTTTGTTTACTGAAGTCTTATTAACATGCTACACGTGTTAATACGTTAATACAAGCAAAAGGAAGGGCACGAGCTATGGTGATTCATGTCGTCCATAATCAGATCTAGGTACAGCGGCTGCTCAGTGCATGAGCCTACTCACGGCCAGTGTCATCAAATAAAGTCTCACACAAAATGAAGTCTCCTAAGGAGGTTTTATTTTAAAACAAATTCTCCAATGTATATTTTGTTTTAAAATAAAAGCTCCTAATTAAAATATAACCCCCCTTAATTTATTAACAATGCACTGCATAAGGCAACAGGGATCTGCCGTATGACGTCATGAAACCGGATGACGTAGCCACTATTGAGTGCTGCGCTGCTGGCTCTCTGCTGATGGGGCGAGGCCTTGATACAAGTCTAACTGCACTCAAAACAATTCTCGAACAACTTGATGGGAGAATTAAAGAATTAATTAATTAAAGAATTACGGAATAGCTCGGCCTATAAAACTGAAGCTACAACATAAATTTAATTGATTAAAGTCTAAATCTTTCCCCCTCCCCCTTAGGTGAATTTATTTTGGGTTGGATTTATTTTACATTCATAGGTCATTTTATTTTAATCTGAGAGAATCCATTTTCTCCTCTTGGAGATTTTAAAATGACTCCACCGTAGGGAGATTCTGGGGGGGGGAAAGGAATTATTTGCCAACACTGGCACGATTTAGCAGGCTGACATCTAAGTGCGGGATGCGAGTGTGACTGGAGGGGGGGGGAGTGTGCTAAATCGAGCCATCACTGTCAGTTCTCTCATCTAATAAGTGATTGGCTTGCTCTCCCTCTGTCTTTTCTTTGCACCCCCTTTGCATTACCCATTTTTGTGCCTCATCCTCAGCTATGCAGTGCCCTAGCTGGTGTATAGACATATCGGCCGCATTATCACGGGTACCCGTTCACAATTTTACTACCCAGGCATTAGCACGGCAAAGGGTACCTGGGAACCCGAGTACCTGTTGACAGCACTAGTCTGTTTTGGTTTTCTGGCAGTATAATAGGTAAAACTTTGATATAGTTCTGTTATACATTTTCAGGAGAAAATAAGATACTTTATCCACAAATAAAAAAACTTTCCATTAGTATTTCTTCAGTACGTACAAATATATATATATAAAATTCAAAACCAAAGTACAATACAATAAATCAATCATTCTGAATACCAAGAAGAAACAATAAACTATAAAATATGTTTTATATACATCAAAAGCATCCATTATATAAGTAAAATAAAATAAAACAAGCATATGGTGCCCTTTCTGGTATTCTGGTATATAGGACTCCAGCCCATAGTACCTCTCTGAACTCACCCATGAATACATGCCATCTTGACATCTGTGCTTTTCTTATGACACTGATATCCACATGGTCTTTCTTATATCGGGGGCCTGTCACTTGGAATAAGCTGCCTTTAATTCAGAAATAGTCAAACTATATCATCTATAACTATAAACATCTGTCACAAAAGTTTTTAAAACACATTGTGTTGCCTACAACACTAATCTTCAAAAATCTCTCTTTGTATTTTATCTTGGGTCCACCTCTAAGAGTGTACCACATTACAGCTGTAAATAAGTACCTTGTCTTATTTTATTTTGGCTATTGCTGATCTAGTCTGAGGCAGATGCTCCCACATTATGTGCTTATTTATATACAAAAACGTTTTTTTTGATCATCACTGTTTACTAAACATTAGTTATATGGTTAACCGGTTCATTTCATTTTATATTTTCTTCATTCATGTTCAAACTGTTAGTCATTTTCTGAGTTCTCTCCCTCATTGTTTACCTCACTCACCCATCTTTCAGCCTGAAATTTCCAAAGAAATGTTCACTGTGAAATAAAATAATCAATCAACAAGTCAGCATGCATGCAATCTAAGAGAAGGTGTTTATTTTAATAAAAATATTCTTATTTAAGAGATTCTGAAAAAGGCAATGATAACTTTAACATCTCACAAAGCATATTTTACTCCCAGAATAGAAGTGATATTTGTTGCAGAAGAATTGTTTTAGATATAATTGTGATACAAGTCAGCTTGTACTCTTATTGTAAAAACAAACTAATTCAAAACTAATTCATGAATATGTGATTGAGAGTATTTTTAATAAAGAATACTACATTTAAACTGCGCAATTATTCCCTTTATTGAAAACATTTAAAGCAAGCCCACAGGAGATGAGTTTGAAGTTCATTATTTATTATTTCATAACATTAAGCTTGTTAAACACTTTCAGCACAAAGATACACTCTCAAACGACAATATACTTAATGTGCCTTTATTAGTTTGTTAGAGAATAGAACAAGTTTTTGAAAATTATGAAAGAAAAGAAAAAAAAAATGAAAAATACATTTTAAGAAACTATAATGCAAGAATTGCCAGCAGCTCTAAGTCTTGATTTCAGTTATTAAGGCAAAGTACATGCCATAGTCAATGTTTTTATTGATGTACCTGAATATCACTGTATGACAGAACAGTATGAGTGCGAGTTTATATATTTCTCAAATATCTAGAATCACATACATATAGTTCTATAGCATCCCCATATTTTAAGTAAATCCGTTCTGAACAGCTAACCACTAATACTAATTTCTAAAGCATATACCAAAACGGGTTAAAAATGAATCTTTGGACCATTCAGTCCTTTATGAAATCTCTTTTCTAAACGTTTTTTAGTTTCCCTCAGAATTTATTTAATTTTATGTAGAAGTAAATGAATAAAGATATAAGTATTTTTAAATAACAAAGTAAGACATCATTAATATTAAAGTTATAGACCAAAAGTTTATTGGGTGAACACTGACCGACCTTCTTACTGAAAAGAATACTGGCTGTATTAGCATAATTCCAAAGAAAGACATAATCTTATTTAATGTTTTTCAGATAGCCTTATATTACTAATGAATTTAACCAACAAAATATTTTACCAATCAATAGGTTTGCATGCAATCTCATAATACTGATGAACTTAATTTATCACCAACCGCACATAAGCAATCTGAAATGTTACATCACTGATGAACTTAGAATAAAATATTCCATCAAACATTCAGCTGCATGTAATCTTAAATGTTATACAACTGATAGACTGAACACATAAAATCTTATATTAACCATTCAGTATGCACGCAATCTGAAATGACAAAGTATTGATGAACTTAGTCAATAAAGTCTTATATCAACCAATCATAATCTTAAATGGTATAATGTTGATGAACAAACCAATAAAATAACACATCAGTAATCTGAAATGATCTCAATATGATGTTCTATCAACCAATGAAAATACTTGTAACTTACTATTCACATACAATGCACAGCTTTATCTGAAATAGAACAATCATATAATACATAAACATAAGAGATAAAATACCCAAACTAACAACTATACAAAAATGAGATTACATGCAAGAAAAGAGCAAAGGATACCTTTCTTGTAAAGATTTTTTGACTGATTCAATAGTAATTTGAGATGTATCAATAATTCTGGACACACTTTCTGTAAAGCTTGGTAAGGGTGCTGCCAAGTTGGGGCCATAGCGACTCAGATCTGGTTGGACGGTGTTGTTGCTAATGTTTGGTTGCTGGTGCAGAAGTTCTGGTGCCTAAAGAAAACAAAATTTCACAATTCATGTATATAATACCAAAAGAATAAAGACTGATTTATAAAATATTTTTCTTACTGATGTTACTGATTGGCATGGAAAATAATTTCATTTGTACAATTGAATGCAATCATTTCTTGTTAGTTTTGCTATTTCCCTTGCTAAATCTTGCATTTTCTCTAAGCTAGAGTACACATGAAAAAAGAGCTAAGAATTACCTGTATCTTTACTGCTTTCTGTATTTGCTGATCTTCCCATTTTTCCTGTTCCTTCTCACTTTCATCTCCACTGCCTGCAAAGAATTAATTAAAATAATTTAAAACAACCAAGATATTCAGTGGAATAAAATATGTAAATTTATTTGCAAATAAAGATGATTATGTGATCACTTTTAACATATTCTTAAAACAATATCTGAAATGTAACTCAATATAAACACTTTAAATGAAATCTTAACATTAAAATATCACAGATTTTAAAGAGTAAGACGCATATTAAGATGTTACAGAGCATCTCCTATATTACAGTTGTACACCTTTCTGCTTTATCAAATATATACCATTTCTGCCCACATAATATATAATTATATACAATTGTAATTAAATATATTATTATCTTTCTGCCTACATATATTAGGTATAACCAGCCTCTATATGAATATATCGGACAACTACTAAATTCTGAAAAATTTACCTTTTTGTCACAAGTGCTGTGTTTATGTTCCGTATTTATCATGCTTGTGAAATAGTTTGTTGAATAAAACTATCTTCCAACTTTTCAATAATGTATTTTTTATTTGTGAGAGAGTGAGTGGAAGTGTGTACGATCGCATTAAATTAGGTACGGTTGGTGTGTTTCAATAGCTGTGGCAAAAATCGCAATCTCCGGTTTTACCATCGTGTTTTGATATACCTTATATCAAACTAAAGAAAAATGAATGTAGAATGCAACCATGCTAGTTTCGAATCTGTATTTTTATTGTATGTAAAAGTTGACTGAAAAAAGCCTATTTTTCAATTACGTTTTTGCACAGTTATTTCTGAAAATATAGATTTTTTCCCTTATATCAATAGAAAGTAGAAAATCTCTTCTTTAAAATAGTATATAGCATGACAAAGTGGCATTTTTGTAGCAGAACTTGTAGAGCGGGAAAATGTGCTACCCAAGTGTGCGCGAAGTAAACACAGGCCTAAACATAAACAAAGCGCGTGATCGCCATGGCGTTGTCGGCTGTGCTTGTTTCTCTGCTGCGAAAGTAATTCACCAAGTTTAATTAACTATAACTCTTGCAGTTGTAAAAAGATTTTAATTAATTATCTGGATAATCTTTTAAGGCTATTTGATGGAAATAAAGATCGTATCTGTACAGACAGTAATGCGTTCGAGACCGTCATGGACGTGAGCAAGAGTCGACAAGTATTGGCCTTCTAAACAGTTATTTATCATTTCTGCTGTAAATTTTATTAACAATGTTTGATAAAATGTCAGATGTAATCACACATTGATCCTAGATCGTTTTCCCCTCACAAAAAACCTGGTTTATTAACTAAGTTATGATGGATCACGAATGACAGCCATTTAATTAATCATAACGGGTAGCGCCAATAGCAACAGCCTCAAATATGCATTAATTATTTAGTTTTTGTGAGGCTATACCCTATCATTGTATCTTTTAAGAGTTGGTAATAGGTTAAATTATTGTTAGGGTTCATTTTACTTGTAAAAATTGGCCAAGACTTTGAGGGACCATGTTTCAGAATACATAATACACTAGGTTTCAATTAGCCCTCTATCCTTATTTTTAAATAATCATAAATTTTAAAATGTCGGCAAATTTTAAGTTGCTATTTCATTATAATTACTTAAAGTTTGTTAAACAAGTCAAATGGAACTCAAATTAAGCAAAAAAGCATTAATATGGTTCATTTTCAGTGTTGGCTCAAAGTGCCATTGCTCAATTTGTGTTTTTTCTCAATTTTAAGAATCAATAACTCAAAAATTAAGAAAGCTATTGCCTCAGGAAAAAAATCAGGCTTCATGTCAACATTGGATACATGAGGTATGCAAAAATTTAGCTCTGTCAGATAATCAGTTTTTACTTTAGGGTGATGCAAAAATGGCAAAGTGTAAAATACGTGTAAAAAGCATTTTTTCCCCATTTTGGAAAATTGCATTAAAAAAAAAAAGTATTATGTGTTGTCCTGCAATTAATTCATGAAAAACTCTCTCTAAAATAACCAAAATCAAAGTAAAATCCCTCACCCAAAAAAAACCAAAACCCATATACAAACCATGTTCTGTTGCCAAGAAATCATCACGCAGCTGCTGTCTTTCTTGTGCTGCTTTGTTTACAGTAAAATCCACACGGAAATCATCTTCCTCTTCATCACTCTTATCATCTTCGTCATCTCTGTAAATGAATTTTTTTAAAAAAGTATTAAATTGTTTGAAGTTAATATAGTTACAGAGTTATGAAGTGTTGCTGTTATGTATTGTGGTCTTAAATTTAGTTTTTTAAATAAAATTTACAGAAACTTAAAAACATGTCAACCAATATATTTTTAATAAAATATGCAAACTGAATATTATGTTATCTGCATCCTCCTAGGGATTTCATAACTAAATATGAACTCTAAAATAAGTGACAATGTAGGACCCTCTTACAAAGTCAAAGAGTTATAAAATATTTAAAATACATTTTTAGAAACAAGAACTAAATTATTGCCCTTAGGATACTAAGACATAAGTATTTATGAATCTGTGTAAAACCTACAGATCTAACACAAAAATTTAACATAGGACAAAATATATCCTACAGAAAAATGGCAAACAGTTTTATAGTTCATGCACAAACATTTAACAAATGATAAAATACATCATATAGAAAAACGGCAATAGTAGTAAGAATGAATTCTAGACTACATTCTACTCTTGCAGAAAACTAACAACACTATTTCAGATCATCTGATTAAGTATGATCAAAAAAAAAAAAATTGCTTAAAAAACGCAATGATCAGCAGTCAATGTTTTCTCAATTTCAACACTATCATCAGCAGAGATTAACAAAGATAAACAATGCACAACTTTTTAATAATTGTTTATCATTCTTAGTTTGAACACAAGCACTAAGTTCATAGATACATTCCTATATAAAATGTAGATGACAAGAAAAACTTTACTCCTTTTAATGCAATGTAACTTTATAAATGAAACAGTAAATATGTGCATTTCAAACAGAACTATTCTAAACCTATATGTCTGTTTATCAAAATGATTGCATTTAATCACAAATCACAAATAATGTGATGAAGATACTGATGTCAGAGCTCAAATTGGTGAAAGAACAAATTGGAAAAGATAACCAGATTCTTCTATGAAATGGCACCAATAATGATTGAATCATTAAGAAAAAGCATAAATTAAAATCTGAACATTAATGATCAAATCACAAAGACAAAGGAACAAAGTAAAATTAGAAAATTAATGATCATAACTTAAAGAAAAGGCCACCTACATAATTAGAACAGTAATGATCAAGTCATGAGCGCTTCACAGAAAAACTAACAATACTTTTGTTATGACATTCATTTAAAAAATAAGGAACAAAGAACAATAGGATAAATTATCATACCTGACTAGCCTTGAAGTTGAAGTACTAGTATTTTTATTTCTCAAGCTCTCATTCTGCTCCACTGGCAAATAGTCTTCACTTTGTCTGGCCATCTGGCGTTGCTTTCGTATAAAGTGAATGGTTTTGGCATCAGGAATTTCACCCCCTAAAACATATTTACAATATATAACACAAAATTTAAACTGTAATAGGCATTTGGTTCTGTAAATATTATGTAAATAAATAACATATTTAATAAACTCCCATTCTTTCAATAATAAACGTATCTTACTTTTTAAAAATAGTATGTACTTTTTTAGTTTGAAAAAATGCAATTACTATCCTTAAACGTAATTTTGCATCTCAGTTAAAAACAGACTTATAAATTCACCAGCTAACTCAAGTAGCAACATTTCTAAAATTGGAACTGGACAGAGAGTTTGCAATAAGCCAACTTACAAAGGCCAAAAAGAAAATTTTTGCAGCATAGAAATGACTGAAAGACTTGGAGCATTTTTTAAGTGTGGGGATGCTTAGTGAAAAAAAACATATACATAAAGAAAATGATGAGTCTAAGGTTACAAATTTATTACAATATCCATTATTACAACAATGTTAAATGCAATTAATAAATGTGACCATAAAATGAGTCACAGTGTACCTGACCTCAATCCCCACTAGCAGCTATAATAATAAGCCTGGTGGAGTGAAAAGTTAAGTTTTGAGATTTCATTTTATCTGGAAAGTTTAACAATACCAATTTTGTAAGCAACTATAATATTTTACAAATTTCTGACCTCTAAATATATTTTTAAAAAATACATTTTGAAACACAAAATACCAAACTTTCTAATAATTTTTTTCTCTGTTCTGAATGGAGAGCAAATTATATATAACTCAGTAGGAAAATCTGACAACCATTAATCGTATTCATAACGATACACATATATGCCAGTCTGCTGTGAAAGGATAGATATGGAACCATTACTCATATTCATAATAATATACATACTTGCCAATCTGCTGCGAAAAGAAATAGAACCAGTTTCATCCTCACTACTCTCTAGTTCTTCTGCTTCATCTCCATTTAGTGTTCTCAGTTCTTCTCTAAGTTTCTAGAAACATTAAATATAGTAAATTATTCTTAGTAAACAGAGGCACAGTATTAGGCCAGCAGCAATCAATGTATAAAAGCACACATTTTCATTTACTGATTTCTCAACAACCACATTGTTTAATTCAAACAAACATTCAAAATCAAGCTTAATGTTTCTATTCTTATGATTGTAAATTTGTATGTCTTGCTTGCTATGTGGAAAGTACACGCATTGAACAAAGAAGATTAATTTTTCATATGTGTTGAGTTTTGACCAGTCAACTTACAAAGACTTAACAGATTGCGTGTTTTGGCACAACACGTTTCTTACCTCAGCTTGTGTACCACACACACACACACACACACACACACACACATATTTGGTACCAAAATAAAGTTAACTGCTGCATCTGCTGCTATAATGTTTGGCTTGGTTTATTCTGTACACATTTAAAAAATAAATTTTAAAGCAAAATTTGGTAAGAAATCTGCAATTTTCGTTGTAAAAAAAATGGTCAAAAGTACATCATTACTAGGTGAATGAAAGATTTTTCCATACCCTTTTAACTGAGGTAAGGGGTTAATGTTTTCATGTGGGACACAAGTAATCCAATCAAACGTGAGTGAACTATTTACAATCGTTCTTACAACAATGTTTTCAAATTGCATGCTTCCTTAAGCAACTTCTGAAGAGAAGTCACTAAGTTTACACTAAATTTAATACTGCATTATGTTTCTGATAAATATTTTAGTTGTTATTCTTTTAAAGGGATTATAGTTTTATTATGTGGTTTAGTATGATTAGCATTTTGTTTCTATTGTTCTTTCAAAAGTAGTGGGTCTGTCAAATGCTTGTGCTCTTGAAACCAGAAACGAATAATCACGTTGCATTCAATATAAAATGTAGCAAACAAAGTTTTATGAAGACAGATAAATTACAAACTTGGTAGTGCTTTCACTTTCATTTTATAGCTGTTTGATGTGATTTGGTTCGTTCATAAACCAATGTTGAATTAGGTCACTACAAAAATCAAGGGAGATTATCAATATTTACATGTTGCAAAGCCACTACTTTCACTTCTAACCTTAATGTTCCACAGTTTGACTTGTTTGTTAAATAATTAGGCCTACTTAACATTTCAACAATTTAAATATAGTGCAAAAATAGTTTATTTCTAAAAACGTAAGAAAGTTAAAATTATTTTAATTGTACAAGTACTGACTTAGTTAAAGTTTAACATTATGCACTGTAGGTACGACCGGCCTAATCAATCCACACAGATTGACAGGAACCCTGCTTAGTTTGGCAAAAAATCTGAAGTGCTTCCTTGCACTTGTTGGAGCAAATGAGGAGAGCTTAGCTACATGGCAACTACCAAGCCTGCAGCTTCCAACCACATCTTCGCAAACAAACAGAAATAAACAAATGCATCTTGACAGGTGTTATCTAATGACAGTGTTTGCTGACAGTGATGTTTCAATAGAAAACTGATCAGGAGCAAGATTTTAATTTACCAAAGTTCAGTTTTACAAGAATAGGATAGATGATTGCCATTTACTATGATGATGACTTTTATATTGAAGTCACTAAAGTTAATTTTTCTGATAAAGGCATAGTCAATTTTATGAAGAAAGCAGAATTTGGTGAGCTAACAGTTTTCAAGTGGCCATCTTGCTCAGACAAATGCACAGTTATCTCTGAATGTATGTTTTAAAAAAGACTTTGATCTGCACACATCTTCTTCTTCAGGAAGAACATGCCATCTTCAAAGTACACTGCCTTCAAGGGACTTTTATATAGCTGATGCACACCCTTGGTTGGACTTCCTTAACCTCACATCCCATTTTTGTAACCTCACTGTCCCAAATAATATCTTAACATTTTTATGGTTAACTTGTGAAACAAGACAGTATCTAATTTTGTTAAAACCTTTGTGCAGATACAAGCTATTCAAAATATTCAAGCAAAAAGAGAGCACAAATTCAATTTTCAGAATCAAGTTTCATATAGTATAACAGAGCACAAACCCAATACCCCTGATGTTTGTGCAGGCACACAAGGGATACTTTTCTTTATATTTATAACCAAAAAATTTTTCATGCAACATAATGCATTTTATATTTTAAAAAAATAAAGGAATTTAATTATGAATCCAACAATATCAAGTAGTCAAAACTGACAAAAAGAAGAAATATGCTACTTGTGCAACCCTCAATAAAATATATTGCAAATAAGTCCTTCAGAATATTCTAGAGGGGCTATTTTCATAAATTAATTCATGTAAGTTATAATATTCCAAACTTAAAAGAGGAAAAGGGAACATGAACACCAATAACCAACCAAACACAAAGATAATATTTAAATATATATGATTTCAGTATTTTGCTATAATCTGAATGGTACCTTAGTGAAAACTTGCACTAAGTATAAATCAAGCCAATATATTTGTGGAGACCTGCATTGTAAGTCAAGCCAATATATTATTTCTTACTTTCAACTCTTTTTCCCTTTCCCTTTCCTCATCAGAGTCAGTTTTCTTTTGATTAACTTTATCTGCACTGGAACTTGGTTTTTCATCCTTTTCTCTTTCCTTCTTTAACTGCTTTGCAATTCTTTTGCTGTGACTTGATTTTTTCACTTTAAAAATTTCAGTGTCAGCTGAAACATCAGTAAAAAATGAATCTATTATTATAATAATTAATATACATATAATATATAAATAATAATAATTGCAGTGAAAGAAGACTTAATAAAGTGCTTCATCTTATAACAGGTCTCAGTATTTTACAATAATTATACATAAAATAATCGTGGTCACTTTGCATCTCACTTTATTAACTCGACAGGCCAATTCTAGGTTTTACTGTATGACAAACTTTGCTCTAAGATTGTTGAGAATTTGTATGATGGTGAATACAAGCTTCTAGCAGAGTGGTGAATACATATGGTATCACAATATTACATTATTAGGTATTTAACTTTTAAGGCTGAAACCAGATTGTAAAGTGTAACAAGGACTGAAGGAGCTATCTTGCATCACAGGATAGCCAAAGAAAACCTGTAAAGAAGTTAACTGTGAAGTGTTCTTGGAGCTCTGAGATAATCCTAGCTGCAGTGTTTCTAACCTACTGAAGTTTTTAGAAAAGCGATATGGTGAGCAATATATTATATGCATTCCCAAAACACAAACAAAAATCATGAGTGGAACAGAATTTTCCCATGAAATATTTAATATACATGTACACAATCACAAAGTCCTAACACATAAGACTTAGTTAAGTAAACAAAGATGTATCAGTTAACAAGTGCAGAAAATAGTATCTTTTATATTACATGTGTGCTTCTAAATATTATACTATTAGTAGTAGTACTAACCTTCTTCCTCGTGATCGAAGCTCAGGGTAGATAAATTTTTCGGAATTCGTGGCTCTTTCTCTGCCTTAGACTTTTTCTTTTTTTCTTTAGCTTCGGTAGCATTTGACTCCAATGATATACTATTTTGTGAGCCTTCTTCAATGTCCATATTTTCGATTTGTTCGTTTTTGTCATTTTCAGTATCACTGTCAGCAGCCTTACGTCGAAAATTCCGCTTTGGTTTCTTGAACATAGTCGCCATTTTATGCCGCTTCTAAACTGAGGCTTAAGATTTATTGCATTTTAATTTTTTTTTTTTTAGCATTTAGTGCATCTAATGAAGAAACTATGAACACCTATCGTCAATAACTGACAGTCTCAACTTAATATATATAAAACTGAAGATATTTAAAACGAATATTTTCGAATCAGGTATTGACGTCATCAACCAAACATTAACTCGTGCAGGGAAATAGTAATATAGTGCAGGAAATCTTCAAAAGTGTGCAGGTTAATAACTGAGTATTGCGTTTAAAGATCTATTCTTTAGTTTATATGAATATGTAAGTTGTAAAATAACGCCTTAAAATCCTCAGTCAATCATTGAGAAAACTAAATTTTTAAAGAGTCAATCAGAATATTAAAGTTTTCTTTAAACCATTAAAGATAAATATAATTAGGCCTATAGTTTCAAAGCGATTATTCATAAGAACTAGTGTTGACAGTTGTATTTTATTTGTTAGGAATGATTTTGTCACAACTGTCACAGAGAGATAGTTAATTAAAGCGTCAAAGTGCCCAAAACTTCAGTTCTTTCTCTCTCTCAGTGAATGCGTTGAGGTTTTCATCCTTCGACATTCTCGCCTCTGCGGGGTGCACAGACAGAGCTTCGCTCCCTTCGCTTGTCTCTGGGAGGCGGACGGAGGCTGTTGTTTGTGTGGTCAGCAAGCAACCCCGTCGATTGTGTGTTTGTGTGTGTGCGCGCGCGCTCGATATGAGGTTGTTTTTAGGTTTTTTTTCAGATGAATTACTTGGGAACTTGTTTTATTCCATGATTCACTGTTGTGTTGTAGTGTCTGTTATCCCTTTTATCAGTGGTGGCCAAACTGTCAGAAAACTTGTAGCGGGCCAGAATGGGATTGAACAAATGAAAACTAGGTCATATAGACCTATACTATAGTATACTCATACTGTAATCAGTATAGTATACTCGTAGTATACTCACTGTATGGAATGTGAAGCACTAGTAATTAGCGTTTAGCGAACTTTAACCTAAATATGTGCACTCGTACATTTAAAAATGAACTTTTCATTACAATATTAGCAATGTCCAAACTATGTCACAACTGGCTATAACTCTGACGGTCTTACAGTCTAACTCGAGTGAAGTCAAACTGTTCTAACCTGTTTGTCTTTGCACAGACTATTAATGTCAACAGAGATATTAGATGTCGTTTGACACATTTTTGTCTGCATTTCTGTGTTATACATCAATGAAGAATAAAGCATATCGGTCGATATGTCAGGTTACAGATAATTCGAGTACACATTTCTAAAATGACAATTAACATTGTGTGTGGAGATGCCGCCCTATTGACTGACTGCATCAAGAAGTGTATTAAATTTAGAAGATGATATAATCCTCAATATTAAGGGGCACTTCTTAAACTGAGAAACACCTGTCATAGAACCAGTAATAAATTGGAATTTGTAAATCACTAGCTTATTTTATTTATGTTTATTTTTCAGATGAAATTATCTGTATACTTCTACTGCTGTTTTCTGAGAACTGTTCACGATCATGAGAAGCCATAAACCTGTAAACAAGGTTCGTTTAAGAACTGAACTGTTGAATTTAAAAGTTACATGAGCGGTGACTATCTGAACAGGATATGATATTTTCAATTATAATTAATCAATGGTGATATTGGTGAAAGAAAGTTACCGATTATTAAATGAAATATTAATAATAAAGAGAAGGTTCGGGGTCACAATATATTTAAATTCTACCGGAATATTTAGTAACAACTTACTCTTCATTTGTTTAATCGTTCGTACGCTTATCAGATCTAGTTATCAAAATTACTTTTACGCTTGTGGAGAGTTTACAAAATGCAACCCACGCTATTGGAATTAATGTATTTTGTTTGTTCTTGAATTAGAACAGAGCCAAAAATTAAATCAAGAGACTGTTAAGCAGTCTTCTTTAACAAGATGGATGAGCAAAATATTCTGAATACACATAATTATGTTAAGCTTCATTTAACATAACTCTATGACTATCAGCATAAAAACATTTTTGAAGAAAATGAATAATAAAGGATGTCAACAGATACATGTGATTAAAAAAAAACACCCAACTTTTTATCATTAATAAAAACTATGCATAAGATGAGTTACTTACTTTTGACAATTTAACTTTTTCAGCATGACTTTTCTATTGCAAATAAAGAGAAACATCATCAGTAATAAAATGTCCTCCTCTAAAACTTGACATACTCCATGTACTCCTTTCAATAAAGCAGTTAGTTAAATTTAACACTTTTACTAATAATGTTCACTTAATAAAGCGCGTATTCTTATAAAAGCTCGAAGCAAATAATTATAATGCACTGACTACATATGAAAATAGCACAAGGGTCATTATTTTATTCAAACTACTCAAACACAAGAGAGTCCATGATAATCTAACAAAAAAGAATGATGATTACTTGTGCCAAATAAACGTATTTACGTAATGAAACATAAATAAACGGATTTATACAGCTTAAAATGCCTTAAATAAACAGAAATGGAGAGGTGTGCCTCGAGAACCGTTATGGCTTTTTAAAAAATATCATGATCTCTTTTTATCTCAACTTGAAGGACAGCGCATTCAAGCAAATGTTGATTACAAGAAATACATTTTGCTTTCATGCTGTTGAGAATGCATGTGTAATGTAGTGTAAGCTTCTAGAAGGAGCATGCACACGTTTGAGATCAGACAGGTATTTTGGGCTGCAAAAAATGGAGGTACACAAGTTTGAGATCAGAGGTATTTAGGACTGGAACTAGAGATTAAAACTACACTCGTGTGGTACCAGACAGGTACAGATATTAGGGTTGGAACTGAGAGTGGAGGTACACAAATTTCAGCCCAGACACGTATTTTGGTTGGAACTTGAGAATGGAACTACACTCGTGTGAGATCAGACAGGTATTTAGGGCAAGAAATGGAGAGTGGAGTGCATACGCACGTGCGAGATCAGACTTGTTAATTAGGGCTTGAACTCAACAGTGATGCCTATGATAAGGAAGAGATCTTGTGTTTTGTTCAGCTGTGAACAGGTAGCTAGTGAAGACTGTGAACAGGTAGCCAGTGAATATAATTTCATGTTATCGAATCTGTTTATCAAGATAGAGATGACTTCGGACATTATTAAATAAAATACCTACTCACCTTTTATATCAGAGTTTAAAAATAAAAATATCTCTCTTCCGGAACAAGTTCGCGTATGCCTGCTCTTAGCTAGCTTAGCCTGCACAGCTCATTTTGTTAACTATCTGTTCGGTACTTCGTGCGGAAGAATAATTTGCTTCTTATATATAATGCCACAGATATTTGACTTTATTTTTAGTTTACAATGCAAGTTCTCATGAAAAAAGAAATATACTATCGCATTCGAAATGGATTCTGCAACATCCTTTATTGAAGAGATCGACTACTCAGAACTTCAATTTAGGGAGGTATGACTTAGTTTGAATGGTAGCCTAAACTAATAAAGTTCAGTCATAATAATATAACGTATAGTTTCTTTGTATAATACAATTTCAGGTTAATTTTATTAAAAATTGTAAAGAATTAATTTCAAAACCGGCTCAGGTGTCCTAATATTGCAGTCATTTGCTGCCTCTTGCAAAGTGCTTCAAAGTTCAATAAGACTATATAAAGCTTTTTTTAAATGCAGTTATTTATACTACAGTACACTCGGTAGTTTCCACATCTCAATATAGTGATACTACCAATAAGTATCATCCAGTGAACCTCAATCAATCTATTTCTCTTTACAATTTTTATATCAGTATAAGTAGATTATCTTTAAAAATAAAATATGAATATAGGCCTACTATATGTTCAAAGTCGAAATAAAATGAGTTATCTCCCCTTGAATGTGACCTATTCCCAATAATATTAATAATAATAAAATTAATTTTCAAATATACATAAAGTTTGCTTTTTCAATCAATACCTTTTTAATCACCTTCTTTTTTCATCTCTCCTCTTTTAAATACATATTTCCAATGTCCACCATTTTGATTGCAAATCACAGAGAATCATAAGAATTTAACTAAAACTGTAAAACTAAAAGAGGACTTTCTGCCATATTCATTAGGCCTAACACATACAATCATTTAATGGTCGGGTTCGCCATTGTGAGGTGAAATGTTGAACGAAGATTTATATTTTCCATTAGCTAGAATAGCAGTGTCTCTTATTGTTTTTATCAAATTGTGCATTTCTAAATTAATTTTTACTTGTTTCTCTTTTGTAAATTAAATTATTTGTTATTTAATATTATTATTAATTCAATTTTGCTAGTGAAATCATTTAGTTTGTGACTTTTCTTATTTTTCTTTATGTTTAAATAGTTTTATAAGTACCTTGTGTATTATATATATTATAATTGTAAAGTGGTTAGAGCTTGCATGATAAGGTTTAATCAATCTTCTTTTATTATTGTTATCATTTTAATGGAAAATCTCAGGTAATTCTAAAATGAAAAGACATTTAAGAAAAATAACACATAAATAAATTTAAATTGGTTAAACTTATTTACTTCATGCAGATCAACAGAAACACCTATTGCATAACATAGACTAGAGGGAAATGTTCCCTATAATAATATTAATAGTATAAATATAATAATTAATAGTGACCTATAAGTAGTGATAAAGATAGGAAATAAGTAGTGTGGAAACTGAACAAAGTTAGTAAGTCTACATTGTAAATCTATTCTATTAAAGCTGTGCTACATGTGCAAAAATAAATTAATACAATCCTCACTGTTAGCAATCATTATTACCCACCCCACCTTACAAGTGTTCTTTGCTAACTATTTTATTATGAACTTCACATTTCTTTGCTGCTCTCTGAGCTTTTCCTGAGTCTCATATCTCATCCCTCTCTTTACTACACTCAGGGCTTTTACTGAATCCCATATTTCATCCCTCTCATGCTGCACTCTTAGTACTATAGTAGTCTTACTCAGTTACTGTGTATTGAACTTCACATTTCATCCTTCTCTTTGCTACATTCAGTCCTTTTACTGAACATTATATTTCATCCTTCTCTTTGCTGTACTCAGAGCTTTTGGTGAACATCATATTCCATCCCTCTGTTTGCTGCATTCAGAGCTTTTGCTGAACATTATATTTCATCTCTCTGTTTGCTGTGCTTTTGGTGAACATTATATTTCATCCCTCTGTTTGCTGCATTCAGAGCTTTTGCTGAACATTATATTTCATCCCTCTGTTTGCTGTGCTTTTGGTGAACATTATATTTCATCCCTCTGTTTGCTGCATTCAGAGCTTTTGCTGAACATTATATTTCATCCCTCTGTTTGCTGTGCTTTTGCTGAACATTATATTTTATCCATCTGTTTGCTGCACTCAGAGCTTTTGCTGAATGTCATATTCCTTCCTTCTCTTGCTGCACATAGAGCTGTTTGAACTTCATGTTTCATCTCCCTCTTGCTGTATACCAAACTTCACATCCCTGTCTTCTTGCAATCAGCGCTGTATACTGAACTTCACATTTCATCCCTGTCTTCTTGAACTTCTTGCAATCAGCGCTGTGTACTGAACTTCACATTTCATCTCTGTCTTCTTGCAATCAGTGCTTTGTAGAAATTGTACTGAACTTCACATTTCATCCCTGTTTTCTTGCAATCAGTGCTGTGTACTGAACTTCACATTTCATACCTGTCTTCTTGCAATCATAGATGAGTATTGAACTTTACATTTCATCCCTGTCTTGTGTATTCTAAATTATTAGTACAGCAGACACAGCATAACAATCATGACACTTTTTGTAACATTGTGGAAACAACATTTTGTATGGATAGACCTATGTAAGTCGGTTACTATATAAGGTTTGGCTTTTATGTGAACTTATGGGATTAGTTAATGCATAATTCCACTATGTGAATCAGTTGTTATATGAAGTCCACTATATACTATAAAGTTTTATAAAAATTAAAATCCTAGTGGCACAGAGACATAACAGTATAGTAGTTTCCATGACATTTGTGTGATTATATCATAATAATTAATAGTTACAATTTTTAATTTTATGCTGTTTTCAGTTGTATATTACTTTGTGCTTGCTAAGCTATGAGAATGTTGTAAGCTAGTCAGTTACTATTAAGTATTATAAATGTTTGTACTAAGTAAATATTTTAAGGCATGCTATTGTTAATTAATTTTTAAATTGTTTGAAATTAGGTTGTCGGTAAAGGAGCCTTTGGGGTTGTAAGTCGAGCATTATGGCGTGGAAAGGATGTTGCTGTTAAGAAAATCGAAACAGAAAGTGAAAAAAAGGCATTTGTACAAGAATTAAAGCAGTTGTCACGAGTCAGTCATCCTAATATTGTACGATTGTATGGAGCCTGTCGAGAACAACCTGTAAGTTAATGCATTATATTATTAGTGTATCACACACACACATATATATATATAAAATTCAAATATATATTCTGGGTTATGAATGAGTTCCATATATGTTCATAAATCAGTTTTGAACATAAGTGGGAATTTGTATGTGTGACACCAACACCACAGGTAGTGGATATTATTATTATTATTAATTAATTAACCATCCAAAACTAATTACAAGTGATGAGAATCTTATTTTATTAATGATCCTCCAGCAGACACCACTTTTCTCTCTCACTTGGCACATATACGGGTGAGCCCCCATCCCTGACTTTCTTCTCCAACATAAAGTTATCAATATGCGTAAGAAGGTCAATATGAATAAGTTTAATACTAAATTTATTAAATCAACAATCAAATATACATATGACAAATACAATGAAATAGATGACATCGATATCTCCATGAACCCACATTTGGATAATTCCTATGTTTCACAGTCTTATACTAAAATACAATTCAGTAATAACTAATATGTCAATACAAATCACATGATAGTCTTATCAGAACGGAAATGGAATTATTAGAGATAAGTGATAATAGTTTTACATAACCTTGTTTAACTGCTGTCTCAATAGTCCTTCTGTGCACTTTTGCAACAAAGGCACAAGTTATTGTCAGCAGTTATTACGTCAGCTCCATGTGCCCCACTCACATGTTGAAAACTTAGAGTGAACCTGGATGCTTCTTTTTGCCATGTCAACTCCTTCAAACGGATAAATGTATCAATGTCCAACAACTTCTCTACACTAGAAATTGTTCAGCTAGTCAGCATATCTTGCTGCCTTACATCAGTAGAATATAGTGTGTGCTGAATTATTTGTTAGAATATTCAAATGTGGTTTCGTGGAACTATTGATGTCAAGTAAGTTTTTCATTGTATTTGTTATATGTATATTTGATTGTTGATTTAATACATTTATTTATACTTTTATAGCTTACACATTTTGATAACCATATGTTGGAGAGATAGTGGGTGGATGGAGGCTTGCTAAATATAGTTTAAAGATGGATTTATTTTCTCCTTTGATAAGAAGTTTTCCATCTACAGAATATTGTGTGACAGTAAATGTTTGTCTTAATGTTTTGGTAGAGGGAAAACATTTACTGTGCCTGCATTTCTGCCAAGTGATGTCTTCTGGAGAATTACTAATAACATAAATTAAGATTCTCATCACTTGTAATTAGTTATGGATGATTAATAATTATCATAACCAATAACTAAGGTAAAGCATCTCAAGATTTAATAAATATGAAGTATAGACAGCATAAAGTGAAGGTAAAGTGCTAAAAAAGTACAGATTTTAAATTAAATGAAAAGAAAAATTGTATTGATATACTACTAAGACTGTAAGAGTGAAATAAGACTGAGGTATAATTTCTGTTGTGAAATACATATTTAATTACTCTTTTGATCATGTCTCTCATGTTTGTTCTGATTAAATCTTTACAGGGCAGATAAACTTATTTACCATTTATCTGATAAGTATTATGCATTTAGATATTGATCAGGCCAATTTGAAAGAAACATAGAAAATAAACTGCTAGTTTTTTTGATTACATGCAATATTATACTGGCATACCTTTCTGAAGTACCTTCTTGTTTTCTTTTAGGTGTGCCTTGTGATGGAATATGCAGAAGGGGGATCTTTGTATAATGGTAATAACATTCACATTCCTTAAATGAGATCTTTATATAATACTTTAATAGTAATGACATTCACATTCCTTATTTGCAGTCTTATTATAATGCCTTTAATGGTAATAACATTCACTTTCCTTAAATGAGATCTTTGTTTTGTGGTAATGATATTCACTTTCAAAAACTAAGGGTGATTTTTGAATAACAGTAATTATATTCACTTTCCTTAAGCCTTATCTTTGTGTAATGGTAATAACATTCACCTTCTTAAAATGTTATTTGTAAAATGATACTAATAAGTAATATTTATTTTCCTTAAATGTGATTTTTGAACAATGATAATGACATTCACTCTCCTTAAATGTGATCTGTGAATAATGGTAATGATATTTACTTTTCTTAAATGCTCCATTGTTCAAGTCCATGATTGTTTTAATACTACATTGTTAGAGTTATTGATGGTTTTAGTGCTACATTGTTAGAGTTCATGATTAATTGTTTTAGTGCTACATTGTTAGAGTTATTGATGGTTTTAGTGCTACATTGTTAGAGTTATTGATGGTTTTAGTGCTACATTGTTAGAGTTCATGATTAATTGTTTTAGTGCTACATTGTTAATATCTACAATTGCTTGTATTTCTTTAGTGTTTCATTTTTAAGTCTTTGGCTGCTTGCTCCATAATTTTAAGTCTACAATGTTTGTTTTCCTTTCATGCACATTTATTTAAGTTCATGGTTGCTTGCTTGTTTCAGTGCTGCACTGTTCCAATCCACAGCCTCGTTATACAGTGGCTCATTCAATAAGCTGGATGTTGCAATGTGCAAAGGGTGTCGAATATCTTCACAACATGAAGCCAAAGGCACTTGTGCACAGAGACCTCAAGCCACCCAAGTAGGAGACTGATTGCTTTCACCTACAATTGCTTTAAGCTGGATGTTTTAGTGTGCTTTTAACTGTTTGGCTTTGCATAGTGAATGGAAAAAACTACAATGTTCTTTTTTGTCACAAACTACAATTAAGAACAGTAGAATTATTTTTAATTGTTTACTTACCATATTAAAGAAAGGTAACTTGTTAAGGATGATAAAAGACTTTTACATGTGTGTTACATGTGGAGTTTATATATGACACTGTTAGAGTATTAATTATTAAGACTACTGGTTTAGATATTTAATATTAATACTGCTAATATCCCCACACCCTAGCCTGCCCTTCCAATCACAAGACAATTATTCATCTAAAAATAACGACAAACTAGTCAATGCTGCCTTTAGGATCGGTGAATATTATCTCTTCATTAACACTCTTTCATTCAGTATGCAGCTCGCCCTCTTCCCAGCCTCCCCCATCCCCCCTGCTGCAAGCTGATCCAAGTAACAGTCACAGCCAACTGAAGAATTAATTAAGATATAGAGAAAGATAACAACAGTTTAATAATAGGAATAACAAAAAAACAATATTTATAAATAAATAAATAAATAAAGTGAACACGCTATAATTCCCATTACCCAATATCACTACTACATAATTTATTTGAACATTGTTTATTAATTCACAATGGTCCTGAGAATCTAACTTAACTCTCACTCCAAGATGGCTTGGCAGATGCATCAACTATGTGACCACATGGCACCATGCTCCCAGTTTGACCATTGACTAATGGCGATATATCTTTGCTCTTAGTTTGTCTCATGAAACCTTGACTTGCAAATGGCAACCTGGAGAGTTTTGTCTTCTCATTTTGATTACAGAATTACATCACTGGTAGATCATAATCTGAGGCCCAGTATTTATTGATACAATGTATTCCAAAATATTGATTTGACAGGGTTATAATAAACAGTGCTTACTTCACTTTAACATTGTTTGTGTGAACATAGGTGATCAATCTGATTTGTTATCTTCTGAGACAACCATTGTAAGAGCATAGGTCATCCTTCACTAGTTAATGTATAGATCACTAGCTTTTCAATATCACATATTCATTTTAATATGTAATTGTATCTCCAACATTTAAAGTTTCAAAAGTTCAGTGATGATGATGAAACTTCAAAGACATGCTTGTACACACATATGCACACCCACACACACGTAACAGTATTGAAATATAATTTAAAAGAACAAATACAAGCAGTTTAATTTCCAAGATATTTCCAGCACAACTTGTTAGAACTATAAAGAATAAAATCTAATTTTAGATATCTTTCAAGTACCTTCTGGGTGTGTTAAACCATAACTTAGTTTCGCTTAAAAAAAACAATTAAATTTGTGAAGCCTTTAAAATATAATATGAATGAAATAAAATATACAGTCTAAATTTGTCAAATATAATTTGAATGAATTACAAAAATTGTTTTATTTGTGAGATCTTTCCAGTATAATTAGATGCGCTAAATGAAACGCATTTGCAAAACACCTAAGACAACTTGAAAGTGCTGTAACGAAACAGTCTAATTTGTGAGCAATATCATACATAATTTGAATACACTAACAAAAAAATAGTCTAGCTTGTGAGGCCTTTCAAAACTAATTTTAAAACAGAAAGAAATAGTTTGAATTGTGAGTCCTTTCAAGCATATTTTGAATATACCAACAGAAATAGTCTGATTTGTGAGACCTTTCAAAAGAAAGGAATATTCTAACTTGAATACACAGAAAGAAGCAGTTTGATTTGTGAGACCTTTCTAATGTAATTGATTTGTGAGGCCTTTAAAATTTTTTATTTTTAAATACCCAAATACCCCAAGAAACAGTTGATTTGTAAGGTCTTTCAAATATAATTTGAATATTCAAATGGAATACGGACTTGTGAAATCATGTAGACATAATTGGAATACTAAAAAGGCCTTTCAGATAAAACTTGAGTGACTCATTGTTTTTCAGTTTTGATACTGTTATCAAATGAGCATTGGTTTTTATTGATTGCATTAAGAGGTCTGATCATCTGATCAGACCTCTTAGGTAGATTACCTCTCAGGTAATCTTAAAAAAATTACCTGACGTATACTTGTTCTTATTCCAGTTTGTTGTTGATCCAGTTTGGAACGGTACTGAAGATTTGTGACTTTGGAACTGCCTGTGACAAGCAGACCCACATGACGAATAACAAAGGCAGTGCAGCATGGATGGCTCCAGAGGTCTTTGAAGGTAAATTCTTAAACTGCTGACTTTTGACTCCAGACATTTAAAGGTAATTTTTAGAACTATTGACTCCAGGAGTCTTTGCAGGTATTTTTTAAGTTCTGTTAAGTTCTGACTCCAGATATTCACAGTAATTTCTTTAACCTATTTGTCTTAAAAAGTCCAGAAGTTATTGGAAGTTAATTTCTTAACCTGATGCATGGCCACATTCCATTGCCAGTACATAAACGGAACACCCCCTAAGAAGATCTGAAATTGCTGGTTTTTAAAAGGTCCAAGTTCTTTGAAGGTAAATGATAAAATCCCTTAAACTGCCAAATCTTAAAGTGCCCAATGGTCTTGGAAGATGTTTTTTTTAAAACTGCTGGATCTTGGCTCTAGAACTCTTTAAAAGTAATTCTTTTAATTTTTGGGCTGTACACAATACTTTTAGAACATTATTTGATAGTGGTATGAAATTAGAGTTCTATTTCAGGAAAGATTTTCTGATAAAATCATATATGTATTATGTCAATTAAAAAAAAATGTCCTCAAGAAGTAGAAAATAGACAAGATATATATGTGATCACACTTGAAAGTCTTAGTTTGCCTTTACCCTCCTGACTAATTTTTTTATAGTTTTGATAGAAAAATTGTGATGATTCAAAAGTTTATGTTTTTAAGGGATATAAATATTTGTAGACAATAAAAATGTGTGTGCGTTCCTGAAACCCCATGAGAGTACACATGCTTTTGGCATACATACATTATTTAGACTGTTTAAACAGGTTAATCAGATTTCATTTAAAATTATTTTTCTCAGATTCAGTCTTCCCTGTATGACATTTAAAAAAATAATTCCATAAATATTTTTAAATCTAGCCCATATGATCAAATAAGTTTTAGATTAATGTCTAGAAATATTTTAAATATGAAATTAGGCAAGGCACATTTATATGACTTCATTACATTAGAGAGGAATTCAGATTAAAATTTGAATAATTTTACAATTGTTGTTTGCATTGCACAGGTAATACTTACACTGAGAGGTGTGATGTCTTCAGTTGGGGCATTATTTTGTGGGAAGTTCTAACGCGACGCAAGCCATTTGAAGAGGTGGGTGGGGGTGCCTTTCGCATCATGTGGGCTGTTCACAGTGGTAAGTCATAAAGTTAATTTTTATCATTTAAAAAAAATAATTTAGTGATAAAACTGAAATTTTTAAATGATTGTTGATTAAACATGACTAGTAGAACAATTGGAAACCAGCACATATACATTAGCTTAATTATATTTGAGAAAGTTCAAACTTGTTGAATTTAGTTAATATATTTCAGTGTTATGTAAAATCTAGTTAATATATTTCAGTATTATATAGATCCTAGTATTTCAGTATTACATAATATCTTAATAATATATTTTAACATTTCATAGAATCTAGTTAATATATTTCAGTACTACGTAAAATCTAGTTAAAGGGTTGGTATGCTTTCAAACACTTTTTCATAAAATTTTAAATACAAAAATTATTATTTTGATTAAACCTAGCCATTCTTTTATGAACAAAAAACGCGTAAATTAAAATATATTTTCTTTTCGGCAAAAGGTTTTGGGCTCTTCAAAAAAACATAAGCTTGTGATGTCAAAGGGGTGTTGGCACCCTGGCTACTAGCCAAATAGACGAAAGTGTAAGTGATAATAAATCACAGAGATATCTCAAATTTATTATAAAAAAGATTAGCTCCTTATAAGTTTCAAATCTAATAAAACAGAAAGTGAAATCAAAAATGCAAAAAATGAAAATTTGCTGATTAAATGTTTATACAATGTAAGTGCTTAGGTTATGTGACTAATGCAGATTGTGATTATTAATATTACTGTTGTAGACTAAGTAGTCCTTTCTTGATTGGTATGATTAAAGCATATGAAACAATATTTTTATGATGTTAAATTTTGTTTTATATATTATGTTTTTCTTAATGAGCTTGCAATATCTGAAGAAATTTAATATAAATGAAAATAAAAAAATATGAAAAAATAATTATAAGTTATTGACTAAGTATATAAATAAAGTAATAAAAAACAATGTATAATACTAAAAAGTTGAGAAAAGTAAATGTGACACCTAACCGTACTGTATTCATTGTGTATAAGTTGTGGAATTTGCTGGTGCCTATCTCATATGGTTTCTGGTGAATAATTATCATATGTATAAATAATTTAGTATTCACAATTATAAATGAAATTAATGTGAAAATATTCTAATTAATTCTAGTTATAATAGTATAAAAATTTGATGTTTTATTCATTTTTCAGTAAAATTCAATTTTATTCTCAGTAGTTATTTTTCACTCAAGTTATATATAGATCATCATTTTTCTGGAGGATTACATTCCTAGGAATTGCTATATATAAAATATCTAATATCTTCATGAGAAAATATAGGTTTGGTACTTTTGACTTCACATATGTTTTGTTAACATTTTTTTGACATCATTTATGTTGAGTCAGTTGATATAAACTGAACTTTGGTATGCTATTGGCTACACAGTATACTGCTACCAAAAAAACTCCAACAAACCCATGGATTTTTTGGTGCTAGAGAACACTAGAGAAGTTTGCACAGAAATTTCAGAAGTTGAAATAAATTTGTTCACTAGCTGCTTTTAATTAATTTGAACTGCTATGTGTGCATATATAACGACCGTAGCTATTTATGTAGGCAGAACTTATTTTTGTGACAAAGTTTACTCTAACTAAAAAGTTCAACATTTTATGAATGATTAAAATTCATAATGAAGACTTTTGCTTCAGACAGTTTGTAGCACTCCCACTCTTGCCTGTTTGAGAACTGAGTTTATGCCATAGGGTACAGAAAAGAAAAAAATGATAGTGTTTTAGATTTCGAATAAATAGTCTGAATATGGAATAGATGTATGCATTTAATAGGCCATGAATATGCAAAAATGTAAAACATTAGATTGCAGATACAGAGGCCATGAATACACATTTACAGTATTGTTTCACTCACCCTAGACAGGTACAGTCAATAAGTGTTGTTTTTACTCACAGTAGACACATTTTTGGTCAATACATACATTACATATATATGATATAATTTTCATTTGTAATAAACATCATCTGTTAAGATCTTTCTTTTTAACTCATTTACGCTCAAGATATATTACTTTTACTAATAATAGACCTATTTACATTCAAGATATATTATTTTGACTCAGAACCATTTACAGTCAAAATATAATGTCTATTCTCCTAATAGACTCATTTACAATCTTGATATTTATTATTTTTATTACTAATAAATGTGTTTACAATCAAGATATTTGCCTTCACTAGTATTTCACGTGCATGAATTATTTATTTATATGAATTATGAATTATTAATTGAATAGTGTGAATTATGAAATCAATTTTGATTTCTGAAATTTGAAATAAATATATGACAGGTACTAGGCCACCTTTAATATCAGGGCTTCCGAAACCACTAGAGCACCTAATGACAAAGTAAGTTGATTTTCTTGTGTCTAGTAAAAACCATCAAGTGTAGACCCTAACCATAAACCTTGCTTTTAATGACCATCAAATGCTAGCACCGAACCATTGCACTAATCTTCTATATAATAACCATATTATGCTAAATAATAACTATATTATGCTAGCATCAAGCTATGGCTTAACCCTGCATATAATAGCCACCTATAATAGCACCTGGCTGTAATTCTAACCTTGCGTACAATAACTGTCAGATGTTAGCACTTAACCAAATTCAAATCTTGCATATAATAACTGTCAAATGCTAGCACCTATAACCATAATTGTAACCATTTTTGCATATTACTTTATTTTGCGTAAAATAATTATAATTACCAAATAATTAACTCTACTTTCATACAGAGAGAATACACTTAAAATAAAAATGTTTTAAAGCATTTGATGTTTCTTCACTTTTATAAATTCAGTTTCAGATGCATATGGTTTACAAACATGATACATGTACTCTGTACAAAACAAGATACAGTCATTTTATGAACAGTGTATAGCAAACAAAATCCTTACAGCTTACGAACAAGATACAATCAATTGATAAACTGTGTATAGCAAACAAAATGCATATAGTTTATAAACAAGGTAAAACTTATAATTTATTTTATTGGATTCTGTTTTTGCACTATTAGAATGAGCAGCATATTCCAAATAACTATTTTAAATATTCATATAAATTCTGGAAACTTCAATATATATATAGATGAATGGATAATAAATGTGTACTTCCTTGCTGACCCCTCTTAAACTGATCTGCCCAAACCCATTATATGAAGGTACAATCTTTGCACCCTCCTTTCATAGCATTTTCCTTTTGGAATTATCTTTTAATATGGCATTGACAAGTTAAATGTAGCTTGTGAAACCAAATCAATGCATGAACAATGAAAGTGAGCCAAAGTATTGCTTAAACTTTTTAATGCAGTAAAGAGCAATAAAAGTATAGTCAAAATGTTACTTTAACTGTGTTTTCAGTAAAGAGCAGTGAAAATATAGCCAAAGTGTTACTGTGGCAATTGCATTTAATGCAGTAAAGAGCAGTGAAAATATAGCCAAAGTGTTACTGTGGCAATTGCATTTAATGCAGTCAAGAGCAGTGAAAATATAGCCAAAGTGTTACTGTGCCAATTGCATTTAATACAGTCAAGAGCAGTGAAAATATAGCCAAAGTGTTACTGTGCCAATTGCATTTAATGCAGTCAAGAGCAGTGAAAATATAGCCAAAGTGTTACTGTGCCAATTGCATTTAATGCAGTCAAGAGCAGTGAAAATATAGCCAAAGTGTTACTGTGCCAATTGCATTTAATGCAATAAAGAGCAGTGAAAATATAGCCAAAGTGTTACTGTGCCAATTGCATTTAATGCAATAGAGAGCAGTGAAAATATAGCCAAAGTGTTACTGTGCCAATTGCATTTGATGCAGGAAAGGGCAATGAAACTAGTTCAAAGTGTTACTATGCCAATTGCATTTGATGCAGGAAAGGGCAATGAAACTAGTTCAAAGTGTTACTGTGTTTGATGCAATAAAGAGCAATGCAACTGTAGCCAAAGTATTACGATGTCACCTTTGTTGGATCAGTAGAGAGCAATGAAAATACAGCCAAAGTGATCCTGTCATCTGCTATGGCTTTTAATACCTTCATTGTCTAACTATCCATCATTGTCAGCTTACATGTACCTATATATAGCTCATTACATAAGGAAAAAGTACACTTCACTGTAACTTGAAAATAACAGCAGTATTAAGAAAATACACTTTACTATAACTCGGAAATGATAGCTGCAATAAAAAATGCACCTTACTGCAACTTAGAAATAAGAGCAGTAATAAAAAATACACTTTACTGTAACTTGGAAATAGCAGTAATCAAAAAATCACCTTTGGAAATAATAGTTTCAATAAAAAAATACCCTTTACTGTAACTTGAAAATAACAGCAGTGGTAAGAAAATACCCTAAGAAAATACTCTTTACTGTAACTTGAAAATAGCAGCACTGATAAGAAAATACATTTTACTGTAACTTAAAAATAAATAGCAGTGGTTAGAAAATACCCTAAGAAAATACTCTTTACTGTAACTTGAAAATAGCAGCACTGATAAGAAAATACATTTTACTGTAACTTAAAAATAATAGCAGTGGTAAGAAAATACACTTTACTGTAACTTGGAAATACCTGCTGTAATAAAAAAAATACACCTTACTGTAACTTGGAAATAACAACAGTAGTAAGAAAAATACACCTTATTGTAATTTGGAAATAACAGCAGCGAATAAAAAAATACTCAAGAAAGCTGACACCCTAAAAAAATCTGCAATTATGTGGCCCTTCTGATTAACACAAGGAAATAGAATCACATTTAACACACTTATGGTGTCAATTTTTTTAAGCTTTAACAAATATAACATATTTGATTTGTCATTATTTAGAGCGTAAGTAAATAGAACACTTTTAACTTGTATCATTTATATAGAACACATTTGTGATGTCATTATTTCAAGCCTATAACATTTAGAACACACTTGACTGAATACTTTAATAATCTTTTATTTCATCAAGCATTGTAATCAGACAGCACATTTGTGGTGTCATTATTTTGAGCCTAAGCAAACAGAGCACATTTAACTTAGTAATTTATTATTTTTTTATTTCAAAACAGTTGCTGGTCACGCACACCAGGAGAAAGGCCGTCCATGACTGAGGTTGTTCGCATCATGACACTATGGTCCCAGGTACATAGAGTGTTGTGTCACATGATAGTGTGGTCCCAGGTATATACAATTTTGCATCACTTTATGATAGTGGGGTTCCAGGTAAATAAGATGCCATGTCACATTATGACATTGTACTTCCTTGTATGTTGTCACACCAGGACAACATAGTCTTATATAAATGAAATGTATATGATGAAGTGGTTCCAGGTAAATAGAGTGCTGTGCCAGAATTTGACATTATGGTCCTAGATAAAATAGTGTTATTTCACATTATGAGCCCCAAGTAAATAAAATGTTCTGTCACATTATGGCAAATAGTAGTCCCAGATGAATTGACTGTTGTATCACACGATGATAACAGTCAGTAAATAATATTGTAACTTTATGATAATGTAGTCTCAGATACATTGCTTGCTTGCTTGTCATATGATATTGTGATTTCAAATTACTAGATTATAATTTCATCTTGAATTCATCAGGAAAATAGAATGTTTCAGCACATTATGATCTTTGATAATAGAATATAAAAAAAAGAAAAGTGTTTATGTCTTTAGATTGAAGTTGTTTGCCTTAACAATGTGGTCTCAGTAAACAAAATTATTATAAATTTTATGTTTTTAAATTTTAAACTGATGTTATATCTTAGCATTGTGCTTTTGGCAAACTAATTGCTCTTATTTTTATATCTTTGAACCAGTCATAAGTTTTATATTGACTTTATATTTTTTCCCCTTCAGTTTCTTCCAGGTGGTGACCAGCCTTTAACAATCCCCAGAAATAGTGGGCTAGATGATGATGAAGATTTTGGTAAGTGTAAGCAAACAGAATTTGTGGGCTAGATGATGATGAAGAGTTTGGTAAGTGTAAGCAAACATAATTTGTGGGCTAGATAATGAAGAAATGTTTGATAAGTGTATGCAAACAGAATTTGTGGGCTGGATAATAATGGAGTGTTTGGTAAGTGTACGCAAACAGAATTTGTTGGCTAGATAATAATGGAGTGTTTGATAAGTGTACGCAAACAGAATTTATGGGCTGGATAATATTGATAAGTAGTAGACTGGAGTTGTAGTTTACTCACTAAAATAATCTTATCTTTAGGAACTGGAACTCTAATCTACACACTAACCTTTTTGTTCATAGAGACCAGCTATTCAAGGAAGAACCCTCCAACAACCACTTCAAATAACTACAACAACATGGCAAGTCCTCCCATTGGTACCATTAGGGACACAGTGCGCAACAATCAAGAAATATCTGATAAAAGTTCTCCTTTCTTCAGGCATCATGCAACTAAAAGTACATCACCGGTTGTGATAGAAGTAAGCATTTTAATTTTTTGTGACAGATGAATTATGACTAAAAGTACATCACCTGTTGGAGTAAGTGATCATTAATTTTATGTGAAAGGAATAAATTCTTTACTCACTCCTTATTATGAAAATATTTGATTTTTAGCTATATTTTAAATGCTGAAAGACAGTGCTTAGCTACATTTTTAGAAAGGTTGTTGCTAAATTTTATATGATAAAAGTTAATGATTGCTTAGCTCTATTTCATACAAAGTTAATGATTACTTAGTTATTTTGTATATGATAAAAATTAGTGATTGCTTAGCTGTTGTTTTTGATTAAAGTTAATGATTGCTTTGATATATTTTATTTTGAAAAATATTCAACAGAAACATACTTTTTACATATTTCAAGCTTCTATAACATCAACATTTTATAATTTTTATCTTTTCTTATTTATTTTGTGAGCATTAGGCCCTGTTGTAGACTTTAACATGTAAAATAATTAGATTTAATCCACTTTAGTTTTTGCACTTCATGTCAAAAAATGGTACATTTGCCAAGAGAAAGCCATATGTTTACTACAAAAGGAAGATAGGCAGGCAGAGCTATATATCTTTGTATGTTCTATAATTACTAAAAGAGGAATATATATATGTTTTATATTTACTACAGAAAAAATATATTTATTACATACGAAAGACAAATTATTTATCTGTGTTCTTTATGTACTACAAATGAAGATGCACAGGCAAAGTTGTATATCTATGTATGTTCAATATTTACTATACAAGGAAGAGGCAGGAAGTTATATATCTATGTATGTTCTATATTTACTACAAAGGAATACAGGCAGGCAAAGTTATATGTGTTTTATGTTTACCACAAAAAGAAGACAGAGGCAAAGTTATAAATCTTTGTATGCTTTACATTAACTACAAGCGGAAGACAAATTATATATCTATGTTCTATATTTACTGCAAAGGAAGACACACAGGCAAAAATTATATATCTATACGTGTTCTATATTTACTATAAAAGGAAGAATGACAGGCAGAGTTATATATCTATGTGTGTTCTATATTTAATATAAAAGGAAGAATGACTGGCAGAGTTATATATCTATGTGTGTTCTATATTTAATATAAAAAGAAGACAGGCAAAAGTACATATATCTGTTCTATATTTGCTCTCAAAGGAAGACAGGAAAATGTATTATCTGTGTATGTTCTATATTAAACTATAAGAGGAAGACAGACAAATGAAGGTATATATCTATGTATGTTTTATATTTATTATAAAAGGAAGACAGACTGACAGAGGTATATATCTATGTATGTTTTATATTTATTATAAAAGGAAGACAGACTGACAGAGGTATATATCTACGTATGTTTTATATTTATTATAAAAGGAAGACAGACTGACAGAGGTATATATCTATGTATGTTTTATATTTATTATAAAAGGAAGACAGACTGACAGAGGTATATATCTACGTATGTTTTGTATTTATTATAAAAGGAAGACAGACTGACAGAGGTATATATCTACGTATGTTTTATATTTATTATAAAAGGAAGACAGACTGACAGAGGTATATATCTATGTATATTTTGTATTTATTATAAAAGGAAGACAGACTGACAGAGGTATATATCTACGTATATTTTGTATTTGTTATAAAAGGAAGACAGACTGACAGAGGTATATATCTATGTATGTTTTATATTTATTATAAAAGGAAGACAGACTGACAGAGGTATATATCTACGTATGTTTTATATTTATTATAAAAGGAAGACAGACTGACAGAGGTATATATCTATGTATGTTTTATATTTATTATAAAAGGAATACAGACTGACAGAGGTATATATCTACGTATGTTTTGTATTTATTATAAAAGGAAGACAGACTGACAGAGGTATATATCTACGTATGTTTTATATTTATTATAAAAGGAAGACAGACTGACAGAGGTATATATCTATGTATATTTTGTATTTATTATAAAAGGAAGACAGACTGACAGAGGTATATATCTATGTATATTTTGTATTTGTTATAAAAGGAAGACAGACTGACAGAGGTATATATCTATGTATATTTTGTATTTATTATAAAAGGAAGACAGACTGACAGAGGTATATATCTATGTATATTTTGTATTTATTATAAAAGGAAGACAGAGGTGTATATCTATGTATATTACTATAAAAGGAAGACCGGCAGCCCAAAAACCAGATGAGTGCTCCTCCATCATTAGCAGCCAGTCGTGAATGTCTGAATGATTCAAGATCAAGGTCAGGAACACCAGTTGTTGATTCAGCCAAACGGTACTCAATTGACCTTTCACAGCTGGATGAAAATGAGCAAACACAACCTTCACCTCAGAGAGGTGAGTTGTCCTAAGCTTGCTTAGCTCAGGGTCACAGACAAAATTTTTCCCTAAAGTAAAGTTAAATAATTTTATAATTTGTAATTGTTTGAAAACTTTAACTGTAGGCAAAATGTATCCCTAACACCATCTTAAGTAATTTTAAAATTTGAAATTACTTGAAAACTGTACGCAGAATGTGTCCTAAAACTATGTGAAGCAGCTTTATAATTTATGTAGTTGCTTGAAAACTTTCACTTTAGGTATATTGAATATTTCCCCAAAATAGTTTACACAATTTTTATAATTTGTAGAAGCTTGAAAACTTATACTCACTGATAAAATTTATCCCTAAAACAATGTTAAGTAATTTTATTTTTCACCATTGATTGCACGAAAACGTTCATTCTAGGCAGAATCTGTTTCTAAAACTATATTATATAATGTGCTGATTGCATGAAAACATTTAGTCTCAGCAGAATCTGTCCCTAAAGTTAAATAATTCTTTAGTTGTTGATTGCGTGAAAACATTTACTCCCAGCAGAATTTGTTCATTAAACTAAGTTATATAATTCTATAATTCTCTAGTTGTTGAATGCATAAAACACATACTCTAAGCAGAAATTGTCCCTAAAGTGGCATTTAAGTAATTCTGTATCTACTGATTACATGGAAACATTCACTCTCAGCAAAATTTTATTATATCTCTAATAGTAATATATTTTGAACTTTTTTCATTTTAATGTCAATATTCATGGTGAACGCTTACAGAAATGACAGAAGTGTTATTTTGCAAGTTCATAATGGAAAAATGTAAACACAGTGAAAAGTAATCCTTTTATCTAGCAAACACATACAGAGAACATGAAGCAGACATAAAGGTAAAGAGTATTTTTCGTTTATTATAAATTACAAGTAAAAAATACCTTTCTTTTGTAAAATTGATTGTGTATTGCCTCAAACAAGAACTTTCATTTGAGGTTTATATATTATTATCATTTACCATTAGTTATTTTCTATGTATTTTGAAAGTAACAGTTTTATAGAAATTATACTAAATAGAACATTACTTAAAAATTCATATTTTAAAACTTCCAACTGTTTTGCAAATATTAACTGGCCATCTACCATATCTCTGAAACATTATATCACAAACATATGATTTAACAATTCAAACTAATCAGCACATTATTTTCTGTTTAAATAAATGAACAAACAGGAAGTTTGTTTATAACATTTGACTAATTTTTGTGTACAATTTGTTATTTCACAAAAGCCTAATACAGTAAAACTTTATAAAATTTAAGGTGTTTCACATTATCAACACCCAAGTGCATAACATATTTGAACATAACCTGAAAGCCTAATAACAGAAATGAAATGCTGGAAACAAAGCTTTTTTAATTATTGTACATGAATAATTTTATCAACATACTAGCTAGGTCCTTGCAGTTATATTATTTTTTTTGAGTGGGGAAAACCATTTGTGCTACTGGGGTAAAACATATTTTAGAGCACTTTTGAAAATAAATTTAGATTAACAAGAATAATAATAATAATTATAATATATAATTATAATAATTTTAAAACACAATTAAACACAAGCTCTACTCAGAATATCTGTGATATTTTGGCTCATGTATAACTAAATACTCCCAAGTATCACATTCATCAACTCTCATACTTGTACTATATAGCATGATCTGTGATATTTATTTCATGTAAAACTAGAAAGTCCCAAGTATTACATTTATCAATCCCCAGACTTAAAAGAAATATATACTATTCAGCATGACCTGTGATATTTTAGTTCATGTAAAACTAGAAAGTCCCAAGTATCGCATTTATCAATCCCAAATTTACAAAATTTTCAGAATAATACAGTTTGTTCTACCCAATCCCCCCCAATTGCTTGTTTGTATATCTGATAAATAAATAAAGATCTGTTTGTTATTTTTAAATAGTTGTATATATTTTTTTTAATGTATTTGTAGGATTTTCTTTTATTTTTTTTTAAAGTACTGTTGCGTATGATGAAAAATCAGATGTAATGAGTTTTAAATCATTTCAAAATTGTGATTCTATTGACTTTACATGTAAATTTCTTAGGAATATAATCACTTGCTGTGATTCAATAAAAAGAGTGTAAGTTCTCCTTTGTCGCTAGTGACAATTTTATTATTTCATAACAGATTTGCAAAAGTCTTTTAATGTGTATTTACTCTGCATGCAATTTACATAGGAATATAATCACTTGCCTAGAGTCAGCAAAAAGAACAAAAGTTCATCTTTGTCTCCAGTGACAATTTTAAAAATACTATTTTGAGATATTCATTCAAAATTGCAGTTAGATACTTAAACTCAGGCCAAGTTAAAATTTTCTTGTAATATCAGCATTCATATATGCCTCTGAAATCATCTTTTATTCTCTTTTCATTGATTCTTAATGCAACAGTATAGCTTTGCTCAACCATGTAAGCAAATTAATTGTTCTTGCCACTTTCTTGAGAATTGCATTAATGTTTTTTTTAAAAAAAAAAATCAGTTTTGAAAATGGCCAACTAGGTACTTCTGTATGTTAATGCCAGATTTTGTAGGAAGAATTGTCATTCAGTGATTCAGTGATAATATATTTACAGCATTTTGCAATAATTTTAGTCATAAACTTAAGCAAACTTTTGTTGGTGGCATGAAGGATAATATCCTTTGAGGTTAAAAAAATAGTTCATTGACACTTATAAACATTTATTTATTATGATGGATGTTAAAATAAATAAGCCAGTCTGTATATATTGGTGCAAGCTTATTTATTTTTTATCAACTGTTATCTGCCAATTCTACATTTGATGCAGATTTCAAAATTGAAATACTGTTCATCATGACATATTTTGAATAAGAATGATACTTTATGCTACAGTTAACTAAATCAGTTAATGCTATTGTTGCTCTGTTTTAACAGTAGTCTGTATTTGTTTAGAAATAGAAACAACATATAATGATTACTTGTTTTTAATTATAAAAACCAAACGTGTCAAGAATGCATTTATTAATGCTTGCAATACAATTAGTACTAATACATATAGATTCAGTTATAACTTAGCAATAACTATTAAAAAACCATTATATTTAACAGACTACTACTTATGTCAGAAAAGGGCAAGTCACTCTTGTAGTGTGTAAAATTAAAGTTTAAATTAAAAGTTATTAAACTTACAGGAACATTATGTTTTTAAATAACTGTTCCTGAAGTCCAGCTAAGTAAGTTAAGAATATTTTACAAGAATAATTGGAAAAAAAATGCATGCATGCATGCAACACACACAAGCACATAAACACACACACACACACAAGCACATAAACACACATAAACACAAACATGAACATTAACACAAACACACACGCATGCTTGTTAAAATATTTAAGTCATGTATTTTATTTTTATGAAATCTTATGAAAATGTAACTAGTTATGCACACAGCCATTGTGTTTGAACAGAATATTCAATAAGCCATTGATCTGGTATATATATATATATATTAATTATTCACAATTATATATAGACTACAACACATACACAGTTTTGTATTTTTGTATTTCATCTGTTCAGAAAGAAAGCTTGCAACAAATAAATCTTTGTTATATGTTTAAATTCTCAGGTGAACCATTTCTGCATTTACTTTTTTACAGAGGTGGTAAAAGTTATCTTGCTGTTATTATTTGAATTATTTTACAGGATTCCAAAAGTTGTATTGTTAAGATAAAGGAAATTAGTGGCAGTCAGCATATTAACTATTCAGTATTTTCCCAAGTAACAAAGATGTATTTACAAGATATCAAAATTCCCTCAATTTGAGCTATAAAGCAATCTGTATACAAGTTTTTAAAAAATGCTTATATTGAAATTTTATAAGAGAAAAATTCAGCATAATTGACAGAAATATCCTCCTCACTTTTGTGAATTAAAATATATTTAAAATGAACAATATTCTATATCATCTATGATAATACTTTTTGAAAAAAATATAATCTCTCTTAAAATATTAAAATAAAGTCTAATGTATAACATTTTATTATGTAGCCACAATTTTCTTAATGAGCATATAAAGTAGATTTTACTATTCACAGTATTTAGCGCAATCTATGATTCATCTAAAATGTTAAAATAAAAATCACTATTAGCAGAAGCTATGATTGTATTAAAATATTAAAATAAAAATTGATGCATAGTGCATATATATTTTTATTCATGATTTCTTAAGTAACATATACAGATATAATATTCACAATATTCAGTAGAAGATATGATTCTTTTAGATAACTGTTAGCAAAGAGACATTTAGTTTTATCTAGATTGTCTTAATTAACATAGAAATTAATATTGTCATTTTTAAAATTAGTATTCACAATTTCTTAATTAGCATATTAAAAATAATTATACTATTATTGACAACATTCATTGTATTCAAATTTCTTTATTCACATAGTAAAATAGAATGTAACATAAAAACATACAGAAGTACTATGTTTTTCTTAACTGAAAATATTGGTTTTCTTGACACTTATACAAACTTTAGACACTCAATTTACCATATCAGTATCCATATTTTTCATTATTATCTCAGGATGAATTTTATATATATATATAAAATGACTGAGTTATTGAATTTATTTATACAACTTACCTTTGTTTTTGATCATTAATATATTTTTTAAAATTTAGCATACCTTTTCTTTCACTTACCTATTTACACTGTATACTATGCAGAAAATAAAATTAATGATAAAAATTAATGATTAATGATATATATATTTATATGTTTTTGTTGTCTTTAAGTTTATTGGTGCATGTTTTTTCCATGTAAGTTTTATAGTATATATGTTTATGTTATCTGTAAGTTTAATGGTGTATGTTTTTTTCCATGTAAGTTTTATAGTATATAAGTTTATGTTGTTTGTAAGTTTACTGGTGTATGTTTTTTCCTGTAAGTTTTATAGTATATATGTAGTCTGTAAGTTTAGTGTTTGTGTGTAAGTTTTATATTATTTATGGTTATGTTGTCTGTAAGTTTAATAGTATGAATATTTTTGTGTGTTGAATGGCATATATGTTTATTTTGTCTGTATGTGTTATCGCAATACTTCATAACCCAATACTTCATAACCAACTTTAGGTCACAACCCAGAGGTTGGAAACTACTGTTTTATAGTTATATACATATATATTTTTGTTGTCTGTAAGTTTAGTGTTATATACATATATATTTTTGTTGCCTGTAAGTTTAGTGTTATACATACATATATTTGTTGTCTGTAAGTTTAGTGTTATATACATATATATTTTTGTTGTCTGTAAGTTTAGTTTTATATAGTGAATGTTCAAGAGTATTTATTTCATATATATAAGCGTATGGTGAACAGATGTGTATTCTGGAATATTTGTTTAGTATATAAATCATGAAGACTGATTATTGTGAGTATTATCTTCATTGCATATGTTTAGTTTTGTCTCTTTCTGTTGATTTAAAAAAAATATGGTGCTTTTATTTATCTTGTGTTGATCTTATGTTGAAGGGAGTAAAATCTTAATTTGCAATTGGCATTTGTTTATAGAGATAGCTATTATTTCATGCACGTCTAAGTGTGAAAATTCCAGACATTGAATTGGAAGTGGGTTACATATGGCTAATGTTTGTTATAGATATCAGATACAAGATATCAAGATTTGTTATAGATATCAAGCAAAAGGTTTTGCTTCCAATAGCTAAGATTTTCTGTAGACATGAAGCAAAAGGCATGCTATAAGTTTTCAAGATTGCAAGCAAATGGCACCACATACATGTAGCCAGTATTTGTTAGAGATATATTTAATCTGGCAGAAGATATGCTAAATATGGTCAGCATTTTATAAGCACAAGCAGAAGATATGCTACATACAGCCAGGATTTCTATAGATCTCAAACAAAAGCCACACTGCATATGTCCAGGATTTATATAACAAGCAAAAGACAAGCTACAATATAACTAAGATTTGCTATAGATGCCATGTAAAAGGCATGATAATTATGACCAGCTCAAAATCTTGTTTTATATGGTCAAGATTTGCTTGGGATGCCAGACAAAATTCATGCTACATATTGTCAAGATCGACTGGAATGCAAGACAAAAATCATGCTACATATTGTCAAGATCAACTGGAATACAAGACAAAAATCATGTTAAATATTGTCAAGATTGACTGGAATGCAAGACAAAAATCATGCTACATATTGTCAAGATTGACTGGAATGCCAGATACAAATTATGCTACATATTGTCAAGATTGATTGGAATGCAAGACAAAAAATATGCTACATATTGTCAAGATCGACTAAAATGCAAGACCAAAAAACATGCTACATATTGTCAAAATCAGCTGGAATGCCAGATACAAATTATACTGCATTACATATGGTCAAGATTGGCTGAAGTGCCAGAAAAAAAAAAATCTACATATGGTCAAGATTTGTTGCTATCCTTAAAAAAAAAAATTGATGCAGTTAAGTTAAAGAAAAAAGGTAAATCTTTAATGCAGATTTATTTTATAAATTCTTTTTCAGTGTTTGCATATTTGTGTTATTTGTTGGTTGGTGTGATTTGAAATGCATTACTTCATGGACATAGTAAACTTGAGTGATTTGAATTGTTTTACACTTTCATTGTTTTGTTGTTTTTAAACATTTTTCTCTTCATGAATACTTTGAATTTTTGTGTTTGTTTGAGATCATTGTAAATAAATGTCATTTAAAAATGATCATATTGAAAGATTGGCAGGAATCTTGCATGCGATTGAATACTAACAGAAGAAAATCTGCCGTGGATCAAAATTGCCTGGCTTCTGCATGATTTGCACTGTTAAGACTGTTTGTTTATGTCCTGTATATTTTTGCACACTTGTTTTTGTTTCCTTTCAGGTTTATAGGCTATTTTCATCTCTTTTTCAATTATCATCTTGGATTTACAAATTTATCTAAATAGCTGACAGTTTTCTTACAGATTTCACCAGTACATTTAACAGCTTACAATGTTATAGAGAATTCATATTATATTCACATCTTACAATTTTATAGAGATTATTTATCATTACATCTTAGAGATTTATAGAGAATTCACCATTGCATCTTAGAACATTCTACAGTTTATAAACAATTCATCATTACATCTTAGAGTTTTATCAACAATTCATTATTGTGCTAAACTCCAGTCCTTCGTATTAAATAGATAACACTTTGTGTAACACTGAAATAATTTGTAAATTATTATATTTTTTGAGTTTAAAAAATTGAAAAGTTTAAAAATTGTTTTTCCTTTTGTAAGTTATTTATTTTCCTGTATATGAATTGTGATATAATCTTTCACATCACATTGCCAAATTTGTTCTGCAGTATGTGAAAAATAGTTGTGAAATGACTACCAGTATTTACAGCACATTGCCAAATTTTGTTGACAAGTAAAAAATAGTGAAATAACTATAAGTATTTATATTGCTTTTGCCACATTGATTTTACCACATTAATTTTATTCAGTCTCCAAGAGACAGTGAAATAAATTTTAATTTTTTTGTAATTATCACATTTATTTTATCCAGTCAAGAAAAGATGGTGACATAACCATTTACTTTGAATTCATTGTCATAGTTTATTTTTTCTGACTATGATAGATAATAAAAAATAATTTTTTATATTGCGTTCATTGTCACATTTAATTTATTTTTTTTGATCATTGATGGATAATAATAGAATGATGTTTTATGCTGCATTCTTTGTCAGTAATTTTTCTTACCATCCAGAAATAATAGAGAAATAATCTTTTACTTACCATTCATTAATTGTCAAATTTGTTCCCCCAAGCTATGATTTAAATTGCAATGAGAAATGATAGTGAAATAATTTTTACATTGTATTAATTGTCAATCCATTGAGAGAAAATATTGAAATAACCTTAAAATTAATTAATTGTCACCACTGAGAGATAATAATGAAATTATATTAAATTACACTGTCACCAGTGAGAGGTAATAATGAAATAACATTAAATTACACTATCAGTGAGAGATAATGAAATAACATTAAATGACACTGTCACAACTGAGATATAATAATGAAATAACTTTTATGTTTCATTAATTGTCAGTTCATTGAGAGATAATAATGAAATAGCTTTTATGTTTCATTAATTGTCAGTTCATTGAGAGATAATAATGAAATAACATTTATGTTTCATTAATTGTCAGTTCATTGAGAGATAATAATGAAATAACTTTTATATGGTATTAAAATAATTGTAATTTCATTGAGAGATTGAAATAACTTTTTACTTTGCAAAATCACCAACATATTAAGCAGTATATCAGATTTCTTCCCTATACCCATTCTGTTTATGCTGGTTTGGAAACATTACTAGATTCTTGTAAGTAGATTGTTTGAAGGATTGGAGTTGGCATGCTTAAGAACCAGTGTGTGCTTGTAGATGTCATGAGTTTTTGTATTCTACTCACTCAGTGCTAGGTCATCGTAGATCAGGTTCTCATGGCACCACACCCAAATACCTTTCCACCGGTTCACCTGCGTCCTCTAGTGCAGGTATGTTTTTCATGAGTACTTTCTTTTCACAGAGTTTGCAATTCCTTGTATTTAAGATTAGTACCATTTCTTCTTTAACCATTTTTAATAACTTTAACAAGATATAATGTTTGTTCATCATTTCATTTTAATTGCTTTAACATATTCTCCGCTGCATAGTTGCTCCTTTATGTGATGATTGACAGCATACATTTTGCCAGACAGCAAAAGCTTTCATTTATTTTAAATTACACATCATAAAACATGTTCTAGAAGAAACAGTACAAATGATTACCCTTTCTTGATCACTAAGTCAGTCACTTTTGGTAAATTTTGATTTTATTTGATTATATTCTTGAGTTTGCATTATACTACAAGTTCTTATATGGTCAAAGGGAAAAGTTTACAGATTAATTGGTTAATATAAAATAAATAAATTTCAAGAACAAAACAGGTATAATAATGCTATTGTTATATCTAAAAAGTATATAGATGCAATAATGGGGATTTAAAAAAAATAGAATATTCATTGTATTAAGCTTGAAGCCCCATCTAACACAGCAGACAATGATTGACCTAAATATATTTCATTGAATGGCAATAAATCATTCAGACAGTTATGTATTTGATTATTTTCTATTTTTTTCTCCTTTTGAAAGAAATGTTTAAAACAACATCATAAAAGATATTGGCATCTGTTAAAATTCTTTAAAATAAAAATCAAACATCAATATCTGTTTTTATTTTTGTTTCATAATTGCTTTCATTTAAATTATAATCTAGATTAAATAAATGCTGATCATTATCATTACTTTCTATTTTATAGCAGTATGTTTGCAAACTGATAGATTTAGATAATCAGATTAAAAACATCAGATAATGTTCAATAGAATATCTACAATTAAATTTTTGGGGACTTTTCACATTTAATTTTTTAAAAAAAGCTTTTAATTTTATATTTTGAATAAGTAATTAAAAAATTACTTTATTTAAAATTAAATTAGAAACATTATTTATTGATTTGATGTCAGAGTCTGAGTTAAACCATTTTTGTCATAGTGATTATCTTCCCTTTAATATTTTTGCTCCAATCTGGCAGAAGCATTCATGTCAGTGTATTGTGACAGAAATAAAATATTTTTCATTGTGTCATTGTAATTTGACATGCAAACATTTCTACTCTCTGCTGTTGTTGTAATGTGACAAAACACAAATACATCTGTGATGGGCATGCCACTTAGTTAATGAAAACAATTATTATTATTAATTAATTTTTCACAACTAATTGCAACTGATAAGAATCTTAATTTATTTTATTAATGATTCTCCATTCATCTCTCTCACTTGGCAGATATTTTGGCGCTATAAACATTTTCTCTCTTCCACAACATAAAACAACATTTACAGCCACATAATGTTTCCGTGAGTGGAGCCCCCTCTCTCTACTTTCTTCTCCAACATATTAGCATACTCCATTATGCTTACAACACACCACAACAGATGTTTCATGTGTCTCTCCGGTCACTCATGTTTATAATTGGCTAACGTGGACTTGAAGCTTGAAAATCAAAACACAAGAATCAGAAAGTGAAACTTGACACTGAAAGGCCGCTTGTTCACAGCAACATATAATTAAGGAGCAAACCTAAGTCTCCTGTTTATCACAATATAACTCCATTCTATCTTACATTCCATTCTCAACTTACACATTCCTGCAACGGTATTTACTAGCCCAATACACACATGGTAAAATAAATACAGCATATCAAACAATGTCAAGTGTTTGCACACTACATGTGTGTAGCTTAGTTCAAACATTTGTAGAAATAAAAGTCAACTCACATAGTATACCTCTATATAAACACAAGTATAACATATCAACAGTAAAAATGCATGAAATATTCCAAAGTCCATTCTCTCTTAATCAGTCAGTGTAACTCACCAACAAGCTAATGACTGCCTTTCAAAGCCAGACTTTCTTTTTCCACTCTGAATTCAAAAGTGATTAGAGAGCAGAATTTTTTTACAGCATTAGAACTCCTTAAACTCAGCCCATTGGATAGTCTCGCTCTCATAAATCATGATCATTGGATAATAGAAAACTACTCACTCAATTTGCATTATGTCAGCAATCTAGAATATTCTTGCCTGGAGCTGTTTACTTCAATTCAGACACATTCAAAAATAGCACCATAAGGAGTGCCTAAAGTTGGGTTACTCTGACAATTTAGCAATTTATATAACAACTTAAATTTAAAATAGGGAGAAGCAAATTTACTCTGTCACAACATCCATTCTCTTTAGTCTTTATAATCTGGCTGAAGCAGATGTATTCTGTTGCTTAATATTACCTACTTTGGTTAATAATATATGTATCCCTTATCTTCTGTCTTTATAATCTGAAAGGATGATAATTGAGAACTCTCTTTTAAAATGGACAAGAGATTCTCATTGCCATTAAATGTCGCTTTAAATAATTTTTAATAAATAAATACTATATGTTTGATTTAAGGAATGAATATTTTGTTTGAAATCCCTGCTGTTTTAGTCCAGATCTGTGCATTTAGTTCATTCCTGCTGTTCTTGCTTTTTATACCAATTCATTACTGGACCTATTAATTATGTCTACATTCAGTGTATGTATTATATGCATTGTACATTTAAAAAGAAAACTGTATTGAGCGTACTTTTCTATTTTACATGATAAAAGTGGTAGTATTTTGGCTCACACTTGCTTTTTGCTTTAAAAACAAAATACTTATATTTGCTCTGACATATTTTGGTATACTTGATTATTTATTATTTTGTTCAAACATTCAAATGACATTTCATGCACAGTGTTTAATTCTGTATGCACTTTTAGTGTCTCTGCCATCATATGCCAACTGACAAAAAGAGACAGTTCATCAATTGTGTATCTGTCATAATTAAAACTTACTTTAATTGAATTTCTTTGGCAATATTTAAAACCAACTCTGCAAAGTAAATAATCATCAAGTTAATTGATTGATCATTGATTTTATTAATGAAAGCAATTCAACAAATTCAAATACTACTTTAAGAAACCAAGAAAGAAGTTTATGGAAGATGTACTTTTATTCATTTAATGGCTGTCTTCTTTAACAGTTTTGTTGTGTAAATGAAAATTAAAAAATAATTAACAACTAATTTTTATTTTATGGACAGCTTATATACAACAGTATTATTAAATTAATACTAATAATCTGCATAATAAATAAACAGAATAACAGTAAGAGCATCGGATAATTTTTGAAGCAAATATTGTTATAATTTTTTTTTTGTTTAGTTTAAGCTTCTTTATTTCATTGTTCTGAAAATAATTGTTTTTTAATTTGCCCAACTGCACTTAAGTTTTTTGCTGCACTACTAGCTTTGACACTGGTACCAGTATTTTGACATCAATTTATTGGACTCTTAACCCTTACTGCAAAGTTCCATTCCTTCTGGAGTTCTAATGTCTGATGTTTTGGGATTCTAGAAAATGAAAAAGTTCAGCTTTCAGTGATTTTTCTGCTACCTGTGAGCATTTGAGTTACACATTATTATAAAGATAAACTAAATGTTTGTTGTGTAAATATTCTCTTTTAAGGTTAGTTGTTCCTTTAGTACTAACAGTGGTGTTACAACAGCAGTCATTGTGAATTTGCATTGCATTTCATTATGAAAAATTTTTAAATGCAGAACATATATAAGACCATATAGTCTGGGAGAATTTAATACAGGTCTGGAAAAAGTCTGGAAATATTTTTCTCTAAAAAGAGTGAAAAAATCTTGAATGTGAGTTGTGACTTTAAGCAATAAGACATGTCTGCTTTTGGCCAGATTATATAACATTAAGCAATAAGATCACCTATTTATGGCATAGTTTAATAACGTTATGCAATAGGATATGTCTGCTTTGTGCCAGATTATACAACATTAAGCAATAAGATTCTATTTTTGCCTGATTTAATAACGGTAAGCAATATGATACCTCTGCTTTAGTCCAGATTATAAATTGTCAATGTGCTTCCATATAATAGTTGTTATATATATATATTTTTATTACTGTATGAGAGTGGGTGCATGCTATTTCAAGTTGTAGCACATCTTAACCATTATGTCACTTCGCAGTTGCTACATGAAGTTTGTGCATATCTTAACCACTGTGTCACTTCGTAAATGTTATACGAAGTTGTGTGCACATCTTAACCACTCTGTGTCACTTCGTAAATGTTATACGAAGTTGTGTGCACATCTTAACCACTATGTCACTTCACAGTTGCTACACGAAGTTTTGTGCATATCTTAACCACTGTGTCACTTCGTAAATGTTATACGAAGTTGTGTGCATATCTTAACCACTGTGTCACTTTGCAAATGCTACATGAAGCTTTATGCACATCTTAAACCACTGTGTCACTTCGTAAATGTTATACGAAGTTGTGTGCACATCTTAAGCCACTGTGTCACTTTGCAAATGCTACATGAAGCTTTATGCACATCTTAAACCACTGTGTCACTTTGCAGTTGCTACATGAAGTTGTGTGCACATCTTAAACCACTGTGTCATTTTGCAAATGCTACATGAAGCTTTATGCACATCTTAAACCACTGTGTCACTTCGCAGTTGCTACATGAAGTTGAGTGCACATCTTAAACCACTGTGTCATTTTGCAAATGCTACATGAAGCTTTATGCACATCTTAAACCACTGTGTCACTTCGCAGTTGCTACATGAAGTTGAGTGCACATCTTAAACCACTGTGTCATTTTGCAAATGCTACATGAAGCTTTATGCACATCTTAAACCACTGTGTCACTTCGCAGTTGCTACATGAAGTTGAGTGCACATCTTAAACCACTGTGTCATTTTGCAAATGCTACATGAAGCTTTATGCACATCTTAAACCACTGTGTCACTTCGCAGTTGCTACATGAAGCTTTTTACACATCTCAATCAGTGTTATTTCAAAAATTCTACATGTAAACACTTTTTGTATTTACAGTATACCCTTGTCCTGTGCTATTGGTTGAATGCAGATTTGATGACATGATTATATAAAATTCAGTAAGACCATTTCTATACTACTTGCAGAAAGTTTGAATGTACTCTGGTATCTAGGTTGCTATTTTGGATGTAGATCTAAAATTTTCTGCTAATAATACCTGCTGAAATGAGTGAAGTTTTTTAAAGTTTTGCCAGATTTTGCTTTTGCTTAAATAATGACTATTTATATCATACAAAAGAGTAAAGAAAAGACATGAACCATGAATGGTAAATTTGTGCTTGTACTAAGATTATCACTTGTTATAGGATATAGTGTGAATGACTTCAAATACAAAAGATTGAAGAAAAGACATGATCCAGTGGTAAATTTGCACCTATAAGTTCTATGACATCTGGTATATGTAACTAAGGAGAAATCCTAACATTGAGAAAATAGAAAAGTTATTAAATTAGTGGACAAGTGAGTAAAATATAATAAAAGTATAGACTCTTTGCAGTGGTGAACATTAGCAACAAAATGAACAAAATGTGGACTAATAGCATTGATGAAGAAAAGAAGCAGAGATGGTAGGAACAATGCGAAGGATTTCCTACAAACAGTTGGCAGTTACTTGTATATATATATGTGGAACCATTCAAGTCTATATAAATGTTAATGTGATGTTGAATGTGGTCTTGTTCACATAACATTCTTCATGCTTGGCACAATGCACCATTCTTGCAGTATGTGACTAGCCTTTCAACAAGGTTTTACTATATATAGAGCTTAGTCACATTAAGTAAAAAAGTTTGTGCTGGATTCTATTAAGCTTTGCATGTTGAATTAAGTGCATCCTTTTACATAACTTGAATTTTCTTGCATAAATTTCCTTGTGTACTATTTGATTCTCACATCATTTACTTTCTGCATGGAATATCATAAAATTTACACTTTGACCTTTGACAGTATCAAAGAAAGCTAGTTCTAACATATCAGAAAAGATAATCATTCTGTGGAAAATTAGGAATTTACGCTTTGATCTTTGCCACAAGATGTTGTACTACTCATGGGTGCTGATTAGAAAATTTTAAACCATGCTGGAAATAGAATATTTAGATAAAATAATTACACCTGATGATTTGGGGTTTTAAAATTAAAATTAAAATTAAATTTAAAATTTAAAATTAATTATTTCCTGATGATTTCTGGTGCTTTTGATGTTTAAAAAAAATTGTATAGATTAAATTTTAATCACTTGGAATTACTGGACATTAAGTTTAACCTTCAACTAGATAGGAATGAACATTTTATTAATATTTTATATACAGTGATGTTTTGAAGTATTTTATAGTCTGGGATTGGGGTGTGCCTCTTGACAATCCTGAACTTGCAGTAGGAAAAAACTTCATTTCCTGTGCCCAGAGGAAGTCTTAACCAATGTTCCCTCTAAGATGTTTGGCTGCATGACCATGTAGCTCATTAGAAAATGACATACAGCAGTTTCAAAATTCCACACAAGTTTTGGTAGCAAGCTCAATAATCGCCAGTTCTGCGCAGGAAATTATTAGAGGGAATGTTGGTCTTAACCACCATCCACTTGAAAATAGGCCAGCACCCATTCCTCAAGCTACTAGTTTCCCAAATTTTGAAATAAAATAATTCCAGCATTATAATTTCTGATATATGAAAGTGTTTCTATGAATAATAAATTAGAGATGGGATTTAATCTGAATCAAGCCTAGAAGACTGCAAAATAAAATCGTGATTGCATCTCATTAAATCTTTATAAATTAGCTTTTGTGATTTTTAATGATCTTGTTCAATCTACAGCTTACTACAGAGGTGAGATGTGTTTATTTTAAATTTGTGGGGCATTTCTTTTCCTTCTATTTCTGTGACAATGGAACAGAGACCTTTTAGTGAACCTTGTTATGTCAAAATACCAGGCCAATAGCACAGCTACATGAACTGAGCATATCTTTCACATTATATAATTGCATACTAATGATGCATGTGATCAAGTGATCAGTCGAAACTACTGCTTTAGTTAGTCAGCCATTACTAGCATTAGTAGAATGCAGGATTTCAATGTACATATTTGTTAGAAATAGAAAATGTCTGGAATGCAACTAACAAGTCATCATCACAATCTGAAATTTTTTTTGGTAATGAAATTGGTCCCTAGCTATTACTGGGAAAATATATAAATTTGCTGTCATAATTTTGAGCTTCAAAATAGGAATATGACTTCTTGTGAAAGTGGTTCTATTCTTTTACTGGGAAGTACTTTATCGAAATAAATCTTTGAAATCATATTTGAAATAGAAATTTGGGATATGTACTTATGTTGTTGTGAAATTGGCCACAAATTACTAGTGGAAAACTGAGTATATATGTTAAAGAAATTCTTTTGACTTTAAAAATTTGAATTTATTTCTTTTTCTTCATAAGTAGAACATTTTTTGCCTAACTACATAATTTTTTGCTTTGTAATTTATTTTTTTCCCCTCATGTTGGTTTGGGATACATATTTTAAATGTAAATGTGCATATCCTGTGTTAAAAGAAAGAAATATAATTAGATTAGAGAGAGGGAATGGAAGAAACATAAATGAAGAGCCCTAGATTGTGTGAGAGCAGAGAGAGAGAGATGCACTACTTTGTATTTTTATTATTTGCTTATGTTATGTTTTGCATTATGAATCAAAAGATAATATAAAGCATTGGTTAGGATTGTCATACCCGAAGGATTAAAAGTAACATATTTAAAAATTTCTACATATAAGCCTCTAAATTCTGACAAAATCCTAAATGTCTGGTTCTCCATGTTTTATTGGTGGTGTCATGATAATAATTTTGAATGTTTATAAATATAATTATGACAATAAAATCTTATAGCAAACCTATCTCTCTTCAAAAATAAAAAATAGTTACTTTTTAAAATTAGCAGTTTATTATGTATTTGAAACTACCATATCTAAATCTCTTGTGTTAACATCAAATAATTTTAACCTATATGAATATTGGTGGTTTTGAGGTTGATTTGACAAGCTGAAATTGAGAAATCTGCAGCAAACAATAAAACAGACAGTTGCCAGCATAGAGAACAAACTGGGAAAAGTGAAACAAACAGTGTAATAAACAATTACCAACATGGAGAACAGAAACTGGAAAGGTGAAACAAACAATATAAGAGAAAAGTACTAGCATGGAGAACTGAAATAAACAGTAAACAAAGACAATCACCAATATGGAGAACTGAAATAAATGGTAAACAAAGACAATCACCAATATGGAGAACTGAAATAAATGGTAAACAAAGACAATCACCAATATGGAGAACTGAAATAAATGGTAAACAAAGACAATCACCAATATGGAGAACTGAAATAAATGGTAAACAAAGACAATAACCAATATGGAGAACTGAAATAAGCAATTACCAACATGGGGAACCAAATAAACAGTATAACAAAGGCAGTTACCAACTTGGAGAAATGAAACAAACAGAATAACAAAAGCAGTTACCAACAGTGGGAAATGAACAAGCAGTATAACGAAGACAAGGAGAACTAAAATTGGGAAAGCTGAAACAAATTTATAACAAGGGCAGTTAACAACATGGAAAAATACAGAACTGCTAAATATTATATTATTTGAGAGTATGACATCCCCTCTTCTCCTGTTGTAAATTCTTTCTACTTATCTGATCAGTATGAAAACAGTTAAAATGGATAACATTTTAAAATATAGTTATGAAATGAAAAAACAATGTGTTTAGTAATGAGGCACTAGTTTCTATTTTTCTGGGATATATTTATCTTTCTGAATGATAGAATATAATTTCTAGATAAGGTAGATCAGGCTCTTCTAAGGTGTGCTGAGTTTGTGTCTGTGCTGCCTATATCCTTTAGACTTTTAAGTTAGGAAGCTATGCTCTAGAATTGGTATTCTGGAATTTGGAGACATTATCCTTTGTCAGTATTTGCATATTTCTTATGGGAAAATTCACTACTTTTAGATGTTTTGCTTATAGTAACATTTTGTTGATTTTCTTTATCTTCTGATAATGGGAATGGGTTTATGAGTAATACTCCATTCATTAATTAGGAGTCTTGTGGGAGCATTTAATAACTGCATGTATATGAAACATTTTAAATATTTTAATAAAGATTTTTCTTTATTCTCTCTCTCTATTTTCAGTACCTATGATTTTTTCCTGTTACGTATTATTTCATGTTTATACATTCAGTGGATGTTAATGTGTATACTTGTTGGTATTTCTGTGGATGTCAGTTTATATGTTTATGAGGATGTTAATGTATATACTTGTTTATTTTGTTTATTTGTTTGTTTATTTTGACATTAATTGGTTACATAGGACAATTAATTTAGATATATTCTTATGTAGATGTTTATGTGGGTGCATGTTTTTTTTTTTTATGTCTGTGTTGGCATGTGTTGGGTGTTAATGAAGATATTAATGTGGGTACATGTTATTGCGTCTCTCATTATTGGTACACAATTATGTGGACTAATCATTTACTCTGTTTGTGAAGATTTTTCTACACCAATTTGTGACTGCTTATATATTTTTTTTCATTTACATGTTAATTACTTTGATGTGAACACATTTTTATTTAGGGGTTAAATGGGTACCAGTTATGTGGATACATGTTTATTTGGTTGTTAAATGGGTACCAGTTTTGTGGATACATGTTTATTTGGCTGTTAAATGGGTATACAGTTATGTGGATACATGTTTATTTGACTGTTAAATGGGTATACAGTTATGTGGATACATGTTTATTTGGTTGTTAAATGGGTACCAGTTTTGTAGATATATGTTTATTTGGTTGTTAAATGGGTATACAGTTTTGTGGATACATGTTTATTTGGCTGTTAAATGGGTACACAATTATGTGAATTCTTGTTTTAAATGGGTTCACGTATGGTTACATTTTAGGTGGCTGTTAAATTGGTACTTTGAATACTTTCTTTGTGGATTCATGTTTTTTTTGTTGTTGTTATTTGGGATTTATGATGGGGGAGTTATGTTGATTTTTATGTCAACAATATACTTATATGGACGTTCATGTTAGGTCATGTTTAGTTGGGATTTATGTGGGCCCAATATTGTTAATTTTTGTGCAAATAATATGTTTGCATGAAGATTGATTTTGAATAGACTTATGTAGGATTTATGATGGCCCACTTTTATTGATTTTTATGCAGATGATGTTAGTAAACATTTATGTGAACTGCCTATTTAAAAGCATACGTTCACATACACATATATGTGCATGCACACACACAATATAATATATATATTTACTGGTATTTTTAATTGGATCACACCAAAAACTGCCACAAACTTGGCTTAAAATAAATTATTATTTGTGTGCTTGTGAAAGTCTTTAATGTTTTTTAATTTTTAATTTGACCAAACTTCCTCCAGAAAAGCAGCTTGAGAGCAGTGTGTCTATGTGCATGTACACGTGTGTGTGCATGTATTTGTCTTTTATTTGACTGATTTTCAACAGACTAAGTGAGAAGAGGTCATAATATAGCCATTAGTGACTGTAAATATTGCATGTAAGTTTATTTAACTTGTCATTTGTCAGAAAAAGGTAGAAATAATTTTAACATAAGTTTGGTCATTTTATAACCAACACTGATTATAAATGTTGCATGTAAGTTGTTTCATTTATCTGTTTTTTTGGTCAGGAAAAGACCTAGAGATAAATGTAACATAAGATTAACAGAGGCACTTGTTATATGTGGCATGAAAGCTAACTCTTATGTTATAGCTTGAATACTGTTTTTTTGTTTGTGTGTGTGGCTATTTGTTTCTCAACAGGTCTAGGGCGAGTTGCTTCATGTGATGCATTGGTATCTGTTCCCAGTCCTCCACCCCCTAGTATTATTGTCACCCCTGAAGGTATTAATAGCAGTTGAAAATAATTTGCATGTTTAGGTTTCTTAGTGTCTGGTATAATTACAGTGGTTGTGCTGATTATCTGAACTAAATTCACTGATTTTATTGGATAAAAATGAGATATCTAATGAGTTATAAGATATTGTGTGCTCTAGTTTATAGCATTCAGAGAAGGCTTACAGACCTCTGGTATTGTCTCTGCTGAGCTAGAAAAGTAAGGCTGTATATATGAACTTATGTTAATGTCAGCTTCCACAACATCAGCATTAATGTTTTATTAGCATCCATAGTTGCATTACCAGACTCACAGTTGACCTCTGTCAGTCTCTGTACTAATAGTCTCTGGATTGCCTTACTTGTAATGATCTCTATCAAAGTCTCCATATGGCCAGTAGTATTGCCATAATAGCATCTATATGCAGATTACTTGTCTTATAACTGACTCTGGATTACCAGATTTGTAATAAAACTATGCTTTGTTCAATTGTTCATTTATGAGAATGCTTTTTACCAAATGTATCTGCAGACTTAGTTTACTATGTTTAAATCTTGTATGTAACTTTTTGTTCAGTTTGGTGAACATCACTTAATTTAGATAGCTGGCACTCCACTGTGTGTTTTATGTAGCATATGTGTAACATAATATGTGATGCTGTCTGGGAAAACCTGGCTACTGTCGCTAAAATTCATTTTGCGCTACAGCCATTTATAGTTGATTACTCCCCTTTGATAGTCCAGGGAGGTATGTACTTAAAAATGTATAGTAAAAAAAAACTATCTGACATAAATTAAAAAACAAACATGAGATTCTGAACTTTAATAAATTATAAAAACCCCACTTTTGAATTATTTTCACTTTAGCGCTATAGCCATTTGATAGTCCAAGGAGGTATGTACTTAAAAAATGTATAGTGAAAAAAATGATCTGACATAAATTAATTTATTTTTTTAAAAATAAACATGAGATTCTGAACTTTAATAAATTATAAAAACCCAGCACTACAGCCATTTGTAATTGCTTACTCAAAATAGTCCAGGAAGATATGTACTTAAAAAATGTATAGTGAAAAAACTATCTGACATAAAATGCTTTTTTTAAAAAATAAACTTGAGATTCCGAACTTTAATAAATTATATAAAAAAACCCACTTTTAAATTTTTTTCACTTTAGCTGGATTTTCCTCGACAGCATCACATATGTTTGTTGCATAGCAGTAGAGGTGTTTATACTGTTTAGTATAATATGCTTGTATTGCAACATTGTGGGTGCTTGTATTTTATTGTGCAACATAATAGGCTTGTATTGCAACATTGCAGGTGTTTGTATTTTATTGTGCAACATAATAGGCTTGTATTGCAACATTGCAGGTGCTTGTATTTTATTGTGCAACATAATATGCATGTATTGCAACATTGCAGATGTTTGTATTTTATTGTGCAACACATAGGCTTGTATTGCAACATTGCAGGTGCTTTTATTTTATTGTGCAACATAATAGGCTTGTATTGCAACATTGCAGGTGTTTGTATTTTATTGTGCAACATAATATGCTTGTATTGCAACATTGCAGTTGTTTGTGTTTTATTGTGCAACATAATATGCTTATGGTGGGTGTAGCATTGCAGATGTTTGTGTTTTTATAGTGTAGCAATATGCCTGTAGAGTAGCATTATTGCTGTTTGCTTTTGTGGTATAACATTGCTGATTGATAAATCAGTTTTTTAGTGTCTCAATTGTTGCCAACATTATAGTTTATATAAAGTTTCGTTATTTAAATATTTTTATAATTTCATTAAAATATAAATATTTTTATAATTTTATTAAAATATAAACCAATTTTTATTTAATAACAAAATTAGCATTGTTTCTGTTCTCTGTAACATCTCATTGCTTCTGTCATTGTAAAATCAGTATTGTTCTTGTCTATTAAAATCAGCAATTTCTGCCATGTATTTTGTTAAATGTTTGTTTCCCCTTAATGAAAAAATATTTTCTTTAAAGCAATAAGTTCTTTTTCAATTAAACATTTTTTAATCCATTGAAAATCCGCATTTTCTTTACTAGTATTCTACTATTAAATGTTACAGCAGTCAGAAATTTCTTTACATTACTAGTAGTTTACCCTTATGTTCTAGCTATTTATCTATCTATCCCTTAGTCTTGTCAACTGACTATTATAATTATTATTAATAATTTGAAATAATAAAAATCCAATCAGTATGTTCACCTTAAAAGAAATATTTTGAAGTGGAGCCTACGGTGTGTGTGTGTGTGTGTGTGTGTGTGTGATTAAATATTTTGTTTAATAAGTTGTCATTACACTTAAAACAATTGTAATTTAAAATTATACAGTTGGAATCAACATTATTCTATATTGAGATAATTATCAATTATAATAATAAATAACCGAATTAAAAATTAAAATTTCAGTTGATTTATTTTTTTTTTGTCCAGGGGAGATAGTCCTCTAAAAGTAGATATTTATCTGGTACAGTTATTTCCCTTCATTCAACTTGCACACAGCTTTTGTGCTTGGTGTCATCAGTAACAATATGAAATGCAAACCATTTAGCATGGTTTTAATCATAGACTTAACATAACTCATAATTCTGCATTTACGTGTTTATGATATTTTGAGGCCACCATGGCTTTACATAATAATACATTTACATATTTATTTATATTAAATATTTTGAAGTCGTGGCTTTACATAAAACTGCACTTTCATGTTTCTTTATGATAGTTTGAGGTCATCATGGCTTTACATAATACATTTACTTGTTTCTTTATAATATTTTGAAGTCTTAATGGCTTTGCATTACAAATACACTGCATTCCACAGCATATTAATATTTTTCTTTACTACAAGATAATATTAAACTCATTATATTCACATGTATATGCACATGTACATATGCTAACTCCTGCATATACACATAAAATATTATTCTTCACAATGGTAAAAAGAATGTCTTTCTGTGATTTATGTTTGTGTTATAAGTTGCATTCTAGCACTGATGTAAGATGATAATGTAGTAATAGCAAGACTGCCTTTTAGACAAAAAGCAAAATAAGCTTGTCTTTTTGTGATTTATAGATGTGTTCTAAAGTTGATATTCTAGAAGTGGGGCAATTTAAGTTGACATAATCTAATAATAATAGCAAGACTGCCTTTAATCATTCTATAAGTTGATATCTAGTAATAGCAAGAACTCTTATTAAGATATGCAAAGAAAATAAATGCAGCTGTAAAGTGATTTATAATATTTCTGTTTATCTTCATTGATATACAGCAGTACCATAATGTACCGAAGAAATGTTTTTCTTTTGACAACAAAAGTTTTTCTTTTTACACCCTTTGGTTTTTTTTTTGCAAGAAAAGTTTTCTTTTGCAGAAAAGTTTGTCTTTTTACAAGAAAAATTTGTTGTCTTTTTACAAGAAAAGTTTGTCTTTTTATAAGAGTTTTTCTTTTTAAAAAGTGTTTTTCTTTTTACAACAATTTTTCTAAGCAAAAGTTTTTCTTTTTCCAAGAACAGATTTTCTTTTTACAATAAAAGATTTTCTTTAGACAAAGGAATTATTTTCTTTTTAAAACAAAAGTTTTTTCTTTTAACAACAGTTTTTTTTATATATATACAAAAAATTTTCTTTTTACAATAAAAGTTTTTCTTTTTACAACATATTTCTTTTAACAGCAAAAGTTTTTAAATATTACAGTTGTGACATATGCACCACTTAGTTAATGAAGATAATTATTATTTTTAATTAATCTTTCATAACTAATTTTAAGCGATGAGAATATTAATTTAATTTTATTATTGATCCTCCAACAGACACCACTCGTCTCTCATTTGGCAGATATTTTGGCATTGTAAACGTTTCCACAATTCCACAAATTATAAAGTTTACAGTCACATAAGGTTTCTGCATATGGAAACTTCTTACTAAAGGAGAAGACAAATACGACTTTAATCTATATTTAGCGAGCCCCCTTCCACCTACTTTCTTCTCCAACATAATATTATCAAATGTCAATATGCATAAGAAGGTCAATAAATTTAACAAATTTATTAAAAGAAAATCATGCTCATGATTAGTGGAAAGTAAATTTATTTAATTTCTGTTTACATATTTTATAGTTATGAATTCTCTCTTCTTTTATTTTCATTGTTGAAAATTTGCTAAATCTTGTAAGAATGTACTTGCACACAATTTCATTATAGAATGAGATAGAGCCATGATCTTGTATGCATGATTTGTGTGCATATGTTTGTGTTGTGTGCATGCATGTAGTTATTGTAGTATGATCATGCCTGCAGTAAACATGGGTATATTGCTTGTGAGATGTCACTAACTGACTTTGTACAATAGCATGCAATTACCCTATGGTTTATTAGTATGTTTTATAAATATTTTATTTTTTATTTATTGTATTTATAGGTTCAACAACAGATGAACAGTTGTTGAACATTTTCAAATTTGAAAGGCTTCTTTAATGTGCATGTGATTGAAATATTAAAAATGCCTAAATTTAAATTAATATTTGGCATTGTGTTGACAGTACTTTTTAATTCTTCATAGGGTATACCCATCGACGCACTGGATCTGATGAGTATGCTCGTGTTTCACCTGGAATGGCTTCATCTCCAGTCCTGAGTACATTGACTCATGAACACATGCCAAGCAAGATGACACACTGCTCAACGTCCCCAGGAGAGCTAACTCACTCTGCAAGCTTTCGCCCTTCCATCTCTCCTGTTCGTTCCATCTCATATCATCCACAGCATCAGCCAGAGAGTCTTTATTACAGTCCTGTTTCAGCATCAGGACAGCACAGACAATCACATGGTGGTATGAGAAATGTAGACTTGTAAATTAATCATATACATTTTTTAAAAATTGTTTTTTCAAGTCAGAACAGCACACACGATCACATGGCAGTATATTGTAAATCTGCTGTGTTAGTTAAACTTTTTCCAGTTCTTCTTCCCCTGTCAGCTTTAGATCAAGTGAGTGCACCTGTTGTCTTCAGAACACATGAGGACCTAACATTTATATAATAAGATATTTGGTAATTTCAGTAAATTTAAAAAAAAAAAGATTGTTTTCTTTTTCAAGGGTTTCCTGGTAAACATTCCTTTGAGCACCTTCCAAATTTAGTTGGTCACTTTTCTTGAAACAGCAGTTGCCATAAGGAAATTTAGAACATTTACTCATAATATGACTTTGATAAAGAAAAATTCATTAAAAGTATGTGCATTATATTCGATTTGTTAATAATTGCACATGTTTTGTTCAGATCTAGCACTCAGCAGTATAAAAAAGTGTAGACTTATATGTTTGTTTATTATAAGCATTCTTTTTTCACTGTCATTTTCACTGTCATGTAACAAGTAAATTTATTATGCTTTTGCCTTGCTATGGTTATGTCGATTCTCCTAAATGGTGCAACAATTCCTCATGCCCTTGCTAGGGCCCTTTGATTCCCCATAATGTTGCAAGAATTACTTTGATGCATGGAGATTCCTAACATGTTGCAAGAATTACTTTGACACTTGGAGATTCCTAACATGTTGCAAGACTTAATTTGATACTTCGAGATTCTAACATGTTGCAAGAATTACTTTGACACTTGGAGATTCCTAACATGTTGCAAGACTTAATTGGATACTTCGAGATTCTAACATGTTGCAAGAATTACTTTGACACTTGGAGATTCTTAACATGTTGCAAGACTTAATTTGATGCTTCAAGATTCCTAACATGATGCATTAAATACTTCTGATTTTCCCCAAATCATAAATGATATAGGAATTGTTCTAAGTTTTTCAGTTCCTTAATATAACTTAATTTTTATTTTAATTCTCTTACAAGTTTTCATTTTTCTAGTTTCTGGTGTATTTGACTGCTTTGTGACTTAAAGAAAATATTGTGTTTGCTTATAGGTCAGGATTTCAGAACTCTTGATGCACGCTACAATCACGAGTGTGCTTTTGGACTTGAACCACATCTACAGGCAAGTGTCATAAGTGCTTGAGTGTGTAGTTGTGAATTCATCATTATGCATGCATTTGTAAATATTGTCAATTTGGTAATGTACTATGAATATAGTTTATTGCATTTGTTTAGTCATTTTGGCAAATGTTGCATCTGCTTTAGTAGTATATTGTTAAAATAGCATATGAACATTGAATACACTTTGTATTAGGCCATTTTGGAAAATATGTTCTACCAATTAGCAAATATACTGTTACATTAAAATACAAACATTTTACATTTTTTTGATGGTCATTTTGGCATTATGTTGCACTCACTTGAATAATATACACATTTTTGTACTCACTAGAATAGTGTAAATGTTTTGACATTATGTTACATCAATCATTGTCAGATTTAATACAGTTGAGTTGCAACTCATGCTCATTTGATGTAATTTTTCATCTATTTGTGCTCAGGAAAAAGCAGAACCTCCAAGTACAAAAAAACAGACAAAATAATGCAGGTGATTACTGCCTTTAGAATGAGGTGAAAGACATGAATCTGCTGTTCCCTTAATCAGTCTCAGTTCTCTTTTGCAGCTTATAGTGTCAGCATCTTGCTGCTCTGAGTTGGATTCTAGTATTTAAAGATTTATGCATGCATTTGATACATTATGGTCCCTAAATGCAAGACAATCTTATGCAATTCATTTCATGTTCTTTCAAAGAATCAGTGATCTGTCCCAATGCTGAAGGCATAACTGATTTTATTTGACTTATTGAGAGCCAGTACTCTTATCATTCATCAAATGGTCAATATCTAATTATCATCATAATTTTGACCATATGCTATTTTCACTTTATATGCTGACTGCCAGATTGTAACCCAGGTCTAAGATGTGACTTCAGTTTCTGTTAGGTAATATTTTAATTATATTGAACTGATTAAATTAGCATACAAACTTTGAACGCCCCCCCCCCCCCCCACCAGTATATTGCATAATTTACAATAAAACCCAAACTCACATTTATATTTTTCATGCCGCACTATTTGTACTATATTTTTAGCTCAAGCATTTCTTGATAGAGGCACTTTAAATACAAATATGATGAACTAATAATTCTTAATTTCTACTGATACCTGTAAACTGAAATGTTATGAGGTGACCACTTTCAATGTCATATCTATTGTTTTACAGCCATTAACACCATATGCAGTGCTTTAGAGCCAGTAACAACACATTCAGTTTTATACAACCAGCCATTAACACATCATGTACTTACAGCCACTAATAACACATCCAATGCTTTACACTCATTAACATCACATCTAGTGTTTTACAACTATTAATGCCACATCCATTGCTTGACAGACATTAAACCACATCCAGATCTTTACAGCCATTAATGCCGCATTCAGTTCTTTACAGCCACTAACACCATGTTCATGTTTGCATTAATACCATATCTAGTATTTTACAGCCATTAACACTGTATCCATTATTTTACAGCCATTAATATAGTATCCATTATTTTACAGCCATTAATACTGTATCCATTATTTTACAGCCAGTAACACTGTATCCATTATTTTACAGCCATTAACACCATATCCAAACAGTGAAGAATCCATGCAGATATTTGAACAACACTGTCAGGTTTGAAAATATACAATCTTTTCTCTTGTATTACAAAATAATGCTGTCATATATAAAAGTTTCTATTGTCTTTTTCTTTTCTGTTCCCAGCAACCAGTATTAAAATTTAAATCTTGTATTTTTATTGTATAGAATAATTTTATCAGATGAAAATGTTTAACTTATCTTGTTGAAAATAGCTCTTCCAGATATGAGAATGTAAATCTTGTCTTTTATTGTACACATCTATTCCAGGTTTGAAAATGTTTATCTTGTTTGTTTTATTCATGCTTTAACTTGGCAAGAATTGATTTCTTTAATAAGAATAGTTAAAAATAACCTTCAAATTGTACCACCCTTTTTTGATGCACACACACACACACACACACACACAAAACACACAACGCACACACAATGCACACACACACACACACACACACACACACACACACAAACATCTTTATTTATGTTCAGGGCATTGCCTTTTGGCATTTTAACTTATTTTTGAGGCATAGATGCACTCTCTACTGATATTTTTACTTATTTTTGTGGATTGCCTATTGACATTTTTTTGAGGCACTGTTTTGATATTTTTACATATTTTTGAGGATTGCCTATTGACAACTTTACTTATTTTGGAGGCACTGTGTATTGATATTTTTACTTAGTTTTGAGGATTACCTATTAACATTTCTACTTATTTTTGAGGATTGCCCTGTTGACAGTTTTACTTATTTTTGAGGCAAGATTGGGCTGTCTATTGATATTTTTACTTATTTTTGAGGCATAAATGCTCTTTCTCTACTAAATTTTTTTTTTCAGACTCAGCCATGGAGAAGTTCATAATAATTTAATTTTCTGCATTTAAAAATTCAAGTATCTTTGGAAAATGATTGCTTATACTTTAATGATTATAAAATGAGAGTGAAAGCATTTCCCCTATACACTTGGAACAGTATTTTGGATTGCACATGCAAGAAAAATGCATGAACACTTCCTTAGGTGAGTTTGGCACACATATGGTAGTGATAGCCTGCAAGTGAGGTGCGGAAGTTGAATTGTTTTCGTTTTGTTCTGTTTGGAGACTGCATTCAGGTAATATCTTTATTGGAATGCACATTGCAGCAATCAGGACAAGTAGCTTGGACCAAATGCATGTAACAAGAAGGTGCCCGCATACCATATGCCCTTTGAGGCTTGCCTCATACCTGACTCAAAGTTCATATTTGTTTTGACACTTCACCAGGACATATGCCATCTTCACACTCTACTCCCATCCCCACCCGTAAACCTCCCAGCAGAAAGGTCAAATGCTTGAGTTTGCCAAGAGTTTCTTTCTTTTGATAGAAGTCTTTATATACAAGAAGGAATGACATTATGAAAATTTGAATTAAAATTTATCATTGCCTCAATAATTGATTTATCATCTTCTAATTAATTATTTCAGTAATTGATTTAATGGTTTATCATCAAATAATTAGTATATCATTTTATAATTAGATGTTTTTTCAGCTGTTCATTTGGTTTGCCTTCTAATTAATTAGTTTAACATCTCATTGGTTTACCATCCTTATATTAATTGGTTTGTCATCTAATTATTTGATTTATCACACACAACCAAGTATAAAATTGTAATATTTGAAATAACCTAGTGTAAAACTAGTAGTTCTAGTATAAATATAACACTGTAGTAATTGTAGTAACCTACTCTAAAACTATAAAATGCTACAGTAACTTAGTCTGAAACTGAAATGGTTATTGTAACTTAGTGTAAAAATATAATAGTTGGAGTAACTAGCATAAAACTATAAAATGCTATAGTAATCTTGATTTAGACTGTAATAATTGTAGTACCCTAGTGTGAAACTGTAATTGTTGAAATAACCTAGTATAAAAATATAATAGTTCTAGTAACTATATATAAGTGGGTTCGACTGCATTGATGAAATTTACTAGTAATACAGAGGCTTTATTAGAAATTAGAAATTAAATTTGTAACAAATAATGATTGTTGCAAACAATAATGTATTTAATTCATTATATAAATATTTATCTGATTATATTTATTGTATACTCCATAATAAGTGAGTTTTTAATTAGTAATATATATTACTGTGTTTTGTTCACTTGTTTTAATGTAGGAGTATTTATTTAGCTTTTAAAACACTTTTCTTTGTTTTTAGTTAGCTCAGGAATTCATGAGGATTCAGGCTGAGATTGCTGTTCTATCACAGAGAAAGTGAGTTGTTATTTGGATTGCTTTATCTGTACTCTTGCAAAAAACAACACATGGTCACCAGCTCACTATTTAGGCTTGTCTGATAAGAATTGTCTGAACTTCATTCACAAATTTTACATTGCTTATAAAATAAGCTAATGTCTTTTTGTCTACATTACTAAATTTATTTCACTCTCTCTCTCTCTCTCTCTCTAAAATTGAACATCTGTTTATCCACTATAAAACCTAAGAATTCTCACTTGAAGCCCAATATAACATATATCGATGGATTCATCTTGATGACAGGAAGCTTTTAGACTTATGTTCAGATGCCTTAAGCTGCACCCCAAAAAAGAAAAGACCCAAAAAACAAAAAGCAACAAACCCAAATTTTTCACTGAAGAAAGACAACTCAAGAAGAATGTATTTCATTTCACTCAGTGGTATTCCCTTTGGAAAGTCTGCTAATGCTCATCTCAAAAAGCAGGTGATTGCTGGACATTTTGCACTTGGACTTTTCATAAAGGACATTTCACTGTATAGCTTGGGTAGTTGCTCAATTACAAAAGATCTATAGCCCCAGAACAACATGTTTTTGGAGGTGAAGTGGAGAGGTGTTGGATTGCCATACATTTCACACATGAACTTTCCATACAGGACATTTCACCTTTAGTTTAAATAAGACATATTTGTGCAAAAAAATAAAATTCCATTGTCTTCCTTGTGCACTTCAGACTGTAAAAATGAAATATTTACTGAACATGTTGTCTACAAGATGACTTCTGACAGTAAAGCAAAATGGAATCGAATAAACACAATATATTTTTACTCAATACATCATCTACATATAAGTTAACTAAATAGGGAGTATTGTAGGCTACATATAAGTTAACTAAACAGGGAGTATTGTAGGCTACCATATAAGTTAACTAAACAGGGAGTATTGTAGGCTACCATATAAGTTAACTAAACAGGGAGTATTGTAGGCTACATATAAGTTAACTAAACAGGGAGTATTGTAGGCTACCATATAAGTTAACTAAACAGGGAGTATTGTAGGCTACCATATAAGTTAACTAAACAGGGAGTATTGTAGGCTACATATAAGTTAACTAAACAGGGAGTATTGTAGGCTACATATAAGTTAACTAAACAGGGAGTATTGTAGGCTACCATATAAGTTAACTAAACAGGGAGTATTGTAGGCTACCATATAAGTTAACTAAACAGGGAGTATTGTAGGCTACATATAAGTTAACTAAACAGGGAGTATTGTAGGCTACATATAAGTTAACTAAACAGGGAGTATTGTAGGCTACATATAAGTTAACTAAACAGGGAGTATTGTAGGCTACATATAAGTTAACTAAACAGGGAGTATTGTAGGCCGCATTTAATATGAACATATTATATATCACTGGATTTGTCTTGATGATGGATTTATTACTGGATTTATACAAAACTTAATTAAACAAGTCTTATTTCTTTTTCAAATGACAAAAGCTATTAAACATTCGGTTATGAGTTTTTTCTCAAACAAAGCTGGGTATGTAAACAATATCACACATTGTTGCTTAATGAAAGAGCTATTAAGTAGCTATTAAATAGCAAAATAGCATTATTAAAGTTACTGTTTTATGACATAGCTATTAAACAGCATTATGAAAGTTACTGTTTTATGAAATAGCTATTAAACAGCATTACACTAATTATTGCTTTATGGATTGGTTATTAAGTAAAGTTAGTGCTTATGAAAGAGCCATAGAATGCCTTAATGCATACAAATTTAATATAACTGTTGTTTTATGAAAAGTCACAGAAAGCTCTTTCCATGCCAATCAGTTTAAAGGTACTGTCTCCATATTATCTATTAATAGGTTAATAGATAAATTGAAAGAGTATTTGCTTGTAATAATTACTGCCTATCTGCTTTTAAAATTTTTTATTACCTTTAAGCCAGACTGTCACTGTTCACCTCTTTGATGACAGATCGAGTCAGCATAGCCATTAGTGTAATGACAGAAATAGACCTACATTAATAAAAAGTATAAACAATACTGCTTTGATTAACTGGATTGCCATTTTAATTTGATGGACACAAGAAATTATTGAAGTGTAACATCTGCTACAAGACTGAAATTATATTGATTTACTAACACAATATGCTATATATGTCATTATAGCGGAACATGATACATGTAATATCATCTTACTCATTTACATCTTACTCAGATTACCAATATTGTATCTGTCATTCCAGAATATTTACATTGGAATAACATTTTATAAAATTATATGATAATCATCTAAAGTATGTAATTCTCAGTTATCTTAAATAACCCCCAATCACCTTAACCCTAAACTATTTATAAATAAGAATATATTTTGAGAATATAATTTAAAAGTTTAATCTTCAAATTTGCATGTTAATTCTGACAAAGATTATTTTCTAGTGTAATTTGGCTTGTTTGACATATTTGAATATTTTCTTAAATAGGTGTCTTGTATGACATTACATTTTTAATAAAAGTGTTGTTGATGAAAAGTGCCCATTTTGTAACGAAACTGTTATTTATATTTTAGCTTGACTAATCTATTTTTGTACCTGATAGGAATAGATTCACTAATCTATTTTTGTATCTGATAGGAATAGATTGACTAATCTATTTTTGTATCTGATAGGAATTGACTAATCTATTTTTGTATCTGATAGGAATAGATTGACTAATCTATTTTTGTATCTGATAGGAATAGATTGACTAATCTATTTTTGTATCTGACAGGAATAGATTGACTAATCTATTTTTGTATCTGATAGGAATAGATAATCTATTTTTGTATCTGATAGGAATAGATTGACTAATCTATTTTTGTATCTGATAGGAATAGATTGACTAATCTATTTTGTATTTGATAGGAATAGATTGACTAATCTATTTTTGTATCTGATAGGAATGGATTGACTAAGGAGATGGAGCACGGTGTTACCCGTTCCTTTGAGATTGAAGAATACACACGTCTTTCTTCAGAAAATGTGAGTTCTTGCCACTTAATGCTATACAACTTTCTTGCTTCTTCAAATTCTGTATGTCTTCTTGCATCATTGCATTTATTGTTCTTTTCTTACATCTTTACATTCATATTTCTTCTTACATCTTTACATTCATATTTCTTCTTACATCTTTACATGCATATCTCTTCTTACATCTTTACATTCATATTTCTTCTTACATCTTTACATTCATATTTCTTCTTACATCTTTACATGCATATCTCTTCTTACATCTTTACATCATATTTCTTCTTACATCTTTACATGCATATCTCTTCTTACATCTTTACATTCATATAAACAACTTAGTACTGCAAGTGTCATGTATACTGGTACAACTAACACAACAGTCTTCTGTGAACTCTGGTACAACTAACAACTTATTGCTTTCATTGTCATGTGCACTCTGGCAAAGTTATCAACATAGAACTAATAGTGTCATGCGCACTCTGACCAAAGACTAACAACCCAGAACTAATAGGGTTATGTGGCCTCTGACACAAGGCTAGCAACCTTGAATTAATAGGTCATGTGCACTCTGACAAAAAGCTAACAAACCAGAACTAATAGTGTCATGTTCACTCTGACACAAGGCTAGCAACCTTGAATTAATAGGGTCATGTGCACTCTGACACAAGCTAACAAACCAGAACTAATAGTCATGTTTACTCTGACACAAAGCTAACAAACCAGAACTAATAGTGTCATGTTCACTCTGACACAAAGCTAACGAACTAGAACTAATAGTGTCATGTTCACTCTGACACAAGCTAACAAACTAGAATTAATAGTGTCATGTTCACTCTGACACAAGCTAACAAACCAGAACTAATAGTGTCATATGCATTCTGAAAGGGCTGTCAACCTTGAACTAAAGGTGCCATATGCTAACAGCCTAATATTGACAGTCATATGCATGATTGCACAGATAGCACCCTCGTGAAAGTGTCATATGCATTCTAACACAGCTAAATCCTAGTACTGACAATGTCATATACACTTTGAAAGAATACAAAAGTATGTGCAGAAAAAGCTGTTTGGATTTCTGGGAGTTTGAATTAATGTGAGTTTGAAATACTGAGATTGTACTGAAATTTGACATGTTTGCATAGAATTTACCTATGATGGTGATCTTTTAAGTTCATATTGTGTATAACTTATTAAATTTAAAAAATCTAAAAGCATTTATTTATTTTCAGGAAAGCTTGATGGCTGTTCATAGTGATTTAAAGCGAAAAGTGGAACACTTCCGAAAAGCAGTGCACAAACCATATGGAATTCCATGAGTTATGTCAGATATTCTTTAGAATTAAACACTTTTTCATTTACAGATGTGTACAAAATTTTTTGGAATTATAAATTTGTTATACATAAGGATCTAAACATTCTTTTGTACATAAAAATAAAGTGTTTATGGCTGGGTACAGATTCATTGCAGTAATACATTTTTTATTAGAAGGATCAGACCTTTTTTACAGCTGACCAAGAGTGACCAGTTACCTGACCTAATAAGAGATTCTGATACAATAAAGACTGATTGTCTAACCTAAACAAGAGATTCTGATACAATAAAGACTGATTGTCTAACCTAAACAAGAGATTCTGATACAATAAAGAATGATTGTCTAACCTAAACAAGAGATTCTGATACAATAAAGACTGATTGTCTAACCTAAACAAGAGAAACTGATGCAATGAAATGGTTTATCTAACCTAAAAAAAGAGATTCTGACACAAGAAAACAAATTATCTGACATATACAAGAGATTCTGAGACCATTTATCCAACCTTTCCCGAGAAAAGGATAGATTGGCTAACAGAAATATTTGTTAATACAGAATATTATAAAAATACAATTGCAGATACCAACTTATATCTATGAACTCAATTTACAGTACAAGTGGAACTCACTATAAACTTTTTTGGACCAGAATAATTGTTTGAATCAACTGTAAATTCAGACTAGCTAAAATGGTTGTAGTTACTAGTGTGAGATATTAAATGAATAATTTTTTTCTGTTAATAATCTTAATAAATTCTTAAAATATTACCTAGAGAACGTGTCAGATTGGAAAAATCCAACCAACTGGATTGGGTGTCATACCCATGATCGCAAGGATTTTTGCATCAGAACCTCAATGACCTCTCAGGCAGTGTACAATAACAAAAATGTTTTACTCATTTATTTCCTTTTTGTTGCAGTCAAGAGAAGACAGTGAGTTTATTTTTTTATTCATTTTATTGTACAGATGTTTTCTGCAGTGCACTGTGGGACATTTGAATTGTGACTGCTTGCTAAGGGCAAAATGCCAGTGAATGCGCTAGATAAGTGCATTTGTGGATAATATTTATGCAAATTAAAGGTTTTAAATAACAATTTGTATAATCATTGAATGAGAGCAGAAGTGTTGATGAACTATGTTAGTGCTGAATTCAGTTTATTTTATTGCTTTGCTGATACTTTTTCAAAAGAAGCGAAACTATAATTTTAATTTTCTGATTTCAAGATTGTTGATATTTAAAACCTTTTTTGTTGCTCCTGTTGTCGAGATGATCAATGGTAACTGAAATTTTCAAAAAGCTCATGCATGATGATTTCTGTATCACTGACTAAGGCCAGAACTATTTATATTATTAATAGTTTGCTCAAATGACAGCAGAGATAAGCTTTTTTCAGTAGTAAGGACTGTCGATCCTCCATTGGATGCTCAGAAGTATCTGAGCTCTTGCAAGCAATACACAGAGAAATAGTATTTTAACCAACACACACAGAGACAAAATTATAACCAGCACACTGAGAGACAGTGTTATACCCAACACAGAGAGATTCATAAACAACACACAGAGAGACGACATTATAACCAACACAGAGAGACAGTTTCATAACTGCACAGAGACAGCATTGTAACCAACACAGAGACAGATTTATAAATCACCAGTTAACGTGAATTAAACACTTTACGTAGCATTGTCCAGTGATACTTTGGGTGATCTATATTTATGCAGTTAATTCAGGCGTACTTAGTCTGGACACATTGATTCATATATATGCCAATAAGACTTGACTCCAGCATAGAACTTTCATGGATAAAATGACTCTTTCCCTTAGTCAAGTCGATGCTGCGGCACTCTAATATACAATGAGGATTTCCCTCACTTTCTACTCTCTATATTTTTATCTTATTTTAATTACTTTTTACTGATTTCTGACAAAGTAAAATAGACATCATTTTGGTATTAAAATATAGTTTTGAATAGTAAAATACACAAAATGACATTTTTAATATATATACAATATGCTAAAATATACTATCAAAAATAGAAAATACACAAACTGATATCTTGCTGCAGAAATATTTTAAAGCGAATATACAAGTCCAAAGTTATCATTTTTTGCATTTTTTGCAACTGTCAACAACATTCATTACTGAAATGTAACATTGCATCTACTTACACGATCACTTCTGTTTGGAAATTGTCAGGGAAAGATTGAAATGGTGCTAATTCACATGTCTGTCCATTTTCTGTATCAGAACAAAGATTATTTGTTCATTTTAGGGACTGCACACATTATTTTCCAGCTAGGAAAACATCACTCATCAATCAAAAGCTCCCAAATGATTTAGATTTTCTGACACCAGACTTGTATAACTGCAGCACTTCAGTGACTATAGGCATTACAATATGACAATTAAGTAAAAGATTACCTTTGGCCTTAGGTATAATGCTCTTTAGTTTGAACTTTTAAAAATATATGAAATTTTGTAAGTGTGGTTATTTAAACTACTTTTGAAATTAAGCCAAATAAATGTTGTCTTTTGCTTTCAAAATTCTGTAAATTATATTCTTTGATCCACTGTTAAAATTCAGTCCTTTAAACTTTGCCCATTGCATATAAGTGACACAAAACCTGAGTAAACTGCCCTTGGATGATAAGAAAAAATAATGCAAAATACATCTTAAAATTATTCTGCTTCCTCAAAAACCTGCTAATTACTCCACAATTTTCCCGATGCTATTTAATTATATAGTATGCTTCATAAAAATTATTTAATTTGATACCCAAGTCACCAGCTGTCTTTCAGTGTTACTGTTGCAAGTTGCATTATGATATACTTGCCTCAGGTGATGTGTGATTAAAAATAGGGTATAAGTTGAATTTTTTAAAAAGACAGTTTCACATGTAGTCTGTAAATGTAATTTGATGATTGTAAATGTTAAAATTATTTTTATACATATAATAATATAGTTGGGGCATATAACTGATATGTATATATAAATACAGAGTGGGTCAAAAGTATGTATACAGTACTGATCGGGTCATGTTTAGTTTCCTAGGCGTTCAAAATGTCCTCCATCAACATTGCAAGATTCCTGGAACCTGACACTGTGACTCACAAATTCTGATTAGCATCGATGTCCATAAATGCTTGTGAGATAAAATGCCATGATCCGATCAGTACTGTATATCTACATTTGGCTCATCCTGTATAGAATCTGTTGTAAATGTGTTTCTGTCTATAATAATATGATCATGTAGACAAGTGCGACTGAAGTCTTTATAATATGATATTTAGTAAAATATTGTACTTACATGATAGTAGTACATGTAATTTAGTCTTGTAGTTTTATGTGCTGCAGTGTTCATATTTCAATGTCAGGCATTGGTGGAGATTTCATTACCTTTGATTTTTATGATGTAATCATTGGGTTCGTTGCATACAATCTTGAATATTTCCAGTAAGTTTGTTTGAATGAAATGGGATGTTTCCTAAAGCTTTGTATTCTGTATAGTAAAAAGTAAATATTTGTAAAAATATATTGAATGTATTGAAAAATATTAATAAAGTATGTATTATGTAGTTGCATTGTGTAGTTGTGAGAAGCAAAAAAGACCATAACTGTATATGTATTATGCAGTCTTTGGTGGAGTAAATTTGCCTGTCCCTATTTCTAGACTTGATTGTTATATAAATTATTAAATTGTCAAAGTGACCCAGTTTTGAGCACTTCTTATGATGGTATTTTTGTGTCAGAGCTGGAGTAAACAACTCAAATTGAGAATATGCTAGAAAATTGCTGATGCAGTCCAAACCAGTTCCAACTGGATGAGTAGCTTCCTGACTAATAATCTCACACTTGTTTAAATCAAATTTGTCCAGTGCGAAATGTTTCTTTGTTGAAGAAGTGCTCTATTCTAATCACTTCGAATATGAACATACCTTGAGTCTGGTCATAAAGGTGATCGTTAGCTTATGGCAAGTTAACTGACTGATAAAGAAAGAATGGACTTAGAAATATTTTATAAATGTTTGCTATTGATCTATGATTTGAATTGGAGGATGCTTATGTAATTGAACCATTATTTCTGTGTTCATCAATTTGACTATGTTGTACATCATACTTGTGAATTTTGATTGATGCTATATTTCTTATGCTGTGTGTGTTTTGGGCTAACGAAATTTTTGCAGGATTTGTAAGTTGAGAATGTTTGTAAGAGAGAAAAGAGTTTAAATTTGCCTGAAATTTAGTGTTGCCTTAATTTGACTTTTGCAGAACAGAGCAAGCCTTTCTGATTGTCAATTTAAGCTACAGTGAATACTGTACTCTACTTGAATATGTCGGTGTGTGCATCCAGCATTGTTGTCAAATTATCAGTAAATCGTGTTGCTGTAAGTTGATTCCCTTGAATTATGTTCAAGAACGAATATGGCAGAGAATTGTGGCCTGAGTTCAATCAGTCTCGAGAATTCATGGAACTCATTTTGAACATTCCTTGTGGTGATTGAGAACATTCCTCCTGATGTGCTTGATAATGCACGTGACATTCAGGACGATTCTCTTTGGCGTGCTTGGAGAGCTCATCAAAGATTCTGGAACATTTGTGTAACATGCCTCTAGGATGGGCACAAGGGACCTTTCCTAGATATGAAAGGGTGGCCCAACAGGTGGGCGGGCGACAAGAGGTTTGCAATAACTGGCTAGCGACAACTGGCTAACACATAACTTACATCTGTAGAATAAATTAGATAATTACTTAGGTTTTTTCTGTTGTTTAGCAAAATGTCGTATATCATATTATGCACAAGTCACTTGCCGTTCGCCAGTTATTGCTAGGCATGTGTCAGTAGCTAGTTGACGTTCGCCACTTGTCGCCCGCTAAGTCTCGTTTGTAAAATGTCGCCCGTCCTGATGTCATAGAACCATAAGAAAGGCATTGACTTGTTGCAAATCGCATCGAAGAGTGGTCTTTGAAGACAGTTTCTGTCTGTTTGGTCAATGAATGTGGTTGCAGAACAGGAGTCACTTCTTGGATTTTGCCCATCAGCTGCAATACAATTGCAGTTCAAGAACTCGGAATCTTCTTTACCAGACACTTTTTCGACTGCAGTACCGTAAGAAATACCATAAGCAGTATTGGGAACTCATAACAAATAGTACTGGAACACATACAATAAATAACACTGGGAACTCATTCATAGTTAGTACTGGGAACTCATAACAAATAGTACAGGAACACATACAATAAATAACACTGGGAACTCATTCATAGTTAGTACTGGGAACTCATAACAAATAGTACAGGAACACATACAATAAATAACACTGGGAACTCATGCATAGTTAGTACTGGGAACTCATAACAAATAGTACAGGAACACATACAATAAATAACACTGGGAACTCATTCATAGTTAGTACTGGGAACTCATAACAAATAGTACTGGAACACATACAATAAATAACACTGGGAACAGATAGTACTGGGAACTGGACCATGAGTATTACTGGGAACTGGACTATAAGTATTACTGGAAACTCGATCATGACTTTTACTGGGAATTGGACCATAAATATTACTGGGAACTCGAGCATGAGTATTACTGGGAACTAGACCATAATCATTACTGGGAATTGGACCATAATTAATACTGAAAACCAGACCATAAGTAATACTGGGAGTTGGACCATTAGAATGGATTGGAAACTGACCGTCAATTGGACTGGAAACTGGACCATTAATTGGACTGGAAAATGGACCATAATCGTACTAGAAACTGGACAATCAATTGGACTGGAAACTGGACTATTAATTTGACTGGAAAATGGACTATCAATCGTACTAGAAAGTGGACAATCAATTGGAGTGGAAACTGGACTATCAGTCGGACTGGAAACATGGAAACCTTACTTGGAAACAGATTTACATACAGAGAGGAATCACTCTGTTTTTTTTGAATATTTCTACCTTTCTTTTAATTAATGTCACACACACACACACACATACACACACACACACACACACACACACAGTGTGAGATGGTTGACTTAGAATAAAGAGCACTGATCAAACTATCAAGAGAAACACTCTGGTATAGGTTTTGACCATGGTTAGAGTAGAGTAGAATAGAAGAAAGAGCATATTTTTGACCAAAAAATCCCTAGTTAAGGGTTGGTTATTGTAGAAGGGAACAAAGAGTCTTTCGTCGAAACTAAAACATACCCTAGTTAAGGGTTGGTTACTGTAGAACAGAACAAAAAGCCTTTCAGTCAAACTAAAACACGCTAGTTAAGGGTTGGTTATTGTAGAACAGAACAAAGAGTCTTTCAGTCAAACTAAAACACGCTATTTAAGGGTTGGTTATTGTAGAACAGAACAAAGAGCCTTTCAGTCAAACTAAAACACGCTAGTTAAGGGCTGGTTATTGTAGAACAGAACAAAAAGCCTTTCAGTCAAACTAAAACACGCTAGTTTAGGGTTGGTTATTGTAGAACAGAACAAAAAGCCTTTCAGTCAAACTAAAACACACCCTAGTTAAAGGTTGGCTAGAGTAGAACAAAACGTTTTCATCAAACAACTACAGAGAGTAATTTGATGTCGAGGGAAACAGAAGCAAGCAAGAGCTCTCAGAATAATGCAACACACACAGTCAATAATTAGAACGGTATATTGTTTGTTTGCTTTGATAGGTGGACAAGGAAATCTTGCAAATTTTATTGTCATGGCTCGAACTAAAGGAAAATAGCACTTTTCAATTAATGAATGTCAGAAATCGGAATAAAAATGGAGAGAAAATGGTGCTGTCTGGACCGGCTGCCACTACACTCTCTCCCTTTGAGCTTGGCCTGGGATGAGTATTTGGACAGACAAAAATGACTGAATTATTTTAGACTAGATAAACAACAAAACAATGGCGATATATGGACAATTGGGACAAGTTAACTCCTAGTAAATATATGTAAATTGGTTCATAAGAATCATTCATTAGTCAGAAGATGATTGAATTATTTTAGACTAGATGAACAAGAAAACAATGGCGATATATGGACAATTGAGACAGAAAGTTTACTCCTAGTAAATATATGTAAATTGGTTCATAAGAACCATTCATTAGCCAGATGAGATTGATAAGTAAGATTTTATAATAAATTTCCATAACATTAAAAAATTGTTAATGTTTATGATTATAATAACATACATATAAACTGTTTAGTTAATTATTAGAATGTTTCTAAAATGTAAATGTAATAGAATATTAACGTGAGAGTGAACAGTAGAAAAGACGATTGTATGAGGGCAGTCAGACTGCGGCCGATGTTAATTTTTCATTCAGAAACAAGTCGACCACAGTCTGGTAATGTAAAACTAGTAAATAATATAGGAATTTGACCACAGTCAGGTAATGTAAAACTAGTAAATAAATTAGGAATTTGACCACAGTCTGGTAATGTAAAACTAGTAAATAATATAGGAATTTGACCACAGTCTGGTAATATAAAACAAATAAATAGTACAGGAAGTCGACCACTGTCTGTGTAATGTAAAACTAATAAATAGCACAGGAAGTTGACCACAGTCTGTGTAAAACAAATAAATAGTACAGGAAGTCGACCACTGTCTGTGTAATGTAAAACTAATAAATAGTACAGGAAGTCGACCACTGTCTGTGTAATGTAAAACTGTGGTGGAGTAAATTTGCCTATCCCAGTTTCTAAACTTAATTGTTGTATAAATTGTTAAATGTCCAAGTGACCCGATCTTGGGCATTGCGTATGATATTTTTAAGTGTCAATGTTGGAAGTAAAGAATGTGCTAGAAACGTGCTGATGTAATCTAAACCAGTTCCAACTGGATGAGTAGTTAACTAATAGTTTCACACTTTTTCATAACAACTTCATCCAAATGGGATGAAGAAGTCTATATTCTAATCACTTTGATTTTGACATAACTCCAGTTCCGTCTTAAAGGCGATTTTTAGCTTATGGTAGGTTAACTGACTGATAAAGAAAGAATCTACTTAGAATATTTCGTACATGTTTGCTATTGACCTATGATTTGAACTGAAGAAAGCTTTATGTAATTGAACCATTATTTCTATGTTCACTAATTTGAATATGTTGTACATTATACTTGTGAATTTTGATTGATGCTATATTTTTTTATGCTGAGTGTGTATCATTCTAATGAATATTGTTGCAGGATTTGTAAACTGAGAATGTGTGTAAGAGAGAAAGGAATTTAGAGATGAAATATACCTGAAATTTAGCACTGCCTTAATTTGACTTTTGCCTTTTTTCTTTTTGTTTTTGTTTTGTATCCGCTTCACACTGGACCATTGCTACTGTACTCTACTGGATCACGTTTGTGTGTGTATCCAGCATTTTCATCAAACTTATCAGTAAACGTGTTGCTGTAAGTTGATTTCTGTGAATTCCGTTCTAGAACCAACATGGCGAAAATTGAAGTATAAGTTTGGTCTCGAATATTCATAAAAGTTTCTTGAACATTCCTCGTGGCGTGCTGAGTAGTACACATGAAGATTCGGGAACGTTCTTGCTGATGTGCTTGATAGTACATATGACGTTCTGGACGGTACTCCACTGTTTGCTTTGTGACACATATGACGTTCTGGACGGTACCCCACTGTTTGCTTTGTGAACGCATATGACGTTCTGGACGGTACTCCACTGTTTGCTTTGTGACACATATGACGTTCTGGACGGTACTCCACTGTTTGCTTTGTGAACGCATATGACGTTCTGGACGGTACTCCACTGTTTGCTTTGTGACACATATGACGTTCTGGACGGTACTCCACTGTTTGCTTTGTGAACACATCGAAGATTCTGAAACAGTTGTGTAATGTGCCTAGAAGGGGTATGTAGGAACGTCATGTGTTATTGTAATATAGAATGAGAAATCTACATATCTTGAAAAGTATTATTGTAATATAGAATGACAAATTTAGGCTGACCGTAAAGTAAAAATTATTGAATGATAAATCTTACGTAGTGAGAATGCATTATTGCAATGTAGAATGATAAAACATAGCTGATTGTAAAGTAAAAATTAAGGAATGAAGCAGATAGTGTTGTTAAATGTTAAAGAAACAATAAAACTGGCTACTCTAATACATAAGATAATATATGATACTAGCTAGAGGCTACAATATTGCACGAGTTTGTACAAATAATACAGTGATCATCATCATTTGTAAAAGTTTAAACAAATTGTAATGGCTGATATAACTAATTACAAAATATCGATTCTCTAACTCTAATTATAAAACTGTGATCAGTGCCATTTCAAAAGGCTATGTGAAATGTTACATGTTTGTGAGGAAGGCCAGAAAATGAAAAGGCTATGTTAAATGTTACATGTTTGTGAGGAAGGCAAGAAAATGAAAAGGCTATGTTAAATGTTACATGTTTGTGAGGAAGGCAAGAAAGTAAAAAGGCGGCGTAATGTCGATTTCATTTCGTCACTCAAGAGTGAGTGGGCTCGTGGTGAGTGATGATTCAAGCAAAGAGTGAAGGAAACGCAAGGTGGGGCTGGTTATTGGATGAAAACGATTTTCTCAGACTTCAAGGTTTTCTTTGCCATCACGCAAGCTGCTTTCCATTTTCATCCCTGTCTGCCATCTTACTAATTACCATATTCCAGCAAACTAACGAGCGAGCGCAAGACAGAAGGGTGCGTGGTTGCACACACACACACGCACGCACACACACACACACACACACACACACACACACACACACACACACACACACACAAGCAAAATAAAAATAACCACTATGAGCAGTCCTGTATCATGTTACTGGAAACTGTATACGAAACTTATTATTTGATAAATAATTATTATAGCTTAGAGCAGCAACATCTCATTTAGTAAATAAATAATTCTATGTCATAGATTTTAGAAACAGCATAACATATTATGAAAACCTTCATGAGCAGCCTCCTGTGATTTAGTGGCAACCATTACTTTACTAAAAGTATTATATTTTATGGCCCATTAGTGGCAGCCATTACTTTAGGATTATAATATTTGATGGCCCATTAGTAGCAACCATTACTTTAGTATGAAAAGTATTATAATATTTGATGGCCCATTAATGGTAACCATTACTATAGTATGAAAAGTATTATAGGCCTACTATTTAATGGCCTATTATTGGCAACCATTACTTTCGTATGAAAAGTATTATATTTGATGGCCCATTAGTGGCAACCATTAATTTAGTAAGAAAAGTATTACAATGCTTTGTCACAGGTTGGGACCCTAATTATTTAAAATTCAAGACCAACAGTGTCTATTGGGATATAAATCGACCGGTGGCTTGTCAACGAAGCCCCCAGACAGAATTGCTATCCAACACATACAAATACGATTACAACACATCGTATTACAGTGTAAAGTTTACATAAAGTGAAGATGATAAAGAATGAGATAAACATTGAATGGAAATTGATGAAATGATTTATAAAAAATAAATAAAAGAATTAAAATGGTGCTACATCAAATTACAGTGGTACATTTCGTCAATATCCCAGGAGTTAGCCTTCCGTCAGTCCATTTAATGAGGTCAATATAGTTCATTAATTAATTAACTAGAAAATCTCTTAAGAGACTGACATGTTTGATGGCCTGTTAGTGGCAACCATTATTTTAGTGTGAAAAGTATTGCAATGTTTGATGGCCTGTTAGGAGCAACCATTATTTTAGTATAGAAAGTATTACAATGTTTGATGATCTACTCCTGTTAAACAGCTTAGTATCCTGTTAAATAACTATATATCCTGTTAAACAGCTTAGTATCCTGTTAAATAACTATATACATACTGAACTCTGCTAGAACTCTTTAAATTATTTTCATTTAAGATTCTTTTCTTGTCAAGCACTCCATTGTAGTCCTGCATTTGATCTATTTCATAACTTGAGACACGAATGCTAAGAGTGGAAATAGAGTTCTCCCCACTTTTTTGAGGATCGAGGCACGCTGGTCCATCAACATGGTTTATTGGCACTTGTGCTTGGAATAAACCCGGAAAGGGTGATATTTAACGCCCCAGATGCTGGCTTGGATCGAGTCATGCTGGTTTGCATCAAGCTGAATCTATTTGTGAACTGGGAAAGAAACCCTTAATGAGTGACATTGAACCACTGCAGATGTTAACTTAGAATGGAGATATGCCGGTTTATTTCCAAGGGTCATCCTTTCTTAATTTGGAAACCGGTAATGAGTGGTTTTAAAGCCACTTCAGATGCTGGCTTAGGATCGAGACATGCTGGCTTATCTTCTAGCTTAATCCATGCTTGAACTTGGAAACAAACTCTCAATGTGTAGTGCATATAGCGACTGCAGATTTTATTTTATTTATTTACTTAATTCGTATGTAAATTGTTATCCGACCCTGGGCACTCCTTATGATGGTATTTTTGTAAGTGTCGGAGTTGGAGTAAACATTTGAGTTAAGAATATGCTAGAAATTGCTGATGCAATACAAACCAGTTCCAACAAGATGAGTAGTTTTAATATCCAATGGTTAAGATTTACTAGAACAAGTCCAGCCGATGGGCTTAGATAAAAAGTTTACATACTGTAGAGAATTCTATTGTCTAATCACTTGAATTTGGTGTGGCAAGAAGTCTGGTCACGAAAGGCAGCCGTTAGCTTAATGGTGAATTAACTGACTGATAGAGAGAGAAAGGATTAAAAAATATTTTCTGCATTTTGCTACTGATATATTATAATTGTGTTTTACATAGAAACACATTTGCATTTGAGACCCATTGGCATTGCTTTTATGCCTACTTCAAGACACAATTTTGTATGCCCTGACACGTGCTTGTATGCGTATTTTAAGACACATTTTTGCATGTCGATCCCTAGGCATTGATGATATGCCTAACAAAGGCACATTTTGGTATTAGGCTGTGTTGGTCCGCCTGAGACATTGCCGTGTCTTTCCTGAAGCTTATTTTGCCTGACTTTTGTAACCCACAGGATGTCTGCTACTTGTAACACACATTATGTCTGCCATTTGTAACCCACATGATGTTTGTCATTTGTAACTCACATGATTGTCTGCCATTTGTAATTCACGTGATGTCTGTCACTTGTAACTCACATGATGTCTGCCATTTGTAATTCACGTGATGTCGGACACTTGTAACTCGCATGATGTTTGTCATTTGTAACCCACATGATGTTTGTCATTTGTAACTCACATGATGTCTGCCATTTGTAATTCACGTGATGTCTGTCACTTGTAACTCACATGATGTCTGCCATTTGTAATTCACGTGATGTCTGTCACTTGTAACTCACATGATGTCTGCCATTTGTAATTCACGTGATGTCTGTCACTTGTAACTCACATGATGTCTGCCATTTGTAATTCACGTGATGTCTGTCACTTGTAACTCACATGATGTGTGCCATTTGTAATTCACGTGATGTCTGACACTTGTAACTCACATGATGTCTGCCATTTGTAATTCACGTGATGTCTGTCACTTGTAACTCACATGATGTCTGCCATTTGTAATTCACGTGATGTCTGACACTTGTAACTCACATGATGTCCGAATTACAGAACTGCAGACTAAACGAGGTCGAATAATTGATCAAAAAGCATTGATCGAGTCCCCCGTATGTTTTTTAATGGAAGAGGAGAAAGCCCCAGTAGAGTGATGAATTGACGTTTATCATGTGCTTACAGTCCTGCGTACACTGTAGGAAAGGGAAATAATTTAAATTTACTTTTAAAATTACAAAAAAAGTACGTCGTATTATAAATAGATTATGATGCTAGAGGAGAGGAACTTATTTTAATCTAAAGACTGTATGAACGAAATCAAGTATGTGAATGATATAATACCCGTTATATTTGAACGAAATCAAGTATGTGAATGGTATAATACCCGTTACAGTACTATTTGAACGAAATCAAGTATGTGAATGATATAATACCCGTTATAGTACTATTTGAACGAAATCAAGTATGCGAATGAAGATATAATATCCATCATACTATTATTTGAACGACATTAAGTGTTTGAACGAAGGTATAATATCAGTTATTTTAGTATTTGAACGAAATTAATTATAAAGCCAGTTGTACCAAGTGAAAAATAATGAGTGTTGCCTGTAATTAATTGAAATGAAACGTACAGAGAAATAAGTGCATTAGACTGTGTTCTAATGTGTAGACACACAAGTATATCAGACTGTGTTCTTGATGTGAAATGTGTAGACACACAAGTATATCAGAATGTGTTCATGAGGTGAAATGTGTAGACACACAAGTATATCAGACTGTGTTCATGAGGTGAAATGTGTAGACACGCAAGTATATCAGACTGTGTTCATGAGATGAAATGTGTACACATGTTGCTCGACCGTAAATTAATGAATAGTCTAGGATAAAAAAAACCACAAATAATTGTGGTCACACTTCTTGTGTTCGATGAGCCCCCGAGTGATCCCTCGCTACATGTATATAAAAAACGTATACAAGGCACAAACATTACAATTATGAATTTTACACAAACATTACAAGTATGAATTTTACACAAACATTACAAGTATGAATTTTACACAAACATTACAAGTATAAATTTTACACAAACATTACAAGTATGAATTTTACACAAACATTACAATTATGAATTTTACACAAACATTACAATTATGAATTTTACACAAACATTACAATTATGAATTTTACACAAACATTGCAATTATGAATTTTACACAAACATTACAATTATGAATTTTACACAAACATTACAATTATGAATTTTACACAAACATTTCGATTATGAATTTTACACAAAGTGAAGACGATAAGGAATGACACAAAGTTGGATGAAAAATTAACAAAGAATTTGTATAAAATAATAAAAAGCAACAGAATCAAATTCAATCTCAATTTGCAATTACAATTTCCAATTATTGACGTATATGTCTCAGAAAGATTTAAACTGCCCTAAAAGTTTATCTTCCTATCTCCTAATATTTTCCTCAAGGGAAGTCAGTCTATACTTCTTTAACAGATTTTACTTTCGGTCTCACGTTTACTTTTCTTCACTCAACATTTTCTTACAAGACATGGGTCAAGGGTCACGGGTCATGGGTTTCATGTCTACTCTCATTCACAGATGGAAACATGCTACTCTAATCCTGCTTGGAGTTAAGATCTCTAGCCTTACTTCCATTTTTCTATTGATACTAAGGTTTGACCCAATACTGTGTCAAGGCCGGATTAAAAATTAAATAATATATTTTAGTTTACTTCCGTTTGCCCTACACTGTATCTTGGTTGTAAACCATCTGGTCTGTCTCTCTTTGTAACTTGGATGATTTAGCTAACGTGTATGCATCACTTTTACTTTTTATGACAATACTCCTTACACATCTAGAATCAATACATTTTTATATTCATTGAAATGAGACTGGGCAAAATGTTATGCCCTAATGTCAGGAGAGACTGACAAAATATTATGCCATAAAGTCAGGAGAGACTGACAAGACACATAAATATATATGACTGAATTTTTTTGAGGTAAAAGCATAAACACATAACTATATTAGACTGTGGTCAGAAGTGAAATATATACATATATCCTAACTATATTAGACTGTGTTAGAGGCCAAATGTATAGACTTATATTTATATTAGACTCTGTTCATGAGGCTAAATGCATAGACACAGCTATGTTAGAATGTGTTCACGAAGTCAAATGTTTAGACATATCTATATTAGATTATTTTAAGGGCCCCTTAAGAGGAAGATGCCACTAGCACAATTACGCTACACTTCCATTATTTTAAGGACTCCTTAATGTCACTAGCACAATTACACCACACAGTCATTATTTTAAGGACCCCTTAATGTCACTAGCACAATTACACTGTATGGCGCAAGATTTGAAGGCCGTCCAGAGAGAGTGAGAATATCTCCTAAAACAAATATCTTGCTTACAGCTAAGGGGCCGAGCCTGGGCTGCTAGCGGTAAAAATAACAGAGAAAAATAATACGGTTAAACGATGCAAATCAATAAATATTTTCCCCAGAGGTGGGAAAGTAACAGAAACAAGGGAGTAGGCTAGGAGTGTTTCCACTTGTGACTGAGTGCATCCAAAGATAATTATGTAATGAATATATTTTGTCGATCAGGACTCACCATGCTTGATAAAATTTACTAAAACAATTTTACTGGCAAATTCTCTGCCATCTTATCTTGCATTTAGGTGCTTTTGTGTCTATTCAAGATTTAGTCGGTCTTCTTATCTATTTCTTTCAGCCAAGAGTGAACGTGATAAGACATTTTGTAATTGTTACCTGTCACTGCCATGTTACCTGTCACTGCCAAGGACAGTCTTGTTGAGGTGTTTGACACACCAGCTTGTATCTACATTTACACAAATACGGATTATTGTTCAGTTCTATCTTCATGTGCATTTCAGCTAATTATTTAGTAATAATGATTCCTGTTCATGGTGATCCAAAGTAATATTTTAAATAATTATTTATTAATATGATTCCAGTGCATTTATTATATTCACACTATTGTAACTAATTATCTGTAATAATAATGACGATTCTGATATAATTTTACGCACATACATATTTAAAACTTATTACTGAGTAATATTTTTTTTTTTTTTGTCCAGAACCATTCATACGTACTCAATTAGCCATGCAGTAACAGTGATTCCTATCCACCTATATTCACGCACGAATATTGTACTAGCCTTGTAGAACAGGGGATTTCTGTCCAGTTAGATATATTAGCCTTGTAGAACAGGGGATTTCTGTCCAGTTAGATATATTAGCCTTGTAGAACAAGGGATTTCTGTCCAGTTATATATCAGTCTTGTGGAACAATGGATTCATGTCCAGTTATTTGTGCTCACGAATCATTTTAACTAGTTTTCGATCTATGCCTGCTATTTTAACAAAAATATTGTACTTGTAGTTCTTGATTCATATCCATTTATATTTACTCGAATTAGTCATAAGATAATAAGAAATGCTGTGGTTCAGGCACAATAGACCATTTCAGCAATTACTTTCCAGTTGCAGTGATGTTTGTCTGAAGTTTGTAATTTAACTGTTTTGTTGAAACTACTTATCTAACACACGTTGTCCATTATATTATGACGTCAGTCTGTGAATAAAAACTACTTATCTAACACAATTTGTCCATTATATTATGACATCAGTCTGTGAATAAAAACTACTTATCTAACACACGTTGTCCATTATATTATGACGTCAGTCTGTGAATAAATTATTGATGGATTGAAGAAACGAATCACGAACAGTCTTAAGAATACACAGATGACGTCAAGACTGATTCAAGACCGTTTCTACAAAACATGAAGTGTTCGTTCACTTTTTAGCGACCTATAAATATCATGAAGGAGTCTAAATATATAAATTAAAACATAAAATAAGGCTCCAAAAGTACAGACAGAATGTAAGAAATCTCTCAAAGCACATCTCTTCTATGACCGAATGTAAGAGATCTCTCAAAAGCACATCTCTTCTATGACCGAATGTAAGAGATCTCTCAAAGCACATCTCTTCTATGACCGAATGTAAGAGATCTCTCAAAGCACAGCTCTTCTATGACTGAATGTAAGAGATCTCTCAAAGCACATCTCTTCTATGACCGAATGTAAGAGATCTCTCAAAGCACAGCTCTTCTATGACTGAATGTAAGAGATCTCTCAAAGCACATCTCTTCTATGACCGAATGTAAGAGATCTCTCAAAGCACATCTCTTCTATGACCGAATGTAAGAGATCTCTCAAAGCACATCTCTTCCATGACCCAATGTAAGAAATTTCCCCAAGCACACCTATCCCTTGAGCTAAGTTTAGAGAGTTTCAAAGTCAATTCATTCAAAATCTAATTCAAGAGAGTTCTTAAAGCATAGCTATTCAATAACTTAAACTAAATGACTTCCGAACCTCATCTCTTGTGACCTAATGAAGGCTCATGAGCCTCAAGTCTTCTGTGATTTAATTTAAGAAGGCTCACAAAGAACAACCTTTCTATAGCGTACGCAATTTATAAATAATTATTAATATGCAACGGTACATGGAAATACGCTTTTTACACACAAAGACAAACATTGCGTCACATCCGGACAATACATCAGTGCAATATAGAGGGAAGTAGTGAGGTTTATGACAATTGTGTTGGACTCACTGTATACTATTTCGGTGCGTCAGAATGCCTATACTAAAAAGACAATAATAATATGTTTCAAATTCTAGAAAAAGTTTTATTTTTACAAACTAATGCATAGAGAAGTGGTAACCTTACCACTTAAGACACCCATAGACGACAATAAGTTCATTTTTCTGCTAACAGGGATGCAATATTTCATGGTGCCTGTAGAGCTAATTGTGCAGGTGGTAGAGATAAATGAGATCATTCCACCATGGTATCTTTAAGTGTGAAGATCATTTTATTATACTTTTTGACTCATTCTTGCTACTGCTTTATCTTAGCTCAAATCATATTTGTCTGATAAAAGCAGATTGTGTTAGTAAATGCTCAGCATTCCAGGCAATCTCTTCTATGTTGCATCACGAGGTTCTGAACTAGGACTATCTTTTTATCATGTATACACAACTGCTATCCATTGTGCTGTTGGAATATTTTTTTATCATGTATACACAACCGCTATCCATTGTGCTGTTGGAATATCTTTTTATCATGTATACACACCCGCTATCCATTGTGCTGTTGGAATATCTTTTTATCATGTATACACAACCGCTATCCATTATGCTGTGGACTATCTTTTTATCATGTATACACAACCGCTAAACATTGTGCAGGTAGACTGTGTCTTTTAAACGTGGTTACAACCGCTATCCATTGTGCTGGTAGACTGTGTCTTTTAAACGTGTATATACAACCGCTATCCATTATGCTGGTAGACTGTGTCTTTTAAACGTGTATATACAACCGCTATCCATTGTGCTGGTAGACTGTGTCTTTTTAACATGTATATACAACCGCTGTCCATTATGCTGTTGGACTGTGTCTTTGTGTCATGTATACACAACCACTATCCATTATGCTGTTGAATTATCTTTTTATCATGTATACACAACCGCTATCCAGTGTGCTGGTAGACTGTGTGTCTTTTAAACGTGTATATACAACCGCTATCCATTGTGCTGTGGACTGTGTATTTGTGTTATGTATACACAACCACTATCCATTGCGTGTGGACTGTGTATTTGTGTCGTGTATACAAAACCACTATCCGTTATGCTGTAGGACTGTGTCTTTGTGTCGTGTATACAAAACCACTATCCATTATGCTGTTGGACTGTGTCTTTGTGTCATCTATACAAAAACACTATCCAGTATAATAAGTCTTCATCTTGTATCGCACCACTTGCATGCTGACGATACTCATCTTTATAAAGCAAGTTGATCAAAAGAAAGTACTTTATAAAGCAAGTTGATCAAAAGAAAGTACTTTATAAAGCAAGTTGATCAAAAGAAATTACTTTATAAAGCAAGTTGATCAAAAGAAATTACTTTATAAAGCAAGTTGATCAAAAGAAAGTACTTTATAAAGCAAGTTGATCAAAAGAAAGTACTTTATAAAGCAAGTTGATCAAAAGAAATTACTTTATAAAGCAAGTTGATCAAAAGAAATTACTTTCACCATCTAAAGTGTAGAGCAATATGATTCTGGTGTTATGTCTTGGGTGATGATAATAAATTAAAAATGAATGATAATAAACTGAAGTAACGTTTGTTAATCCTAAAAGAGGTAGTAATCTTTACCTCTGCCAGAGTCAGTGAATATCTGTTTAACTCCCACGAAATTTTGTTATTCATTACAAATCTGGATATAATATTTAACATCTTACTCTCTGTCTCTAACAGGTTTTCTTGAAGATTTGTTAAGTAGCATACTTTGAGATGAAATGAGTCAGTACTATTGGCAAATTTCTCACTATTATAAAAGTTCATGTGAGATCACTGGTACTCTTTCGGCTTGAATCGTAACTCTCTGTCTATGAGATGCCATTGTGAGGATATTCAACAGTTTTTAAACATTACAGCCATAATTACTCTGAGTACTCAAAATGCCGATCATACTATTCCACTGATTCAGTGAGTTTCTATTCGGTTTAATACAACACGCGACCTCTTTTCTTTTGCTATTTTTAAATGTCTGGTTCCTGTCCTAAGAGACCTGTCTGATTTCACACAAGAATACATTCCTGCTAGAAGTTTCCGTTCATAATTTCCACACATATTGTCAACATCTTTGTCATAGGTTAACTATCATTCGCTAATCGGGTTACTTCAACATGAAATGTGTTACGCTTGCTGCTGAGATGTCAAGAGATTTGGTCATCATCCAGAGGACTGAATAATAATTCTCTTTTATAATCTCTTATCTCTTTTGTGTCATTGTCGGTTCATACCTTATATTTATAAATTCATAGTATTTATGCTCCTCTTTATCAATATGATTATTTATTAATATCATCATTTTGAAGTGGATTAATATAATTTGTAACGTTACCCAGAGTTGTCTTGTATGTTTAAGGAGTATGTAAAAAGATCTTGAGTATTTTATGTTTTATTATTATAAAGCGCTAAGAGGCTTCAAAAGAACTTTATATCATCATCATCATCATCATCATCATCATCATCATCATCAACAACAACAAAACATCATCACCACCACCACCACCACCCACCCACCATCACCACCTTTAATGCAGATATACGATATTTCATAATGAAGTCATTTCGGTAAGGTGTCTTCGAGTGTAAGTGACTGACTTGCAGATGGAAACATGACTGTACTGATTTGCTATATATAAAACAACTTCATGTCTGTATTGATTTGTTGTACGTAAAATGTGTACTGATTTGTTGTACATAACGTCAAGCCGTACTGATTTGTTATACATAACGTCCTGGCTTCACTGATTTGTTGTACATAACAAAGTCACGACTGTACTGATTTGTTGTACATAACAAAGTCACGACTGTACTGATTTGTTGTACATAACAAAGTCACGACTGTACTGATTTGTTGTACTGAGCTCATGATGTTGGCCAAGCGTTTATGCCAACATCCTTAGGAGTGTGCTTGCTATATCAAGACAGTGAATGATTTCTTTAATCTGATAATTTCAGAAAGTTTTGTTGTTGTGTTTGTGAGACAGGCTTCTTAAGTTTTGTTGTAATACCTAGGGGATGACATGTCATTTGGAGAGTGCTGTAATATCTAGGGGATGACATGTCATTTGGAGAGTGCTGTAATACCTAGGGGATGACATGTCATTTGGAGAGTGCTGTAATACCTAGGGGATGACATGTCATTTGGAGAGTGCTGTAATATCTAGGGGATGACATGTCATTTGGAGAGTGCTGTAATACCTAGGGGATGACATGTCATTTGGAGAGTGCTGTAATACCTAGGGGATGACATGTCATTTGGAGAGTGCTGGAATACCTAGGGGATGACATGTCATTTGGAGAGTGCTGTAATACCTAGGGGATGACATGTCATTTGGAGAGTGCTGTAATACCTAGGGGATGACATGTCATTTGGAGAGTGCTGTAATACCTAGGGGATGACATGTCATTTGGAGAGTGCTGTAATACCTAGGGGATGACATGTCATTTGGAGAGTGCTGTAATACCTCAAGAATGTTTTCTTACCTGATGAGTGTGTCTCAAAAACCATTAAAACTATTGTAATACCGCGTGTGTATGTCAGCGCATTGTAATAAACACTTGCCAAAGGTTAATATGGTATGTGTATCTAAATACCTCGCTAATATAACCTGCGACTAATACCATGGTAATATAGTATTTCAGTTATCAAAGTTTTATAGCATATGTTTGAATAATATTGCACTATAACATGTATGTCTAATACCAGATAATACTGCGTACGAATCCTGTAATAATATATTATAATGTGGGATAATACACTAATAGTATTTCAATTGCGTTTAAAAATCATAGTATTACAATGTGTGTGTGTGCTAGTAATATACCATATGTGTTTAAATGTTATGGTATTATAATGTGTGCCTGTTCTGATAATATATTACGTGTATCTAAATGCCTGTGTTAAATAGTATGGTGTGTGTGTGTGTGTGTGTGTGTGTGTGTGTGTGTACTATGGTAATTTAACATTTTCCTACTTTCTGTTGATATAACATATGAATTCACCACTCAGTGCGGAATTAAGTTTACCAGATCATGAGGTCACGAGTTTACTAGATAATGAGGCTATGAGTTTACCAGATAAAGAGAGACGACGCAGGTACCAAGTAATGACGCAACGGCTTTACCAATTAATGAGGCTTAGAGTTACCAAGTAATGATGTCATGGGTTTGTCAATAATGAGACCAAAGGATTACCAAGTAATGATGTCATGGGTTTGTCAATTAATGAGACCAAAGGATTACCAAGTAATGATGTCATGGGTTTGTCAATTAATGAGACCAAAGGATTACCAAGTAATGATGTCATGGGTTTGTCAATTAATGAGACCAAAGGTTTACCAAGTAATGATGTCATGGGTTTGTCACTTAATGAGACCAAATTACCAAGTAATGTTGTCATGGGTTAAATAGGTGATGATGCCACGGGTTTGTCAAGTAATGAGTCCATATTGGGTTTACCAAATAATGATAGCAATGAAAACAAGTAATAATACTTAGTAATAAGGCCACGGATTTACCAATGAATGAGGCTATAAGCTTACCACGTAATGGCCGTGGATCTACCAAGTGATGAGATCACGAGTTTACCAAATAATGAGACCGTTGGTTTACTAGATTTAGTGAGGCTATGGGTTTTCCCATGTAAAAGTATATTAAGTGTTGAATGATGAATCATATGTTTACCAAATAATGAGGCTATGGGTTTTCCAAGCAATATAAAAGTATATTAAGTGTTGAGTGATGAATCTTATGTTTACCAAATAATGAGGTTATGGGTTTATAAAATTATGAGATCATGGGATTTGTAACTAATGAAGCTACGATTTTACCACATAATGAGTTATAAATTTATTATTGTTGCTTCTGTGAGTTTATATAATAATAAGCTATATGTTTATCAAGTGATGCTTCTGTGAGTTTACCTAATAATGAGCTATACGTTTGTAGAGTGATGCTTCTAAGAACATATATGTCTATGAATTTATCTAACAATGAGCTATACATTTATGTAATAATGCTACTATGAGTTTGCCTAGCAAATAGTTATACCTATAGTTGCCTTTTTATGGATTTACAAAACAACGTTTCTATAAGCTTACCGAACAATACTTTTCCACATTTACATGACTATATTCTATGACTTATCGAGAAATGTTTCTATGTGCTTACCAATGAACTTGATGTAATCAGCTGCATTTGACTTATCTTTTCCTAGCACAGCGATGCACGGGTTTCGACTAACGCAAACATACCTGGGTTTCAACTAGCACAGTGACGCGTGGGTTTCGACTAAAATAAATATGCCAGGGATTTCGACTAGCACTGTGACGCGTGGGTTTCGATGAACACAAATATGCCTGGAATTTCAAATAGCACAATGAGGTGTGGGCAAAACAGCATATGAATTCTTGTTTCTAATTAATGCATGAATTCTATCGTACTTGCGTACACTTGACAATATTACACTGGAATTCACAGTAATTGTTTGAGAAAGTGACACACCAATTGTTTGAGAAAGTGACACACTAATTGTTTGAGAAAGTGACACACTAATTGTTTGAGAAAGTGACACACTAATTGTTTGAGAAAGTGACACACCAATTGTTTGAGAAAGTGACACACTAATTGTTTGAGAAAGTGACACACTAATTGTTTGAGAAAGTGACACACCAATTGTTTGAGAAAGTGACACACCAATTGTTTGAGAAAGTGACACACTAATTGTTTGAGAAAGTGACACACTAATTGTTTGAGAAAGTGACACACTAATTGTTTGAGAAAGTGACACACCAATTGTTTGAGAAAGTGACACACTAATTGTTTGAGAAAGTGACACACTAATTGTTTGAGAAAGTGACCGTACAAGCAGTACGTCTCTGACCACTGAGAAGCATTAAAAATAATACATGGTATGTGAAAATTCTTGCCTAGACTGCCCCAAATTCCCGTGATAGAATAAAATGGCGCGTTCGGAGAGAAATACATAGAGGGTTTGCAATTCACGAGCAGGGTTTCCAAGAGACACTTAATTTCAGCCATTTATAATTTATCTCCCAAGGGACTCCCACACGGTCGCGGTAACAGATTACCCAGAATAGGTGGAGCAAAGTATTTGATGTGTTTTCTTCAGTTTTTATTTATTATTATTACTCTTGGTGCATACCCTATGTGTGGGTGAACTTATACAAATAAATAATTAATTGTGCGATTCCTCTGTGTGCAGCACTTTCGTAATAATGTGACATTCTGAATCTCGCACTTTTCTCAGACATTCACTTCTGTGTCTTTCTCAATAAGTTTACTTCTGTGTCTTTCTCAATCCATTTACTTCTGTGTGTTTTTAATCCATTTACTTATGTGTCTTTCTCTCTACACTTATATTCAGTACAGTCTATTTGCGCTTGTGTCTTTGTCAGTCCATATGCGTCTGTGTCTTTAGCTCCATTTACTTGTGGTCTTTATCTGTACACTTGCCCTCAATACAATCCATTTACATCTGTCTTTATCAGTCTATATACCTCTGTGTCTTTTTCAGTACACTTGTCCTCATTATAGTCCATTCACATCTGACTTTATCAGTCTATATACCTCTGTGTCTTTCTCAGTACACTTGCCCTCAATACAGTCCATTTACATCTGTCTTTATCAGTCTATATACCTCTGTGTCTTTCCCAGTACACTTGCCCTCAATCCAGTCCATTCACGTCTGTCTTTATCAGTCTATCTACTTCTGTGTCTTTCTCAGTACACTTGCCCTCAATCCAGTCCAGTCACGTCTGTCTTTCTCAATCCTTTTACTTCTGTCTTTATCAATCCATATACTTGCTGCGTCTTTTAAGTTTAATTCCTTCTATAGCTTCTCAGTCTGTTAAATACTTTTAAACTTTACTGTATTATATGCTTTAGTAACTTTATAGTCCTTTATATGCTTTAGTAACTTTATAGTCCTTTATATACTTTACGACTTTGAAGACTATTATATCTTCAATGACTTTACAGTCAATTACCTACTTTAGTGATTGTACTTGACCATTATATGCATTTGTGACCTTACAGTCCGATAAATACATTTGTAACTTTACAGTCTATTATATACTTTACAGTCCATTATATAGGTTTGTGAATCTTTAGTGGCTTTCAAGTTAATTATATACTTTTGTGACTTTGACTGACCATATATAATCTGGCCAGTCTATCTACATATGGTGGAATAGCCTAAATCTTTTATATATTTACCTATGTCGTTCTGGTCCAGATACATCTGTGGAATTTCTCTCTTCTTTTTGGGATCGGACGAATGTGACATATCCATTAAGTAAAACACGAAACACAAATTAATCAAGCCTGTCAATCTTTGCCTGTTTCGTTATACAAACAATTCTACTTTTCTAAATTGTTTAACTGCGGTAAAGCAACGAAAGATCTAGTACATGGATTCGCTCAAATAAAACTATGACAATAATTGCACCGAATGTATGACGTCAACACAAGAATGCTTGTTCCTTGCCTGTCAAATCAAATCATTAATAGTGTAATACACACACACACACACACACACACACACACACACACACACACACACACACACACACACACACACACACACACACACACACACACACACACACACACACACTGGCTGTGACCAAATAACTAAGGCGTATGCTATGTAAGTTGAGTGAACGTTATCTAGGGAGAAAAATATTCATTAGCTGGCGTGCAGTATGCTTATATCTATTCAACGCGATTATCGGAATAGCTTGTTGTGCCTTTAACGTAACATATCAAACATGTCCCTGGAGAACAGGATCGTGTATACACTCTTACAAACTGTCCACTCAAGAAGTGCACGCTACAGCAGTAGGAGTACCTTTAATTCCAGAAAGAAGTGCACGCTACAGAAGTATGAGTACCTTTAATTCCAGAAAGAAGTGCACGCTACAGAAGTATGAGTACCTTTAATTCCAGAAAGAAGTGCACGCTACAGCAGTAGGAGTACCTTTAATTCCAGAAAGAAGTGCACGCTACAGAAGTATGAGTACCTTTAATTCCAGAAAGAAGTGCACGCTACAGCAGTAGGAGTACCTTTAATTCCAGAAAGAAGTGCACGCTACAGAAGTATGAGTACCTTTAATTCCAGAAAGAAGTGCACGCTACAGAAGTATGAGTACCTTTAATTCCAGAAAGAAGTGCCCACTACAGCAGTATGAGAACCTTTAATTCCAGAAAGAAGTGCACGCTACAGCAGTATGAGTACCTTTAATTCCAGAAAGAAGTTATTGTCTTAATCATTGAGCTGTAAATATACTACAGTGGGGGCCGATTTATTATCCTAATCATTGGGTACAATTCAATTTAGTTAAGAGAGATGAACTATTATTGTAGTCATTAGGTGGTATTAAATGTAGTGTTGTCAGGGACAAGTTATCATGCTAGTCATTGGGTAGTATACATATAGTGTTGTCAGGGACAAGGTATTATCCTAGTAAATTGTGAATAAATTTTGAGAGGATTATTATGTAAACAATCAGTAGTTAACACACTTATTGTGATAGTTTTTATTCTTGGTATTAAATATGCTTTTTGTTAAAGTGCTACTTGTATTCTAGTGACAAATTACAAATCCTCAAATTCAAAAATGCAAACTTACTCCAGAAAGAATGCCAACCAATTTTTAAAATTCTATTCTTATAATAGTAAAACACCTACCATTCTTCTTCCATTCTTGCTTTATTAAAAAGACCGAAATATCTCAATTTTCCAGTTTAAAAAAAAGTTGAAATTCTCTATATAATAAATGCTTAACTTTTAACTTTTATACCTGTGTGAATTCCTGTATTGAGCGAAATAAAAAACGGAAGAGACGGGAGAAAACGGAGTGACAAAATGTGATAGAGAAGGACAGACCAAATAAGACTGAAGAAACAATTTGAGTGTGTGATGGATCAAGTCAGCGAGTGTTCATGGAACACTGTGCGTGTCTGTGTATCTGTGTGTGTGTGCGTGTGTACGTGTATGTGAAGCACAGATGAAACAGAACAATGAGGTGACTCGAAGCGACTTGACCTAATTTAACAAGAGTAAGGCTTTCGTCCTATGGTCTTGACTGTACCCAGTTTGTGTCTGCATTAATTTCATCGGCATTTCTTCAGGACTTTGAATTACCTTTAGGAGAGTAACACGAGTTGGCTATTTTCAAAGAACAAGAAAGTTTTTTGGTTTTTTTAAAAGAAGAAAGAAAAACTAGGGCCTCAAAAAAGAAACAGAGTAAAGAAAAACAAGGAAAATAAAGTGAACGAAGGCTAGACAGAAACACACAAATGCAGAATGTGTGTAAGTTTGTGTGTGTGTGCTTGTGAGGGAGAGAGAGATGCATGCAGTGAAGGACAGACAGACAGACAGACAGACAGACTGAAAATAAATACAAGAGGTAGAACAAGATTGAGAGCCAAGAAGGAGGGCTGAGTGGAAAGAAAGATGTGTGTGTGTGTGTTTGACAGGCACCGAGGACATTGTGTCAAGTAGGCCAGTCGTGACGACTGCGATGCGCGTGCAGAGCGGTGTGTGCAATTACGAGTGGGAGACGCTGTGTCCTGGAAGTAAAGAATGGGCAAACAAATGTGAAAAAGACTTTAAAAATTAATCTTTCAGCATGCGTGTATGTGTGCGTGCGGCCGTGCGTGTTTGCTTTGAACGCCGTTCTCGTATCTGTACACCAATTTCATATTCGCACAGTGTTCGTGGAAATATGATTCGTGTTTTATCGTGATTTTGTTGTGTATGATTTATATAGTGATTTATTTAGCGTTAATATAATATGTATGATTTATATAGTGATTTGTTTAGCGTTAATATTATATGTATGACTTATATAGTGATTTGTTTAGCGTTAATATTATATGTATGATTTATATAGTGATTTGTTTAGCATTAATATAATATGTATGATTTATATAGTGATTTGTTTAGCGTTAATATTATATGTATGACTTATATAGTGATTTGTTTAGCGTTAATATTATATGTATGATTTATATAGTGATTTGTTTAGCGTTAATATTATATGTATGATTTATATAGTGATTTGTTTAGCATTAACATTAAATGTATGATTTATATAGTGACTTGTTTAGCATTAACATTATATGTATGATTTATATAGTGACTTGTTTAGCATTAACATTATATGTATGATTTATATAGTGACTTGTTTAGCATTAACATTATATGTATGATTTATATAGTGACTTGTTTAGCATTAACAGTATGTGTATGATTTATATAGTGACTTATTTAGCATGCAAGGTTTAGGGTATATATGATTTATATTTGATTTGTTTAGCATGAACAGTGTATAAATGATTTATATAGTGGTTTAGCTTGAACAGTTTAGTGTACAAATGATTTATGGAGTGGCTTGTTTAGCACGAACAATATATTGTATGTGTGATTTCTGTAGTGGCTTGTTTAGCACGAACAATATATTGTATGTGTGATTTCTGTAGTGACTTGTTTAGAATGAACAATATATTGTATGTGTGATTTCTGTAGTGACTTGTTTAGAATGAACAGTATGTGTGATTTCTGTAGTGGCTTGTTTAGCACGAACAATATATTGTATGTGTGATTTCTGTAGTGACTTGTTTAGAATGAACAATATATTGTATGTGTGATTTCTGTAGTGACTTGTTTAGAATGAACAATATATTGTATGTGTGATTTCTGTAGTGACTTGTTTAGAATGAACAGCATAGTGTATGTGTGATTTCTGTAGTGACTTGTTTAGAATGAACAATATATTGTATGTGTGATTTTTGTAGTGACTTGTTTAGAATGAACAATATATTGTATGTGCGATTTCTGTAGTGACTTGTTTAGAATGAATAGCATAGCGTATGTGTGATTAATGTTGGAATCAGTTTTGAGATGACTATTAATTATAACTGACGTAGGAATCGGTTTAATAATAAAAGTACTAGTGCGTATAATTATAATTTAGGTATAAATCAAACTCGGCTGACTCGCTGTGCCTCGAGTGGTCATGATTTATATTGAAGTGTAGTGGCAGTATACATAAATTATGGAATGTGTGTGTGTGTGTGTTTGTGTTTATCTTGAAGTGTATAAACAGTATACATAAATCATGGAGTGTTTGTGTTTATCTTGAAGTGTACAGTGTACATAAATCATGGTGTGTTTATCTTGAAGTGTATAAACAGTGTACATAATTTATGGAGTGTTTATCTTTAAGTGTATAAACAGTGTACATAAATCATGGAATGTTTATCTTGAAGTGTATAAACAGTGTACATAAATCATGGAATGTTTATCTTGAAGTGTATAAACAGTGTACACAATTTATGGAGTGTTTATCTTGAAGTGTATAAACAGTGTACATAAATCATGGAGCGTTTATCTTGAAGTGTATAAACAGTGTACATATTTATGGAGTGGTAGAGTACAGTGTGTGAAGAACAAAGTTTAGCATGATACAAGAAGGTCTCAATTAAATATAATATAAGTACCATAAACTCTTAATTAAGAGATTCCTTATGTACAGCAAATCAGTACAGTCACAACGTTATGTACAGCAAATCAGTACAGTCACAACGTTATGTACAGCAAATCAGTACAGTCACAACGTTATGTACAGAAAATTAGTACAATCATAATGTTATGTACAGCAAATCAGTACAGTCACAACGTTATGTACAACAAATCAGTAGAGTCATAGCATTATGTATAGCAGATCAGTACAGTCACAACGTTATGTAAAGCAAATAAATACAATCACGACAAAGTGTTATGTACAGCAAATAAGTACAATGACTTTATTACATACAGCTAATTAGTACATATTTTATATACAACACATTAGTACAATCATGACTTTATTATATACAGCTAATTAGTACATATTTATGTACAACACATTAGTACAATCATGATATAGTGCACTCTGCAAAGAAGGCTGAGATCAGCGACATTCCGCCATTTTCTCCACTTTCAGATATTGTGTGGATGGCAAGGATGTCCTACGTCTCTATGGCTACAGACATGACGTTGTTCACAGTTTAACAGCGACAGATCAGCATGTGTTTGTCTTTTACACACTGTGTGAACGGCAGGCGGATTGTTTTATGTCTCTCAGACACATTCTGTTGTTTAGGTGCCATATTCCATCAATTAGCAATGAATGTAATAATGTATAAGGTAAGTTTTACAACACTTCTACACCCCCTATCCAGCCCGGAGGCTAAGTAACCCTCTGTGACAGCTCCAGATATACACCAAGATAAAATCGAGAGATGTATAGTGATCATTAAAACCAAAGGTCTGGACTCGTTGAGACAGGATATTGCACTTGGCAACCATTGACAAGTGTCTATGATCCAGATCTGCCCCAGACTGCAAAGACTGTGCGACAGTAAATGTTGTATTAATGTTGTGGAAGAGAGAAAATGTTTAGTGCACCTGTATATCCGCCAACGGAGAGAGACGAGTAGTGTATGCTGGAGAATAAGTAATTAACATAAATTAAGATTCTCATCACTTGTGATTAGTTATGAATAATTAATTAATTAATAATAATCGTAAACATTAACCAAGTGGCGTTGGCATCATACAATATAATGATGCCTTTTTCGTCATGAAGTGGCTTTTATATCCACAAACTTAGAGGGATGATGATAAAGTCCATTTGATTGGACCTGCCTCATTGTGCCTTGAGATAGTCAGGACGTCCTCGAATTACTATTTGTCTTCTAGGAATGGCTCACTCATGTCACATGGGGATGGTCAGGAAGAAGCTGGCATTGCTCAATAGTATTTCAATTTCATAATGTCCATAGATAGATGGTCATTGCCAATACAGCTAGGAAAAGGTTCAACATAGTCTTGCTAGAAACACACGTGACCACAATTTTTAAATTGGGAGATGAAATCCTGGTATTTCTCCCGATGACTACCACCAAAGTACATATTTCGCAGAGGGCCCATTCCTTGTCAAATGAAAATATTCCTTAAGCAAATACATGATCACAATCTCTGGGAGGAAAGAATTCTTCAGAATATATACATGTTTCGAATCCTCGGTGAGGAAATAATTCTTCACATTCCACTGGTGAAACAGAAAGCACTTTAACAGATGGTTTACTTTGTGCATTCTTTGGTTGTTGTGGCAACTGCTGAATCATCAGGAAGTATTTGGAGAGACAATCTTGTCACTAGAAACTACAGGCTATAGAGAACATAAACATAGATAACCACTACAGCAAATAAGGTCACAGGTCACATATATTTTTTTCTATTGTTATTACATAATCATCCTGGTCCCACTGACTTGGTTTTGTAACTTTTGGACTTGCTCAAGAGCTCACAAGTTCAATGCAACCCCCCATCCTCTCAAACACTTTTTCTACTCTCACTATGGAAGAACGTGTCGCACAAGGTAGAAATACTTCTCTTATACTGTGGAAGATGTGTCACATTATGGATGAACGTGTCACATTATAACGAACGTGTCACATTATGGAAAACTTGTCACATTATAGAAAACTTGTCTTCCACTATGGAAAAACATGTCACACTGGAAACATCTGTCATAGTACAGAAGAGCGTGACACAATGTGGAAATACTTGAGAGCGCGTCTCACACTAGAATAAAGCGCGTCTCACTGCTGAAAGGTTAAAAGCACTGGTCTTTCTATCCAAGTTCTGTGCTGATTCCACACAAATGTCTTTGCTTTATACAGGTGCTGGACAAATATCCCGATATGAGATATCCAAACTGCAAAATGTCTTTGCTTTATGCAGGTGCTGGACAAATATCTCGATATGAGATATCCAAACTGCAAAATGTCTGCTTTATGCAGGTGCTGGACAAATATCCCGATATGAGATATCCAAACTGCAAAATGCACCACTTCCAAAACAAAATGTGTTTCAATTCTTTTTTGTAGTTTCTGTCAATGGCTTGGTCCTCATACCCACACCCTAAATACCCCCTTTTCTGATGTGACTAATAAGAAAATGTCAGATGTGGTTACTTGTCAGAGTGCATTCTAGACATTTAAAATCTGTCTGACACCCCACCCCCAAACCATTTTGTCGTGTGCCTGTCCCTGATCTTAAGAACGCCTAAATTATCTGAGTTTTTTGTCACACATATATCAGTGATGCTGGTTGCTGCTGCAATGTTCTTTATGAAAAGATATCTGAGGTTCTTGTCATACATATACCAGTGATGCTGGTTGCTGCTGCAATGTTCTTCATGAATAAATTATCAGACATTCACTCTCCTCAAGGTTTTTCTTGTCACATATATATAGGTCAACGATGCTGGTTGCTGCTGCAATGTTCTTCATGAATAAATTATCAGACTGTCACTCTCCTCAAGCTTTCTCTTGTCACACACATACACACACATACACACACATAGGTCAATGATGCTGGTTGCTGCTGCAATGTTCTTCATGAAATAATTTATCTGAGGGCAGGCGCATGGGACTAATGCAATGCAACATCCACCCCCTCCTCCGCAAAACCGCACTTTAAAAAGAGTAAACTTAAAGAGAGGGAAGACGGCTTGTAAAACATTGTTTTTTTGTCTCAGCAGCGCCCTCTAGTGTATTCTCCCCTCTCCCCCTCTGCTGCTGACCTAAATCGATGCTAGCTGTGCAGAAGACATCTTTGCAGTAGGTCTAACTTTAGTAATGTTTAGCAATGAAGCCTAATTTAAATATTCACCTGTACCAACACATATTTGATCTCTCTCAGTCTTTGGATTATCCAATATACAAGGCGACTAGGTTTCTGCTTTTGTGTAGCGAGACCCGAGGATTGTAGCTCTGACACTCAAGCCAGTGTGTGCTATTTTTCATTGCTATAATGAGGTGAGAGAAAATATCTTCTGTAAATTTACTTGAAAGTCTGATATGTTTTGCCAAGCCCTCTCTACCTTCTCGTACATTTCCCAGATGTAAAATATTCTAGCTGAGATCATATCTTTTAAACACATTGTAAAACATTCTAGCTGAGATCATATCTTTTAAACACATTGTAAAACATTCTAGCTGAGATCATATCTTTTATACACATTGTAAAATATTCTAGCTGAGATCATATCTTTTATACACATTGTAAAATATTCATGCTGAGATCATATCTTTTATATACACCGTTGACCCCTGCTGAATCCTATGTAAATAATGTTACTATAATTTCTAACTCTTCATTTATACGATTTTCCTACACTTAACTGACAGATGCTATCATTTTAATCGTTGTACGAAAGTTATATAGTTGTGTGATTATTGGTGCTTTGTACAACATTAATTATTCATAGCTCTATATTTTCCTGATTAATTATATATAACTCACTGTTTTGCAGATAATATAACATAAATCAATTTGCTTAACGACTAAGCACGAGCATTGCAACTCTGCTTGATAGAGACGATATTATAAAACTTCAATAAAAATTGGCTTGTGCTGGATACGTCTGCCAGTCAAAGTGTTATGTAGGAACATGAGAGCTCGTAAATCTCTTATGGAAGCTAACACCATTATGGCTCTGCTGACTGGAATATTGAATGAAACGATTAAGTATACAGGTAGAAAGTGCCAACCACTTAAAGTGGGATTGTACGTGTTTTCCAGCAGTTCTTGTACTGGAGGCATTTCCTTTAGAGAACTGCTCACACGCATTTCCTTTAGAGAACTGCTCACACGCATTTCCTTTAGAGAACTGCTCACACGCATTTCCTTTAGAGAACTGCTCACATGCACTTCTGATCAAAGATGACAGAAGCTCATTTCTGGCTACAGGCTATCTTCACCTGCTGTGTCCTTCTAGATTGGCCACCATACTACTCAACCTGGATTACGTTGTCAATTGCTACCTGTCTTCAGTCAGCAGTTCTGGGAAGATTTTGTCCGCAACATTATGCTTGTCCAGAAACCTCTAGTCTGAGGATGCATTGCAAGTCTACAATAACATTTGTGTTTGGAGAGCAATGCTCACTGTACACTGACTTTTGTCCGCCTGGGACCATTTAAGAAAAGATAGTATTGTACCTGACTGTAGTATTTGCTATGGGGCATTATTGTTGGCAATTACAAACATTACTTTGCAGTTAAATTTCTAATGTGCCCTTTGGTCTCATTCTATCCTGTTGCTCATTAAATCAACTTCTGTATCTGTTTCTATATAAGTATGACCGAGGTGAATCATATTCCTCTCTTGGTTTCTTAACATGATATTAAAACACTTGCTACTTTGTAATGATATATGAACTTGATACATTACCATGATATTAAAACACTTGCTACTTTGTAATAATATATGAACTTGATACATTACCATGATATTAAAACACTTGCTACTTTGTAATGATATATGAACTTGATACATTACCATGATATTAAAACACTTGCTACTTTGTAATGATATATGAACTTGATACATTACCATGATATTAAAACACTTGCTACTTTGTATTGATATATGAACTTGATACATTACCATGATATTAAAACACTTGCTACTTTGTAATGATATATGAACTTGATACATTACCATGATATTAAAACACTTGCTACTTTGTAATGATATATGAACTTGATACATTACCATGATATTAAAACACTTGCTAATTATCTTCATTAACTAAGTGGCGCACCTGTCACAAATTGTAAATGAAATAAAGTTTTACAAATGTAACAGTGGAAGGATTGCAATTGCTTTATGGAGATCTGTGCAATCTTTTCTTTTTGATAGTATTGTTCGCCCATAAATTAATTAAAATCTGTGACAGCACAACATTTGAGTAACACACCTCACGGTTGCTCAACAAGCCCCCCCCCCCCGAGTGACTATCCTCACTAAACATAGAACAAAACAGCGACAAGATGAATTTTACATAAAGTGAAGATGATAAGGAATGATACGAAGATGAGTGAAATAAAAGTATTTATAAAATAAACTAGATATCAAGTCAATCAAAAATACACATCAAATCAAAATCAATGCTCTAGCTATCTCAGAGGGATCTAGCCTGCCCTGCAAGTCCATTTTCTAACTGTGAATTCTCCCCCCTAAAAGTTTATTGTTTATCAGTAGTTTATTCTCTTGAAGCAAATGTTCCCTCATAGTATTAGTATAAATAAAACGCCCTGGGTCATTACTAATATTTGTTCCCTCATAGTATTAGTATAAATAAAACGCCCTGGGTCATTACTAATATTTGTTCCCTCATAGTATTAGTATAAATAAAACGCCCTGGGTCATTACTAATATTTGTTCCCTCATAGTATTAGTATAAATAAAACACCCTGGGTCATTACTAATATTTGTTCCCTCATAGTATTAGTATAAATAAAACGCCCTGGGTCATTACTAATATTTGTTCCCTCATAGTATTAGTATAAATAAAACACCCTGGGTCATTACTAATATTTGGGGTATCACGTATCTTTTGCACCACTTGTCTGACATTTTTTTTTCATGCCAAATTAACTCCGCCACACTATGGTATTACACAGAGAGTCATTATAATGAGCTATGGATTTACAGCGACAGCCATTGTAATGGGCTATGGTATTACACAGAGAGCCATTGTAATGAAATATGGTATTACAGCGACAGCCATTGTAATGGGCTATGGTATTACACAGAGAGCCATTGTAATGAAATATGGTATTACAGCGACAGCCATTGTAATGGGCTATGGCATTTCACAGAGAGCCATTGTAATGAGTAGGACACGTTCTGGGGTTCTACAGAACCAGTGACACTAGTTTAAGAACTCACATACACATGTACTCACACACTGACACTAACAGTTCCTACTGACACTGACATAAATATTTCCTACAGGCACTGACATTTAGGGTTCATACATGTACTGAAACAAACACTTCTTAAAGGCATTGACACAAATAGTACATACAGGCATTGACTTACAGTTCATACATGTAGTGATATAAACAGTTCATACAGCACTGACACAAACCTTTCACACAAGCACTGACACAAACTTTCACACAAGCACTGACTTGAAAGAACAAATATCACCCATACACATAAAGTATGACAAAATGAACTCACGTACGTACGAACACAATGGCGGTACTTTCATACAGACCCTTGTTAGAAGGAGCAAACAAATCACAAACACAGTGACTAGAGAGAACAGACACCATCTTACACACACACACACACACACACGCTCACACACTGACAAGAAAGAACAAACACCATCTCATATACGCAGTTCGCTCAAGCTTTTCTTCTCCCTCATTTTCCTTGAAATTTCAGCGAACGTAAAGCCACTGTATAGGATTTAGCTTTCTTTTACAACCAATCAGGGACAAGGCTGGTCGTAACTCCCTGTCTTGGTGAAAGTTTTACAGCAGCGGCAGAGAAAGCGAGTTACTGTACGCTTGGTTGGCCAAGCAAAACTGCTAGGTTATGCTCTCTGAGTCAGACTTTAAGGAATGAGTTTTCTGTGGATTTAATTCTTGATTTCTGCACAGCACTGTACACAATCGCCCATACTCTTACTCAAACTGTCGCAAGCTTACACCCGAATCATGTTCTCACTGGAAGTAGCAGTGGGTAAAGAAAACAACTGTAGCAGTATTTACAGAAAACGACCATAAAGTGAAATTAATTTGCTTAATTTTAATTAATTATATTCGGAAAACTCCCTTAATTTCAGAATGGTTATAATGCGGTCTTAACCACTATAAAAAATATCATGGAAGTTTTGACTTCTAAAACAGCTTTTAACAATTTCAGTCATAGTAGTTTGGCCTCTTTAACAACCATTTCTAATTTCAGTCATAGTAGTTTCGCTTCTATAACAACCTTTTCAAATTTCAGTCATTGTAGTTTTAGCCTCTATAACAATTTTTTTCGAATTTGACAATGCAATTTAGAACAAATCTGTCCAATATATATCGCTTTTGTATCTTTACTATTTATTCTAAACATAATACAGTTTCCAATCTTAATATACAAAGTCATTACATTTTCACCTATAAGAAAACTATTGAACAGTTTCAGGTATTTCATAGTTTATCTCTAAGACAAACACCCTTTCAAAATTCTCGGTCACTGCCACCCCTCCCCGCCCCTGTAAAAAAATATAAATTTTAAGATACAGCAGTATTTGCTTTCGGCTTAACACGTTTCGTTTGCTTATATTTTGAACTAAAAACGTTACAATTGCACTAAGCACACATTTACTAAATTTTCTCATAAGGCATACTAAGTGTTAACCATATAAACAGTTATAAGATTTTCTTTGTCAAAGTGTTAATCTTGAAAATATTTATAATAAATATCCATGAATAAGTGTTAATCATATAAACATTTATAATATCAATGTTTGAGAGTAAATCAAGAATGAAATCATTTACAATAACATCCATGTTTAAGAGTAAATCAGGAATGAAAACATTTACAATAACGTCCATGTTTAAGAGTAAATCAGGAATGAAAACATTTACAATAACATCCATGTTTAAGAGTAAATCAAGAATGAAAACATTTACAATAACATCCTTGTTTAAGAGTAAATTAAGAATGAAAACATTTACAATAACATCCATGTTTAAGAGTAAATCAGGAATGAAAACATTTACAATAACATATGTTTAAGAGTAAATCAGGAATGAAAACATTTACAATAACATATGTTTAAGAGTAAATCAGGAATGAAAACATTTACAATAACATCCTTGTTTAAGAGTAAATTAAGAAAACGTTTCTAAGAATGTCTATGTCTGAGAAAATGAGTGAAAGAAGAACGGAAAATGCGAGAAAGAAAAACGGAAAATGAGTAAAAAACGAACGGAAAATGAGTGAAAGAAAAATGTATGTCTGAGCAGCGAATGGATAAGGAGGCAAGATTAATGGTGCAAGTCACAGTAGACGGACTGAGAGAAGGATGAATGAAAAGTTGAATTATTCAGCAGACATTTGCCGCTTTGTGGGGGTGGACAATGCATGTGTATCGTTGCATGATGCGGGCGTGTGACTTGGAATCCCATGGAAATAGAATAGGCAAAGGTATTGACAAGCCGTTTAGAGTCTTAAGATGGAATTCCTAAAAGATATTTAGTCTTAAGACGGAATTCCTAAAAAGACATTTAGAATCTTAAGATAGAATTACTAAAAGACATTTAGAGTGTTAAGGTGGAATTCCCAAAAGACATTTAGAAATTAGGTCAGTCAGGTAAAAGTGTAGCTGTCTGTCAGTCACGTAAAAGTATAGCTATCTGTCAGTCACATAAAAGTGTAGCTATCTGTCAGACACGTAGATGAAAGTTTAGAGAGGTTTTATTGAAAAGGATAGGAAAATGTTTCTGTTATTTAGCAACTGATTTTGAAATCATAGATCAATCGATATACACATTAAGAAAAAATTCACACAAGTAAAATATCAAACTATGAACATTGTTTGAGTAATGTTGACATTTAAGATTGTTTGAGTAATGCTCACTTTTAAAATTGTTTGAGTAATGTTCACTTTGAAAATTGTCTGAGCAATGTTCACTTTGAAAAAAAATGTAGATTAAAGTTTACTTTTAAAATTGTCTAGTAATGTCCGCGTTTAAAGCGCTGGTAACTAGAATACTGTCTGTATCTTGCAGTGAATTTCTAAAAGAAAATATCCAAGTCTGCTGAAATGGGAGCACGTTTATGTTGGAAGAAATATAATTTATCCATGACAGGTACGGATGAATACATCTTTTTTTTTTTTTTTTACAATTTTCGACTGGCAACACAGAACAGAAGAGGAAGACGTTTTACCCCGACTAAGAAAGTGTTGGCTGCGCTCTGATGGTGAAATTATATCGGAATCCTTGGCGGGCCGGCATGTAAACCTTCCTGTCAACAGAGTGCCAGGGGTGAACTGTTGTCTATGGACTGAGGTACCATGGCAGTCAGTGGTAACGGACCGTTACATGATATGTTTGTCTGCGGGCGTAAAATACAGGGGAGACCACCTGACAAGAGCGTGGTGACGAATGCCATTTTATTTTGATTGACTTAGGCAAGTTCTCCATTTTTCTTGTGGTGAAGTAGGTCATTATTATCGTTCTACATTATGAATGAACGATTTTTGAAACAGAGGTTTAGCGTCAAGACAAATATAACGGTAAATCGATTTAAGGGTTTCATAATGCTACTGTTTTTCACCTACTATGTAAATAAATTTACCAGTACTGAACATTATATAAATACATTTACCAGTATTGAACATATTATAAATACATTTACCAGTACTGAACAGTAAATACATTTACCAGTATTGAACAGTATATAAATACATTTACCAGTATTGAACAGTATATAAATACATTTACCAGTATTGAATAGTATATAAATACATTTACCAGCACTGAACAGTATATAAATACATTTACCAGCACTGAACAGTATATAAACAAATTCTTCTATCTTCCTGCCTACCTACCTAACTACTTACCACCACCATCACTACTAGTACAATTAGTAGTACTATTACTATTACCAGTACTAAATTGCAATAAGCCTAAGAACAGATGACTGAGGCAAACATTTTAAAAACCAAAATAGAAGCACTTGTCACAACTGGGGAAACTCAAACCTTAAGGATAAATTCCCTCAGATTCCCTCAGAAGATCCCCAAATGCCGACTATGCAACGTAAATTTGAAAAGGACAGACATGAGAACAGAGCCCCATGCATACAGTATAAAAAGAATTGTTCCAAGCCCTGAGGTCACTGGAGACTCCACTAGATGCGTCACCTGAGAGTAAACTCTCAAGCACCCCGTTCCGTCCAATCTTACCGCGAAATATTTTTTTTCTCTCAAAATTCTGCAGACAAATACACAAATAATAATATAATGAGAGATCTGTCGGCACCTTTATCCAGGCAATGCGTCAGTCCTTTGACACAAATTTCCATTCAAGGTCCGAAGTATTTTATTTCTTCATCTTACTAGTTGTCTATTTGAGTTACGACCATCCCTGCTTAAAGAAAAAAAATCAATTCTATTCTGTCATTTATCAAGTACAAAAAAGAAATTTTACCTGTACGGCGCCATCCAGGTTTTTATATGGCTCATTCTCCCACTGTGCCGCTACTGACTGTGAGACACCATAACAAAACTTGTCTGGGCTGGAATGTTTACCATTTACTGACAGAGTTTGTTTTCTTTCAGGAAGATATGATGTGAAGCAAGATAAAGCAGTACCAGGGGTGCCAACTGCATGCTGGGAAAGGTTGAGCAAAGTATTAGGGCCTTGAATGTCCAAGCTTCCAGATAAATCAAGAAGTATGAGAACTGAAAGATGTCTTTTAGGAGTACTTTAAAGTACACAATAACATTATTTATTTAAGATTATCTGGTAGTTTATGTAATTATTACGAAACGTTTTTGTTCTTTTGTTTTTGTTTTTTTAGTTTTTAGTAAATCACAAGGCATCTACGAAATACTCTTAGTGAAGCATAAAGCATTGTAAAATATTCTTAATAAATCATTAAAAGTCACGAATATTCTTACTAAACCAAAACCCATCGTGAAATATTTTAAATAAATCATTAAAAGTAATGAAATATTCATAGTAAAGCACGAAGCATCATGAAATATTTTAAATAAAAAGTAATGAAATATTCATAGTAAAGCACGAAGCATCATGAACTATTTTAAATAAAAATATTGAAATATTCAGAGTAAAGCACGAAGCATCATGAACTGTTCTTAAGTACGAATATAATCATGGAACAAACGCTCAAATTTATTTATCTTTAGCTCCATTCTCTCTTACATTCAACCTACAGTTTCCTGCAACAGTATTTATTAGGCCGATACATGCACACAGCTTAATAAATTCAACATAATGATTTATGAAGTGGTTCACTAGAAGCAATGTCATATTTAGCTTACTATATATTAGCATCATAATTCACAATTGTAGAAATAATAGTTTACTCACATAATACATATCTACATAAAATGCAAGTATAACATATCAATAGCAAAAATGCACGAAATATTTCTAAGTCCCTTTTCTCTCAATCAGTCAGTTAACTCCCCATTAAGGTAATGGCCACCTTTCATGACCGGACTTCTTGCCACTCCAAATTTAAAGGATTAGACAACTGAATTTTTTTTACAGTAGGTAAACGTTTGATCTCAGCCCATTGCCTGGTCTCATTTTTGTAAATCTTAGCCATTGGATAATAAAACTACTCACCCAGTTGGTACAGGTTTGGATTTCATCAGCAATTTCTAGCCTAACCTCCACTTGAGTTCTTTACTTCCAACTCTGACAATTAAAAATAGCAGCATAAACTGTGGGCATGGTCGGGTCACTTTGACATTTAACCATTTATATAACAATCAAGTCCAGAAATAGGGATAGGCAAATTTTGTTCTCCACACCATCATTGCATCAGTACATCCTTATCGAGCAAAGCTGCTAAAATATGATTTATTTTGTACTATCGCTGTAACAATAGTTCTTTATCGAGCAAAACTGCTAAAGTGTGATTTATTTTGTACTATCGCTGTAACATACGTCTTTATCGAACAAAACTGCTAAAATATGATTTATTTTGTACTATCGCTGTAACAATAGTTCTTTATCGAGCAAAACTGCTAAAGTGTGATTTATTTTGTACTATCGCTGTAACATACGTCTTTATCGAGGAAAACTGCTAATGTATGATTTATTTTGTACCATCATTGGAGCAATACTTCTTTAGCAAAATTACTAAGGCATGCTTTATTTTGTACCGTCACTGTAAAAATACAACTTTATCGAGCAAAACTACTAAACATTTCTTTAGTTGTGATACATCTTATGAATAATTACTTTAATGGTCATCAGAGTTTTCAATAATTACTTTAGACGACACATGTTTTATTAAATAGGACTACCATAGAAGTACAAATTGTAAGTAAATATCTTGAGAGTACAACTATTATGGTGTTAAAGTTGCTTTCTTGAACAAAATTACTCTAGTCGTACAGTTATTTTCTTGATCAAAACCACTCTAGTTGTACAGTTATTTTCTTGATCAAAACCGCTCTAGTTGTACAGTTATTTTCTGGATCAAAACCACTCTAGTTATACAGTTATTCTTTGAACAAAATTACTCTAGTTGTACAGTTATTTTCTTGACCAAAACCACTTTAGTTGTACAGTTATTTTCTTGATCAAAACCACTTTAGTTCTACAGTTATTTTCTTATCAAAACCACTCTAGTTGTACAGTTATTTTCTGGATCAAAACCACTCTAGTTGTACAGTTATTTTTTGGATCAAAACCACTCTAGTTGTACAGTTATTCTTTGAACAAAATTACTCTAATTGTATAGTTATTTTCTTGATCAAAACCACTTTAGTTGTACAGTTATTTTCTTGATCAAAACCACTCTAGTTGTACAGTTATTTTCTGAATCAAAACCACTCTAGTTGTGCAGTTATTCTTTGAACAAAATTACTCTAATTGTACAGTTATTTTCTTGATCAAAACCACTTTAGTTGTACAGTTATTTTCTTGATCAAAACCACTCTATTTGTTCAGTTATTTTCTTGATAAAAAGCAGTACAGTTGTACAGTTATTTTCTTGAGCAAAAGCACTATAGTAGTATAGTTACTGTCTTGATTAAAACCACTATAATTGTACAATTATTTTCTTGAACAAAGCAACGATAGTTGTACAGTTACTTATGTGAGAAAGTACTTCATTTGCTCAAATGCGGAGTACAGTGGTTTTGGTGATATAAATATTTAGCTTGTTTTGGTGGTACAAATATTTAAATTTCATTAGTGAAACAAGTATTTAGCTTGCTTTGGTGATACAAATATTTAACTTGCTTTGGTGATACAAATATTTAACTTGCTTTGATGATACAAATATTTAGCTTGCTTTGGTGATACAAATATTTAACTTGCTTTGGTGATACAAATATTTAACTTGCTTTGGTGATACAAATATTTAGCTTGCTTTGGTGATAAATATTTAACTTGCTTTGGTGATACAAATATTTAACTTGCTTTGGTGATACAAATATTTAACTTGCTTTGGTGATGCAAATATTTAACTTGCTATGGTGATACAAATATTCAGCGATATAATGGCTTTCATGACACAAATATTTAGATTGCTTTGGTGATACAAATATTAGCGATATAATGTTTTGGTGATACAAATACCTAGCTTGCTTTGATGATACATATATTTAGCTTGCTTTCTTGATACAAATATTTAGCGATATAATAGCTTTGTGAAATAAATACTTAGCTTGCTTTGATGGGATTTAGCTTGCCTTCCTGATACAAATATTTAGCGATATAATGGCTTTGGTGATTCACTTACTTAGAGATGTCATGGCTTTGATAATACAAATACTTACTGGAGTAATGGCTTTAATGAAACAAATACTGAGTGGTAGAATTGTTGAAAGTGATACAAAATACTTTAGCACTGTGATCAGTTACACACACCATAGTGTTAATAACTTTTGATAGATTGCTGGCAGCCAGATGTGATCGTCAGCGTGTATTATCTGTTGTCATTAGTTGCTCGAGACGATCACGTGAATAGTAAAGGCACATAATAAAACAAATTAAAGAATTTTCAAACCAAAGCAATTGCAATCACTTATGACCTACCAGAACCTGATATCCCGTGCCACTGTCCTGGTGCAGAAATGATCATCAATCACCAAACATCAATCATGCATGACTTGTAAATTAGCGATGTGACATTCGGAGAATTCTGAAACTGACCTTGTTAATGCCAGGAGAGATTTTCTCTTGACCTACTTTATGGTTCCAACGATGCTAGAAGTGAAGTCAATTATTTGTAGTGAACGTTGGGCGAATTTATTAGTTCTAAAAATAGACCACCAACTTGCTTTGTTAATGACTTCCAGGTGAGTGCATTAGTCTAAAATTAAGTTGAAATGTTATTGTTAAAGACTTTCTAGGTGAGTGATTTAGTCTAAAATTAAACTGAAACGCTTTTGTTAATTTGTGCTAGTGGGTTTATCAATCTCAAAATAGAACTTTGTAGAACCTGTTAAATGTCAACAAAGCACTAGCCTGATAGCTTTTCAACAAGCATCATCTAGCCTGACCGTAAATAAAGATTAGCCATCAAGCTGAGAAGCATTTGCTGACTAGCGTTCTAGCATAATGAATGTTTGATTAAAGCCTGATTAGTATTACTTTAATCTAGGTGTCTCGTTTGGGAAATATCAAATAAATCTACTAACTTCATGCGTGGGAAAAATCAAGTACAAACAAGCCTTTGAAAAAAGTCTAATTCACTCTATTGTAACCAGGACACAAAATGAAATGACTCAGGAGGTGGACTAACCAGAACAGGAGCATCCAATAGAGACCGTAAACTTACCAGATCTAGAACACCCCAAACAGACTGTAAACTAACTAGATCTAGGACCGTGAACTAATTAGACACAGAGCACCCAACAGAGATTGTAAACTAACTAGATCTAGAGATCCAGCATAGATAATAAACTAATCAGTTATAGAACCGTAAACTAAGTAGTCTAGAGCCCCCAATATAGACCATAAACTAACTAGATCTAGAGATCCCAACAATGACAGTAAAGTAACTATACGTAGAGCACTCTTTATAGAACGTAAACTAACTAGATCTAGAACACCCAAAATAGAACGTAAAGTAACTAGACCTAGAATACCCAGCAAAGAACTAACCCAATCTAGAACCGTAAACTAACAAGACTTTTGCCACCCAACATATACAGTAAGTAGCTAGATCTAGGACCGTAAACTAACTAGACCCAGAGCACCCAACATAAAACATAAACTAACTAGATCTAGGACTGTAAACTAGAGCACCCAACATAACAACTAGATCTAGGACAGTAAAGTAACTAGACCTACAATACCCAACATAGACCGTAAACTAACTAGATCTAGAATCATAAACAAACTAGACCTAGATTACTCAACATTGACCGTAAACTAACTAGATCTAGAACCGTAACCTAACTACCGTAGAATACCCACCATAGACCATAAACTAACTAGTACTAGGACCGGAAATTAATAGATCTAGAGCACCCAACATAGACTGTAAACTTACCAGACACAGAGCATCCAACACAGACCCTAAACTAATTAGATCTAGAGCACCCCAACATAGGTAAAAACCAATACAGAATAAACACTAAGTACAAGAAACACCAGATAAATCGTAGGTAAAGCATAGTAAACAGTAGGTAAAATGAACACTAGACAGAACAGATTCAACATTAGGTACAAGACAATAAAAACTAGGTACAAATTAACAACTGAGATCAACTAGTCCAATTGTGAAACGAAGTAAACAATAGGTAAAATAAGTAAACACTAGGCAAAATAAACACTGTATAATACAGACGAAAACAGTAGGTAACGATGAAAGATGACGAAAAAGATAATAATAATTATACACAATGATATTTTCTGATTTTTATCTCTCATCAAAAGAAAACCCCATTACATAAAGGGATGAAAAATCTAGAAAACCCATAAAGAGACCACAAGCAGGTCTCATTCTATCTCTACTCACCCAGTCTCACCTCATCCTACTTTGAAGACAGAAGCTATCTCACCCCATTAAACCGATCAACTATTTGTTCAACAGCTTATGAGTAGACGATAGCTCGAAAAAGTTTCTACAACTAGAATCATTAATTCTGACATTATCTCATTTACCAAACTTTTCCCGTAAACTCGCCTTTGAAAGTTTTCCTACAGACGTATGCGTCCCCACTTGCCGCATCCCTCCATCCCTTTCAACTACCATCTCATCTCATATTGTTTCCAAACGTTAACAAGGAAACCAGTGCATGCACTTTCCTTTATGTCAAGACATTAAAATCAGTTTATGATTGCATGCATTCATCACAACAATTACATCTTGAGTTATTGGTTATTCTGTCCAAACAGTGATGGCACTAACAACAATTACATCTTGAGTTATTGGTTATTCTGTCCAAACAGTGATGGCACTAACAACAATTACATCTTGAGTTATTGGTTATTCTGTCCAAACAGTGATGGCACTAACAACAATTACATCTTGAATTATTAGTTATTCTGTCCAAACAATGTTGACAATAACAACAATTATGACGAGGGTGGAGGGGTCCACTCCTACACTCTGTCACCTGGTGTGCAGGAGCAACCATTTGCCCTGACACTGCTAACCTGGACATAGCGTTACCATCGACTACCAAATCCATTGACATCAAGTCTACATCACTCGTGTACATGCACCAGAGTAGCGTTCCAACTCCAGGTACTAGTCAGATCGAGAACAACCTTGCAAGTCAGAGGCTAATCAGAACTAGAGTATATCTAAAACAACCTTTAAAAGAGAGTGGCTAACCAGATCTAAAACATCCAAGGACAGATTTAGAGCGATCCTTAATCAGATCTAGAGAAGTTTTATAAATAGATTAACTTGTTGTAGAGCAGCCATCAATAAATACCCCGGTCCAGAGCTATTACTCGTCCCCACTCGTCCTATCTATAACAACCACAACGACCATGAATTAAGAGTGTAGAAAAGACAGCAAAGGCCACATACCAAACCGGTCTACAACATTTAGAAACGCCAGTGGATCGATCGAGAACATCCCATGATCTACAGCAGTCACAAACGCCAGTGGATCGAATGAAAACTTCCCATGATCTACAGCAATCACAAACGCCTGTGGATCGACCGAGAAACTCTCAATGACAAGAGCAGGGGTTGAGACCTGAATGTAAAACTAGCTGCATTTAAGACTGGTTGCATGTAAAGATGGTTGGGTTAGCTCTGCCACTAAGCTCTTCGGGGTCCAACGGCCTAATATCGATGAGCAGCGGTTGAATAAAATCAAATTGAAACTAACAATCTTCCTGTTAAACAAATCATATTTTGATAGGTTCATACATTCCTAATATAGTGTGATGTAGTTAACAGTTTTGATAGTATCTGTATTCCTAGCAGTTTATAGTGTGAAGTAGTTAACAGTTTTGATAGTATCTGTATTCCTAGCAGTTTATAGTGTGAAGTAGTTAACAGTTTTGATAGTATCTGTATTCCTAGCAGTTTATAGTGTGAAGTAGTTAACAGTTTTGATAGTATCTGTATTCCTAGCAGTTTATAGTGTGAAGTAGTTAACAGTTTTGATAGTATCTGTATTCCTAGCAGTTTATAGTGTGAAGTAGTTAATACAGTTTGGACGATACTTACATTACTAGCAGTTTATTGCATGAATTTAAACACACTTTAAACAGTACATTCGTTACTAGCAGTTTATTGCATGAATTAATAAATACAGTTTTGACAGTACATACATTTCCAGCAATTTATAGCATGAATTAATAAACACACTTTTGACAGTACATATATTCCTAGCAGTTTATTGCATGAATTAATAAACACAGTTTTGACAGTACATAAGCCCCCAAGTTTTAACACAAGCTCGTCAGTGCATACATTCCTAGCAATTTATTGCATGAATTAATAAATACAGTTTTGACAGTGCATACATTCCTAGCAGTTTATTGCATGAATTAATAAATACAGTTTTGACAGTGCATACATTCCCAGCAATTTATAATATGAAGCAGTCTCAGAACATGTTTGCAAAAACTAATTTTGGAGAGTAACTGTTTGTAGCAAACACTTTGCTTCATCAGACCAAGTTATAATTCTACAAAGCTTTCATATGCAAATGAGAATATCTAGTTTATTGCTTTCAGTGCATTATGCTGAACTAATTTGCACATCGAAGAGGAAAGATCATCATTTACTGTTTGAGAATTGTTTTCAGATTATATTTATTTTTAATCGAGTTGAACTCTCTCTCTCTCTCTCTCTCTCTCTCTCTCTCTCTCTCTCTCTCTCTCTCTCTCCTTTGTTTTGGACAGACAGAGAGGGTCTGGTCTCAAGTAAAGATCGTAAATTCGGTGTCTAAATGAAGTGTAAAAAGATTTTAAAGAAAAGGAAATGATTCTATGGCAAAAGTTAGGAATCTTCAATACAGTTTTTCTACTCTTTGTTTTAGCAGAAACAAAAGCATTATGTTCTTTTCTATTCTGTTCCATTTGTTATTGAACTGTTGTCATTGTTCTCATTTGATGATTGATTTCTGGATCTGGTTTGAACCTACAGGGCATCCTAGATCTGGCCCATAGCTTAAAGCATATTCTGGGCTGGTTTGTGATAGAGTCATGATGTGATATTTGTGGCAAAAAGAGCAGATGAAGGGATGTATGTCGCCCGCTGTGTGTGTGTGTGTGTGTGTGTGTGTGTGTGTGTGTGTGTGTGTGTGTGTGTGTGTGTGTGTGTGTGTAACAACACGAAAAAGGAGCTTACCAGACAGTGAAATAACCTAGATGTTCCCCATGTAATTACTACCTCAGAGTGTATAGTCTATTTCTAATGAACCTTTATTATAAACTGTTGAGTAAAAGGAAAAAGATTGAAGGAAAACTATAGAAGAAATATGAACTTTCTTTTGGGGAAATCTAGAAGATAGGAAGATGAACTTTAGGGCTGGCTAGATCTTTCTGAGATAGCAAGATTAAGAATTGAAAATTATAATTGTGAATTGTGACTTGGTTGTTTATAATTGTTTAATTAAATCGATTTATATAAAAATTATTTATTAATTTTCCACTCATCTTTGTGCTACTCTTTATCATATCCATTTTATGTAAAATTCTTATTGTAATGTATGTACTGTCTTTGTTTTGTTCTATATTTAGTGAGTGATACATCTCACTTGGGGGCTCATCAAACAAATGGAAATGTTGACCTCAGTTAGTTGTGTGGTCCTAGATTTTTCATGAGTTTACGGGTGACCAACAGGTTCCACTAAAAAAGATAATAATTAATTCATGGATCAGCAGTAACGGTTCCACAGAAAAGATAATAATTAATTTATGGAGCAGAAGTAACGGTTCCACAGAAAAGATAATAATTAATTTATGGAGTGGCAGTAACGGTCCCACTAAGAAAGTTAATGATTTAATCAAACATTGTCATTAATGGTTCTATTGAAAGTGTTAATCCATTCCAACAGTGGCTGTTATAGTTCCACCGAAAATGATAACAATTCATTTATAAATTCACAGTTAATGGTTCCACTAAGAAGATAATCATTCATTCACAATGTTTTAGCACAGAAACCAGTAAGAAATAAGAATATTAATGTGTATTTGACACACGTATGCCATCAGTCATATTCAGGCAAATGCAAGAGAAATATTTATAATGAAAGCTGTTTGAATTTATTTACTCAAACTATTTGTAATTTATATTTCTGTTCTTAATACTATTCTCTTTTTATAAGCATTTATATTAGAATAGAGCGTGACTAGTCCCATTGTTCATTTTTTAATTTGATACGCCTTTATATTGGAATAGAACGTGACGTCACAAGTCCTATTGTTCTCATTTTATAAGCCTTTATATTGGAATAGAACGTGACGTCACAAGTCCTATTGTTCTCATTTTATAAGCCTTTATATTGGAATAGAGCGTGACATCACAAGTCCTATTCTCATTTTATAAGCCTTTATATTGGAATAGAGCGTGACATCACAAGTCCTATTCTCATTTTATAAGCCTTTATATTGGAATAGAACGTGACGTCACAAGTCCTATTGTTCTCATTTTATAAGCCTTTATATTGGAATAGAGCGTGACATCACAAGTCCTATTCTCATTTTATAAGCCTTTATATTGGAATAGAGCGTGACGCCACAAGTCCTATTCTCATTTTATAAGCCTTTATATTGGAATAGAGAGTGACAAGTCTTATTGTTCTCTTTTTATAAGTCTTCAAAGGAATAGAGCGTGACGTCACAAGTCCTATATCAAAAATTTCTCCTGAGTAAAGAATTAAACGTCCAAAATTATCCAGACCTTGGTTCTAGATTTGATTTGATTTAATTAAGTTTCAAGAATTTATTTTTAATTATTTGACTTTCCCGCTCAACTCTTCTAGAAATGCTTGCAAACTTCCAGTTCATCTCCAGACTGCAACTCACTATGTTCGACATACTGCCAAGGAATTTCAAATAACTCGCTATAATTAAACTCCAACAACTTGCGAATTAGTGTAAAGTTTTATATTTTGTTACACTTCACATTGTGGTATATCACAAATATAATGCACTTCTACTATTGTTATTATTGCGATAAGACTAACGTATAACAACTTGCATAGTAACATAAAAAATAACATTCATTTTCTGATCAATAAAGTAAAAAGATTAGTGAGAGCAATAGGATTTAAAAATTGTGGAAAACTCATCAACCAGAAAAGAAAGGCCGGATCCACAGAGAACTCACTTTTGACATAAGAAAAATAAGTGACGTCTTAGTGGAAAAACAATGCAAGTATCTGGGGACTCTTCAACACAGCAAAACTATACAGAACGTAGAAAAGACGAGAATGAGAATGAAAAGAAATTGTGAATCAGGGGCAGACAAATCCTTAATTAAAACCGAATAGTAAAGCAAGCAAAAGAAATTGTGAATCAGGGGCAGACAAATCCTTAATTAAAACCGAATAGTAAAGCAAACAAAAAGATAAAACGTATCCACCCACCCAAGACAAAACAGATTGTTTTAAACATCCTATAAATAATTATTTGACATTTAATTTATCGCGTGTATTGCAAATGGTAGAAGTGCTATATATTTATAATCAGAGTGCCACTTCCGAATTTTTCTTCAAGTGAAATTGTATGTTAAGCTGCTGTTAAGACTTGCCATTCAGCCGCCTTAGAAACGAGAGAAATAAGCAGGCAACGCAAGCTAAAGTAGAGACCTTGAAAGATACCTGGATTGAAAAGAATATCACGTGATCGATATATATTGCATTGCATATGATTCTTAAAAAAATGTTGCTAAACATAAGACGTGAATGTATCTATCTAACTTGAGATAATTACGAAATTGATTTAGAGATGTGATAATTTAAATATCTATTTTGTAACATAACCTAGATAGACATTAGGGTTGGAGGAAACGTTTATACTATTTGTGGCGGAGTAAATTTGCCTTTTGTTAAAATAGGCTATTTTTTAAATAACATTTCTTTAGCAATTCTAAATGTTTATTGTTTAAATCAAGAATTGTTAAAATAGGCTATTTTTGAAATAAAATTTCTTTAGCATTTCTAAATGTTTATTGTTTAAATCAATAATTGTTAAAATAGGCAATTTTTTAAATAAAATTTCTTTAGCAATTCTAAATGTTTATTGTTTAAATCAAGAATTGTTAAAATAGGCAATTTTTTAAATAAAATTTCTTTAGCAATTCTAAATGTTTATTGTTTAAATCAAGAATTGTTAAAATAGGCTATTTTTAAAATAAAATTTCTTTAGCAATTCTAAATGTTTACTGTTTAAATCAAGACTTGTTAAAATGGGCTATTTTTTAAATAACATTTATTTAGCAATTCTAATAGTGTGGCATAATAATTTGCCTATCCATATTTCTAAATTTAATTGCTATATAAATTGTTAAATGTCAAAGTGACCCTACCTCGGGCGCTGCTTGTGTTGATATTTTGAATTGTCAAAGTTGGAAGTAAACAAATCATATATAATCTTATACGTTTGCTATTTTATCTATTTAACTTTGCACATACGCCTAAGTGAGTATGAAACATTTGTCATGCTTTGCCAATGCTTTTAGTTTTCACCCTTGTATAAAGTCTGTCTTAGTATTTCTTCTGTTATTTCTTCTCTCTTGAAATATCTGTATTTTAAATTGCTTTCAGTGGTAGACTGAAACATCTGCTATATGCTGTATTTTTCAGGGTAAAATAAATGCCTGTCTTTTGCCGTACTTTCAGTAGCAAAGTGAAACATATATAGCTTACCTTACTTTCAGTGGTAACATCAAATATTTTACTTTTGCCTTGCTTTCTAGGGTAAGAATAATTGTTTATCTTTTGCTGCACTTTCTATGGTGACATGAAATATTTAGTTTGCCTTGCTTTCTAGGGTAAGAATAATTGTCTATCTTTTGCTGCACTTTCTATGGTGACATGAAATATTTAGTTTGCCTTGCTTTCTAGGGTAAGAATAATTGTCTATCTTTTGCTGCACTTTCTATGGTGACATGAAATGTTTTAGTTTGCCTTGCTTTCCATGGTATACATAATTATCTACCCTTAAAGGTGGCAAGAATAATTGTCTAAATTTTGCTGCAATTTCAGTGGTAAGAATATTTATCTAACTTTCAGTTGTATTTTCAGTGGTAACATGAAATAATTTACTCTTATCTTTGCCTTTTAAGGCACACATAATTGTTTACATATGCTCGCCCTTTCAATGATAAGAATTATTGCCCATCTTTTGCTGTACTTTCAGTGGTAAACATAATTGTTTATCTTTTCTTGCTGTCACTGGTAAGCATATTTTTCTATCTTTTGCTGTACTTTCAGTGGTAACATGACATATTTTACTTTTGCCTTGCTTTCTATGGTACGAATAATTGCTTAGCTTTGCTTGCTCTGTCAGTGGTAAGAATACTTGTCTATCGCTTGCTGCACTTTTAGTGTAAGAATTATTTATTGTCTAATTTCTGCTGCACTTTTAGTACTAAGAATTATTGTCTAATTTCTGCTGCACTTTTTAGTATTAAGAATTATTGTCTAATTTTTGCTGCACTTTTAGTACCAAGAATTATTGTCTAATTTCTGCTGCAATTTTAGTGTAAGAATTATTGTCTAATTTCTGCTGCACTTTTAGTACTAAGAATTATTGTCTAATTTCTGCTGCACTTTTAGTACCAAGAATTATTGTCTAATTTCTGCTGCACTTTTAGTACTAAGAATTATTGTCTAATTTCTGCTGCACTTTTTAGTACTAAGAATTATTGTCTAATTTCTGCTGCACTTTTAGTACTAAGAATTATTGTCTAATTTCTGCTGCACTTTTAGTACTAAGAATTATTGTCTAATTTCTGCTGCACTTTTAGTACTAAGAATTATTGTCTAATTTCTGCTGCACTTTTAGTACTAAGAATTATTGTCTAATTTCTGCTGCACTTTTAGTACTAAGAATTATTGTCTAATTTCTGCTGCACTTTCAGTAGTAAGAATAATTGTCTAAGACTTGCTGCACTTTGAGTGGTAAGAATTATAGTCTATCTTTTCTGGCTCTTTCAAGATGGCATCAGAACTAAAAGAAAAGCGATTCCATAACAATATTGTTTGTAAAAGTAATAAGATAATGAAAAAGTTATGAAAAAAGTTTACTTTTTATCCTTGAATTAAATACTTGCACATTTTCTAGGAGCGTCAAAGGCCCATAACCCAATGTAGCGCATGGCCCAACTCCTCCAAGATGTCTGATGGTCACGTAATGGCGTATTAACATGAGACGCCTGGTGCATCAATTTGGATATTCTGTTTTACAATGTGCTCTCCAGAATCAATATCAATACTTCATCTTAATTCCATCAGCACTCATTTTTTTTCTTTCTTCCCTTGCTCGTTCCACGGGCAAGTAACCCTTTCCATGAGCAAGTAACCCTTTCCATGGGCTAGTAACTTGCGGATGAGCGAAGGCATTTCTGCACGCACGTGCCAGAAGCCAATTGCCGTGTACTAGGCATGGAGGAAAGTTAAGTAGGCGAGCCGAAGGTTCCCGTTAGGGTGCACGATTGGGCTCCGGGCTGTTCCTAATAACTTTGTCTTTCTACAGATTGTCCCTTTATTTGCACAGTTTCTAAAAATAACCACAAGATCGTTAATACAGTTACATGGAAGAAACACTGAGCTGTTATGTCCTTTTCTAGAATTTAATGTCTGGATAAAAATGGCTTCTCATTTCATCACGTCACTTTATTTCCGCTAAAGCAAAGCCCCTCCTAGAACAGCAAGCAGTACAGAAAGCTAATTGTTTTCTTTTCAGACAGAAAGATAACGAAATGTAAAGATAAAGAAAGATAAAAGACTAATAATTATTTGAACAATGAAAGTGAGTCGTGCAGTCCTATTTATGAGTGAATAAAACTTTTATTTAGAACAATGTATGGGGACAACACTAATATTTTTATGGGAAGAAATTCAATTGCAAAATAATTAGGATAGGAATTTTGCACAGATGTGTACAATTAAATAATGATTTTAACCATGATGTTAAAACTAAACAAGTTGTAGTTTTATTCAACAGTTGAATAGCACAGTTTGTACTGCAGTAGGATAATTCTGTTTTGAAGTGCCACAAAATATTTATGTATTGTACTGCAGTAGAATAATTCTGTTTTGAAGTGCCACAAAATATTTATGTATTGTACTGCAGTAGAATAATTCTGTCTTGAAGTGCCACAAAATATTTATGTATTGTACTGCAGTAGAATAATTCCGATTTATATTGCTGCAAAATACTTATGTGTAGTACAGCAGTAGAATAATTCCGTTTTATATTGCTGCAAAATACTTATGTGTTGTAATGCAGTAGAACAATTCCGTTTTATATTGCTGCATCATACGTCTTTACAGAGGCGACGCGTCATTTCTTTGGTGACATTTGTTTAGACTTATTGGCAACAATAAATTTTAGACTTAGTGACAACAATAAATAACCCCATCTCAACAAATCGAAGTCGGTTTGTCTAGATTTATTTGCATCCGACACTGCAAACCAGTCTATCACATTAAAGTTGATTTCTTTCTTTAGATTTATTTACAACAAACACTGCAAATCAGCCTCACAAATCTAAATCGCTTTTAGTTTAGATTTATTTGCATCAAACTCTACAATCCAGTCCCAAACGTCCATGTTGATCAAAATTGTAAAATAAATCTGACTGCACGTGCGGACAGACTCGGCTCATGCCGACCCAAATTTTCTCTATGATTGAAGGCCCATATTTTCTCTGTGACAAAGGGCACACATTTTCACTGCTGGTACACATCGAGAGGATCATCATCAGTGTAGGGGGCGCTTCTGGCTTCGCCGCTTTCGCGCTAAAAGAGGATCGTATCGTAGTGTAGGGGGCGCTTCTGGCTTCCGCCGATTTCGCGCTAAAAGAGGATCGTATCGTAGTGTGTGTGTGTGTGTGTGTGTGTGTGTGGGGCGCTTCCGGCTTCCGCCGCTTTCGTGCTGGGTGAGGGGTGTGTAGGGGGAAAGGGAGGGGGTGTTGCTAGAAGAGGAGTCACACAGTGGCCCTTATATATCATCTGAGAAGCACTGGTCTAGACCCCGAAAGTTTAAAACAGTGAAACTAAAATCGAAAAGATTTCATTACAAGAGGACGATAATCTTTAAGATATGTAATTGTGAAAGAATACTTTTAATCCATTTGGAAACACGATGACAATTTGGGAATATGATTCAATCAGATAAAGGAAACTGTGTGTGTGTGTGTGTGTGTGTGTGTGTGTGCGCGCGCGCATGTTTGAGCGTGTATATAAATATTCGTATAATATGTACGTGTATAGTATACACACAAAAGCGTCTAGTATTTGCTAGGGCTCCACCAACGCTGTTAAACCAAGCAACACAGTGCACTTAGGCAACCTTTGCAGGTAATGTCAAGACGAAGAAATAAATATCTCACAAATGACACGATGCACCACACGCAGCACCCAGAACACGAAAACACACGTGTACCCGATAGATATCAAGAAACTGTTTATAGGTATGAATGGAATTTCCTGCTTTTGGGATCGGTGATGAGTCAAAAGAATTGTAGACATATTTACCATATCACTGCCGTGCTGCAAAAACACACGAGTCTCGGGTAGAATGTAGGTTTGGAAAAGATTATTCCTCGGGTACATGTATACTAACAGAAGTTGTTTTTTTTCCAGTTAGAAGTCACTTTGAAAAGTTGTGTTCATGTATTAGTTAACAGGGGATAAAAAGCTTTGTATGCTTGCGTCAGTTAATGGTGATAAGTAACAACGTGTGCAAGTTTGAGTTAACGTGATAAATAGCTTTGTGTGCACGTGTCAATTGACAGGTGATAAATAGCTTTGTGGGCACATGTCATTTAACATGTGATAAATAGCTTTGTGGGCACATGTCATTTAACATGTGATAAATAGCTTTGTGGGCACGTGTCAATGAATAGGTGATAAATAGCTTTGTGGGCACCTGTCATTTAACATGTGATAAATAGCTTTGTGGGCACGTGTCAATGAATAGGTGATAAATAGCTTTGTGGGCACATGTCATTTAACATGTGATAAATAGCTTTGTGTGCACGTGTCAATTGACAGGTGATAAATAGCTTTGTGGGTACGTGTCAATTAACAGGTGATAAATAGCTTTGTGGGCACGTGTCAATTAACAGGTGATAAATGGCTTTTTGTATATGTGTTAATTAACAGATGATAAAAGCTTTGGGTGCATGTGTCAGTTAACAGGTGATATAAAAGACTTTGACTGCATCAGTTAACAGGTGATAAATAGCTTTAGTGCAAGGGTCAGTTAAGTGATAGATTTGTGTGTATGTGCTAGTTAAGTGATACATAGTTTTATTGCAAGTATCAGTTAAGTAATAAACAGCTTTAGTGCATGTGTCAGTTAGGTGATAAGCAACTTGGTGTGCACGTGTTAGTTAACAAGTAATAAATAGTTTTACTACATGTGTCAGTTAACAGGTGAAAAATAGCTTTGTGTATATGTAGTTAGGAGGTGTTAAATAGCATAGCGTTTGTTTAGGTAGCACTTCTCTCTAATATTTCTGTAAAAGTTAGAACAAAAGTGTTAAAGATTCAGTTCAGAAAGGTGTGTTTATGATTAAAATGAGAAACGTGCCTTAAAATTTAAAATTACAATAATGTATTTTAAGATACAAATTTTAAAAAGTTACATAGGATCTAAATATAAAAATAAATAAATATGAATTTAAGATTAAAATTTTGAGGGTGTAGGGTTAAAAAATATGAAAGTGGGTTTAGGAAATATTTAGGAAAGTGGGTTTATGATTTAAAAACAAAACTAGAAAAGTGCTTTTAGATTTTAATAAAAGATCCTGCGATGTTATTATTTATTAAAAAGCTGATGAAACATAAAATAAACCAACATACAGATGGTTGAAAGAGGCAGATTTGAAAGCAGAAACAAAAGCAGAATATCAAATGATTCCAAATTCAGACTGCAAAGACAGGATGAAACAACAGAAACTATACTATCTGGAAGCCAGAATACACCAAAAGACACAACGAAGTGGCAACAAATCATACATGGAAACAAATGTAAAAACTATGAAGTAAAAACCCCAGAAAGAGCATAGATGCACCAACCAGAAGCAGTCACCGAAAAAGAAGTCAAAATACTGTGGAACCTCGAGATAAGAACAGAATAATGAACTAAAGAACATCAATGCATGTAAGAAGAAATAAAAGATTTCAAGGACAACGCTACATCACATACAGGAGGAACTCCAACACGAAGACTATAAAATAACAAAGCTTTAACAACAACAATTCACAATAAAAGAAATAAAAGATATCAAGGACAACAATAAATCACATGTAGGAAGAACACCAACACGAAGACTGTAAAATAACAAAGCTTTAACAACAACAATTCACAATGCAGATAAAGTAGTAAGGTACATAACCACAAAAGATATTATAGAAACCACCAATCTAATATATGCCACTGCAAAAATAATTGAAAAATATATAATACCAGCCAAAGGCAAACAAAGAAGCCATCAATACCACCAAGGAGGAGAAGAATAGGAAATAAAGGAGAGTGTTCTAAGAAAGAAATAAGCCAAATGACAGCAGCAATACATAATAATGGAAAAACGAAACAGACATTAGTAAACAAATTCCATCTACATTATAGAAATATTAAGACTGCAATAAAAGATGCCATACAAAGGCTACTAGGACAGAGTCACCGTCTGAAAAGATACACCTCAAGAAGTAAGAAATTCCAACAGAACAAAATATTCAAAACTGACCCTGGAAGATTATATCAAGAATTCAAAGGAAATTCCAGTAGAGAATAACAAATTCCAAACATTAAAGACACAAAGACCTGTTGAGAAAACATTTGGAGCAATTTACATACGCATAATGTCTTACAAAATGGATTGAGGAACCGGAAGAAGACCATAATGTATGCCACACGATGCAACATCACAATCATTGAGGAAGACATTAAGAAAATATCAACGTACAAATGGTTGAAAGAGGTAGAGTTGAAAGCAGAGACAAAAGTACTCATAACAGCTGTGCAAGATCCAGCACTGAACACGAAATCACACAAAACAAAAATCATGAAAATCTCAAATTATTTCAAATCCAGATTCTGCAAAGACATGGATGAAACAATAGAACATATACTATTGGATGTCAGTTTCTGGCTGGAACTAAATACACCAAAAGACACAACAAAGAGGCAAAAATTATATTATATTATACATAGAAATTCATGCGAAAATTATGAAATAAACCCCCCCTGAAAGAGCATGAAACGGAAGAGGTCAAAATACTTTGGGACGTCGAGATAAGATCAGATCGAGTGATTCCTGCACGATGACCAGACATTGTAGTTCTCAATAAGTCCAACAGAACAACAACAATCGTTGATGTCACTGTTCCAAGTGATAGAAAAATAAACATAAAAGAAAGAGAAAGAGATAAAATAGAAACACGCCAAGGCCTCAGATTAGACATTCAGATACTATGGAATGTAAAAACAGAAGCGATAGGAGCCTTGGGGAACATAACATCTGAATAGGAAGGCTATCTGAATAAACTCCTTGGAAACCACAGACTAGCCCCACTACTAAAAGCAGCGCTCCTCGGATAGTAGTTTATTTAGTTGCAGAGGTTAGGTCTTAGTTTGACACTTACTATATAGGAGATTGCCAGACATTTTGCCCAAGGACATAAAGGACATTTCACCCTTTGGTAAATTGGTCATTTATAAATTTATCGAAGGGTGGACGTCTGGTAAGTTGGGTCTGAAGCACATTTGATAGGCGAATTTTTGAGTAAATATATTATTTAGGCTGAGATAATGTTTGTTTAGGGGTCTTATGAGCGAAGTTCCAATGCAGGTAATTGAACTGCTGATGTGTGCAGATGACAGACGATGATAGTTTTATTGAGTCGAATAAATATTATAATATACACCAAAATGTTTCACCGTTCATGTCTGCAGGCCTCCCGTACAGTGCCTTCCATAAGCACCATGTAAATGGCCTGATGTTCATCCAGCAAATAGTAATCAATTGTGGTCATCTGCACTGACACATCATTGTAATCACTTTTAAGTTAACAAATAAAACGGCCTCAGTCGGAAAACAGAGCGGAAAAATATCAGCTGTTTATTTTGAGTAAAACATATATTTACGTAGCAAAATAAAACTACCATCTTCTGCCATATATGCTTTGGACTACCAAAAAAAAATGAATGAATGATGAAAATGGAAATGGAATTTACACATTTCGGTAATCATCGCTATCAATAAAATAACAAATTTACCTTAAAAATTATAAAGTCAATACAGTTACAGTCCTATAGATACTTGGCTCTGTCAAAAATTAATTTAATAATAAAATTTATAATCGCTGTTGTAGTTGGGTAGTTGGGGAAAACTTAGAATTTTGGGTCAGTGCGCTCGCCGATAGTTTGATACAAACCGCTATGTTGTCGTCAGTCGTCCTGGACCATCTCCCACTCCGAAAGTGTCGCTATGTGGGTCTCCCTCCCAGCTTTGGCACGCGTCTGGTATGAGATCGCTCGTGGTAAAAAGACTTCCCGTGAATGGGTCAGTCTGCTGAAATCTGGATCCCAAGTTATTTCCTTCCTCTGCAACAGGTTGATATTGCGTTCCTCCGTGCAGCGAAGCATCATCAGACTTGCTGTCCTTTACCGGAAGTCACGTAATTGCAGTCAATCCAGTCTGGGATAGCAAAAAGAACGGGAATAGGGGGTGGGGGCAAAAATGTTAGTCCACGCCGGATGTCTGGTTAGTGTCTCACCGAATTACGGTCATGGTCATTAGTTGAATAATGGCTTTGCCAAGGCAGTAGGACCTCCTCTCGTTCAGTTAACTTCACTGTGTTAAAAATCCCAGTTGTTTCTCGGTCAACTAGAAACTGGTATCAAGTGGTATTAATAGTAGAGAAAATATTTTGTTATGCAAACCATGCAGCTTTCATAGTGTTATCCAAACAATTCCTTGTCTCTCTGATTTTTAGTTTGAAAACAAAAATACATGTATTTTGGTCTCTGTTCCAAGGCTCTCTGGCAGGTAGAATACAGATGTCTCATTGGTTTAAATTGTGTCTCAGTACTGAAAAGTAACTACCGTTGATATGCTCTGTGAAGGTTTCACGCTTGAGCTGAACGCATTGTTCATGCGACACACATTTGACACACTACCTAACAGACAAAATCTCGGTGCACATTTGACACACTACTTAACAAAATCAGTCTTGGTGCACATTTGACACTCTACCTAACAAAAACATACCAAAGTCTCACTGCACATTTGACTCACAAAAACAGTCTCGGTGCACATTTGACACTCTACGTAACAAAAACAAAGTCTCAGTGCACATTTGACACTCAACAAAAACAAAGTCTCGGTGCACATTTGACACTCAACTTAACAACAACAAAGTCTCAGTGCACATTTGACACTCTATTTAACAAAAACAAAGTCTCAGTGCACATTTGACACTCTATTTAACAAAAACAGTCTTGGTGCACATTTGACACTCTATTTAACAAAAAACAAAGTCTCAGTGCACATTTGACACTCTATTTAACAAAAACAAAGTCTCAGTGCACATTTGACACTCTATTTAACAAAAACAGTCTTGGTGCACATTTGACACTCTATTTAACAAAAACAGTCTTGGTGCACATTTGACACTCTATTTAACAAAAACAAAGTCTCAGTGCACATTTGACACTCTATTTAACAAAAACAGTCTTGGTGCACATTTGACACTCTATTTAACAAAAACAAAGTCTCAGTGCACATTTGACACTCTATTTAACAAAAACAGTCTTGGTGCACATTTGACACTCTATTTAACAAAAACAAAGTCTCAGTGCACATTTGACACTCTATTTAACAAAAACAGTCTTGGTGCACATTTGACACTCTATTTAACAAAAACAGTCTTGGTGCACATTTGACACTCTATTTAACAAAAACAAAGTCTCAGTGCACATTTGACACTCTATTTAACAAAAACAGTCTTGGTGCACATTTGACACTCTATTTAACAAAAACAGTCTTGGTGCACATTTGACACTCTATTTAACAAAAACAAAGTCTCAGTGCACATTTGACACTCTATTTAACAAAAACAGTCTTGGTGCACATTTGACACTCTATTTAACAAAAAAACAAAGTCTCAGTGCACATTTGACACTCTATTTAACAAAAACAAAGTCTCAGTGCACATTTGACACTCTATTTAACAAAAACAGTCTTGGTGCACATTTGACACTCTATTTAACAAAAACAGTCTTGGTGCACATTTGACACTCTATTTAACAAAAACAAAGTCTCAGTGCACATTTGACACTCTATTTAACAAAAACAGTCTTGGTGCACATTTGACACTCTATTTAACAAAAACAAAGTCTCAGTGCACATTTGACACTCTATTTAACAAAAACAGTCTTGGTGCACATTTGACACTCTATTTAACAAAAACAAAGTCTCAGTGCACATTTGACACTCTATTTAACAAAAACAGTCTTGGTGCACATTTGACACTCTATTTAACAAAAACAGTCTTGGTGCACATTTGACACTCTATTTAACAAAAACAGTCTTGGTGCACATTTGACACTCTATTTAACAAAAACAGTCTTGGTGCACATTTGACACTCTATTTAACAAAAACAGTCTTGGTGCACATTTGACACTCTATTTAACAAAAAACAAAGTCTCAGTGCACATTTTATTTAAAATCCTAAATATGTTTAGCTTCTAAGTAGTTAAAATCTTAAATATTTCAAATAATTATTAATAATACATTCAATTAACAAAAATATTAAACAATACACATAACATTTATGACATACATGATTATCTCTCATGCCCTGGGGCCTAAGAAAATGAGAGGGCAAAAACTGCATAAACACATGCGTGCATGCACACGCATATACAGGCAAGCATGCATGCACACACAAAAACAAAAGAAAAACTAAACACGGTAACTAATTTAAAATAGAAATGGCATGAAGGACCTTACAATTTGTCCAAACACATTTAAATTAAAAATTTTAAAAGATTAAAACTTTCTTAGTCTTGTATTTCATAGCTGTTGTTTCACAGGTCTTCAATCTTTTACTGAGATTGTCCAGACTGAGAACTTTCTTACTGTTGTTTCACAGGTCTTCAATCTTTTACTGAGATTGTCCAGACTGAGAACTTTCTTACTGTTGTTTCACAGGTCTTCAATCTTTTACTGAGATTGTCCAGACTGAGAACTTTCTTACTGTTGTGCTTTATTGTAGTGATGGAAAGAGGATTAATATAAAGGTGTAAATAGCCATTTATTTTTCATTCTTCTTTGTGAGCTAATTTGATGTGGACTGAGTAACAGACTCATAGCCTAGGGTGAGATGAGTGACCTCTGAAAGAAGAGATGATTTCCGGCCAGAAGCTTAAATAGGTAGTTGCGAATGTGACTGAATGACAAAAAGGTGGCTGGAAAGGTGAGATGAGTGACATCTGAATGGAGAGACAGTTTCTGACTGGAAGCTTAAATATGTAATTGCGAACATTACTGAATGACGAATGGTAGTTGGAGGGGTGAGATGAGTGATTTCAGTTAGCTGACACGTGAAGTTAGCATAAATGGCCATTCAAACTTCCGATCATTATTCAAAGTTTGATTCTAAAGGCAGACTGTGAGCAGTTGTGAGTTGTCTGGTACAATATGCGAGAATGAACTTAGAATTATTGCTTCATGTATTGGACTTAAAACGATTTTGTTCCTTGATCTAGATATATTGCATATTTTAGGTTGATTCATTTGATATGTATATGTTAGGTTAATTATGTATTATTGAGTGTATGACTCTGTTATAGATCAATCAGATTTATAATAGGTGTATTGAGTGAAGTGTTTATGAGGGCTAACAATTCTCTTGCAGATCTGTAAGTTGAGAGACTGGGAGAGAGAGAGAGAGAGAGAGAGAGAGAGAGAGAGAGAGAGAGAGAGAGAGAGAGAGAGAGAGAGAGTGTAGAAAATTATGTAGACTGAATTAAAGCATTGCGCTTGAATATTCTAGGGCATGCCTTTTCTTATTCTTCGGGATCCTCAATGTTGCTTCCTCATCTTGAGCAAATCTCTATAAGTCAACGTATAAGTCATCTTGTCAGGCTAATATGTACCAAATGAACTCCAATGGTGGTGAGAATGGAGACGCTGGCACATCATCAGTTTTAAAGCCAGCAGTTCAAGAGTGCTTGTGCATGATTTGCATATATGAGTTGAAAATGAACCCTTTTAAACTATCGACTTTTATGAACTGTCTTTGTGATTTAATGCACGTGTTTTTCTATGATGCAACTTAAGGTGGCCCAACAGAACAGGTCATGTGCCCGGTCATTTATCTCCTAATTTTCTCTTTTTCCAGCTCTATGAAAAGAACTCTGAACCTTAAACATAGATTGTTTCCTCAAAGTAGTCATTGTTAATAGTGACTGTATAAGAGATAGACTTGAACATTTATTTAATAGTATACATATGTGACTGTTTCAAGTCTTAGTTGTATTTACTTGTGATATGGTTATTTTTTTATAATAAATCTTTATTCTTTGCTAAAACATTCTTTCTCATGTTAATTGATAAATGTCTGGAGTAGTCAGTGGGTGGATGGGTGCGTGATGATTCAGTGATTGGATGAATGATAGTAAGTTGATGAAATACATTACTCGTAAGATGCTCCACCTGCAAACAGATAATTATGTGTTGATAGTACGTTTATTTACAGTGGTGTATGGATGTGTAATTCATATGGGAAAACAGATCCTAAATGAAGATTTAACCACTGCTATCTATCTATCTATCTATCTATCTATCTATCTATCTATCTATGAACATTAAGTGTTAATTGAAATCTCTCCATCTCTCAGTGCATCACTTCCCATATTTCGGAATCTTATTAAACGTCCAGCATTGAGGGCAGAGGGCGTCTACTTCTAATGTCACATCCCGAAGAATACACTCTCCACCGAGGGAAGACAGGTATTTTGCTTAACGATCGGGCGGACTCTAAAATCTGCGGTGTTTGCCTGCACGACAGATGTGTCTGTTGTATCTCTGCAGGCGCAGCCTTAGTACCTCAGGATTAGAACCTTTACCTGTTAGGAGAGGAGGAAGAGAGGCAGTGCGAACAGCAGGATGTACTGTTTACCTTGGGTCATCTCTCGTGTCAGAGCAAGCGTTGGGCCTGAAAATAGCAGAATAAGGAAACCAACAAAGTCATGCAAAATTCTTGAAATAGATAACATCTACTGTTATAAAAGTTTTGTCAGCGTGTCAGTCATGTTGTCCCCGATCGTTAGAACACGATGTATTGTCTCGTGAAAAGTTTTGTCAGCGTGTCAGTCATGTTGTCCCCGATCGTTAGAACACGATGTATTGTCTCATGAAAAGTTTTGTCAGCGTGTCAGTCATGTTGTCCCCGACTCGTTAGAACACGATGAAAAGCTTTGTCAGCAAATGAGACTACAGGCCATTGACCAATAAAAGTACTTAACGTGTCTCATAAAATGTTTTGTCAATCAGGTGCACAGCATTTGCGAAACAATGACTTACCTTGTCTTGACATCATCAGTGTAACATTCAATTTGATCTTCGCAAAGTGTCAAGCAAGTGAACCTGAAATGGCCTGACCTCATGACCCAAAAAGTCATCCGCATGCATAAATCACCCAATTGTCCTCAGGCAAGTAAGACAAAAAATTCAAGGGCTTTTAAAGAGCCGAGTATTATAATATTCAAGGGCCACCAGTATTTGCACTGAAGTTTGAATTTTTTTCTATAATTGCTATGACATAGTGATTTTACTAAAAAAATTTTAGAAATTTAATTCCAGTATACAGTTTTGTGCATTAACCCTTTTACGCTGAATCTATATTTGTAGTGCTAGACTCTGTATTAACTCTTTAGAACGCTGGATTCATATTTGTAGTTCTAAATTGTGCTTCACATGTCAGTTTTGAAATTAAATAATAACATTTTAAATTTAAAAGTTCAAATAAATTAATGAAAATTTCATACATTTAAGGTGAGTGAATATAAATATTAATATATAAAATCATTTTATTGGATAAAAATTACTTTTAACAGTTATAAAAGTAAATAAATGATAGTAAATGTTGAAATGTGAAAAGTATTTTTGGTCAGTTTTACGTGCCTTTAACGCTAATTATATACATACATTTTGAATGTACACGTCTGAGGTTATTCTAAGAATATATAAATATGTATATTGTAAAGTTTCTGAGTAAATTAGCATTCCTTTCTTATGTGAGTTCGAATCTTAAATGCGGTATAGTAGAATAACTGTTATTCCATGTTATTGTTGTTGCTGTTCACATGCTATTTTGAAGTCGATATATTAGTGAAATTATATTTTGCAGTTTTGCAACTGTTCACAATTTGTTTTGCTTATGTTTTCATTTATATTTTTATTCACCTCTTCAGTTTGCAGCTTTTTGGTTTTCACGTTCCATTTGCATCCTATATATTGTTCACATCTTGCTTTGCGCATTATTGTCGTTGTTTACACTCTGTGTCTCAGTCGTATCGCTTATATTATATATTTAAGCTTTGCTGCTGTTCACATTTTTTTTGTCTTTCAGTCATATTGTTAAATTTTATCTTTTATTTTTGATGATTTTGACCTTATATACTTTTTTCTTTTTTTGACTGTGATCTTAAATAATGCAGTCTTATGAACTTTGTTTTCACATACTTCAGATTTGTAGAATTTTCGCCATAATTATTTAATTCTTGTTGAATTTGACCTTTATATATTTCATTAATTTTGTTGACTTTGACCTTATTTATTTCAACAGCCTTGTGACTTTGATCTTATTTATTTAATCAGTCTTGTTGACTTTGATCTTATATATGTCAGTCTTGTGACTTGAACCTTATATATTTCAGTCTTGATGTTGTACATATTATATATTTAAATCTTGTTTATGTATACATTTTAAGCATTATTGCTGTTCATATGATATATTAAAGTCTAGTTATTGTTCACATTTAATTGTGCAGTCTAGTTGCTGCTCACACTGCATCTTTATCAAGCAATTTGCAACCACGTCGCTGTTGATGTTATGTATTTCACTTATATATTGTTGTTCACATTTTATTTTGCGATTGTTCTCCCAGTTAAATAAATGTAGCCTTGTCGTTCACATATTATTTTTCAGCCTTGTTGTTGATGTTCACATTTACTTTATATTTTGTTCTATATTAAATATTGCAGTCTTGTTGTTATTCCCATTAAATAATGCAGTGTTATTGCTGTTCGCATTAAATATTGCAGTTTTGATGCTGCTTACATTAAATATTGTAGTTCTGATGCTGTTCACATCAAATATTGCATCATTGTTGCTGTTCACATCAAATATTGCAGTATTGTTGCTGTTCACATCAAATATTGCAGTATTGTTGCTGTTCACATCTAATATTGCAGTATTGTTGCTGTTCACATTAAATATTGCGAAATCTCGATACTGTTCACATCAAATATTGTAGTCTTGATTGTTGCTCACAATAAATATTGCAAAATCTCGATGCTATTCACATCAAATATTGCAGTATTGTTGCTGTTCACATAAAATATTGCAGTCTTGATTTTGCTCACATTAAATATTGCAAAATCTCGATGCTGTTAACATAAAATATTGCAGTTTGGTGTTATTGACGTATGTAATATCTTGCAGACCTGTGACTGTTCACTTGATTATTATTTCTCGTGACGTTGTTGTTCAGTGTGTAATACTTTGAAAAAAAAATCCTTGGAATGAAACGCTGCTTTATTTGTTTTGCCATTACAAAAGGTGTCAGTCAACTGAATCCACCTACTGTCTTCTATCAAAAGTTTGCATGTGTAGATCTATGCAAAACAAATAAAGCAGTGCCTCAAGTGTAGATCTATGCAAAACAAATAAAGCAGTGCCTCAAGTGTAGATCTGTGCAAAACAAATAAAGCAGTGTTTCAAGTGTAGAACTATACAAAACAAATAAAGCAGTGTTTCAAGTGTAGATCTATACAAAACAAATAAAGCAGTGTTTCATTTCAAGTGCAGATCTATGCTAAACAAATAAAGCAGTGTTTCAAGTGCAGATCTATGCAAAACAAATAAACCAGTGTTTCATTTCAAGTGCAGATCTATGCAAAACAAAAAACCAGTGTTTCATTTCAAGTACAGATATATGCAAAGCAAATAAACCAGTGTTTCATTTCAAGTGTAGGTCTATGAAACGAAGACAACTTTGGAAAGTCTTAATAATGAAAATAAAATTAAATCGCAGGAATTTAACAAAACAAACAGCAGCAGCAACAGACAACAGCAGCAACAGCCAACAAACACAACAGTATTAAAACAAACACTCCCAGGACTGATTTGTGATCTCATGTCACTAAGTGGGATGCTCTCCCTTGATTAGTGTAGACGAGCCACTGTACACTAGGAATTATGCAAACATAGAGTCTGGCACAGTGGTAGTGTCGGGCGAGGGAGAAAACGGAATTAAAACAAGATTATCAAACACTAATCTCCTGCCACGAGCGTGAAACTGCAAGTCACCCTACCACTGGAACCTCCACCCATCCCACTCCGACCACCGCCATGTCCGGGCACCACTACAAGTCCAGAGTCTCTGACGAGGGCGCCAGCTTTGGCTCTTGAGTTATTGTCTGCTTGTCGGCGAGGTAGAAGAGCGGGCCGCCTTGTCTTTAGAGCCTGACAATGCTGCATGCGCCAATACCGCACAGCATTCCACGCCGCCGTCAGAAAACCGTTTCCCGGACACGGAGCGCACCTCCAGCTACCGATAAGAAAACAGTTACGCAGAGGAATTGTACGCGTGGCAGGTCAGGCGGAACGTCATGTCTAAGTGTCGTTGATTAACTCCGCGGTTCAATTGGAGGTGTTTCCAGTGGTTGACTGTGCTGTAGTTCTAGTTAAGAACACTTGAGCAAATCAACCAGCACTACAGATACTTTTGGCTTTAACCTACAGTGCTGGAAGTGTAGTAAGTAGCACGCTGTAATCAGTTTAATCTCGCACTTTTTCTTTCACAAAGGCCACACCCGCTAAAACACTATCGACTAAGCACTTAGCAGCAGTAGCCCTACTCATGTGAATAATAGTATTGGTATGCACTATAAACACGTGAACACTAGGCCTACAGGTGTATACTAGTATAAATACACACACATAAGACTACATATATGAAATTTAACACTGATATGTTAGTCGCAATGTATACGAACAGCACGGGTCAAATGCTTCATGCAGTCGAACTATTGTGTCGTTTTACGGGGCTTCATGCAGTCGAACTGTTTCGTGTCATGGGACCAAACGCTGTCTTAGGCAGAGGATGTATGAAGTGAAAAACTGGATTATGCGGTTTGGGAACATGGCACTTTGTGTGGATTGAAATAAACGATTTGTTTGTGTACGTTTTGGTTGGAGGCCGAGAAAGCATTGACCTAACTGTTTACCATTGGGCTGTTGCTGCCAGGCCACGCTACTGCGGACACTAGAGTAGGAAAATGAGCGATCTTGGACCAATATCTTCCAAATATCTAATTTAAACACAATAGCACCAGCAATAGTAACAGCAATGGTTTGACCTGCCGACCACCAGAGCAGAATTCCAATCCAATGCAGATCGAGTGCAGCAGGTTTGGACGAGATTCGTATTCAATTCTGCTTAAGTGACGTGCTGTGACGACACGAAGGAATTTATTTTCCCGGTGTTCCACGTGCAAATTGGATTTACGTCTCACGCTCTGTGAACAATGCGTTCATTAACGTGAAAAGACCTCCAGGATCTGTAGAACAGAAGGCGCCTCTAGACCTCCGGCAAGTGAGTGATATGTATATGTATCTAAAGCCCAGAACAGGGGTCCTTCAAAAAACAACCAAAAAATAAAATCACACTTAAGAAATCAAAAGTAAAACACACAGGCATACACACACGCGCACGCACGCACGCACACATGCACATTCTCTTTCTCCCCCTCTCTCTCTCACACACAAAGAAAATAACATCACATGTGAGAAAACAATACTAAATATCAATCTCACTGCAAATACAATAAGATTAAACAAATACACAATATACTACGCAGGATGGACTCTCCTTCACTCACTCGAAAACATCCCCCTCTTTTCTTTTTTTTTATTTTTTAGATGTTTTCTTTGTTCAATGCGCAATGAAAACACACAGGCAAGTTGCTGTCAGAGTTAGTTCTCAGCAGGACTATTGAAATTAGCATATCTGCTTCTTGTGCGTAGAAATGTCTGAGAAATTACGACACAACAAGCCATCACAATCAGCAGCAATAAGCAATAGCTTTCTACAAGAAACAGAGTAGAAATCACTAGCACTCAAAGGAAATAGGAGAATAGAAATAGCAAGCTATTTTCAGGAACTATGTGAAGGCCCTCTTCTGGAAATGAGAGGAAAGTTTTATAATAATTATAATGCTTGAAGAGGAGTGAGTTTATCTTGGCAGGAATTACAACAAAAGAAAATACTTGCTTTTCCCCCTCCCCTCACATACAATAGTGACAAAGGAGATTTTAGTACTGTAGGAGAATTATAAGAACAGAAATGGCCGTTTCATTGCTGAAAATATGAGAGAAGACAAAAATATTTTTTTTAAAAATCAGGATTAATAGGCTTTCGATAAAATTGACCTAGATTTACAGTGGAAATGGCGCTATACTGACTTTTGCAAATAACAATAAAGAGTTACATGATTTTGTATGATATATTAATGGCATGAAGCTAACATCTCTGGTTTTGTATGCTTGAAACTGTATGAGAAATTATGGACTTAGAAACGGACCCTGACCTACGCCATGCCATTCGTCTGACGTAGAGGTGTTCATTACAGCCTGCGGCAAACACGAAAAGGAGCTGGAAAAATTAACAAAATGACAACCACAACCTCCATCCCAATGTAAGCATAGTTTGAGAAGAGAATTACGCTAGGGTCTACTCTCTGATTTGTAACTTCCACGGGGATCTTTGGCATGCACGGTTTGTAGCACTCGGAAACCGACTTAACGTCCCTGCCACACATACGCACGCACACACACACACACACACGCAACCCCGAAGCATTACGATACAGGACTAATTTAGGTCAGTAATGTCTTAATGTCTCTGTTTTATGTTAACAGTAGATTGTCATCAAGCAAGAGGTATTATGCGTACCTCTCTTACGTAACTGTGAGCTAATTACAAGTACACAGAGGTCACTCGATTTATTGCTGTGTTTTACTTGGAGACACAGCTCAATCGATTCTACAGAGAGCAAGGGAGGGAGATATGCAGATTACTTAACAGTGTGGAAAGATAAAATACATAAAAGGTTCAAATTTAAAAAAAGACAGATGGATTTAGAGGGATATGTTTTTCGAGAAGTGTCATTTTACGACATGACAGTAGATACACACAAAGAATAATACTGAATGGTTATATTGATTTGAATAGAGGGATATTTAAGTGAGTTAAAATGCAAGGACATGAATTTGAAAAGATGCATGTGAGGAGAAGAAATTAAAGGGGTGAAATAAAGATAGGGATTTAAAATGATATATATGAAGAGAAGGAATTAAAGGGGTCAAATAAAGATAGGATTTAAAGGAGAAAAGTGAAGAGAATGAGTTAAAGTGGTCAAATGAATGTACCAGTGGATTAGAGGAGTGAGTCTATCAGTGAGTCGTGAGCAACAAGATACTGTACAGGAATGAAAACAAGCACAGTATTTGATTATGCAGAGACCCCCCCCCAGAAATAAGAAAATAGTGCGGATAGACATCTTAGTATTTATAGTGACAGTCTACATCCTTATAAATAGAGAGATACATCCTTACAAATAGTAGCACTGTATACTGAGACAAATTGTGACAGTCTACATCCTTATAAATAGAGATATATATCCTTACAAATAGTGGCACTGTATACTGAGAAAAATTGTGTCAGTCTACATGCATTCATATAGTGATAATACATACTTCGGTCAGTTACATTTTACTTTTGACAGTGCTTTTCTACAGCTATTAAAACAATACATTCTATATTCAAGCAGTTAGAGTCATACAACATCCATTCTTTCAGCTGGAGTCATACAACATTCATTCTTTCAATTAGAGCCATACAACATCCATTGTTTCAGTTAGAACCATACAACATCCACTCTTTCAGTTAGAGCCACACAACATCCATTCTTTCAGTTAGAGCCACACAACATCCATTCTTTCAGTTAGAGCCACACAACATCCATTCGTTCAGTTAGAGACTTTTAATGTCCATTCACTTATTTTCATCCATTTAAGTTAAAGTAATTCTATGGCCACTCAGTTAGTGTCACTTTATATCCATTAAATAAGTAATAGTGACGTTTTCTTTCCTTCAAATATTAGCATTATACATCATTATCAATTGTGACAGTTTAGTCTCCTGCATATTGGCATTCAACTTCATTACAACTGTGACAGACTAATCTCCTACACAGAGCGGTATTCATTACAAATTCTCAGTCTAGCCTCCTGCAAACAAACAGACACGCCTCCTAAAAAAAAATATGCGTACACATAAAGTGTTGTAAACCGAAGACAAAACATTCTTGTAAACAGGAAGAAGAAAGAGCTTAGCGGCCAGGCGTGCGGAACAAATGTCCCGTGTTCATGACACCACGCTCAGCAAGTGCCAATGTCTATTTGAAGATCAGCCTGACGCGAGCCCACTGCTATTGAATGTATCGAGTTATGTGATCGATTGACAGCTGATCCGTGCAAATCGAAGTAAACGTACACTAGTATCCGCCTTCCACGGGCGGACGGGAAGGTTACTCCACAAAAATTCGGTCTCGACTTCTAAATTACCCACTTGTCTTGAACGTGTGATCGATCCCAAGAACTGTGCCTTGAAGTGCTGGAGATCCTGAAAGAATTGTTATTGTGTTTGTCTTAGAACGCACGGCAGCAGAACTGTAGAGCTATTGTGATCAACTCGTGATTTTGAGAATTGAACACATTGAAAGCCATTGATCTCCTGACCGAGTCTTCACAAGTTTCGAATAGTGAACCATTATCTTGATCTCGGCTTTGTGTTTTTTTCTTCTATAATGAACCAGTACTAGTCGGACGTGTAAAAAAGTTGTAGATTGTATACCACTGGTATTCTAAAATCGACTTTGTGTTTGTTTTGGGTGAATGTCGAGTCAAGTGAATGTCGTTGCGTTTGTTTTGATTTTGAAGTCATGTGATTGTCTTCGTGTTTGCTTTGGGATTGAAGTCATGTGACTGTCATTGCGTGTATTTTGAGATTGAAGTCATGTGACTGTCTTTGCATTTAATGAACAGTGAACCATTCACAACTGGACAATGCACGAAACAGATCGCCTAACCTTGTCTGACAAAACCTAATGAGATATATGTTTACAGATTTTGGTAATAGACAAACGCTAACTAGGCTACATTTTTGCAAGTTGGGGAAAGGACAATAAAAATAAGAACGCTAACATTTGAGGTTTAGAGAAAACTATTGGATAATAATTCTTAATAAGAAAACTATTGGATAATAATTCTTTGGAAGACATGAAAACAGCGATTGAGAAAAAACAGCTAATGTATAATAATTCTTTAGATAAGAAATGTATACAGCCACTGAAAGAAAAAAAACTATTGGATAATAATTCTTTGGATAAAATAATGAAAATAGCGATTGACCAAAAACAGCTATTGGATAATAATTTTCTTTGGTTAAAACATGAAAACACAAATACCAATGAGTGATTTAGAACAACTTAAAAAAAAGAAATATATAGAAATCACGAAATAAAAACAATATATAAAACACCACTCGCACGATTACATAGTAATAACGTTTTTAATTATCACTTGTGCTAATTTATTAATTAATTAACATTAGTACATTAGTATATAGTTATCACAATTTTACATATAATTATCTAATTTGTGCACTGCCATTATCACATTTTACAATACACATATATTTTTTTTATTCTGTTGTCATCACTTTTATATTAATATTGTTATGTTTTGTTGCAACTTTAATAACTAGTTATATTTTTATTTTGTCTAGTTATCATATTTTTGTTATATAAAATCTTAATATGTCTCGTGCTAGGCGTTTCAAATATTGTTTTGTATATATACATATGTTTATTAATTTTGCATCGAATGTATAGCTATTGTAGTTTGTTATAGCTATCTGAAAAGTTCTATTCAATTTAGCTATGCATGAGTTAATGGTATGTATAGTATTTTTATCTGTATAAATTGCCTTGAGTGCAGTTACGTGACATACGTAGTACATTTTGTTGGTATAGTATTATGTGTAGCGGGCTTGGTGTGTGTATAATGGGTCAATTGTTGTGTTTAGTGGTTACGTGTTACGTGTTATGTGCAAGGGTGTTGTGTGCAAGTGGTTAAGAACTATATACACAGGTGTGCATGGGGTTAGGTGTTATGTGAAGGGGTTCAGTGTTCTGTGCAGGAGGTTAGGTTTTGTGTACATGGAGTTAAGTATTGTGTGAAGGGGTTTAGGTGTTCTGTGCCTGAGTTAAGTGGGTTGTGTGAAGGGGTTTAGGTGTTATGTGCCTGAGTTAAGTGGGTCGTGTGAAGGGGTTTAGGTGTTCTGTGCCTGAGTTAAGTATTGTGTGAAGGGGTTTAGGTGTTCTGTGCCTGAGTTGTGGGTCGTGTGAAGGGGTTTAGGTGTTCTGTGCCTGAGTTAAGTATTGTGTGAAGGGGTTTAGGTGTTCTGTGCCTGAGTTAAGTGGGTTGTGTGAAGGGGTTTAGGTGTTCTGTGCCTGAGTTAAGTATTGTGTGAAGGGGTTTAGGTGTTCTGTGTTTGAGTTAAGTATTATGTGAAGGGGTTTAGGTGTTCTGTGCCTGAGTTAAGTGGGTTGTGTGAAGGGGTTTAGGTGTTCTGTGCCAGAGTTAAGTGGGTTGTGTGCATATGGTTAGTTGTGGTGCGCAGGGTTAAAAGTTTTGTGCTCGAGATTAAGTTTTGTGCTTTTGGGGGTTAAGTGCTGTGTACAGGAAGTGTTCATGGGGTTAAATATTGCGTACAGCAGAATAATTGAAAAACTCCGCAGTGACTTAAAGTAAATATTTATTCTATCATACCTCTTTATTTTTCATATAGTCCACTCTTATGCAATACAACTTCCTGTTAATTTTGCTTGTAGTAACTACAGACATATTTAATGTAAGTTTCCTTGCGTGACTCATTTCTGTTATTTGTTTGTGATAATTATTTGTAAATAACCGACATATTAAATGTACACTTTCAAGATTGATATGTTCTTGTTATTTTTGCTTGTTGTAATTACAGATAAGTAATATACACGTTTATACATGAAATATTCCCAATATTTGTTTGTAATAAGTATTGACACGGTTAATGTAGAACTGAATACGATATAATAATAATTATTTTTGTGTAAGTACTGATACGCTTAATGTAGAGCTATGGTTGATTGTGATGACTATTGATACAGTTAACGTAGAGCTATACTGAGAAGTATTGAGACAGTTAATTTAGAGCTATTTTTGTTCCGGAGAAGTATTGAGACAGTTAATTTAGAGCTATTTTTGTTTCTGAGAAGTATTGAGACAGTTAATTTAGAACTATTTTGTTCCTGAGAAGTATTGAGACAGTTAATTTAGAACTATTTTGTTCCTGAGAAGTATTGAGACAGTTAATTTAGAGCTATTTTTGTTCCTGAGAAGTATTGAGACAGTTAATTTAGAGCTATTTTTGTTCATGAGAAGTATTGAGACAGTTAATTTAGAGCTATTTTTGTTTCTGAGAAGTATTGAGACAGTTAATTTAGAACTATTTTGTTCCTGAGAAGTATTGAGACAGTTAATTTAGAGCTATTTTTGTTCCTGAGAAGTATTGAGACAGTTAATTTAGAGCTATTTTTGTTCCTGAGAAGTATTGAGACAGTTAATTTAGAGCTATTTTAGTTCCTGAGAAGTATTGAGACAGTTAATTTAGAACTATTTTTGTTCCTGAGAAGTATTGAGACAGTTAATTTAGAGCTATTTTTGTTCCTGAGAAGTATTGAGACAGTTAATTTAGAGCTAAATTTGTTCCTGAGAAGTATTGAGACAATTTAGAGCTATTTTTGTTCCTGAGAAGTATTGAGACAGTTAATTTAGAGCTATTTGTGTTCCTGAGAAGTATTGAGACAGTTAATTTAGAGCTATTTTTGTTCCTGAGAAGTATTGAGACAGTTAATTTAGAGCTATTTTTGTTCCTGAGAAGTATTGAGACAGTTAATTTAGAGCTATTTTTGTTCCTGAGAAGTATTGAGACAGATGACGTAGAGCTATTTTTTATAGGATGATCACATCGTAGAATTTCAAAAGCAACAGATATTTTAAAAATAATGATTCTCAATTTTCTAGAAATGTACTTCACAAGTGTTCTGTGGAACATTTCTCAAAAAAAAAAAAAAAAAAGGAACACACCATGCTCAAATATATCTCTTTCAGAGTTATATAAACTATTGCTCTTTTAGAGTGACATAATATTTATAATATATATTTCTTTCATAGTGAGGTAAACTCTCTTTTGAGAGTTATGGAGAACACAACTATCTGTGGCCTAATAGACTAAGACTATTTGTTGATGTTGCAAAGTAACATCAGAATAATATGAGTTTTCAGAGTAATGTACATTTTTTCCTCGCCATGTTATGTAACATACATGCTTCTATTTTCAGAGAAATATATTGAAAGTTTTACGAATGCTGTAAAATATATCTCTAGGAAAACAAAACATCTTATTTTCACAGTGACGGTAGATATACATTAAGTGAGCTATGTCTCTTATCTAGATGATGTAAAATATCTTGTTTCTATCACTCAATCTACAGTGATGTGAAATATCTTGTTTCTATCACTCTATCTACAGTGATGTGAAATATCTTGTTTCTATCACACTATCTACAGTGATGTGAACTATCTTGCTTCTATCACTCTATCTACAGTGATGTGAACTATCTTGCTTCTATCACTCTATCTACAGTGATGTGAAATATCTTGTTTCTATCACTCTATCTACAGTGATGTGAAATATCTTGTTTCTCTTGAAGAGTTTTAGAATGACGTAATATATCACACTTTTCAAAATAATATAAAACGTATCTCTATCTAGTGATGCAAATATATCTCTCTTAAAATAACTTATAGTGCATCTTCTTCGGGATTGACGTAAATATATCTCTTTTAAAATAAAGTAAACTATAGCTATATATAGAGGGACGTAAAATGAGTGAATTCAACACATAACACTTGCCAGAATAAGAAATAAGAAAAGAAAATATTTTCTTTGCTTCGACATTTCAGTTCGAATAATAGATTAATGTTTAATTATTTATAAATATATTTTAAATTCTGTTTGACAGTAACTACTTTTGTTGAAAGTAACTATTTATGTTTGTTTTAAGGTACTTCTGATTGAATGTAACTGTTTCTGTTGGTATAAAGGTACATCTGTTGGAAAGTAACTACTTCTGTTTGTATAAATGCACTTCTGTTTAAATGTAATTATTTCTGTTTGCATAAATGTACTTCTATTTAAATGTAACTATTTCTGTTTGTATAAATGTACTTCTGTTGGAAAGTATCTATTTCTGTTTGTATTAACGTACTTCTGCTGGAAAGAAATATTTCTGTTTGTATTAAGATACTTCTATTTAAATGTAACTATTTCTGTTTGTATAAATGTACTTCTGTTGGAAAGTATCTATTTCTGTTTGTATAAATGTACTTCTGTTGGAAAGTATCTATTTCTGTTTGTACAAAGGTACTTCTGTTGGAAAGTATCTATTTCTGTTTGTATAAAGATACTTCTGTTGGAAAGTATCTATTTCTGTTTGTATTAAGGTACTTCTATTTGAAGGTAACTATTTCTGTTTGTATTAAGGTACATCTGTTGGAAAGTAACTATTACAGAGTCTTGCTGTATTGTTTCGCGCAGGTTTCCAACAGTTAACCACTCGCACAGTTTCACGATCAATAGAAAGCGATTGACAGACCAGCTCTCCAAGACTGATAGAATGCAAGCGGGCAGCAGGTAGCGAGGGAGCCGGCACCGCCAAAGTTTGGTAAAAGTCGGAGCCTTGTTTCTCGCTTTCCTCGCTGAGCAACTCGTGAGGAGTAGCAGACGCTCACGTTTTCCTTGTAAAATCCACTCAGTCTCAAATCATCTCCGCCACTGTTGTCGTCACTGCCTTCAACTGACAGCTGATTCCACTTGTCATCGTTTGTGCAGTATTCACACACTGCTCACAGAAGCAGTGCCTCTTGGATTAAACGGTCAGTTCGTGGGTCCAGTGTGTCAAGAGCAATCAAGTGTATCCATCATAGCGTCACTAGAAGTTTGGTCACGGGAAGGGTGAGTATGGATTTAACGCTTTCTTCCATTTAACCGTGTGACGCCAGACTTGGCTGCCCTCAACTCATAGTGCCCATGAGGACGCACCCCACGGGGCCAGTACATCGTGGTCTGGTCACGAGACACGTGAGACGGAAGGAAAAATGACGAGCCGTCACTGGCGTCGTCTGTCAACATTTTTTCTTCTGGGATTGTCGCTGCTGCAGTGTTCGCGCTGTCTTCCGGAACTTATCACAATCGGTGAGTACTGTTTACTTTTGTTGTACTGCTCACTTTTGTAGTCTTTTATACACACAACAGTACCTATTTAAAATCCAAACATCATTGTTAGTGAATACCACATGCAATCAAATATTGCAGAATGTATTTGTGCATTTGTTACACACACCATGAATGTATTGCTCACCATTTGTTTCACACACCGTGAATGATGCTAACATTGGTATACTGTTACTCTCAAAGAGTTCTTCTAAATTATATTTCAAGCACTCTTAGTGAATATATTCAGATTTGTTTTTAAACACTGTCAGTGAATGACACTCCTGTTTAACTATCGTTGACTGCTACTTACGTTTTAAAAATCCTATCAGTGAGTACATTCATGTTCGATTCACTTAAAAGTATAATCAATGAGTAATATTCATGTTCGACTCACTTAAAAGTATAAACAATGATAATATTCATGTTGTACTCATTTGAAACAATTATGAATGAGAATGTTTATTTTTACTCACTTAAAAGTACTATCAGAGAATAAACTTTCTTTTTTTTTTTTAATAAAAAGCTATCGATGAGTACTATTAACTTTAAAAAAATATTTTTCGTGAGTACACATATGAGCATACTCATTGTCGGTAACAATTTTTCGTTAATTAACTTCTTCTTAAATACTATGTTCTTTTTGTGGGTAATTATGTTCTTTTGTGGGTAATTATGTACTTTTTGTGGTTAACACCAACGATGAGGATACTTATGTTAGTCTCGTGTACACTGCACGTCAACTCACCACTGAGCCATTGCAAATCCACTCTATTTTCCAAACTGCTGTTCGTCATATAAAGAAGGCTTCAGCCACATACAGAAACACAGACTAACTTTACAATTACTACTATTCGAATTGCCTTGGATAAAGACACGAACTCAAACACAGAGACAAACTTTATAATTACTACTATTCGCAGTGCCTTGGATAAACACACGAACACAGAGACAGACTTTATAATTACTACTATTTGCAGTGCCTTGGATAAACACACGAACACAAAGACAAACTTTGTATTTGCTTTGAACTTACGGTCATTACTACTGAACGTAGCAGACGAGCATCATTGTTAAACATAAATTGTTGTTTTTGATAGCCTATTTTATTTTAACAAATTTTATTTTAAACACTCTATACTTTAAACATACTGTATTTTAAATATACTATACTTTTAACATACTTTATTTTAGACACTTTATATTTAAAACATACTTTGTTTTAGACATATTTTTTTTGTGGAAAACACACCATATTTTAAACTTGCTTACTTTAAACATACATTATTTTAAACATACTATATATAAACATATATTATTTTAAATATAATTGTCTATGATTTGTCCTATTTATGTCTGAAATATGCTAGTTTATTCATGCTTGCTGACCTTAATAACATTCGCATTTTAAATATCATTGCTCTAAAAATGTTTATTTGTCTTTGTTGTTAACAATTTGACATTTTCAAACCTGAAGCTACAGGAACTTATAATGACCAGGAATTTTCGATAAAGAGCCGCTAAATGTTGAGTGCTAAAGTGCCGATATATGTATTGTGTTAAAGATCTGCTACTTGTACACACATTAAGAGTTACATGTGTAGAGCTAAAAGCCGCTATTTGTGAACAGTTCAAAGGTTACATGTGTAGAGCTAAAAGCCACTATTTGTGAACAGTTCAAAGGTTACATGTGTAGAGCTAAAAGCCACTATTTGTGAACAGTTCAAAGGTTACATGTGTAGAGCTAAAAGCCACTATTTGTGAACAGTTCAAAGGTTACATGGGTAGAGTTAAAAGCCGCTATTTGTCTTGAGCGAAATAACAACTACTTCCGCGACCCATTGCTTGAGATAAGGTTAATACGAATAATTAATTACATACGACCCATTGCTTGAGATAGGGTTAATACGAATAATTAATTACATACGACCCATTGCTTTAGGTAGGGTTAATGCGAGTAATTAATTACATACGACCCATTGCTTTAGGTAGGGTTAATGCGAGTAATTAATTACATACGACCCATTGCTTTAGATAAGGTTAATACGAATAATTAATTACATACAACGTAACGAACAAATACAGATAAAATCATTTAAGCCATATCGATGTTTAAAATTTAGCCCACATATAAGAATATTTCTTTTGATTGTTTTAAAACTAGAATTTATAGATTGAAATTAAACAATTTTGATCTCAACATCAAATATATACATTTGTCTTTATGAATAAGCCAACTCGTAAATGTGTTTAATGACTTTCAAATATGTCTGCAACATGTCATAAGACCAGGTCTCTCTCTCTCTCTCTCTCTCTCTCTCTCTCTCTCTCTCTCTCTCTCTCTGTGTGTGTGTGTGAATGTACTTTGAACTCCAGACCTTAAATCCAGGCATATATACATAACTAAATATCGTGTCCTTTAAATGAGGCCTATAGGTCTCCTTAACATCAGGCATATGTATATCCTTGACACCTTACCTATATTTTCTCCTTCACTCAAGGCTCAGTTCAAGGCTTACATATCTGTCGTTAACACCAGGACCATGTGCATAGATTTTAACACTTTGCTCGTCCATTTTTTTTTAACACCAGCGCTCTTATTTCCATATCCCATATATACCATATCCCCACCGCTGTCTTTAGAAAAGTAGATCTCTATATATTTAACCTTTAACCTATATTTAACGGTTTCTATTTACTCCATAATAAAAATCGAAAATGCATCTATCGTTCTGTTTGTTGTCGTGATTTATTATTTACATTCTTAGTAGTCCGAAAAGGAATGCTACTAGCAGACATAGTATTTAGATATATAGGAGTAAACATGTTAAACATGTTTGTAATTAGTCTACAGTAAGTCTCACTGTTAGTCAAATTCTGTTTGAACAACATAAGCATAACATAAATGCGTGCACACATATATATATATATATGTGTGTGTGTGTGTGTGTGTGTGTGTGTGTGTGTGTGTGTGTGTGTGTGTGTGCGTGCGTGCGTGCGTGCGTACGTGTGTGTGTGTGTGTGTGTGTGTGTGTGTGTGTGTGTGTGTGTGTGTGTGTGTGTGTTGTGTTATTGACAAAGTGTTTTACAAGGTATAAAACACAAAGGTTTTAAAGAATTAATATTATTTATTTATACTTGTGTTATTAAGAAAAGTATTATTATTAAACAGAAAGATCTTATATTGCAAATATTGTGCTAAAACCCTGAAGTATGTTAATAATAGGAAAGTATTAATAACAAGACGAAAGATATTAATAGCAACACGAAAGATATTAATAACAGCACGAAGGATTTTAATAACAACACGAAATATATTAATAACAACACGAAAGATATTAATAACAACACGAAAGATTAATAACAACCCGAAATATATTAATAAGAACACGAAAGATATTAATAACAACACAAAAGTTATTAATAACAACCCGAAAAATATTAATAACAACCCGAAAGATATTAATAATAAGAACACAAACGACTGGAAAGAAGTTAATTTCCGGAAATCTGTTCAATACCTGAAAGATTAAAAGAAATATCATAGTAACAGTAAAGAGACAGTGATAATAAAATAAAAATACATTAATAATCGACTGTGTTGTTGATGGGAAATGAGTAAATGATTGGACATGAAACTATTAACAACTAGAAATGTGTTAATGACATAAAATGTGTAAATATTGTTAAATAAATTGAAAGAAAAGTTTTCATAGAGAGAAAGGTATTAATAACTAGAAATGTGTTAATGACAGAAAAAGTGTTAATATTCTGAAATAACTAGAGAGAAAAGATTTCACAGTCAGAAAGGCATTAACAACTAGAAATGTGTTAATGACAGGTATTAACAAATAGAAATGTGTTAATGACAGAAAGGTATTAACACGTAGAAATGTGTTAATGACAGAAAGGTATTTACAATTAGAAATGTGTTAATGACAGGAAAGGTGTTCATAACCGTTTAATAGCCAGTTAAAAATATCTTGAAAGAAATTTATTAATAACCAGAAATGTATTAACGCCCGGAAAAATGTTAATGGCCAGAGAGTGTTATTAATGAAAATGTGCTAATAAGAAAGTTTTAATAAGCATTAAGGTATTTAAAACCACAAAAGTGCTAATGAAAAAAGTTTTTTAGAAACCTTATAAATTTTAAAATACAGAAAAGGCTTTAATAAACAGTTTGATATTTTAACCATACACTTTTTATTGAGGAATAACAACAGATTTTGTTAATAACAAAATAATCCAGGAATGGTTTAATGACTAGAAATGTGCTATCGACCATGACGGTAATAAACCAAAAAGCATTACCTGTACTTGAAATGCACTTACCGACTTGGTTCTGTTTGTAGTCATTCTTTTTATTCATTTTTTCCTACTCAGTACTGTTTTACTCATTTTTTATATTCATTATTTCGACTTTGTTAATACTAAAAATCTATTATACTCATTATTTCGTGTCATTTTTGTTATTACTAAATATGTGTGCTGTGTATTGTTTAGTGAATACTATTGTTTACTTTAGATGTGCTGTGTATTGCTTAGTGAATACTATTGTTAACTTTAGATGTGCTGTGTATTGTTTAGTGAATATTATTGTTTACTTTAGATGTGCTGTGTATTGTTTAGTGAATATTATTGTTTACTTTAGATGTGCTGTGTATTGTTTAGTGAATATTATTGTTTACTTTAGATGTGCTGTGTATTGTTTAGTGAATATTATTGTTTACTTTAGATGTGCTGTGTATTGTTTAGTGAATATTATTGTTTACTTTAGATGTGCTGTGTATTGTTTAGTGAATATTATTGTTTACTTTAAATGTGCTGTGCATTGTTTAGTGAATATTATTGTTTACTTTAGATGTGCTGTGTATTGTTTAGTGAATACTATTGTTTACTTTACAAAGGTGTGCTGTGTGCTGAGTGAATAGTGATTATTACTATTGACTTAGGATATGCTTGTTGTAAAAATAGTAATTTACTGATGACTTAAGAGGCTATGTTGTGAAAATGCAATATTACTCTTAACTCAACACGTGTCATTGCTGTAATGTGACAAGAAGGGGAATTTTGTACCTGTGTTTGTACGTGTAGAATGTGTGTTGAATATCAATCTTGACGTACTTATGTGTGTTGAATATCAATCTTGACGTACTTACGTGTATTGAATATCAATCTTGACGTACCTGTGTGTGTTGAATATCAATCTTGACGTACCTGTGTGTGTTGAATATCATCTTGACGTACTTACGTGTATTGAATATCAATCTTGACGTACCTGTATGTGTTGAATATCATCTTGACGTACGTATGTGTGTTGAATATCATCTTGACGTACGTATGTGTGTTGAATATCAATCTTCACGTACTTATGTGTATTGAATAATAAAGTGATCATTAATGTAATACGATACCACTATTGTGAATTAAATAATAAACTGTGATCATTACTGTAATACGACTGGTTACGTTACCAGTATTTTGAATTAAATAATAAACAGTGATATTATGGTAATACAGTTGGTTAGATACTAATATTTTGAATTAAATAATAAACAGTGATATTATGGTAATACAGTTGGTTAGATACTAATAGTCTGCATTGAATAGTAAAATAGAGACATTATATAGTACGATTATCAGTCTCCCCACAAATATGCTGTGCAGCCAGCGCTAAACAGCGAACATATACTCATATTAATAGCGTGATTAATAATAAATAGTAAACGTTACATTTGTCTTGACTTATAAGCAGTGGATTGCGGTTATTAGACAGACATCCCATCTGTCTGGATATAAATGAGTAATATGAAATGAGCAGAGAAAGCAATACTGTCGTTATGTGTGTTTTGAAGATTATGCCTCACTTCAGAGATCTCACTCGCCATTTAACGTTAGGCATGTCTGGATGCACAGCTTGTCTCCGTACACAAAATAACCCAAAAGAACAACGACGGCTTTGACCGTCTCCTCAGTTTAGTGATATGTTAAATGCTATTCCATAAAATAAGAACATTTCTTTGATCCTTTCGTGCTGCCTGAAATGTGCCAGAAAGTACAGGCGAATGGCTGAGGTCTGTTGCCATGCCGTGCAGGTGTAATATGCGAGCGCAGCCAGCACTGGAGTGAGCTGATACGTTTATTGCCGAGAAGAAAATAATGGTCGTGCGTTTTTATTATTTTTTTTCAAGCAATCAATTCTCACGATTTTTCTCATCTGAAGCTTCATGCATTCGATGAAAATAATCGATCATAACTATAAACATCAATGACAAGTGTTTGTCGCCTTCATAAGCAGTGCTTTCTAAACATTGTCTCGTTTTAAACCGCCCTCAAGAACTTTAAGTTCAATTGCTTCACTTAACATTTTTTTAAATAAAAAATGTTAATTAAAAATGAGCAATTTTTGTAGCCTTTAGAGTCTCGATTTAACATTACTTTCAAGGACTTTTAGTTAAATATGTCAGAAAATTTATGTCCAACACCTTTCTTGAATTGCTTTCTTTTAGAACACCTTCGAAATTTTAGTTAATGTGACTCGCTTGAAAATACTTTTCGTTATAATTGGGTAATTTTATATCGCCTTCATGAAGGTTCTAAAAAAATCCCGTCTTTTTAGATCGCTTTAATTTAACTATGATTCGTTTTACGCCATTTTAGGTATTTTTAGTCAAGTGTGCACTGTTTTACATTGGTTAAAGAACTTTTAGTCAAGTGTACATTGGTTAAAGAACTTTTAGTCAAGTGTGCATTGGTTAAAGAACTTTTAGTCAAGTGTACATTGGTTAAAGAACTTTTAGTCAAGTGTGCAAAGTTTTACATTGGTTAAAGAACTTTTAGTCAAGTGTGCAAAGTTTTACATTGGTTAAAGAACTTTTAGTCAAGTGTGCATTGTTTTACATTGCTTAAAGAATTTTTAACTGGATACGAGTATTTTTCTTTAAAAAAATAAAATTATTTGTAAGTCAATTTGTTAGTATAGTATGGTTTTTGTATTGTCAGTCCGCAGAAGCACTTTGTAATTTTTTTTTACCTAGCGTCGTTCATAAGAGTTAAATTTTAAATAATTTTTAGGATTTTTCTTCAAGCAGCCTTAGAGGTACACATTAGACAAAGTATTAGCACTCTCATGTTGTCCTGGTTGTCCCGGTTGTTATACATGCAGCATTTCTTAATAACTGGTGTGTTACTCATTATCTGTATTGTCACTGACTTATTTTATATATGCGTTTCCTGACTTATTTAATCAGTGGTGTGTTGTAATTTTTGTATATCCCGGGCGTTTTCTTTAATCACAGGTATGTTGTATATCCCGGGCGTTTTCTTTAACCACTGGTGTGTTGTAAATCCCGGGCGTTTTCTTTAATCACTGGTGTGTTGTATATCCCGGCGTTTTCTTTAATCACTGGTGTGTTACTAATTTTTGTTGTCAGACATGCTACTCAGTTTTCATTCTTCACTAATGGCTCACTCACCCTATTCTTGTTACTGAATGTTACTCGCTCTTCTTTCGTCTCTAATCACTTTGCTCGCTCGATCTTCTCTTGTTACTCTTGCGTTACTAATTGTTTTATCACTGGTTACTCTTGCGTTACTAATTGTTTTATCACTGGTTACTCTTGCATTACTAAGTGTTGATTTGTCACTGATTACTCTTGCGTTACTAATTGTTGTTTTGTCGCTGGTTTGTTACCCAGTTTTCTAGTGTGACTGACATCGCACAATCCAACAATTTTCCTGATGGTACTTAGCTGTTTATTAAGGTCTACCAATCTAGAAGTATTTATCAGTCTCAGTCTAGTAGTCTATCAGTCTAGAAGTATTTGTCAATCTAGTATAGTCTATCAGTCTAGAAGTATTTTTCAGTCTAGTAGAGTCTGTTAATCTAGAAGTATTTGTCAGTCTATTAGAGTCTATTAATCTAGAAGTATTTGTCAGTCTAGTAGAGTCTGACAATCTAGAAGTATTTGTCAGTCTAGTAGTCTATCAATCTAGGTGTTTGTCATTCTAGTAGAGTATGTCAATCTAGAAGTGTTTGTCAGTCTAGTAGTCTATCAATCTAGAAGTATTTGTCAGTCTAGTAGAGTATGTCAATCTAGAAGTATTTGTCAGTCTAGTAGTCTATCAATCTAGAAGTGTTTGTCAGTCTAGTAGTCTGTCAATCTAGAAGTATTTGTCAGTCTAGTAGAGTTTATCAGTCTTTATCAGCCTATTAGTACTTATCACTCTAGTAGAGTACATGATTGTTTGTCAGTCTATTTTATTATCTGTCAGTCTAGTGTTTTCAGCCTATTAGTGTCTATTAGCCCAACAGTGTTTTCAGCCTATTAGTGTCTATTAGCCCAGCAGTGTTTTCAGCCTATTAGTGTCTATTAGCCCAGCAGTGTTTTCAGCCTATTAGTGTCTATTAGCCCAGCAGTGTTTTCAGCCTATTAGTGTCTATTAGCCCAGCAGTGTTTATCAGCCTATTTTAGTGAATTAAGGCACACGTACTAAAATATATTACATCTGTTTTATTTCATTACATAAAGTTATTTAATTTGTTTATTTTATTAGAATCATTATCTGCCTATTTCATATGATGCTATTTATTTCATTTTCATCTGTTCATTTTATGTAGAACTGAAAGAAAGACTTCTCATATCACTGGGTGTTATTTAAAGACAGAAACGGTTCAGTTCTAACGTAAGCTAACTCTCTCTTTTACTCGATAATATTTATTAATATACACGAGACATAAAAGTCTAAACTGAGCCAAGAGATATAAACATCTCGTGAAGCACGAGACAGACATAAGCATCTCAACTCTTAACATGATATATACCCGTCTGAACTCTAAACAAGAGACATAAACTTCTGAATTGAAACATGAGACATACAGATTTGATCTCTAAACATGAGACATACAAATGTCATAATCTGTACACACAAAACATAAATACATCAATTCTAAACCTGAGACAAAATCTGAAATATAACTTTAGACAACAAATCTGAATTAAAACATGAGACATATACGTATGAATTCAAACATGAGATATAAACATCTCAAATGAAGCATGAAACATAAATAGTTCAACTGAATCATGAGACATAAACAAGTTGAAAGAATGGGTCATTAACATACGGCTCTAAACGTGAGACATAAACATCTCAACTCTAAACCTGATAAGAATCTGAATTTTAAAAATGAGACATAAACATCTCAACTCTAAACCCGATAATAATCTGAATTTTAAAAACGAGACATCAACATCTCAAGTAAAAATACTGCTCCGTAGTTCAAACAGCTCGAGTTTTAAGTATTGCGTCCAAATGCAATTTGAATGTAATCTGTTTTGGAACGAAATTACTTTTCCTTTTCATTAGACATGAAATACATTATTCATCGCTTCAATTAAAAACACGTGGATTTAAAGTTTTTTATTTTAAAAACAGTTTTTTTTTAAATTCTACACAATGCAATTATCTATATCTTACTTCGGAATATTAAAACCTCCTCACTGAATCGAATACTCATCTGCAACAAAAAAAATAATGTAACTTTAATTTTTATTAACAGGAAAAAAATAAAATCAATACCCTTTAACTTAATATTCAATATTACAAAAAAACAAAACAAAAACAAATGTGGATAAGAGTTGACGTAAACATTATATATATATATATATTCCCCCCCCCCCATTCTCTGCTCTCTCTGCCCACTGTAAAAACTGACGAAAACTAAACACAATGTCTTATATTCATTCACATTCTCCGCTCTCTCTACCCAATGTAATCTCATTATTTTATCACCCATACCCATCATTTTAGTGTCGTTATTGAGACGTTATCCACCTTTAATATTAACACTGTAGTGTTACTTAACCACCCATACTCAGTCCTTGTACATAATATAATGATGCTACTTGTATTTTACCACCCAATTCTACTCTTTGTACACTCTGTAAAGGTCTTTCTTTACTACTCGTCCCCACCATTTGCACTCATTAGAACATTACTTTACTACTCGTCCCCACCCTTTGCACTCATTAGAATATTACTTTACTACTCGTCCCCACCCTTTGCACTCATTAGAATATTACTTTACCACTCGTCCCCACCCTTTGCACTCATTAGAATATTACTTTACCACTCGTCCCCACCCTTTGCACTCATTAGAATATTACTTTACCACTCGTCCCCACCCTTTGCACTCATTAGAATATTACTTTACCACTCGTCCCCACCCTTTGCACTCATTAGAATATTACTTTACCACTCGTCCCCACCCTTTGCACTCATTGGAATATTACTTTACCACTCGTTCCTCCTCACAATCTTATATTCAATCTTTGTTTTTATTGTAATGTTGCTCTTACACCTGCTCTCACACTTTATACTAATTCTGTACTCACTGTAGTGTTATTACCATACACCCCTACCACCGTTTGTACTCACCGTGGTGTTATTACTATACACCCCACCCATCCTTTGTACTCACTGTAGTGTTATTACTATATATCAGTACTCGCCCTTTGTTCTCCTTGTAGTGTTATTACTGTATACCTCGTCCTTTTTACTCACTGGTGTGTCATTACTTTTACCCCGTAAGAAAACTATGCGCAAAGTCTGGCGTTATGATAAAAAACAAAATTGTGACGATTTACAGTTATGACCTCTGACCCGACAGTTTAGATGTACTTGCCTCTCGGCGTGTCTGATGTGCGTGCCGATAACTCGTGCTAGTGTGCATACCGATAACTCACGGTGCTGTCTGGTTTGGAGGAAACCATTAGATGGAAAACAAAAGACGATTTTTTTTTGCACATTTTTTATATTGAATTATTGTAAAAATATAATATTCTCTACTAAATTCTGGACACCATATCCTAATATAATTTGGGTATTAAGTTAGGTCTTGAAACCAAATACAAATGCAATATGATCAGTATTTAAATCTCGATATGATAACTAAAATATGTACATATGTCATCCTGATAAACCATAGCTTTGTCTACAATTTAATCCTGGGTAGTATGCTTAGATATCGACTCAAGGTACACGTATAATTCTGGTTTATACTTTCAGATCTTGACAACATTTACAAATATAATCCTTTAGATCTCCACAAATAAGATAATGTTCAGCTAATCCTGCACTGAGCTCAAACCTTGAAATGTGTTTTCAGTATCCTGTACTCAATAGCACCCATTTCTCACGTTTTTGTGCATATTATTTTGGGTACAATCGCTTTTATCAATTGCTTCACGTTTCATTTGTTTAGACTTTCCCCATTAATCTTCGTCCTGTCATGATGTGTGCACACACAAACTAATAAAACACGAACACACTGACAAACGTATACGCCTGTACCGGCTGTTCCTGAATCCGTCCCAGGAACAGCGTCTGTTGTCTGCACATTAAATCGTGCATCCAAAGTCAGAGTAAAATAGTACTGAGTGATTGATTGTAGGGCAGTAAGTGTGGAGAAATGAACTATGGACTGGAGTACACATATTAAATACAGATACAAACAATGAAACACTGATTGTTGAATAAGTAACATGAACAGACAGAAAATGACTGACTGATTGCTGGTCACGTAAATTGAACAAACAGAAAGTTGCTGATTGACTGCTGGTCAGGTAATGTGAGCAGACAGAAAGTGAATGACCCCATAGTTGTCATTCAGTACTAAAATACATCACTCCACTCTGACCCCATAGTTGTAATTCAGTACTAAAATACATCACTCCACTCTGACCTTTCCTACCCCAGCTATATAGATGCTTTAGAATATCCGCATTAAATCTTCATTACTGAGATAGCCTCTTCCCTGAAAGCTCTAAAATTAATTTTCTTCACCGGTAAAAATAGACAACTGCATTTTCTATTTTAGTTTTAATTATCAGTTTTTATGTTGTCGAGTTGAGGTTTGCTTTTTCAAAAATTGCCATTTGTATGTTTTATATGAAAACACGTTCCTAATGCGTCTTTCATGCCATCTCAAGCAAGCAAGAAACACGTGAGTTAGTTAAGTTGAATTGATTTAGTGAAATCGTTGTTTTTCCATGCCATCTCAAGCAAGCGAGAAACACGTGAGTTCGTTAAATTAAAGTGCTTTGTGAAATCATTGTTTTACCAATCAATCATGAAATAATTTTAACACTAGAATTCGTCCTGCACCGAAACATGTAAATAAATAATGAGATAACACGTTCAATGCACAAATAAATAAACAAAACTGTGGCGGAGTAAAGTGCCTACCCCTATTTCTAAACTTGTTTATATAAATTGTTAAATTTTCGAAGTGATCTGACCTTGGGCACTCCTTATGATGGTAATTTTGTAAGAGTTAGAGTTGAAGTAAACTACTCGAGATGAGAATATGCTAGAAATTGATGATACAATGCAAACCAGTCCCAAATGGATGAGTAGTTTTTATTATCCAATGGTTAAGATTTGCGAGAACGAGACCAGCCAATGGTCAAAAGCTTGTAAGCTGTAGAGAATTCTATTGTCTAATCACTCGACTGTGGTGTTCCAAGAAGTCCGGGACAGAAAATTTGCAGTTAGCATAATGGTGAATTAACTGACTGATTGAGAGAGAATGGACATAGACATATTTCGTGCATTTTTGCTATTGATATACCTGCATTTTACATAAAGATGCATTATGTAAGCAGACTATTATTTCTACAAATTGTGAACCACGATACTTATTTTTGCTATTCTAAACACTTGGCATTTTTCTAGTAACTTGTTCTAAACACTTGGCATTTTTCTAGCAAATCTGTTTTAAACACTTGGCATTTTTCTAGCAAATCTGTTCATAAACTATTGTTCTGTATTTATTATGCTGTATACGTGTATCAGTCTAATAAATACTGTTGCAGGAAATTTAAGTTGAGACTTGAATGTAAGAAAGAATGGAGTTAAAATGAATAAACTGGAAACTTAGCATTTAATCCTTGATTATATTTTTTACAGGGACAAAGCAGCCCATCCTTGTGTTATCAGAATTTTTCTGGTTTACCTGTTATAAACTGCTATGACCATGGTAGACGCGGGATGCAGCAACTGTAGTGTGTAAGTTTAATGAACACACTCCTTGTTGGAAAACGTCTTACCAATCTATATCTACTGATCCCCCCATCCACCCACTTTCTTCTCCAATATAAGATTATCAATATGTTTAAGAAAGTCAATATATTTAACAAGAAATTTATTAAATTAAATTAAATTAACGATCAAAAATGCATATAACAAATACAATGAAAAAGATTACTTGATATCAATATTTTCATGAAACCACATTCAAATAATTTTAATACTTCTACAGTCTTATATCCTAAAACACAATTCAACAGATTAGTGTTAATACAAATCACAGGATAGTTTACATCAGAGAACAGAATTGGAGTTAATAGAGATAAAGTATTGTAGTTTCTATGCAACCTTGTCAAGGCGAAACCACAATGGTCTTTTCGAGTGCCTTTCATAACAAAATCTCAGATTTGTTGTTCACCTTACTACTGTCAATTCTACGTTTCCCTTTTCGTATTGGAGAACACAGTCTAGTTGCTATTCTCTCAAGGCCATCTGGTGCTCCACCATATTAGCTCCCTCAGGCAGAACAACAATTTTAGCCATTTCCAGTAACTGGGTTGTAACAGAAATTGTTGGATGCAGTCAGCATACTTTGACACCATGCATCAATGGAGTGCAGTGTATACCTTACACTTAGCATACTTTGACACCATGCATCAATGGAGTGCAGTGTATACCTTACACTTACACACTGCAGTAGATACTTCTTGCGTCTACCACAGTTGTAACGGTTCATAATCAGTAAACCAGGAGATTCAGGTAAAAAAATAAATGGCTGCTTATTCTCTGTAAAATGTAATCAAGGAACAAATGCTGTTTCCAGTTTATTCATCTTTAACTCCATTCTCTCTTAAATTCAAATCTCACTTTACAGTTTCCTGCATCAGTATTTATTAGCCTGAAACATGCACACATCATAATAAATACAGCATATCATTTTTATGAGCATATTCACTATCAACAATGTCAAGTATTTATCAAACTATATACGAGCATCTTAGTTCACAATATTTGTAGAAATAAAAGTCTACTGTCATAATTCATCTCTATGTAAACCACAAGTATCACAAGCAAAATGCATGAAATATTTCTAAGTTAATTCTGTCTCGATCAGTCAGTTAACTCACCATTAAGCTAACAACCGACTATCAAGGCCAGACTTCTTGCCACTCCAGATTCAAAGTGATAAAACAATAGAATTTATTTTACAGCAAATAAACGTTTGACCTTCGCCCATTGGCTGGTTTCGTTCTTGTAAATCCTAACCATTGGATAATAAAAACTATTCATCTAGTGGGAACTGGTTTGGATTGCATTAGCAATTTCTAGCATATTCTCAACTCGAGTTGTTTATTCCAATTCTAACACTTACAAAATGCCATCATTAGGAGTTCCCAAGATGGGGTCACTTCGACAATATAACAATTTATATAACAATTAAGTTTAGACATAGGGATAGGCAAATTTTATCCGATACACATACTTGACTATTTTCCAGATGTTTTGAATGGAAACAATACGTAAATATTTGTGGATTTTAAATAATTTCCATGTTGTATAACTGCAACTTTATTATCAATGTAAAATTGCAGGTCTTTCAGCATTTTGGAAATCGATTGCTATCGATCGTTATATATTATTTGCTACATATATGTCTTTCAATCGATCGTTCATTTCAATATAATCAATTTCAAAATTTATATTTCTAAAGGCAGGTGTTCAAATAATCTATTTCAGCAAGTTTTGATCATACTGATTGATTATTCAGGATTGAACTAGTTCAGATATTAGCAATCAAATTAATAAATTGGTCAGTATTAAACAGTTTTAGATTATTATTCAGTATTAAATGGTTGAAATATTTGTAATCAAATCAATAAATTGATCATTATTAAACAATTTTAGATTCTTGTTGGTTTAATAATAAATAGTACAGTTCAAACTGAATTATGTATTTTAATAATTTAATCGTTTTAATCAATTTAGATAATCTAATGGACAGGTGATATAAATGTTAACGAAAAGGAAAGAACACATTTCTTTATATCGACCTTGTGGTTCTTCAAATGATCCAGATGAATTTTTGTCTAAGTAATTTACGAATGACACTTTATGGTAACGGCGTTAGAACAGCATCAGTGTTGGACTGGCATTATTGCTAGACTATGACATTAAGTGGTGACTGCGATATAATGGTGAATACGGTTTAATTGGCGACTAAGGTATCTTTGACTATGGTAAAGTGGTGACTATGGAATACATGGTGACTACAGTACAAGTGGTGATTATGGCATAAGTGATGACTACGGTATAATTGGGACTTAGGGCATCCATCTATCTATCTATCTATACACATACATATATTTCGATCTATATAGTCTACTTTTGTCTTTTCTGTTTGTCTATTTTTATATTTTAATATCTGCCATTTCGTTAATGATGGTCTTATGAAATAATGCCAGTTTATAATGGTCTTATTTAATAATGCCAGTTTATAATGGTCTTATGAAATAATGCCAGTTCATAATGGTCTTATTAGATAATGCCAGTTCATAATGGTCTTATAAATAATGCCAGTTCATAATGGACTTATGAAATATTGCCAGTTTTGTCAGTGACAGTACCGCCACAGGTACGCGTGGCGATACATGTCTGGCACTGATTAATTTTGCGCTTTGCAAAGCAAATGACCCAGAGTTGCAGAACGCCAGTATGTAATGCCTGCATGCCAACATCAACTGACGAGCTTGCAGCTGCGCGCACGCACGCCAAGTTATGAACTGCCGAGACAAACAAAAGATCTTAACTACATTACCATTGACTGACAGCACCTGCTACAACGCTCTGCTCTACCTTTTCGGTTTATTCTCCACTTGTCACGTCTTCTGCACGTCGTGTGTGTAGCATGTCCAACGTCTTCTGCACGTCGTGTGTGTAGCATGTCCAACGTCTCCTGCACGTCGTGTGTGTAGCATGTCCAACGTCTTCTACACGTCGTGTGTGTAGCATGTCCAACGTCTTCTGCACGTCGTGTGTGTAGCATGTCCAACGTCTTCTGCACGTCGTGTGTGTAGCATGTCCAACGTCTTCTGCACGTCGTCGTTGTTGTTGTTGTAGCGATCACTTCACGTCGTGTGTGTATCGGGTCCACCATGTATACAAGAACGTCAAACATGTATATTGTATACAAGAACGCCAAACATATATTGTATACAAGAACGCCAAACATATATTGTATACAAGAACGCCAAACATTATATATGTAGTGTGCACTAGAACGTCAAACTTTGTCCAAGCAGTTTATAAATGAGCAGGTTACATATTGTGCATGCATTGAGTCAAATAGTTTCACAAACAAGAACATAATAATACATTCAGTTATCGTATCTTATAATAGAAAATATCACCGTATAATATATTTCGTGTAATTTAAAACTTGTTTTCACGGTTAATACGAAGTAGAAAATGTAATTAATATATTATAAAGTCATTATATTGCACATTAATTAATTTAAAGTGACGTCATATGCTGAATAACTGTATGGTACAATAGGAAATATAGGAAGTAAAACAAGCATAATTAGAATCAGTATAACATAAATTACCGAATGTATTGTATCATATAAAATAACCTCTTATATAACTTAGTGTAAATTTGTATTATAACGTTGGTATATACTATGTAATATGCCTTAATAACAACATGCTACATCTTACACAAATATACCATGTATATGTATAATACATGTGTAATACATATATATCGTATGTTTTCGTGTATTATATATATATATCGTACGTGTATAATACATTTATCTTACGTTCTATCTATCTATCTATCTATCTATCTATCTATCTATCTGTGCTATAAGTGAGTACTATAAAATACCATCCGTATATATGTATGATACTAATATATAATTAATATCGTATTATATACCTACAAATGATATTATATTTGTTATAATTTAAAATATTGCTCCACATCATGTATTTTAAAATAATATTATAATTGTGGATTATAATTTAAATAACGCCCCGTACTGTATGCGTTCACTATAAAACATGATTAATTTAAAAGAGCGTAATGTATCTAATAAAACGTAATATATCACATTATTTAGTGTTTTTAATCACCTATTGTTGTGATACTAGTTTAATTTTGAACATTAGTTTGTTTTTAATGTTAAATATTCAGTAACCTTTTGCTTTCATTAAACATTATTGAATCGCTATGTGTTTCTAACCCCGAAGCAACCACTCTCTATATGTCATTCACCTCAAATATTCAAATTTATGTATCCTTAATCATAAAACATCCAGTTTTCTAGGCAAAATTATACTCTGCTTTCCTTCTTTTAAGGCCAGTGAATGACATTATTTAATTAAGGAGCAGTAGTCTGTATTCTGATGGTAGTCCTCAGGTTTATATACAATTTAGACCTCAGGTAAGATATATTTTAGATCTGGTATATTATTATAATCAATTTAGACAACAGGTACAGATATATATTTAGGCCTCAGGTGTATATGCAATTTAGACCCCAGGTACAGATATAGTTTTGACCTCGGGTATATACACAATTTAGACAACAGATACAAATATAGTTTAAACCTAGGGTATATACACAATTTAGACAACATGTACATATATAGTTTAGACATCGGGTATATACACAACTCAGACAACAGGTTTAGACTTCGGGTATATACACAATTTAGACCCCAGGTACAGATACTGTTTAGACCTCGGGTATATATACAATTTAGACAACATGTATACATACAGTTTAGGCATCAGGTATATAGAGAAACGCTCAGATGGTGTTAAAATATAAGTAATTTGCCGTAAAATATGCTAACATTGTTGTAAAAATGTGAAGTTGATATGAAACCGCTTAAGCTGGAATTACCAAGAGCTCGGTCACGCTCGAGTAGGTCATTTTAATTCGCACAAACTCCTGTAGCAAGACAAATGACTGCAGAAACAACCCAAAACGCAAACTCGCCGAAGACTTGTTTGCTGGCGTCGATCAGTTTCAAATTAAAATAAAAAGAAGCATTTTTGAAAACAGGCGTTTTGTTTTTGTAGCTGTCAGTCGCTTCAGAATAAAGACGCCTGCGCACCCTCTTCGTTGTTATCTGTCCAGCCTTCCTTGTTAATTGTCCAGTGTTCCTTGTTATCTGTCTAGTGTTCCTTGGTATCTGTCTAGTGTTCCTTGCTATCTGTCCAGTGTTCCTTGGTATCTGTCCAGCCTTCCTTGCTATCTGTCCAGTGTTCCTTGTTATCTGTCTAGTGTTCCTTGTTATCTGTCCAGTGTTCCTTGTTATCTGTCCAGTGTTCCTTCTCGTTATCTGTCTGGCCTTCATTGTCGTTATCTGTCCGGCCTGGTCGCTATCTGACCGACTTGTCATCTGTCCGGCCTTGTCGCTATCTGACCGACTTGTCGTTATCTGTTCGGCCTTGTCGCTATCTGACCGACTTGTCGTTATCTGTTCGGCCTTGTCGCTATCTGACCGACTTGTCGTTATCTGTTCGGCCTTGTCGCTATCTGACTGACCTTGTCGTTATCTGTTTGGCCTTGTCGCTATCTGACTGACCTTGTCGTTATCTGTTTGGCCTTGTCGCTATCTGACTGACCTTGTCGTTATCTGTTTGGCCTTGTCGCTATCTGACTGACCTTGTCGTTATCTGTTTGGCCTTGTCGCTATCTGACTGACCTTGTCGTTATCTGTTTGGCCTTCCCCTATTCAAAATAATTTGTATATCGTCAACGTCGTCAGAAGAAATGCGCTTCCAGTTAATTTTGTGAACACCCCCCTACCCACAAATATACAATACATACACACAAACACACAAAGACAACCATGCACTTAAGAACGCACACACATGAATTGAATATCAAATTCTAATGACATTTTTTATTTCTCTGCTTGCTTTTGAGTCATCCCATTTTCTTTTGGTCTTAATGTCTGTAATTGTATTTAAGCAGAAAGATTAAAAAGTAAGGTATTATGGCGCCCTCCTACTTTTACTTCTCACTCGGACTTGTATAGACCACTCTCCTAGCTTCGTATCGAACAGACGATACTCCAATCTCTATACTTGTAAGTGACGAATCACTACGTTACTGCTAATTCTCACGCTCAAGAACTCTTGTCCACGTCACTGCTAATACTCATGTCAGGAACTCTAGACCACGTCACTGCTAATACTCATGTCAGGAACTCTAGACCACGTCACTGCTAATACTTATGTCATGAACTCTAGACCACGTCACTGCTAATACTCATGTCAGGAACTCTAGTCCACGTCACTGCTAATACTTATGTCAGGAACTCTAGTCCACGTCACTGCTAATACTTATGTCAGGAACTCTAGTCCACGTCACTGCTAATACTCATGTCAGGAACTCTAGACCACGTCACTGCTAATACTCATGTCAGGAACTCTAGTCCACGTCACTGCTAATACTTATGTCAGGAACTCTAGTCCACGTCACTGCTAATACTCATGTCAGGAACTCTAGTCCACGTCACTGCTAATACTTATGCTCAAAAGCTCTAGTTGATTCCCGTTCAGTAGAAAAACAGGGGGTGGCCAAGCTGAGCTTCGTGCCAGCTTGTCGCAATAGGGATACCAGGTCGTCACGATAGGAGCTCCAGCTTGTCACGAAAGAAGAACCGCGTCTTCATGACAGGAGTTCCAGCTTGACACGAATGGGGTTTCATGTCCTCATGATAGGAGTTCCAGCTTGTCTCGATGGGGCTCCAGGTCATAGGATAGTTCTAACTTGTCACGAGAGCACGACTGCACGATAGGGACACCAGGCTGTCGTGACAGGTGCTTCAGGTCGTCGCGATAGGGGCAGCAGGTTTTCACGACAGGGGATCGAGGTTGCCACAATAAGGGTTCTCAGTCGTCTTCAAAGATACCCAAAGGTGTCGATTGGGGATTCAGGCTGTCGCATAGAACCTAAAACCGTCACGATAAGAGCCAAAGTTGCTACGAAAGGGGTCACAGACAGTCACGATATCGGCTCCAGGCCGCGCAAGATAAAGATCTCTTGGCGTTCTCCAGGCTGCGTTGTACATACCAAACAATCTGCCACAAACCATATAATCTATCACATACCATAAAATCTACTACATACAATAAAATCTACTAAATACCTTACAATCTACTACATACCTTAAAATCTACCCCAAACCCGCTTTAACTTTCGCTCTGTCAGCTCTATTCCCTTACTTTTCAGAATAGAAACGTCTTATCCTTCTTGTCAATATTTCTCCCCCTCCCCACTCTTTTAGAACAGGAACGTATTTATCATTTACGGCAATATTCCCTTCCATTTGGGAACAGAAACCCTTTCATCCCTTATGGCAATATTTCCTTCCAATTTGGGAACAGAAACATCTTCATCCCTTAGAGCAATATTCCCTTCCCTTTGTGAACAAAAACGTCTTCATCCATTACGGCAATATTTTCTTCCCTTTGAGAACAGAATTCTCTTCATTCCTTACGGCAATATTCTCCTGCTTTCGGAATAGAAACATCTTCATCCCTTTTGGCAATATCCTGCTCCCTGTAGGAACAGAAATATCTTCATCCCTTACGGCAATATTCCCTTCCCTTTAGGAACAGGAATCTCTTCATCCCTTACGGCAATATTCCCCTCCCTTAAGGAACAGGAATATCTTCATCCCTTATGGCAATATTCCCTCCCTTTCGGAATAGAAATCTCTTCATCCCTTACGGCAATATTCCCCTACTTTCGGAACAGAAACATCTTCATCACTTGGCAATATTCCCCTCCCTTTAGAAACAGAAATCTCTTCATCATTCTTGCGTCTGTCTGCGAAATGAGCGAAAGTTACAGCAACATGTTAAGCGCTTAGAGTACACATGAATGAGTTTCGAAGCGAGTTTGATTGATGAAAAATAAATTGCTTCAGGAAAAGAGATTTGGAAGTTCTGAAGCACTATTTGAACTAGGATTTTACGTGATATTCACCGAATTGTCTTCAAATCTTCCACAGAAATGTGCACTCTATTTAAGTGACAGCGAAATTTACACTCATCGTGGCCTCTTCAAACAGCCCCAAATTTGGCAGGACACTCTCTTAGAATAACTGCGCTACAGTAAATGTAGTTGCATATTTTTGTCGATATCCGTAAAACATGTACAATTTCTAATCATTATGTTGTCTTGTACTTTGGAACCAAGTGATTCATGCTCTAAAAGTTCCCAGCCTGCCGTTTTTGTTCGCATTGCTTGCACATGGATGTAGTTTGCATTGCATTGTTGTGACCATAATTTGTTTGTATTGCATTGTTGTGACCATATTTAGTTTGCATTGAATTTTTGTGACCATAGTCAGTTGGCATTGCATTGTTGTGACCATAGTTTGTATTAAATTGCTGTGGCCATACTAGTTTGCATTGCATTGTTGTGACCATAGTCAGTTTGCATTGCATTGTTGTGACCACAGTCAGTTTGCATTGCATTGTTGTGACCACAGTTTGTATTACAATGTTGTGGCCATACTAGCTTGCATTGCAGTGTTGTGACCACGGTCAGTTTGCATTACATTGTTGTGATCTTAGTGAGTTTGTATTACAATGTTATGACCATAGTTAGCTTTGATAACACTTTTGTGACCATAGTTATTTTATTTTACTTCGCTGTATCCAAAGTTTGTTTTACTTTGTTCTGACCATAGAAAGTTCGTCTGTAACCTCAGTTTTCGTGACTTCACTGTAGTTATATTTTGCAAACGCACCATAACTTGGTTTCTACACTTACCTCAGTCGTTATCTATATTGATTGTCGATGATCGCTATGGAATTAACTTGTGAGATAAATGTTATCTCTTGGTATAACACCATGTTATTTAGCATCAATATCTCTAATCATTTGATAAATAGATTTCTCCAAGCCTGGATCACTGTGGCCTCAGTTGCAAGGAAGCATACTTTTTTCAGATTCCACTTACCCTATCCCTCTCTCGTGTGAAACGACAACAAATTCAGTCGAGCCTGTAGTGGGTGCGCGCAGTCCCCTCTGACACTCGGGGGAAAGCTGCCGAAGACCTAATTACACTGTCATTGTCAGGCTTCACCAACACCTGCTCAATCCTACCCCCATTCCTCTCCTATGGTCTGCGTGGGTTACCGCTTAATTGTTCGCTCACCCCCCCCATTTAATTCTCAAGTAAATAAGCATGCAATTCATGTTGCAATGGGCTTACTGAAACTGATTTGACATGCTAGAGTATGACAAAGCATGAATGAGGAGCTGATTTGACATGCTATGCGTAAGCTAGAGTATGACGTAGCATGAATGAGGAAAGTGATTTGACATGCGCAGGCCAGTGTAAGGCGTAAAACTGCGCAGAAATGGACAACCGGAAGGCTAGTTTAAGAATGAAGGAGCGAGATTACTACCCTTTAAACAATAGCTCATTCATTTAATAAATCATTTAATCAGATTTTCGTTAGAAAGAAACAGAGAGAGAGAGAGAGAGAGAGAGAGAGAGAGAGAGAGAGAGAGAGAGAGAGAGAGAGAGAGAGAGAGAGAGAGAGAGGAGAAAGAGGTACAAACAGAATTAAACTGATAAATTTAAGACCGAATATAAGAATGTTGAAGTAGGCCGAATGTAAGAGTGTTGGAAGTAATTTTGCCTGACTTTAAAGATAGACAAGACGCATACCGCATTCGGAATCTAGCAACTTTTACACTTAATGGTCTTCTTGAAGGGTTTTGAATTTGTAAAATTACAATTTAAAATAAATATTAATAACTACTACTAACTGAAGATCTTCTTGAACGTTTCGTGTGCACGTAAAGTCAAATACATGGGAGCTAACGTTGTTTCATCTCCAAAGGATTCCAAGGCCAACAGCAACATTTTATGAACTTGATGTTATCAGTTATGGGTTGGCATTGGAAGTTCTTGGCTCTCCTCGTATTTGTTTTAAATTTATTGTTCGGAATTATTTCAACTGTTTATTTAAACAACTGACCAATGGCCAAAGTCCCGATTCCCATATATTAATATCGAACCTGAACATTCCAATATTTTCATAAAAATGACAAATCACCGTAGTAACCATTGTCCATATTTCATTTACTCTCGCATAGTCTTTGATTTTCTTTCCTAAGTTAAATATGTCACGGAAATCTAGCCTTTTCTTATGTACACGCGTGATGGCCATTTGGGATGTTTTAAGAAATCTTTTCTGTAAGTAGGTGGGTCGAAGATATTGTTTTGCCATTATAAAATACGTCAAGAACATTTGGGATGCCTCAAGGATTTTGTTTCGTTTGGGGACGTCATCCATTTTGCTTTGGTTGAATTTGTCATGACATTTGGTTGTGTAATTAATCTTTACAAAAGATTTTTTTTTGTAACCTGTGTCAAAACTATGTGTTCTGATGCTATACTTTGTAAAAGTTACAAACATACATTTATTATTTTGCTAATTATATTAAGAATATGTGCTTTTAATTATATGTGTCAGTGACTGTATTCTTTAGCTGCATGTGTCATAGGATGTGTTAACGAATTTGTTCAATAGGTGCACATCTAAAAAATAGTTGTACTTTTGTTAAATTTGCCAAGGACACCCGTTTTTTGTTAAATGTGCTAACATTTTTATCAGGGTTCATTGCATGTACCATTGCCAATTAAAATATAAAATATAAGAAATATTAAAACGATATTGCCTTTCAGACATACAAATAGTTAGAATAGCTGTACAAAGTCTCTTTATGTTAACGAGTTTCAAAGAAAGAATATTAATACATATTAACTGAAAGATTATTTATAGGACCCCCCTCCCTATTTTAAGTGATTTTGTGCATACGTAATGCATGACGTCACACACTTTGTTAAAAGCGAAATGCTCACAAATAAACATACGTAATGCGTGACGTCACACAATTTGGTTTTCTTAAAAGCGAAATGCTCACAAACAAACATAGACCACTGTCTGACACAGAACGCTCACCCCGCAATTCAAATTGAAGTGGAAATCATCATTTTACTAGACTGAATATTAAAATTAAAATTGTAAAATTTTGCATTCAATAAAAAGATGCCTGATCCGCACTATTCAGAAGAGCAACAATAACGTTCAGAAATAGGTGTGTAGCCTGATTACGATATTGACAAGAGTAACAGGACAGAAATAGGTGTGTAGCCTGATTACGATATTGACAAGAGTAACAGGGCAGAAATAGGTGTGTAGCCTGATCTGCAGTATTGACAAGAGTAACAGGGCAGAAATAGGTGTGTAGCCTGATTACGATATTGACAAGAGTAACAGGGCAGAAATAGGTGTGTAGTCTGATCCTCAGTATTGACAAGAGTAACAGGACAGAAATAGGTGTGTAGCCTGATTACAATATTGACAAGAGTAACAGGGCAGAAATAGGCGTGTAGCCTGATCTGCAGTACTGACAAGAGTAACAGGACAGAAATAGGTGTGTAGCCTGATTACGATATTGACAAGAGTAACAGGGCAGAAATAGGTGTGTAGTCTGATCCTCAGTATTGACAAGAGTAATAAGACAGAAATAGGTGTGCAGCCTGATCTACGATATTGACAAGTAACAGGGCAGAAATAGGTGTCGCTGTGTTTTAGAACGGTTTATTTTGGCAGATTGGAGTGAAGGCAAACAATTTTGAAATTTGTACTAGTAACAGTTTGTGCATGAATAATAAAGAACTGAAAATGACAAAATATGCAATAATTATTATTAATAAATATGTTATTGTAACATCTACTCTATTCATACGTTCGTCTCGCCTTTCAATATGAGGCGTGACACAGCGAATACTGCGTAACATCATAGTCACAATCCTGTGATACAAAGTGCTAGATCGTCTGCTGATTCTGAAGCCGATATTTGAACTGACTCGGCCATAAGCTGTCATGCACAGACATCATTGTTCAGAATCATTGCTTAATCGGGTTTACCCCATTTTAAATTGTGACTAAAGGGGCACCCGGATGAATATATCGTTGTTCTTCTGCTTTTACCCACTACCCCATACATTCCTATGTCAGTTTGACCTTTCCAAATACGCTTTGTGCACAATCCATTCAAGGTTGAAATATATCTCCCTGAACCTCTATTTAGCCAGTGCCAATTGTATGTCACCTTATTAAGGATTCGACGGTCCTATGATGTAAAAATTAAAATTATTAATGAAGCTGAACATGGAAAACTGGCGAATATTAATGGTTTAATATTCATTAAAATGTGCTTTACAAAGAAATACTGGCGAATATTAATGGTTTAATATTCATTAAAATGTGCTTTACAAAGAAATACTTTCCATATAAGTACAAATTGGGACTTAATGAAATCAAATTTAAAATTAAATGAAAAGATGGCAGCAATTGTTTTCAAAGTAAGTCATGTTGAAATTTTACTGACATGCCCACAATATCAAAATAAATGTCATGAAAATTTACTGGATGAGAGGCAAAGTAATAGATACAGGAAGTCTCATGCACACTAGATAAAACATCATATGTTCGCAGGTAAAGTACTAAACGTCACACACACTAGATGAGACGTCATAGTGCTTGTATGTAAAGTACCAAACGTCACACATACATGAGACGTCATAGTGTTTGTATGTAAAGTACCAAACGTCACACACTCTAGATGAGACGTCATAATGTTTGTATGTAAAGTACCAAACGTCACACACTCTAGATGAGACGTCATAATGTTTGTATGTAAAGTACCACAGAGAATGGCGAGATGTACAGATCATCATGAATGAATCACTTCTCCAAAATCTAAACGGTTTCAATGACACGACGTCACGAATTACTAACTTCTCCAAGGTCTGAACGATCACAATGGCATGATATCACAAATAATTTTGTGTAAAATATTCTGCAACATCCAACAAGAAGTCATCAGAAACAATAATGGCCTGCATTAGGTAAAACTTTAAATTTAATATAGCAGCATTATATTGCGAGATCACACGCGAAATGATCAAAAGCAACAATGGTCTTTACTAGGTAAAGCGTTAGATTTAATTTAGTAACATTAATTTGTGGAGGTAACACATGAAATTTTAAGAAATAATATAAGTCACATGGTTACAAAGATAATCGTCATATAAAAGATTTGAAAAACGGAAAATATAAAACATTGGAAAAGACATGAATAGCAACAAACTACACTACTTTTCGCCATCACCCCCGCCCCCTTCTCCCCATTCCACCCATAGGACTTCAGTTCATCTTCAACATTTTAACGTTCAGGAAGTTCAGATAACAAGATTGAGACCTGGTGCTGGAAAATAGCAAACAGTCGGCACACTTCATGAAATCTAGACCCTGCAATGACAACAATGCTAAAACACATGCCATTCTGCATTCTCTGCGCGAAGGCAAGTCTGTCAAAATGTACGCATGCGCAGAATGAAATCACTGGGTTTAGTTTGCACCCAGTATGAATTGCATGGCAGGCTGTGCTTTTCGCGGTGTTTTGCAGTCCTGGACACCCAAAGGACGGTATGTATCTCTATGTTGTGAGTTTGGACACTTGCCTATTCAGATTTCACAAGTACTTACGTGCTGTGACATTTGTCGAGGGCACTTGCGTGCTGTGAGATTTCGCGAGTGTCATACGTGTTACGAGATTTCTCGAGGGCACTTGCTTGCTGTGAGATTTCTTGAAAGCACTTTTGTGTGGTAAGATTTCTCATGGACACTTGGATGATGTGAGATTTCACGAGGGCAATTGCATGGTGTGAGATTTCTCTAGCGTACTCGCGTGCTGTGAGATTCCATAAGGGCATTGTGAAATTTTGCGAGGGCATTTGCCTGTTGTGAGATTTCTCCAGGGCATTTTGTGTGCTATGAGATTTCTTGAGGGAACTTGCATGCAGTGAGATTTATCGAGGACACTTGCCTTCTATGGCATTATGCAAGGGCAGCTTGTATGATTTGCGATTTCATGAGGACACGCGTATGTTGTGAATTTTTTTTTTTGAGGGCATTTGCGTGCTGTCGTGAGATATGTTGAGGGTACATTTACAAAGACACTTCCTTGTTCTGAAATTTCACGTGAACACACATTTTACAAGTGCACTTGCATATTTATTAGATTTCATGAGAGTAACTGGGTACTGAGATCTAATTAGGACACTTGCTTGCTGTGATATTTTCTACGACATTTGCGTGTTGGATAAAGGGACACCATTAGGCTTTAACTATTTCTGAAATTGTCACTTATTAAGAACAAGTAATTTGTGCAGCTACTGAGTGGATTTTGAAAATCGTTTTAAAGGTTTGTCGTGTTTAGCATAATTATTATTTGTATTTATGGTCTGTTTTTCTGATCTGTGCTCTCACCATAGAAATGTTTCTTTAAATGACTTCTTGGGAGATATCTATTTATATGTAGTTTACATTGCCAACACATTGTACTGGAAGCATTATTTGTGTTGTATGAATTTTACTGAGAACATAATTTAACTTGTATGTCTTATCGAGAGTTTACATTGTATGGGACTTGCTGATAGCAGTCTGTGTTGTATGGGACTTGCTGATAGCAGTCTGTGTTGTATGGGACTTGCTGATAGCAGTCTGTGTTGTTTGGGACTTGCTGATAGCAGTCTGTGTTGTATGGGACTTGCTGATAACATTCTGTGTTGTATGGGACGTTGATAGCAGTCTGTTGTATTGGACTTGCTGATACCAGTCTGTGTTGTATGGGACTTACTGATAGCAGTCTGTGTTGTATAGAAAATGCTGATGGTAATATTTGTATTACATCGACTTGAATGAGACAATGTTTGCGTTGTTCAGAATTTAATGATGGCAGTGTTTGTTGTTTGTAATGGAATGAAGTCAGTGTTTGTGTTGATTAAAATGGAATGACGGCAGTGTTTGTGTTGATTAGGATAGAATGACGGCAGTGCTTCTGTTGATTAGGATAGAAAGACGGCAGTGTTTGTATTGATTAGGATGGAATGACGGCAGTGTTTCTGTTGATTAGGATGGAATGGCAGTGTTTCTGTTGATTAGGATGGAATGACGGCAGTGTTTCTGTTGATTAGGATGGAATGACGGCAGTGTTTCTGTTGATTAGGATAGAATGACGGCAGTGTTTGTTTTGTTTGGGATTGAATGAGAGAGAGTTGTGTTTTTTTGCGATTTACTGAGGGAATGTGTGTTGTTTGGGATTGACAGAGGGATGTTTAGTTGTTTGGGATTGACTGGGGGAGTGTTGTGTTGTTTGGGAGTATTTATGTTCTATTGAATGAGTTACTGGAAGAAATTGGCCCTGCCCTTTAACAACCAGTCCCATTAATCTGACCGGGTTCTTGTACAGATGTCCCATCATTACTGGAGAAAGCCAGTAATCCCATTGTTACTGGAATTAAGAGATCTAGTCATGTAATCAAGTCCCACTGTTACTGAAATTCATTATCTTAGTACTGTAACTAGTAGTCACATAGTGACAGGATACAATGGTTCTCGCCTTATAACTGACACTCCTTTGTTAATAGAATACATTGTCCGAGTCCTGTTACTAGCAGTTCTATTGTTGCTGAAAAAGATTGGTCGAGTTCTGTCACATTACTGGGATACATTACTTGATTCTTGAACTAGCAGTCCCATTGATTCTGGAAGAAAAATGGCGTAAAAATAAAAAGGTTCGATTCCTGTAACCGGAAGTCAGACCTTTTCTGAAGCTGGATCTTCCTCACGTCTCCTTCATGGCTGCAACTTTAGTAAAATAGCTTTCAAGCTGCAATATTTGATTTTTTTATTTTGTTAAAGTCTGAACATTTCCTAATAGAGGAACTATTTGGCACAGTTTTAGCGAGGCGCTTCCGATCAATCATTTACTTTCACAAGCATGTCAACATCACAATGTACCGCCCTGGCCACGCCAATTTCTCATGAATACAAGTAAATTTCAAGTTCTAAAGACATGACCTCACTCGAAGCAAGTGTACATTAAAGCAGAAATGTAAATGAGGTTTGGAAAGCTAAACATTTAATACAGTGTATTATTAAGGACGCTAAGATGAAATTAGAATCATTGTTGTAAGCAGATATAGATGTAATTTCAACAATGAGTTTATACCATTATTATATTTATCAACTAATTGATGAAAACATATTCGACTTCAGTAAGTTGTCACTGGCCTCTTATCGCACATGCCTACATTAAATTAAAATAAATACATTTTATCTTGCTTAAATACATTAAATAAATAAAATAATTTTATCTTGCATACTACATTAAAATAAGTAAAAACATTTTATCTAGAATAAAACTACATTAAATAAATAAAGTCATTTTATCTTGCATAACTAGATTAAATAAATAAAATAATCTTACTTGACTACGTTAAATAAATAAGGACATTTTATCTTGCTGGGCTACGTTAAATAGACACATATGTTTTATTGTTTATATAAACATGTTATTTTATATAATTACATAAAAGATTTATAAATAATTTATCCAATATACTACATGTGGACATTTAATCTTTTGTAGCTATATTAAATCGATATAGTCTTGCAGTCTGGTTTGATTAAATAGACTTCTATAAAAGATTGTGTGACTACATTAAATAGATCCGTTATCTTGTATTAGTATATCATCGATAAAGACCTCTTATGCCGTGTGATTACGTTATGGCATACTCCTGTTATCTTGTATTAGTATATCATCGATAAAGACCTCTTATGCCGTGTGATTACGTTATGGCATACTCCTGTTATCTTGTATCAACACAGCACAAAGAAAGAGACATTTTCTTGCAGGGCTGCATTAAATACGTAATGACCTGTGTATGACTACATTAAATAGAATGGTTTGTATGAATGCTTTAAATACGTAATGACCTATTATCGTGTATGACTACGTTAAATAGAATGGTTTGTACGAATGCATTAAACAGGTATAGACCTTTTATCTTGGCAACATTAAACAGGTAGAAACCTGTTATCTTGGCTACATTAAACAAAGTATAGACCTGTTATCTTGTATGACTGCATTAGAAAGGGATAAAACTGTTATCTTGTATTAGTACATTGCAGAGATAGAGACTCTAATCTTGTACAACCAGAAGTGTAGAGAGAGAGAGAGAGAGAGAGAGAGGGAGAGAGACAGAGACGCTAGGAAACGCCTAGAGAGAGGTCTGTAGACGCAGAGATCTTTCGGAAACGCCTAAAAGAAGAGACACAAAAGGGCATAGAAACACATAGAAACGCCCCGAGATAGATTAACAGACATATAGTTAGAGAGATCACCAGAAAGACTCAGAGATGGCATGGGAACGTCCAGAGAGACAGAGAGAGGCACACAGAGGAACAGAAATACAGAGACAGAGACCACATGGACGGAAGGCCCAGGAATGATTTATTTGTACGCATGAAAACATTGCTGACGGTCGCAAAGCGAAGAGTGCCATTGTCTCTGTCTCTCCAAACAAAATATCTCCCAAGGGGCGCGCACTTTCTGCTCAAGTGAAAACATTTTAAACTTCGCGTGTGCTCGACGGCGTCCCTTGTATGTACGGCAAGCTGTTCGCGTCAGAAAATATTTTAAATGGACGTCTTCCAGCGGTTACCTACTTTAAGTTTTAAAAATAGCTTCATGCCAGAGCACTTGGCATCCTTTTCATGGCGCAAGACTGCAACTTATTAATCGGCGATTTTAAATGTAATTTATGTTAAGATATATCTTTTTAAAATCAGTAATATTCAATTCCCAAACCTCAATTTAATCCAAACATGAAATTATATCACTGACTCATCGTGGTTGACAAGATCTTTTACGGTCGCCCATTTTCTGGACATTTTTATCTGAAAGAACAGCTAGAAAAGAAAAGCAAATAAGTGAAAATCATAATTATAATCAAAATCTCGCGCTGGATTACAGTCATGTTTTACTAACTCACTAATGACATGAAGTCACTGAAGAATGTGCTGGATTAGATTAAAGTTTTATTAAAGAATGCGCTAAACCAAAGCCATATTTTACTAGCTGGTTGGTGAAGTACAGTCATCAAAGAATGCTCTGGACTTAGCTTTCAAAAGACTTTTCCTTACAAGCTTCTCACGCAATGAATGCGCTGGACTTAGCTTTCAAAAGACTTTTCCTTACAAACTTCTCACGCAATTTTCGGCAACTGCAACAGGCATATGGTATAGTCATGAAAGTTATGAAAGAGTTAGAGAGTTGTAGATATTACCTACTTAAAAATAAAATGAATACATGTCTTTAGCCAACTAGTAGAGTCTAATCTAGCGCATTCTTCACTGATTTTATGTCATCAGTCTACTAGCAGAACGTAAGACTAGTCTAGCACACCCTTCAGTGATTTTATGTCATCAGTCTACTAGCAGAACGTAAGACTAGTCTAGCACATCCTTCAGTGATTTTATGTCATCAGTCTACTAGCAGAACGTAAGACTAGTCTAGCACACCCTTCAGTGATTTTATGTCATCAGTCTACTAGCAGAACGTAAGACTAGTCTAGCACACCCTTCAGTGATTTTATGTCATCAGTCTACTAGCAGAACGTAAGACTAGTCTAGCACACCCTTCAGTGATTTTATGTCATCAGTCTACTAGCAGAACGTAAGACTAGTCTAGCACACCCTTCAGTGATTTTCTGTCATTAACCTGCTAGTAAAACATGAGCGTTGATAGTCCAGTGTATTCTTATTGCCCATCACTGTAGACCACAGCTGTAATTTTTGATGATAATAATGATAGGAAAGGAAGGCAGCAGTTTATTGTTGATATTGATCGTAGCTAACGGTTTCTTGATACTAATATCAATAATAATAATACTAACTTATGGTTTCTCTATTCTGAAATTAAAGTACTGATAGCCAAAGATATTGTGCTGTTTTGCTGATAGTGAGGTAGTCAAAGATATAGTAAGTAACTAATGATTGTTATGTTATATTGCTGTTAATAGTAAAGATAACCAATGTAACATTAATGTATTATATTATTGATAGTAACGTTATCTAATGATTAATATAATGTACTATTGATAGTAAAGGCAGTTAAAGATTAATGCACTATTGATAGTAAAGGCAGTTAAAGATTAATGTACTATTGATAGTAAAGGCAGTTAAAGATTAATGTACTATTGATAGTAAAGGCAGTTAAAGATTAATGTACTATTGATAGTAAAGGCAGTTAAAGATTAATGTACTATTGATAGTAAAGGCAGTTAAAGATTAATGTACTATTTTGTTCATAGTAAAGATAACTACAAGTTGATAACTAACATTATTCTATTGATATTATTGTTGCCCAACGATTATGTCAATTTCTAATTCTGTACTGATAACAATAATGCCAGCATCTTGATGATTACTTGAAATGTTCTATTGTTCATAATAATTTTAGCTATCATTTACTTCTAATGTTATATTGTTGATATTGTGAAGAATGTTGGCAAATGGTATTAATATTTGCCAATTTTTACTGCTAATGCTATTATGCTTTAATTCTATAATTATAATATTTATAGTAAGTGTATGCAATAGCTACAACTATACTGTATTCCTGGTGACGTCGAAAATTCACTGTAAAATTACACTGTAATGTATTTAATGTACATTATGCCATACTGTTAACGACTACTGCTTTATATCAAATACTGATCGTCCAAATGTAAAAGTATTGATTGTGCAAGCTCTATTGTAGAAGTGTTGACTGCATAAGTTCTATTGTAGTAGTATTGATTGTGCAAGTTCTATTGTAGAAGTACTGATTGTGCAAGTTTTATTGTAGAAGTATTGACCTCACAAGTTCTATTGTAAAAGTATTGATTGTGCAAGTTCTATTGTAGAAGTATTGTCTACACAAGTTCTATTGTAGACGTATTGACTGCATAAGTTCTATTGTAGAAGTATCGATTGTCCAAGTTTTTTTTTGTAGAAGCACTGATTGTGCATGTTCTATAGTAGAAGTAGTGATTGTGCAAGTTCAACTGAAGAAATATTGACCACGCAAATCCAAGTTCTTTTGACTGCGCAATTTCTATTTTAGAAGTATTGACTACACACGTTCTATATATGAAGTACTGATTGTGCAAGTTCAACTGAAGAAATATTGACCACGCAAATCCAAGTTCTTTTGACTGCGCAATTTCTATTTTAGAAGTATTGACTACACACGTTCTATATTTGAAGTACTGATTGTGCAAGTTCTATAGTTGAAATATTGACTACACAAGTTCTATTGTAGAAGTATTGACCGCGCAAGTTGTGTAGAAGTATTGACTACACAAGTTCTAATTGTGGAAGTTCTATAGTTGAAATATTGACTACACAAGTTCTAATTGTGCAAGTTCTATAGTTGAAATATTGACTATACAAGTTCTATTGTAGAAGTATTGACTAAACATGTTCTGTTGTAGAAGTACTGACTACACAAGTTCTGTTGTAGAAGTATTGACTACACATGTTCTATTGTAGAAGTACAGTAGCGAATGGTTACTGTCCAGAACAGTACTTTTGACGACCAGAAGTTAACGCTTCTAACACGGTGGGAATTGCCTGTCACTTGCAGCCAGCAAATGTGTACACCACACAAGTCCGATTGCTCAGAATGATCGCGATGTTTACAATAGATTGGGCGTGACTAATCTATTTGTCTATCTCAGTGTCTATTTCTGTTTCCATACTTCTCTTCCCATTTACTTAAGGAAATCTAACAAATAACGTGGAGAGGTCTGTTGAAATCAGTGTAGTTACAAAGTCGTGAGACAGGATATTCGATATTGATAGAGGATGATAAAGAATATAGAGATCTTTTTGCCTTTCTACTCTTTCTCTCTGTCTGCCTATTTCTCTACTCTTTTTCTCTGTCTGCCTATCTCTCTACTCTTTCTCTCTGTCTGCCTATCTCTCTACTTTTTCTCTGTCTGCTTATCCCTCTACTCTTTCTCTCTACTCTTTTTTCTCTGTCTGCTTATCCGTCTACTCTTTCTCTCTGTCTGCTTATCCCTCTACTCTTTCTCTCTGTCTGCCTATCTCTCTACTCTTTTCCTCTGTCTGCTTATCCCTCTACTCTTTTTCTCTGTCTGCTTATCCCTCTACTCTTTCTCTCTGTCTGCCTATCTCTCTACTCTTAGTCTGCCTATATCTCAATTCTTTCTCTCAGTCTCTGTCATTTTTCCTGTCTCTCTCAACGACTTTGTAACTACACTCAGACACAAAACTACACATCACACAACATGAATACATAAGAATGGGATTACAAACAGAGAGCATCTAACACATACTAGCATGATCATATTTTCGTAATTCGAATATGCGCGCGCGAGCACGCACGCACGCACGAACGCACAGCAAATAACATACGTACTAGAACAGTCATAATTATATTACCAAGTAGAACATGCAAGTTGACGTCACAGCTCAATGCACCCTTTGTTGGTGGTTAGTGAAGACCCGGATGAAAACATGGGTAAGCCCCATTCATCTGCAGGCATTACATGGTACCTCTCGTGCTTTGCTTAAAGTCCACACTTGTTAGAGTCAACAGGTGTAGGAAGCAGGGTCTGTCGGTGAAGACGAGGGTCTGGAAAAAGCAACATTTTAATTGGGCTTTAAATTAGGGACGTCACAGTTTAGTGATTAACTAATTTCAAGTAATTAATTTTGAGACGTACAGTTTTATAAGTGTTGTCTTTACTCACAAGATATGTGAGCTTCCAGAAAACGTGCCATTTGTATTAAAGTTTATATCACAATTAAAAACAATCGTATTGTATTAAAGTTTATATCACAATTAAAAACAATCGTATTGTATTAAAGTTTATATCACAATTAAAAACAATCGTATTGTATTAAAGTTTATATCACAATTAAAAACAATCATATTGAAACTGAACCTCGTTCACTAGTTGACATATTTCTAGACTCATGTTCATGCGCCCGTGTGAATGGATTCTAATCTGATGTTCATTCTTGAATATGACACATATTCCTACTGATGTTCATTCGCTTGTTTGACATCTTTCTACACTAATGTTCATTCGTTATTGTGACATCTTTCTACACTAATGTTCATTCGCAAATGTGACACATTTCGACACATTTATTACGTTCATTCGCTTGTTTGACATCGTTTTACACTAATTTTCATTCACTAATCTTTCGACACTAATATTCTTCTGTTTGAATGTCTTTGCACAAACTCTATTACACAAGTAGTTTTAAAAGATGTGTTTCAATACATCATCAGGAACAAAGTGTTTACGCAAAGACATTCACACAGTCGAAGTTTTACTATGGATGGTATAAAGACATCTTTCAAACTGATGCTCACTCACTAAGTGGATTAATTAAAATATCTTTCAAAAGTAAATTTCACTTAATAAACACAGTGTAATGAAAATAAATCGTTTCAAACCTGTACAACACGCATTTATAATATAAATTCAGATATAATTAACCTTGGCACACAATTTTAAATCTGCAGTTCACTCACTAGCCACTAGTGTTACACATTTTTAAATATGCAGTTCATGCAGCAGCTACTAGTGTTACACATTTTTAAATATGCAGTTCATGCAGTAGCCACTAGTGTTAAACAGTTTGAAATCTGAAGTTCTATTAGTACTGTAACGTACTGATGTTTGTTTAGAAGTTGTGTATTATATATTCTTGCTGCACTCCAACTGTATTAAATAATTTCTTTTATCAGACTGCATCCTGACAAAGCATGTTTAATTATTGGTTCCTACATGTTTATATATCGGTTCCTATAGATATATAAGTATCGCTACGTATTTATGCATACGGTTATTTATCTATAAATACGATTACATATAGAACCCTGCATATTGATAAGATGTACTTCATTTCTGTACATTATCAATGCATGAACGGAAATTCAGTGATGGAATTTAGTTCAATGACTTTGCTTTGTCGTAAATGATAACAAGCTTGAGAAGTAAAAGTTATGGACGGTGATAATTCAATAGAATTATGGACTCTGTTTGCACTTAATCGCTCAGAATTAATTTTAGTAAATGGTGGTTATATTAATATTTGCACAGAGCCTTATTTACACATATATTTTGGCAACAAACAGTAATGTTAATATTTACATAGAATTTCACGCACGTTTTGGCAGTAATAATATTAATACGGAACTTCACTCACTACAAAGATGGAAATGTTTTTGTCATTATTTTCCAATAACTCTAAAGAATCCAACGTTCATAACATAAAGGTTGAAACTTCTCCTTGAGAATTGTTCGTTTCTAATTGTAAAAGTTTTATAATTTAATTTAATTGATATTATAAAGTTTAATTTATATGTCTTTTACTCTCACAGTGAAACAATATCTCACTTGTTTTCTCTCTTTCATTTCCTTTATCGCACACAATAAAATGTCCCATTTGTTCTCTTTCTTCCTCTTACACAGTAGAAAATTATCTCATTTGTTCTCTCTCATTCTCACACAGTAGAAAATTATCTCATTTGTTCTCTCTCATTCTCTCTCGCTCTATTTCTTTCTCTTCCTCTCTCACATAGAATATTTCAGGAAGACGACCTTACATTGTACTCTATCGCTTCAGCAAAATACGGTGTCCATAAAATGGCAGGAGTTGAGGAAGAGGGCGCCACCATTTGGTTGTAATTTTTGCGATCGCCATCTGGTCTTGGTAAAGACGATGCACAACAGCACAGCGGGGCATGATGGGAAGAGGAATCCGTCTTGTTGTGCTGTTGTGTTTTTCTTTGTCGTATACAAAACAGATTGTACGGGAGTACGCTTTATAAAAAAAAAAATCACTTTAAAATGTACACTTTATATGAGTTTCTTCTATGCGCAATGGATGTGTTTCGTGTTTTATGTGTCTGCTTATTTCCTCCAGAAATAAGCACAATCATGTCATTTCATATATATATATATATATATATATATATATATATATAGGTACTTCGAGCAGACATAGATATAAGTATACACATAATAGTCATTTGAGTAGTTACTTTGTGTAGATTTTATGTGTGTACTTAGCTGTCATTATGTGTACACACATTTACGTCATTATGTGAATAGTTACTTTGTGTAGATATAATTATGTGTATACATAGTTGTCATTATATGTACACACAGTTACGTCATTGTGTGTAGATATAGTTATGGCTTGTGTAGGTATTATATAGAGATATGATTATTTCATACATAGGCAGACTTATGTCACACATGTATATATAACTACAGCATGTGGAGAATTATATAATGTTTAGGCATATTTATGTCAAGGGCAGACTTAATTAAGTTAGGTAGTCATAGCTTTGAATGCTTAGACATATAACGTCGTACATACATAGTATTTCATTTATAGATATTTTTATGTCCTGTAGATATATTTACGTCCTGTTGATATGTTTATGTCCTAGATACATTTATGTCCTGTAGATACATGTATGTCCTCTAGATGTGTTTATGTCCTGTAGATATATGTATATCTTGTAGATACATCTATGTCCTGTAGATATATGTATATCTTGTAGATATGTTTATGTCCTGTAATTATATGTATGTCTTGTATATATGCTTATATCGTAAAAGATATGTTTATGGCATGTAGACATATTGATTTCATGTAGATATATGATATGTTTATGAAGTGTAAAAATGTGTTAGCAAAGCTACGCTAACCTTATTTGCGTGCGTGGCCGCGTGCTACTTCATCCTTATATTAAATTAAAGCTAATTTGATCGTAGATTGTTTTAGTTTTAATGGTAAACAGATGTGAAATCGATGCTGGTGAAACAAGTTTATGGTGAAGCCTATTCTGGTGTAAATTTAAATGGTAAAAAGCTTTGATGATTCAGATACTGCAGAGCAAGTATTAGCAAAACAGATTCTTCTGAGAGATGTTCTTCTGTACGTTACATATTTATTAAATTCGATGAAACCTGTCATGAAACAGTTTTGTTGAAATATTTCAAGAACTAGATTTTATAAAACATTTTGTGAACTATATTTGGCAAAATATCTCGAGACTTTGATTCAGTGAACATGCCAGGACAAAATTCGAGGAAACATTTTATGAACCAGATTTTCCAAAATATTTCGTAAATGTTTTTGGGTGAAACTACACGTACCAAAAGTGGAAAGAAAACAAGAATCTCAGAAGATAAATACAATATTACTACAACAGTATTAATATTAATACAACATTATTAACTTAATCATTGGTGACTAAGTAAAGAATGCCATTGCACAAACAAATTCAACATTAACAACAATATCAAAACAAAATAACATCAGCAAAAGAATGTCATTGCACAAACAAATTCAACATTAACAACAATATCAAAACAAAATAACATCAGCAAAAGAATGGCATTGCACAAACAATTCAACATTAACAACAATATCAAAACAAAATAACATCAGCAAAAGAATGGCTTCAAACTACATTCGGAATGCACCAAAAATAGGTTTTAAAAACAGTTACTGTATAGGATTTAAAAACAGTTATTGCAAGCTTGTAAAAATAAGTTGCAACTAAAGTTGTCGATCATGCAAGTAAAAGGATGGATGTGCTATGATGCGAATGTATTTGTAAACTTGACTCTTGGTACTTTGGGTTTGGAATGCAGCATGCTGGGAAAATGTCTGCTCTCCCCCAGTCTCCCTCTCTTCCTTGATTTTTTTTGTGGGGATATTTCTCTTTTGGATTTGTGCACGTAGTTATTCTTGTTTCTTGACAAAGTCTAGGAAAGTAAGACATGGCTTTAATTTAAAAAGTGTATTCTAGCAATGTTAACGTAATTTTTCTTGTTTCTTGACAAAGTATAGGAAAGTAAGACATGGCTTTAATTTAAAAAGTGTTTTCTAGCAATGAGAATGTAGTTTTTCATGTTTCTTGGCAAAGTCTAGGAAAGTAAGACATGGCTTTAATTTAAAAAGTGTATTCTAACAATGTTAACGTAGTTTTTCTTGTTTCTTGACAAAGTCTAGGAAAGTAAGACATGGCTTTAATTTAAAAAGTGTATTCTAGCAATGTTAACGTAGTTTTTCTTGTTTCTTGACAAAGTCTAGGAAAGTAAGACATGGCTTTAATTTAAAAAGTGTATTCTAGCAATGTTAACGTAGTTTTTCTTGTTTCTTGACAAAGTATAGGAAAGTAAGACATAGCTTTAATTTAAAAAGTGTTTTCTAGTAATGAGAACGTGGGTGAACAAATACGACTATTTTCACTATAAGAAAACACATTTACTTTGTTTTCCTTTCTTTTCATTAACAAAGAAAACAAAACGGCAACGATGTCTCGAATGAAGATATGTATTACGTTTTAGTTGAATATTTTTCCCATTGCCCTCTGTGCCAAGCTGGGTCAGAGGCGTTGAGCCAGGATGTCCGATGGGTAAATTATTCCAAAGGCTCCTACAAGCTGAAGAGAGTGCTCACCCGTTTGTTTTAGATTTCAACAAACTCTGACATCTTGTTTTGTATATTAGAGGAAGAAGCCACTCTGTCGTGTCTATTAGGTGTATGTGGCCTGCGTGTTGTGAAGCATATTAAAAAACTACAACACATGATACTTTAGTTAGATAATTATGGCAACATGACACGTTGTTTTAGATACATCACTTCTGTCGCTAATGGCTCGAGATGAAAATGCAAAAAACTGAAGTAGAATCAATGTCAGCATCAGTAGTAGCAGCTACATCATCCGTCGTTATAGTCGTCATAGTTATCGCCACCTTTATCGTTACCTTCATCAACTCACCAGCTCCATCAACAACACATCTACAATCATGATTATCATTCTCATCGTCGTCATTGTCGTCTTCTTGCTGATTTTGTGATGAGTTATTTACAATCTCTGTATTATAGAGATGTGCACTTTAGTGTTGAGTTATTCGTAATCCATGCATTATAGAGACATGCACTTTAGTGTTGAGTTATTTATAATCCATGCATTATAGAGATGAGATGTGCACTTTAGTGTTGAGTTATTTGTAATCTCTGCTTTATAGAGATCGTGTTGCTGTGAAAGTAGGGAGTTTTAGTAAAATCTTGGCCGTTTATTCGTTCTGGAGATCTAATTCTAATCTTATCATAAGTGGTGTCTACACAATTATTCATGCTAGAAATCTCTAATCCAAAATTGAATGATAGTGTGGCAGTTTATTCGTGTACGAAACATAATCGTAAACCTCAGCCTACCTCTAACCTCTAACCTCTAACCTTTCATTTCTAACGCCAGTCGTAGCAATGGCACTTCCTTTTTTTCGAGGGCTACAACCTCTGGATTTCTAATTTATATCCGGGTGATTTAGGACTATTAGTTGTTAATTGGTGTAGCTTTCTGGTCACCACTGATGACTATTAGTTGTTAATTGGTGTAGCTTTCTGGTCACCACTGATGACTATTAGTTGTTAATTGGTGTAACGTTCTGGTCACCACTGTTGACTATTAGTTGTTAATTGGTGTAACTTTCTGGTCACCATAGAAAAAATGTCTTTACAAGAAAATCCCTTAAGGGTGAACGCTTTAAGACACCTACAACAATATAAGGGCAGGTTAAGGACAGGGTAGGATATTCAAAGAATAACATATCGACTTTCAATAGGAAATTGCTAATGAGACATTCATGTGGCGATTAAACATATCTTTTATTTATAGCTGTAACAACAATCTCAACTTGACTTTCATCATTCTTTGATCAATGGAATAAATAAACTCAGCTTTCTATTTATTGTTGCCCTTTAAATTCCACTCACTATAACTGTTGCCCTTTCTTGTCCATTTGTAAGAATAAATTTCACTCACATATAATTGTTGCCCTTTCGTGTCCATTTGTAAGAATAAATTCCACTCACATATAATTGTTGCCCTTTCTTGTCCATTCGTAAAAATAAATTCCACTCACATATAATTGTTGCCCTTTCTTGTCCATTCGTAAAAATAAATTCCCCTCACATATAATTGTTGCCCTTTCGAATCAATAGGAACGAATAAATTCACCCACATATAATTGTTGCCCTTTCGTGTCTAATCAAAAAAGAAATTCCACTTCATGTTTTATTTAATCCAATTTCTGTCCAGAAGAAAGAATAAATTCCAATTGAGGATGAATTGTTTCTTTTCGATTTTTGTCCAACTGCACGTAAATTTGACTGGCGTGTTTCTTCGCCTGTTTTCCGATTGTCACGAAGGGTTAAATGGGTGGTTTTGCAAATGGTCTCTTTATACAAGTGAGTAACGTGCTGACTAACGTTTGCCTATCTGGTTTGGTTTGACTTTGTTTAACATTTTAATTTGGTTTAAATTTCTTTTTCCTTTTTATTTGTTTGTCTTTTGTTAGTAACTTTTATGCCCGACTTGCGCTTGCTTACTTTTATTGTGTTTAGTTGCTTTTGCCCATATTTTGTCTGACCTGACTAACTTGCTTTTGCCCACATTTTGACTGACTTGACTAACTTGCTTTTGCCCACATTTTGACTGACTGGACTAACTTATTTTTACGCACGATCTGACTGACTGGACTAACTTGCTTTTACGCACGATTTGACTGACTTGCTTTTGTCTCTCTTGACTAACTTACTTTTGCCTAATTTGTTTGTCTGACTTGCTCTGCATGCTTTTATTACCACCTGACGTGATTTTGCTTAATTTTCAAAAAGAATGTACTGTTATGTAAATATAAAAGAAGAAATTCTGACATGTTCGTTGTCCATTTTCTGTCCGTGGAAAAGCAGTTTGATGACGTCTGCAATTTCCTCTCTATAAAATAATCGCTGAACAGCGTTTCTTTGTCCACTATCTTCCTTGGGAAAAGACCACTGCCCCACCACTACTCCTCGATCCAGTAAAAATAGGAGTCAAAGCACGCACGCATCATTGCTTTCATCACGTATCGGTTGTCGCCAGTGGTGGATGTTCGCAAGTAGGCACTTGGCTATAGACCTCTGTCGCCAGTGGTGGATGTTCGCAAGCAGGCACTTGGCTATAGACCTCTGTCGCCAGTGGTGGATGTTCGCAAGCAGGCACTTGGCTATAGACCCCTGTCGCCAGTGGTGGATGTTCGCAAGCAGGCACTTGGCTATAGACCTCTGTCGCCAGTGGTGGATGTTCGCAAGCAGGCACTTGGCCTCTGTCGCGTCATGCATGCGCCTCGGTCTTTCAAGTGTTCGAGAATCACGAGGAAATGGATGATTTTGGATGTCAATTGAGTGACGGACAGTGTCTGATCTTGAGATGATTGATGAGAAATGGCTGAATTTGACAAAGTTCTGATTTTGACATCAGGTGATGAGAAGTGATTAGCTGACCAGCATTTGACTAAGAGATGTTAATTTGTAAAATCAGTGGATGAAAAGTAACAAACTGAACTGCATTTGACTAAGAGAATTTCATTAGTACATCAGTGGATAAAACATAATAAGCTGACCTGCGTTTAACTAAGAGATGTTCATTTGCACAGCAATGGATAAAAATAACAAGCTAATTTGTATTTACTAAGAGATGTTAATTTGTACTTCAATGGATAAAAATAACAAGCTAATTTGTATTTACTAACAGATGTTCATTTGTACGTCAGGGGCTAAACTGTAACAAGCTGATTTGTATTTGACTAAGAAATGCTGCAAATTGGCATCAATAAATGAGAATTTAAATGAAAACCAACATTCCTTATACTAACAGATGCTAATTTGTACACTAAAGGATTTGGAATTGTACAACAGGATTGGGAATTATACTACAGGATTCGGAATTATACTACAGAATTGGGAATTATACTACAGGATTAGGAATTATACTACAGGATTGGGAATTATGCCACAGGATTGGGAATTATACTACAGATGGTAAATGTGACACTAAATGATTGTGGATTATACTAAAAGGTGCTAATACAGCGACACTACAGGATCGGTAATTATTTTAATAGAAGCTAAATTTGACACTACAGGATTCGGAATTATACTAACAGATGCTATATTTGTCATTAACAGATTATGAATTATATGAATTTGATTTTAATATGAATAACTAAGATTAAAGGATTAGGAATTATTTGAATTTGATTTTGACCTGATCTTTTAACTGAATTTCAACCCCATTATTCTGAATTTAATATTCAGCCTGAAATGTTTTGTTTAGGCATTAGGGGTGTATATCATTATGAAGAATATTCTTTCACTATTCTGCAGAATATTTCAATAAGAGCTAGGAAATAAATATCTAGCTCCAGGGTTCGTGATATGAAGAAGTTAAATAAATTAACTGTTGGTGATGGGTAGGATTCGTGCCTACAGAATTGTTCTGTCTTATAAAGAATCGAACTGTTGGCGATAGAGATGTATCGAGCTAATCCTGCACCACTGCGTACTCGCCAGGGAGGCGTCTGGCATTTTAAACGGCAAGATGCCTGACTCCACCTCTCGAGGTAGTGTCTGGCTGTACCTTGTAATACACTTGTCCTTGACAGCCCCCTTAATGATAAAGATGAAAGGCATTTGAAAATACTATGTTTGTTTGAAAACAATTTCACCGATGTTATCCTCCATGGTTCACTGTTACATCTGTTTTGATTTCTAGTGTCAACGGTTTGTTAGACGTGTTTTCTCGAGATTCATTTTATTTTTATATTTGTACTTTTGGACAATCTTAGATTCGTTTTCTTTAGATTATGGTTTTATTGGATAAACATGTAGTTTGGTTTCGCCTGACTTCTGTTTGTATTGGATATACATGTAGTTTGATTTTGCCTGACTTCTGTTGTATGCCTTCTGTTTTTTTTAAAACTATTCTTTAGAGTTTAATTTCGTCTGGTGCACTTGTCTGACTTCTGTTTTTATTAGAGTTTATCTCGTCTGAATACACTTTGTGTGACTTCTGCTTTTAGTAGAGTTTATCTCGTCTGAATACACTTTGTGTGACTTCTGTTTTTTGTAGAGTTTATCTCGTCTGAATACACTTTGTGTGACTTCTGTTTTTAGTAGAATTTATCTCGTCTGAATACACTTTGTGTGACTTCTGTTTTTAGTAGAGTTTATCTCGTCTGAATACACTTTGTGTGACTTCTGTTTTTAGTAGAATTTATCTCGTCTGAATACACTTTGTGTGACTTCTGTTTTTAAAAGATATAGTTTAATTTCTTATGGGTGCACTTTGATTTACTTCTTGCGTTTATATGGGACGCTTTATGTTTTGTGTCGCCTTAGACTATGTCTTTATATATCTTTTCCATGTGTTTTGTGTCGCCTTAGACTATGTATTTACATATCTTTTCCATGTGTTTTGTGTCGCCTTAGACTATGTCTTTACATATCTTTTCCATGTGTTTTGTGTCGCCTTAGACTATGTCTTTACATATCTTTTCCATGTGTTTTGTGTCGCCTTAGACTATGTATTTACATATCTTTTCCATGTGTTTTGTGTCGCCTTAGACTATGTATTTACATATCTTTTCCATGTGTTTTGTGTCGCCTTAGACTATGTATTTACATATCTTTTCCATGTGTTTTGTGTCGCCTTAGACTATGTCTTTACATATCTTTTCCATGTGTTTTGTGTCGCCTTAGACTATGTATTTACATATCTTTTCCATGTGTTTTGTGTCGCCTTAGACTATGTCTTTACATATCTTTTCCATGTGTTTTGTGTCGCCTTAGACTATGTCTTTACATATCTTTTCCATGTGTTTTGTGTCGCCTTAGACTATGTATTTACATATCTTTTCCATGTGTTTTGTGTTGCCTTAGACTATGTATTTACATATCTTTTCCATGTGTTTTGTGTCGCCTTAGACTATGTATTTACATATCTTTTCCATGTGTTTTGTGTCGCATAAGACTATGTATTTACATATCTTTTCCATGATACTGATATAGCTGTCCCTCTCCCAATGACAACAGTGAAATGTCCTCTATCTTTTCCCCCAGTGAAATGTCCTCTCTCTTTCTCTCCAGTGTAATGTCTCTTCTCTTTCTCCCATGACAGTGAAATGTCCTCTCTCTTTCTCCCATGACAGTGAAATGTCCTCTCCTTTTCTCTCCAAACACTGTAATGTCTCTTCTTCTCTTTCTCCCATGATAGTGAAATGTCCTTAACTCTTTCTCCATTGACAATGAAATGGGACACCCATCTTTTCCAATGACAGTGATATGTCCCTCCCCTCTTTTTCTCCCATAACTGATGTCTCTCTCATACCTGTGACATATTTGTCTGTCTTTCTCCCATGACACGATATGCCGTCTCTTTCCCCCCTCGACTGTAATACGTCTGTCTTTCTCTCTTTCTCTTGAAGTCTGGGATGATTTCGGAAAATAAATCTGATTTCTTGATGACAAATTTCGGACAATAAATCTTATTTGTTGATGACAACTTGAGATAATTTCGGACAATGCAGACCAGCAGTGATGGCATAGCCTCACTTCGAAAAATTCCTCATATTATTAGTATATGAACACGTTCTTAATGATTGCATATAAAGGTTATTTCCAGTCGTTAGTTGTCTGGATCAATGGAGGGGAAGTTATAGGCCTGGACTACATCTGGAATAACAGCAACAGATGTCAGTGATTGGAACAGTAAAGCTGAGTGGATTACACCAGCCCCCACAGAAACATGGAAGAAAACAACGAAACAGGCATTAGCAAATACTTTGAACCCCAAACCTCTCCATGGCTAGTATGTGCGACAAGCTTCTGTAACATCAACGGGACAATCAACAATATAGGCGGTTGAAAGATGCAGGTCTGAATGCAGAAACAGAAGCACTCTTAACAGTTGCGCAAGATCTAGCACTAAACATGAAATCACACAAAATAAAAAAATAAAGTCATGAAAATCTCAAATGATTCTAAATATAGACTTTGCAAAAACATGAATGAAACAACAAAACATATGCTGTTTGGGTGTCAGTTTCTGGCTTGAACAGAATACACCAAAAGACAACGAAGTGGTAAAACTCATACATAGACATACATATTTGAGAACTATAGAGTCAAAAACCCAGAAAGAGGCTGGATACCCCAACCTGAAGCAGTCACAGAAAAAGAAGTCAAAATATTGTGGGACTTCGAGATAAGAATAGATCGAGTGATTCATGCGTGGAGACCCGGTATTTGTAGTTGTCAATAATTAGAACAGAACAGCAGCAATCATCCGTGTCGCTGTTCCCAGCAATAGAAAGATTAAAACAAAGACAGATTAGAAATCCAGAGACTGTGGAATGGAAAAACAAAAGTAATACCTGAAAACCACAGACTCGCCCCACTACTAAAAGCAGCGCGGACAGGAGCAGCCGTACACACCCAAACAGGAACGTGCACATACAAACTAAACAAACCTAACTCGATTCTAAAAGCGGAGCTAATTGTCATCAAAACGACACTCGAGTATGCACGCACACAACAACCCCTCCACCTAACCCCAACACAACTAAACAAATCCTCATACTGACATACTAAAATCACTAGAATGCTTTAAACCATCAAACCATCAACCTACAACATACCCACCCCACCCCTGCAGAACAAACAACGCCCCCAAACACTTCCTATTACACTACCCTACCAACCAGGACTACAGAGAAATAATGAAAAATAACCCCCAGCCACCCAACTACAGCTTCATTTTACCACCCATTCCCTACTCTTTTCACTCCAAGGAAAAAAAGGATACGATCCAGTCCGCACTAACACTCTTTGTATTGGAAACAAACACATTACACCTAACATAAAACAAGAAAAAGTCTCAACCACACTCCCCCCAAAAAACCCCCAAAACAGATATACAGATATAGAAGCAAAATCACCCCACCATCTTAAATCCAAACTACTCGCCAACACACCCTAAAAAAGACATGCTCTCAAATGGACACAAATATATCATATCACACCTACCAGAAAACTGAAACCAAGCCGTACACACTTTCCACCGAAAGCAAACACGCTACACACTCTTAAGCCAAAATCCGGCCCCACACTATTCAAACTGGGAACAAGAGTACAATGTGTCTACCCAAGGACACCAACAACAACCCGCTCTTACACCCTTCAACTAGACACAGATACAATACATTTACCCTAAAACAATAATAAAACCGTCTACACACACTACACCCACCCTAAACCCAAGCCCCACCCATACACACAGTACACCCACCCTAAACCCAAACCCCACTCATACACACAGTTGGAAGCAACTATATCACCATTACCGCATACAAGCAACCACCTTAAAGCAGCTCTCTACGAACACCGGCGAACGACCAAATTACCACCACCATCGCAACCACCACCACCACCCCTCTCCAGAAAACAGTGAGGAGAGGAAGTTCCCGCAGGAACCAACCAACCAACCAAGATCGAGAAGATCCCGGGATAAAAAGTCTACTCTTGCTCCTGTGGGGAATAGTCAGCAAAAAAAAAGTGCCTACATCATCAGTAAAACTTTGAATCTCCCAGAATCTTGGTAAGATTCCAGGACTTTGGGTCACAAGACTGTCAACAGAAGTCGTGGGAAAAGGTTGACGACTACTACAACTACTACTAGTACTATACTACTAATACTACTATACAACAACTACTACTACTATTACCAGTACTATACTACTACTACAACAAAAACTACTACTATACTACTAATACTATAATATTACTATGCTAATACTACTACTACTATACTATTACTACTACTACTATACTATTACTACTATAATACTACTACTATGCTACTACTATACTAATACTATTATGCTACTTTATTACCACATATACTACTACTATTACTACTACCACTCTACTACTACTACTATACTACTACTAATTAAACTACTACAACTACTACTATTATACTACTATAGTTATACTACTATAGTACAAACTACTACTATACTAATATAGTACAAACTACTCCTATAGTGCTAAGTACTACTATATACTAATACTATACTATTACTACTACTACTACTACTACTACTACTACTACTACTACTACTCTTTTCCTAAATGGGGAGGAGTTGCAGTTGATTGTTTAAGGGACTATGAGAGTGATCCAACACCAATGTTTCTGTAGCAGACAGCGAGATGAAAGAGTAATTAAATCTTGACATTAGTACAGAACTATTTGAAAAGGCTGAAAATAGAACCTATTCGTCACTATACAAAGCATACTGCTGTGCGCCTTTATTCATGCGATATGCTGGATGTAATGAGATAGTACTGTCCAGCATGAAGTAAGTGTAGTGGAAAAGAAACTGATGCCAACTGATTATGGAGAAGAATCTAAGAGAGAATGCGATGTTCGTTTTGATGTGATAATTATGGCTTCAGTCTAATCATAAAAGTTGTTATTTGTCCAAGACTTAACATTGAAATTTACTCATCAGACATTGAATGGTAGCACTAATGTTGGGTATATACACTGAGTGAGGTTTGCAGAAAAGCACCTATGACACTCGATGCTTCTGACGGTTGAAAGGGGGAGGGGGGATGAATAGAACAGGTCCAAGAAGTGTTGGGGATCCTAGCATTATGACTTACTGTCATAATCGTTTGCGACAACAACTGCAGACAGATCAAGAAAATATGAAGTTTAATCTTGTCACCATCTTCAGTGCAGAGAATGTCCTTTCAAATGTGTTGATTCTGAACTATGGTAAATCCAGTCGGTAATTAAGCTAGAGATTGGATGTTAATAAATACTTGACAGCACACTTTCAACATACATGACAAATTAGAAACTGGATGGTAGTTTCCTTTAAATCATTGGAGTGAAGGGTTTAGGAAGAATTTTGATAATAGTAGATATAGTTGAAGTCTGGCTTTTAGCAAAAGGCTTAATAATAACAGTCATAGAGAAACACACCAGACGACAGACAGGTGCTAACAATATCACTAAGTGTGAGCAGTATGGCATCAGCAATTCCAGAAATAAGTGATGTAATGACTCGACCAAGATCACATAACATTAGAACACTTCTTGATCTCACGACATTCTGAATATTGTAGCCGATTGAATTTAAAGGGAAATATCGAAACTCGTTGTCAGAAATAAATGATGATGATGATGGGTTCATCTGGGTATTGGGTGTCAAATTGATTTACGAATTTTTTCACTCAATCATTAAAGGAGTTTGTAAATAGGTCAGGAGTGTCATCATGGGGAAAGCAGTTGGTAACAGTGAGTTTTGCCTGTACTTATTCGTTGTTTCCAGGTTATTTGTGGTTGGTGCAGTTAGCAGTCTTGGTATTTGAATAATTAGTAGTTTGCTGTGTAGATCATATCTCGGTACTGGAATAATTACTTTTAATTGTAGTCTATATCTCGACATTAGAATAATTAAAATTTAATTGTAGACTGTATGTCGATATTTGAACAATTGGTAGTTTTCTGAGTATACTATACCTCAGTAATAGAGTAATTAGAGTTTAATTGTAGGCAATATCTCGATATTAGAATAATTAGAGTTTAATTGTAGGCTATATCTCGATATTAGAATAATTAGAGTTTAATTGTAGGCTATATCTCGACATTAGAATAATTAGAGTTTAATTGTAGGCTATATGTCTATATTTGAATAGAGTTGAATATGTAGACTATTTGCTTAGCAATTTCTTATATTTGTGTAGAAAGAGAGGACTTTAATCATAAATAATGAAATATTTGATGTCATAGTCTTGCACATCAAATTGCGCTGCTTCTACAGTGGAGAACGTTTGTGTCTTAGTGTCACTCTTCTAGCTTTGCTCTTCTGTCGTTAATAACCATCCCCCCCCCCCGCCAGGAAAGAAAAAAGAAAAAAAAACTAAAGTATAGTGGTGCTTCCAATTCTCTAACGTTTCTATTTTACAAAATTCTCGAACTGTCGCACTAGCACGTTTTAATTATAATTTAATTAGCGAATTCATGAACTCTTTCACTAATGAATAGTTATTTGCACTAAATCTCCAAAAGAGCTCTGACCACTATCCACCATGGAGGCCACTAAGCTCGACATTCGATCGCTAGTGGAGTGGGTAACGATCGATCAATAAAAGTCCCGGTGATCGAGCTGGGCTCGAACTCATGACCTTCTGCGAACGAGACTCGCGCTTTAACTCGTGGTCATCGAGCTCCACAGCGAAAAGTAAACTACATTAATGAATTTTGCTCCTTATTACTTGTTTCTGTTTACCTTATTCTTACTACGTCTGTTTACCTTGTTCTTACTACGTCTGTTTACCTTGTTCTTACTATGTCTGTTTACCTTGTTCTTTCTACGTCTGTTTACCGTGCTCTTACTACGTCTGTTTACCGTGCTCTTACTACGTCTGTTTACCTTGTTCTTACTACGTCTGTTTATTTTGTTCTTACTGCATCAATGTATTTTGCTCCTTATTACTTGTTTTTGTTAAATAAACATACGTGGATGCTACTGCATCTGTTTATTTGGGTTTATAGGGGTTTCTCACTTTATACCGCGAATAGACTATGAAGTTTTCTCAATTTTAAGTGCAAAAGAGAGAACCATGCTTTAAACCCAAAACTGAAATAACAAAACAGAGATGTTTCATTAACAAATGACGAAAGTGGACATTTTTCAAACAATGAGCAGAAAATAAGCGAACAAAATAATGTCAAACAGTGGTGGAGAATTAAATAAAGAAGGAGGTATATTTCAAAATTAGAAAAGATAATTAGATCTTTAAAAGATGAACAAAAGAAGAATGAATCATTTATTTAAATTCAACATAATAGAAACCGATTATTCTTCAAACATTAAAAGAATTAAACAGAAGAGAAGAGTAGAAAACATTAAAAGAAACAAACAGAAGAGAAGACTAGAAAACGAAATGTTATTTAAAACTCAAGAGAAGGAAACGATTTATTACTCAAATACGAATAACAAGAGAAGACGATATTTTATTCAAACATTAACAAGAGAAGAAAATAAGATTTATTATCCTAACAATAGTAAAGATTTATTATTCGAACATTAACAAGGGAAGTAAAACAATTTATTATTGAAAATCGAAATATTATTTAAACAGTAACAAGAGATTAAAATAAATAAATATTATTCAAACAGTAACAAGAGATTAAAAAAATAAATATTATGCAAGCATAAAAGTACTTACAACGTAGAAAAAGTAAAGAAAACATTTCCAATTTGGACAAGCGAAGAAAAATAGACTATATTTTTAACAATAAAAGACGGAAAGAAAGAACAAGAAAGAAACGATAAATTATTTCACCATCAGTGTGAAAATACAAGGATAAGGTTATGCAGAGAAATTAACAAGCGATATTTTTCCTCACTCCTGACACAGCGAGATGGCAGTTGGACTGAAGTAACAACTGGTGTCTTCTCTCACTCATGACACAGTGAGGCAGTGAGGTGTCACATGAAGCGAAGCAACAATTGGTTTCTTTGAGAGTAAGTTATCAGGTGAACCGAAGTAACAATTGGTGTCTTTGACAGTAAGTTATCAGGTGAACCGAAGTAACAATTATGACACAGTGAAGTGTCACGTAAATCGAAGTAACCATTGTGTATTTTCTCAAGCAGGACAAGGAAAGATATGAAGTAAATTAAAGTAACCATTAGTATCTTTGCTTGCCTGACGAGAGCTAGTTGTCACGTAAAACGAGGTAACCATTCGAGTCTTGTCTTACTTATCGGAAAGTGAAGTATCACGTCAAACGATGTAACCAGACGGGTTATGTGTTACTCATTGCAAAGTGATTTACTCATCACTAAGTGGTGTGTACGTAAAACGATGTAAACAGTCATATCTTTTTTTTTTTTTACTCACCACAAATCGAGGTATCAAGTAATCATCTGGTAACTTTCCACTTTTATGACAAAACAATTGTGTCTCGTAAAGAAAATTAACCTTTGATACTTGCCTCCGTCAAGTCGAGAGTGAGGTGTCACGTAACGCGAAGTAACCGATGGTATCTTTCCCTGTCAAGAAGGTGTCACGTAACGCGAAGTAACCGATGGTATCTTTCCATGTCGGGGACGAGGTGTCACGTAACGCGAAGTAACCGATGGTGTCTTTCCCCACGCTCTTGCAATGGCGTTATCAGTACTTGATCCGGGGATGCAGAGACCCAGAGCCGAAAATGATGATTTCATTTAAAAGGAGTTTGACAGCATGCGTGAGCAGTTTTCACTTCGGCAAAAAGGGAAGGAACACTGTGACACATTATTTCTTGTACTCGTTCTTCGTTTCTTTTTGTTTTTTCCCTTGAAATTTACCGTCAGATGTTATTCTTCTTTTTAAATGTTACTCCAGCATTACTGCAATTTTAAACTTCTTACTCTTTCAGCTCTTCTACTTTACATATTTAATTTCTATGCCTTTCTCCTATATTTAATTTATCGTTACCAGTTAGCGGTGATCCCCCAAGTGTGCATGTAATTATACCGTGGTGACTACCTTGGACAAATCATATTAAACTAAACCCCAAGTGTGCACATAATTAAACGGTGGTGACAACATTGGACAAATCATATTAAGCTAAACCCCAAGAACTATTGTTTCAATCATTTGACGGCAACTGATATTTATCAGCTTTGCAATGTTCCATATTCACTACGGCTGATACCAAAAGTTGCAGTGTCACATATTGGCTACAGCTGATAATAACTGCTGTAGTGTTACATGTTGGTTACAGCTGATATCAACGGTTTCAGTGCTCCATATTGATATTAACTGTTGCAGTGTTCCACAGCTGATGTCACAAGTTGCAGTGTTCCATATTGGATACAGCTGATAATAACTACTTTAGTGCTCAATATTGGCTAAAACTGATGTTAAATGTTGTATTGGCTAAAACTGATATCAACAGTTGTCCCATATTGGCTATAACTGATACCAAATGTTTGCAGTGTCCCATATTGGCTATAACTGATATCAAATGTTGCAGTGTCTCATATTGGCTATAACTGATATCAAATGTTGCAGTGTTCAATAAATGATAAAGTCTGAATACAACAATCAGTATTATCTATGACTAGCCTAAAAAATAATTATTAACTTTTCAGAATTCAGTCAGTTTTAGAGTCTTCGGATAATGCAATCTGTTTGTGAAAATGGAATTAATTTATTTACTATAAAATTACTTTTAGGCGAAACACTTCTTTGGGAATAATCATAATGCTAAGAATAGGTCTGTTTGTTCACAGCACGCACGTTTTATCTAAACTCTACTGTTTGTCTCTTAATTTAGAAGTCAGTTAAAAATTAACCAGCTATATGGTCAATTTGTCTTTGCAATTACTATCCATTTAGAAACTGTCCATCTTTGACTTGACATTGACTGTACACTTGTTATCATTTTAGCTTTGGATAAAAACTGTACACATTCCATGGATGGATAATAACAGTGTACATATATAATAGATTATATAGTAGTAAATGACTGTATAGAGTACTGTACAGAGGCCCTGGATGGGATAATAACGATGTACTCATATATTAGATTATATAGAAGCAAATGGCTGTATAGAGTACTATGCAGAGGCCCTGGATGGGATAATAACCTTGTAAACGTATAATATATATTATATAGAAGTAAATGACTGTTTTGAATGTTGTACAGAGGCCAATGACTGGATAAGATCAAAATGCAGACAATGGACTGGATATAAGGTATACACAGAGACCATGGACCGGACAGTTACAAATAAATAAATATAATTAATAGATTTGATATAAATGAATCTCAGTGACGATAAATTTAGTACGATCAATGTGTATGCAATCTTTGACTAGATAAACATGTACATAGTCATGGACTGGATATGTCCTTTGTACATCGTCATGAACTGGATGTGTCCTTTGTACATAGTCATGAACTGGATGTGTCCTTTGTACATCGTCATGAACTGGATATGTCCTTTGTACATCGACATGGATTGGATAGGACCTTTGTACACAGTCTTGGACTGGATATGGCTTTTGTAAATAGCCATGGACTGGATAGGGCCTTTGTACACAGTCATGGACTGGATAGGGCCTTTATACACAGTCATGGACTGGATAGGGCCTTTGTATATAGTCATGGACTGGGTAGTGCCTTTGTACATAATGGTTTGGATAAAATAATGGATTGGATAAGAAATGTAGACACATTGGACAGGGTAGCTAGTTATAGTTTACCCAGGACATTGGACAGACAGTTGACTGGTATAACGAGTGTACAGAAATCGTGCACTAGATTAGATTGAAATTAGAATCCAAGGATTTATTGTTTGGTTCCAGAGGGACAAAACTGATGTCTTTGACTCAATTCTCTATGCATTTAGCTGTGATGTTTCTTCCTAGCTAGACTCCCCTATCCGTTAGACTTCTTCACCCCTCTGTAGACTCCCCTATCCTTAGACTTCCTCACCCCTGTGTAGATACCCCAGTCCTGTTAGAAAGCCCCGGAGATGCGGAAATGCAATCGCCGATTTTACATAATGGCGCTAAGGCCCGTTCTAAGGTCTATAGAATTTTTGTCTTCGCTGTCAGCTAAATTGGAAACTGTCTAGCCGGGAACAAAGTCAAATGTCTCAACTTCAAAGGGAAATAAACGGACTGGACGTTAGTTTTAAAATTATGTTTTCGTGAAGTTGTGATATTTCGCAGGAGTCGGGCGCCCTGCCGCTTATGGTATGAATACAATACGTTTTAATCTATCTATCTATCTATCTATCTATCTATCTATCTATCTATCTATCTATCTATCTATCTATCTATCTATCTATCTATCTATCTATCTATCTATCTATCTATCTATCTATCTATCTATCTATCCATCCATCCATCCATCTGTTAATTTAGGTTCTTTCAAACCGTCTTTAGTTTTAATTGCTCATCAGTGTGAATTCTCTGTTGATCACAAAATGTAAAGTACACGAGAATTCGCCCTAAAGGATGTCAATACTTTGAAAAAATGAAGACTGCTTGAGACGTCTCTCTAATCCATTTCACTGTGCCGTATCGGAGTGTACATTGCAGTGAGTGTAAAATGTATGTATGACAAAGTGTGAAGTGTGTACATTGCAGTGAGTGTAAAATGTATGTATGACAAAGTGGGAAGTGTGTACATTTCTGTGAGTGTAAAATGTATGCATGGCAAAGTGTAAAGTGTGTACATTTCTGTGAGTGTAAACAAGTGCATAGTAGTCTATATGTACACAGTACATGGAGTAGAAATATGTACATTACAGACTGTGTAAATAAGTACATTAGAGTGAATGTATGTGTATCACAGTGATGTGTATACACCAGTAAGTGTAAATGTGTACATAACATTGCGTTATAAATATGTACATTATAGTGATCTTAAAAGCGTGCATTACAGTGAATGTAAGTATGTGCATTTTGGAGAGTGTAAATATGTACCTGCAAAATCACGATGATGATGATGATGATGATGATGATGATGATGTGTTTCTGTGTTTGTGTCAGTTGGCTCGTCTCTCAGTCTTTTTCTGTCTCTGTGTTTGTTAGTCGGTTGACCTATCAGTTTCTCAGTCTATAAGTGTCTCTGTGTTTGTCTGTTGTCCTGTCTCTCAGTCTATTTGTATCACTGTGTTTGCCTGCCTGATGTTTTGTCTCTCAGTCTATTTGTATCACTCTGTTTGCCTGCCTGTTGTCCTGTCTCAGTCTATTGGAATCACTGTGTTTGCCTGACTGTTGTCCTGTCTCTCAGTCTATTTGTATCACTGTGTTTGCCTACCTGTTGTCCTGTCTCTCAGTCTATTGGAATCACTGTGTTTGCCTGACTGTTGTCCTGTCTCTCAGTCTATTTGTATCACTGTGTTTGCCTGCTTGTTGTCCTGTCAGTTTCTCAGTAGTTTGCTTCTCGGTGATTGTTTCCTTGGTCTTTTGTGTCTTTATTTTCAGTTCTCATGTCTGTTTTAGTTGTTTGTCCGACTTCCCATGTCTCTTTGTTAGTGTCTATCAACAATTTTATCTCTATGTATATATCTGCCCGCCTTTTTCTTTTGTATGTGACTGATTGCTTTTACTTTCAATATTGCCTATCCATCCGTCTTTTTGTCTCTTTGTATTATGTGTCTTTTAGTCTCTTTGTATTATGTGTCTTTTTTGTCTCTTTGTATTATGTGTCTTTTAGTCTCTTTGTATTGTGTCTTTTTTGTCTCTTTGTATTATGTGTCTTTTTGTCTCTTTGTATTATATGTCTTTTAGTCTCTTTGTATTATGTGTCTTTTTGTCTCTTTGTATTATGTGTCTTTTTGTCTCTTTGTATTATGTGTCTTTTTGTCTCTTTGTATTATGTGTCTTTTTGTCTCTTTGTATTATGGGTCTTTTTGTCTCTTTGTATTATGTGTCTTTTTGTCTCTTTGTATTATGGGTCTTTTTGTCTCTTTATATTATGGGTCTTTTTGTCTCTTTATATTATGGGTCTTTTTGTCTCTTTGTATTATGTGTCTTTTTGTCTCTGTGTATTATGTGTCTTTTTGTCTCTTTGTATTATGTGTCTTTTTGTCTCTTTGTATTATGTGTCTTTTTGTCTCTTAGTATTATGTGTCTTTTTGTCTCTTTGTATTATGTGTCTTTTTCTTTTGTACATGTCTATCGTTTTTACTACCGGTATTGTCTCTCCACCATTTTGTCTCCCACTGCCTGTCTTGTGCATTTTTGATTTCTGTTTCTCCTTATTTTGTATTAAAGTCTTTCTGTTTTTGTTGATGTATCTCCTTTTTTTGTATGAATGTCTTTGTGTTTTTGCTTATCTCTTTGCGTTTTTCTGTATGTGTCTTCCATCGTTAATTTATTATTAATTTCTGTCTCTGCATCATGTCTCTCTGTTTGTCTATCAGTCTGTCCACGTTGTCATTTCTTGATCTGGTGCCTGTTTCTATGGATCTCTGTTTTCGTATGCCTTTATATTCATCTGTCTTTCTCTGACCGTCTGTCTTTTTTCTATTCCTCTATTTTTGTCTCCCAATTTGCCTGTTTCTCCTCTATTTGTGTCTCTAAATTTGCCCATTTCTCCTGTATTTATTTCTGTTTTTTTTACAGTCTCCCATCTGTGTTTCTGTCTTCCTTTCTGTCTCCATAGGCATCTCTGTTTCTCTCTCTGTCTTTTCCCGTTTCTTGTCAATCTGAATGGAGATTTATTTATCATCATATCCACCTATTTTCGTAGTCATCCACTCATTCTTCCACAAAAAATTTATCCACTATGAAAACATCTATGTGTCGTTGGTCAGTCTCTGTATGTCCACAGCATAATCTAAATGTATGAGTATATCTAGAATTCCAATCTAAAACCCAGTAATCCTTTCTTGCGCCGCACATTTCTGAAACGATTAAGTCTAAATTTCACAATTTCCTCATTCGTAACGCTGCATTGTCACGTGACTGCTTTTGCATATGCTTATTTCCCGTCACGCTCGCCCGATAATGGCCTCTTCAATTTGTCTGCATCGCAAAACAGCGCGGCGTTTTTCTTCTCGTAATTGGCAACGCAATCCGTATCTCTCTCAAGCAATGAGTAGTGAACGAAAACAGAGAGAGAGAGAGAGAGAGAAAGAGAGACAGAGCGAGAGAGAGAGAGAAGGAGAGAGACGTGCGCTGATATAGTCCTACAAACAAGGTTTTTTTCTTCACCTCGGACCCGGACGGGAATCTTGGCACAGCGGAACAAAAACAGGAGGGTACACGTATGCAGTGGGAACAATCAATTGTCGCCCTTTTCTTCCTGTTGGAAAAAACCCACAAAACCAACAACTTTTGAGAAATGTATTTTCTTTTTTATATATCGGCCTGCGACTTATGCGCGTTGAAATTGATTAAACTTCCAAACATTCTCACTAAAACATGACAATACGAGAGCATAACATAGAAATTGTTTAAACCTGGAAACATGTTTGACATGAAACACGGCGGGATAACAAACAATAGTTTTCAAGAGTGTTACATTTCTTATTTAAACAATCATGAATGTGTCAAGGAAGATGGGGAAATTGATTTATATGTTTATTTATTAGACGTTGAAAAGTATTCGATAATAAGCATGATTCATATTAAGAGAATGCTTTCGTTGTCCAGCTGGCTACTTTTTTTTTTCAAAGAAATTGTACAGAATTTCAACATACATATTGATTTTTAGCGCTTTAGGTCAAACACAGGGATTGTTTCTATATCCCCTTTAGCGCTTTAGGTCAAACACTTGGATTGTTACTATGTCCTCTTTACCGCTTTAGGTCAAACAATTGGATTGTTACTATGTCCTCTTTACCGCTTTAGGTCAAACAATTGGATTGTTACTATGTCCTCTTTACCGCTTTAGGTCAAACACAGGGATTGTTTCTATATCCCCTTTAGCGCTTTAGGTCAAACACTTGGATTGTTACTATGTCCTCTTTACCGCTTTAGGTCAAACACTTGGATTGTTACTATGTCCTCTTTACCGCTTTAGGTCAAACACTTGGATTGTTACTATGTCCTCTTTACCGCTTTAGGTCAAACGCTGTTCGTTCTTATAGCTTTAATAATTTATTACGTACTGAGATTTGATGGTGAACCTTGTTCACATGTAAAAGTTTGTTGGACTCTTCTATGATACATACGTCTATAGTCATACACATTGTATTACCAAGTGTTTTATTCTAAGGCAGTTTACGTAAAATGCTTCTGTAGTTATGCGCTGCACTAACACTATGAATTACCAAATGTTTAATTCTAAGGCAGTTTTACGTAAAATGCTTCTGTAGTTATGCGCTGCAAAACCACTATGAATTAAGGTGGTGGTTTTTGTGCGCTGTGGATTAATTTATTCCTGTTTGTGCGCTGTGAATTAATTTATTCCTATTTGTGCGCTGTGGATTAATTTATTCCTATTTGTGCGCTGTGAATTAATTGTTCCTATTTGTGCGCTGTGAATTAATTTATTTGTATTTGTGCGCTGTGAATTAATTTGTTTTTATTTGTGCGCTCTGGATTCATTTATTTCTATTTGTGCACTGTGAATTAATTTGTTCCTCTTTTGTACGCTGTGAATTAATTTGTTCCTATAGGTGCTCTGTGAATTCATTTGTTTCTGTTTGTGGTCTGTTGATTCAGAAAGAATTACTTTTTCATTCTGTAGTTGCTTTCTCCAAGGTTAGCCCCTAACTGTTTTCGTAAATTGCAATAGTTTTCCCGTTTTATTAGGAGCTTTTCTTTGTGCAATAGTTTTTCCGTTTTGTTAGGAGCTTTTGTTTGTGCGTTCTCTTAAGTATTACTTTTAGTTAACGAGATTCCGTTGTATTCTCTTAAGTATTACATTTTGCATGGTGACGCTAGTGGTACGTTTTGATAAGTGTTACATGTTATTTTGAGTGATAAGTTTTGATAAATATTACATGTTTTGTGAGTGATAAGTTTTGACAAGTATTACATGTTTTGTGAGTATGTTTTGACAAATATTACCTGTTTTTTGAGTGGTAAGTTTAGAAAAATAATACCTGTTTTGTGAGTGGTAAGTTTTGACAAATATTACCAGATTTGTATGGTGCCGTGGGAGTTTACATTTTGACTTATTTGTTTTGCATGATGCCAGCATTGGCGCGTTAAAATCTGTTTAACATTAATGCATTACGTCACTCTGCAGTCAGTAGTAACCTGAAACTGATTTTATTAGGTGTCATGCAAAGTGTTATGTTGTTATATTACATCCTGTTGTAGCATTAACCAGGTGTCTTATTTGCTATATTCCTTTGCAGTTGGAACGCGAGTGGGTGTGCATGAAATTAATTGTTTTGCACTCTGTCTAGATGGCTGCACAAAGTTCGTTTTTGCTAGATAAATTTAAAATGAGCCTAATCTACATTGCGTAATTTTCTGAAAGTAAAAAAAAAATAGCAATTAGAAATATAAACTGAGATTAAAGGTCATAAGAAACAAGATATTTCTTGTCGCAGAAGAATATTTTTTTCTCTTTAATTCTTAACTCGCGCAATGACGTGGGGGAGGGGGAAGCAGATGGAGTATGAGCGGTTGTCTGGGAGGTGGTGGATGTCATGAATTTACGTTTGGTTTAGATGTCTTGGGTGTCTTGATGCTAGTTTTAGGTGGATGATGGGAAGTGGTGCGAAAGTTTTGGAACCGGTGTCTGGTTTGTCATGAATTGATACTAGATCTGGGTGTTTGTTTGGAAGTGGTTTTGTAAATTGTTGCTATGTTTGATTAATTTGGAAAGTGGTGTTGGGTTGGGGATGTGTTGAAAATCGTCAATAGGTTTGAGTGTGTTAGAAATTGATGCTAACTGTGGGAAGATGTGGGTTGGAGCTAGATTTGGATGTGTTGGGGACTGGTGTTAGCTTTGGGTTGATATTATGAGCTGGTACTAGGATTGGTTGAAAAACAAGGAATAAGAAAGACAAAGAAAAATCTAAAAGATCATAATCTTGTGTATGATATTCTCACTCTGGCGGCTTTGGTTTCCATTCGTATTATGCTACTGAGTGACGTAATTATTATTTTTTATTGTTTTAAAAGTTATAATATGCTAAAGAACTTATGTTATGGGAAATTTTTGATTAACTTTTCGTAATGGTTGTTTTGTTACCGAGGCTTTAAATGGGTATTTTGTTACTCGAGTTTTGTTTAATGGTTATTTTGATACTGAGGCTTTTAATGGTTGTTACTGTTTTGTGGATTTATACATTTTATTTTCGCGAATATTTCTGCAATTGCTATTTGGTAATGTTCTTTCTTAATGTTATTTGGTACAATTGTTTGGTAACTGACATTTTGTTATTGTCTTTTAGTAATTCTTATAATTTTATTTTGTTACCAACATTTTTTAAAAAGTCTTATCTTCTAATTGTTTTCTAATTTTATTTTGTTACTATTTTTTTTTATAAATAAGATTTTGATTCTGGTTTGTTGTAACAGCTGCTTTGTTACTCTTTGCTTATAAACGACATTTTCTTTTAGTGTCCTTGTTTGATTGACACGTATTGTTTTTGTAAGGTATGTGTTTTAATATTTTTCTATCTATTACTGTCCTTGTTTGATTGACACGTATTGTTTTTGTAAGGTATGTGTTTTAATATTTTTCTATCTATTACTGTCCTTGTTTGATTGATACGTATTGTTTTTGTAAGGTATGTGTTTTAATATTTTTCTATCTATTAATGTGCTTATAAATTTGATATGTAATCACTATTAATTGCAAGGTTTGTCTTGCAAGTACCACCAATCTCTAAATGATTATTATTATTGTCTTGTTTGTACCACCAATCTCTAAATGATTATTATTATTATTGTCTTGTTTTTTACTGGTATTTTGTTAATGCCTCTTTGTAACTGATTGTTTGTTTCTGTGTTTAGTCTATGTCCAGTAACTGTGTTCTTATAAACTTGCTTTGTTACTTCTTTTTGAAAGTGCTCTCTTGTAATGCTACTCTCATAATTTTCTGTTTTCAGTAAGTGATATTTCCACAACTGTTTTGCAACCTTTCTACTGTGTTTTTGTAATTTTCTTCTCGTGCCTATGTTTTGTAGCTTTATCCTCAAGCTTTTTCGTAATTGTCATCTTCCTGGACTTATAATCGCTATTTTGTTATTTATTTTCGTAATATATTTTTTATACAATTATTTTATTACTGTGCACTTAAAATTAATAATTGTTATTTTATCGCTGTATGTTTAAAATTGTTAGTTCAACTGCTGTATGCTTAAAATTGTTAGTTTAACTGCTGTATGTTTAAAATTGTTATTTTATTGCTGTGTTTTTAAATTTGCCATTTTTTTGCTGTGATTTTTATAATTGCTATTTTATTGATGTGTATTTAAAAGTGCCATTTTATTTTTGAATGTTTAAAATTGCCATTTTATTGTGTATACTAAAATCTGCCATTTTGTTGCTGAATGTTTAAAATTGCCATTTTATTATGTGTTTAAAATTGCCATTTTACTATGTGTTTAAAATTGCCATTTTATTATGTGTTTAAAATTGCCATTTTATTATGTGTTTAAAATTGCCATTTTATTATGTGTTTAAAATTGCCATTTTGTTACTGTGATTTTTATTAATGTTATTTTTTGTTGAATGTTTAAAATTGCTATTTTGCTGCTTTGAGTTTAAAATTTTTACATTTCTGCTGAATTGTTTCAATTGCCATTTTGTTGCTGTGTGTTTAAGAATTGATATTTTATTGCTGTAACGGCTATATTTATTACCGCGTGTTTAAAATTGTTAATTTGTTGCTGTTATATGCCAATTGCTAATTTGCTGCTGTATATTTAAAATTGTTAATTTTGTTGCTGTTATATTCCAATTGCTATTTTGCTGCTGTATATTTAAAATGGTTAATTTGTTGCTGTTATTTGCCAATTGCTAATTTGCTACTGTATATTTACAATTGTTAATTTGTTGCTGTTATTTACCAATTGCTAATTTGCTGCTGTATATTTAAAATGGTTAATTTGTTGCTGTTATTTACCAATTGCTAATTTGCTGCTGTATATTTAAAATTGTTACTTTATTGCTATGATTTTGCAAGTGTTATTTTGTTATTGTGTTTATATAATTGCTAATTTGTTGCTGTGTGTATGAAACATATTTTGTTGCTGTGTGTTTAAAATTGAATTTTGTTACTGTATGATTAAAATTGTTACTTGATCGTGGTGTATTAAAGATTATATTTGCTTGTTATTGTATTTGGTTGTTGTATACTTTCTCATTTTTTCTTTGTTACAATGTTTTGTAAATACTAATTTGTATTTTTATATTGATTATTAACTTTATATAAATCAATAGAAAGTTATATATTGGATCTATGCTTTTGTAATTGAAATTTTGACTACATGCTAGTTATATTAATATGTATTTGGTGTATATGTTTATATTGATAGACATTTTATTGATAAGTTATTATAATTGTTAATTTGTTGATACGTTACAATAATTGATGTGTTGTTACTATGTTATGGTAATTGACACGTTGTTAATATGTTATGGTAAATGACACGTCGTTACTATGTTATGGTAATTGACACGTTGTTACTATATTATGGTAATTGACACGTTGTTATTATGCTATAGTAATTGAAACGCTGCCACACTTATGATAATTGTTTGTATATAAATATATTATGGTAATTGACACGTTGTTATTATGCTATAGTAACGCTGCCACACTTATGGTAATTGTTTGTATATAAATATATTATGGTAATTGATACGTTGTTGCTATCTCGTGTTATTATGTGATTATGTTTGATAAATTTATATTTTAGTGAGTTATTTACAATTAAGAAATATGAAATGCAACTAAGCATGTAAATAAATAGATGAATACCAATAAGCATAGACACACAGAGCGTGTAAATAAATAGGTGACTAGAAGCAAATATTGTCACAGAACGTGTAAATAAATAGATGACTAAATATACACTGTCACAACACATGTAAATAAATAGATGACTATAATCATACATCATCACAAAAGTATAAATACATAGATGACTATAATCATACATCATCACAAAAGTATAAATACATAGATGACTATAATCACACATCATCACAAAAGTATAAATACATAGATGACTATAATCACACATCGTCACAAAAGTATAAATACATAGATGACTATAATCACACATCGTCACAAAACGTGCGTGCGGGCCTCCTTATTCCCCAAGTCAGATTTTTGTCGGGGATCACGCTCTGTTTCTTCTAACTGTGTCTTTAGTGAGTTTAACTGCCTTTAGTTGGCACTTCAAATGTTATATATTCTGCTAAAGCGGTTTCCTTTTAATAATGTTGTATTATGAAAGCAATAAATTTGTAATATTTACTGACGATACATGCAGAAAATGAGGGACTTAATTAATGAAGGACGTATACACTTTCACTTATCAAAATCATGACAGTTACTTTCCCTATCTATAGCATCAGAGGTCATGACAGTTACTATCCCTATTTATAGTGTCACTTTATAGCGTCAGAGGTCATGACAGTTACTATCCCTATTTATAGTGTCACTTTATAGCGCCAGAGGTCATGACAGTTACTATCCCTATTTATAGTGTCACTTTATAGCGTCAGAGGTCATGACAGTTACTATCCCTATTTATAGTGTCACTTTATTTATAGCGTCAGAGGTCATGACAGTTACTATCCCTATTTATAGTGTCACTTTATAGCGTCAGAGGTCATGACAGTTACTATCCCTATTTATAGTGTCACTTTATAGCGTCAGAGGTCATGACAGTTAACTTTCCCAATCTATAGCCTCAAGGTCATGACAGTTATTTTCTCTATTTATAGCGTCCGAGGTCAAGACTGTTGTGTCACAGATCATGACTGTTCTTTCTCTATTTATAGTGATAGAGGTCACGACTATTGTGTCTCTATGGTGACACATAGAGATCATAACTGTATCAGAGATCATGTCTAGTGTGTCTCTATTTATAGTGACATAAGTCATATCTGTCTTGTCTCTACACACAGTGTGAGAGATCACGACTGAATCTCTAATCAAACTGTTATAGACTGATAATTATGTTTCTAACATAGTTTCAGCGATAATAACACACAGTTTAGTGTCAGATATTTGTAGTGACAACAGACCCTTTTGTTTCTGTCTTTCGTGTCGGATGTCACCACTCACGACTCAGTATCTAGTGTCAGACATGACATCAGGGATGGCACAATGTACAGCACTGGCATCAGTCCTTGGACTGACGTTTCTGTCAGACGAAATGATCCCAAATAAAGTGCAGTCTCGTACGTTGTTGCCCATTGTGTGGCAAAGTGTCATCCACCAGGAATGTTAACATTATTTATTCTAGAATGTCATCATTTATTTTTATCTTAGTGCCATAGTTCATGACGAATTCAATAGCATTATCTTGAACGCACATCATGACACAATTAGTATGAGCATCTTGATCTTTGAATCGAGCGCCCTGACGGAATCCGTGTCATCATTTAGATTTTTTGTGTCACAGGTCAGAAGACAATGCAATCTGTCAGCATTTTGATCTTTGTGTCACAGGTCAGAAGACAATGCAATCTGTCAGCATTTTGATCTTTGTGTCACAGGTCAGAAGACAATGCAATCTGTCAGCATTGATCTTTGTGTCAGAAGTCGTGACGTATTCAATCTTTGACATTTTGTCCGAAACTCTTTGTAATATTTTCTATTTCCTATTTAATTCTGCCTTGCATTTTATACTTTTATTCTTTAGTTTGTTTTTTCTTTGTTTCTTTCGTCTTTATTTCTCTCTTCTTTCCTTTTTGTCTTTTAAACTCCTTTGCTTTGCCCTTCCCTTCCTTCCTTATAACATAAAACGCATAAGTTTGTTTTAAGGTGATAATCATTTTGTTTTAAAATGACAAGTATTTATTTAAGTTTTAAAATATATAAATATTAAGAATATTAAATATTAAAATATATTAACTATTTAAAAATATATAAATATTAAGAATGTTAAATATCACAACTAGTTTAAAGGAAAGAAAGAACAAGTGCAATAGAAGTGACTTCTAATGGTTGTTTTCCGTTTCCAAGACGCTTTAAGATTTTCTGCCACCCAAATAATGTACTTCCCCTGTAGTTTCCGTTTCCAAGATGCTCTAAGATATTCGGTCACCCAAATAATGTATTTCCCCTCTACCTCCCGTTTTAATGAGAAAGGTTTAAGGAGAAAGAGCTTAAGCTATAAAACATTATATTTAGATTTTTCAGAATAATTTATTCTGAACAGTTCCCCAAAAGTTTTCGTATCACATTCCTGTCTGTAAGAAACCATTCACCCTGAACTGCGCCTGAGGTGTAGCTGTGAACAATATCTAGTTCTAGCGTCGACTGATTGTGAAAACAGAGCGCAGTAAGGTGCAGCACGAAATGGGATTGCCATGTATTTACCGAGATATTTTTTCTCACCTTTCTGGAAGGGGAGAGAGGGAAAGACACAAAGATATATTAGTGCCAGCTCTGAGAAGGGGTTTTGTAGAGATTGACGTTTAATCATTTTATTTCACTACTATTATTATTTGTGTTTTACTGAATGTAATTGAGAAAGAATTAAACAGGAGTTGGTCACCCCCGATATAATTTCTTATAGAAAGGAAAACCCTGAAAACAGCAACAAAAAAAAAGACTCTCAATTCTTGATATAGAAACAAAAACTCTGAAAACAGCAAAACGACTGTCACTTCTTGATATAGAAGAAAAGTCTTGAAAATAAGAAAATGTATTTTAGATATCAAAAGTCTAAGACGTACAACAGGAAACAACCTGCTTTAGATATCAAACGTTTATGACAAAAAAAAAAAAAAAAGACTTTTAATATTAGCAATGAAAACAGAGAACATAAATTGTCAATGGATAGGAGATCAGGCATATTAACAATCAAATGTATTGCATTGTAGATAGCAGACAAGATACATATTAGGTACACGTGAATATTAGTAACAAACAGATAGCAGACAATATACAAGTTAGATACCACGTGAATATTAGTAACAAACAGATAGCAGACAATATACAAGTTAGACATCACGTGAATATTAGTAACAAACAGATAGCAGACAATATACAAGTTAGACACCCCAAAAGTACAATACAAATGAGATAGGAAAGACTTCAATTTGAGAAGAGAAAATGTAATTGTAATTTATCGAAGGTAAGAGCACTTGATATTTAAGCAACAGGGAATGATAATATAATTAATGTACCTTATAAATTAAGTTATGGACAATGATTGTTAGATTCCGTCATTGGTCTATATATCGAAATGCGTGTTTTGTATGTTGAATATGTCATATACATACAGTACAACAAAGTGTGGAATGTGTCATGCACGTAAAGTGAAATAAAGAGGAAAACGTATCATGTGTGTACAGCAATAAAGAGCAGAATGTGCCATATATATATATATACATACATGTAATAAAGAGTAGAATCTTTCGTGTATATATAGTGCAATAAAGAGTAGAATTTGTAATATACATAAAGTGTAATAAACAGAGCATATACAGCATACAATAGATTCATCATATGTTAGAACTATAATGGGTCACCATACAGATTTTATTATAGACAATACAAAAGATTCATCATGTGTTAGAACTATAATGGGTCACGGTACATATTTTAGAGCATACAATAGATTCATTATATGTTAGAACTATAATGGGTCACGTACATATTTTATTATAGAGCATACAATAGATTCATTATGAACTCTGGTGTGTCACTTTTAAATATTGTGTTATAGAGAGCTCGTTGAGTGGACCAGACTACACCACAAAGTACATGTATAATACTATTAATTGTTAAGCGCAGATAGTTGGGTTATCAGGATGGACCAGACTATACCACAAAGTACATGTATAATACTATTAATTGTTAAGCGCAGATAGTTGGGTTAGCATGATGGAAAATGTATGTAATGCTTTGTATACACTGCGACAAACCCGTTTCATGTTTCATGAAAAGTCTGCTTTAACAAAAATGAAATGAAAATTGTCGGTTAACGGAATCTTTTGTCTCATTTTTCTTCCATAGAATTCAACGTCTATTGTTTTTTTTCAGACGGTAACCTGTTGTTTGTTGACTTTAATACAATGTAGCATTAGAAAACAAGCAAACATTATATAGACGAACTCTGAAAACAAAGACAAAGACAAAAAAATAGTAGACACACTCAGAAAACAAAAACACACAGATGAAAACAACAGAAAAAAAGAGAAATAATTGTTCAAACGGAAAACGGTACAAATAGTCCAGTTGAAATTGGGACCGCCCTCGATGAGTATGAAAAAGTGCCTGAGGCACCACCTCTTTCACTCTTGCCATTGACGCCACCAAGAGCATCATCGACGGCGGCAACAACGTCAACAACAACTGTCGACATTGAAGCATTTCTCGAAAACTGCTCAACAGTGATGGAGGTCCCCTCTCTCCCACCTCTGACTGCAACAACAACATCAACAACATCAAAGCCATCAACAGATATGAGCACTGAAAGCAAAGAAAAGAAAAAGAGAAATAGACCGCCTCAACAAATATTTTAACCACTCCGTTGCGGACACGATGCTGGCCGCCAGCGCCCATTTTATGTATCCCAAAGGACACCGGGGACAGCCACAATAACAGCGACAACGACAACAACACCACAAGTGAAGAGGCCAGGGGGTGAACATCCCGGGCGCACGTACATACTAGGTACAGACGCAGTGTGCATCTAGTCTGGGTTCTGTAAGACATCCCTCCCACCCACCCTTCCACATCAACATCAGGAACGACAACATCCACCACAACTTCAGCCTATGAAATACCGGGCTAGAATTCGCCTTTGTCGGCCAGACATGTTTGCAACGGACGAGCGCACAACGACACCGCAAAATGCTTGGAAAAAGTCTACTACAAAGATGACGTAGCCAACAGGCCGAATCACCCCTTCCTCCATCACCAACCCCCTTCTCCCAACGCGAAATCAAAGAAAGCCAAAAGCCACAAGCCCAACTTAACAACAACAAACAAAATCAAAGACAAATATTAGAAACAACAGCAAGAAACAACAGCTAGATAAACACCAGCAACAAAGAAAACTGCAAAATATACATTTAGAAAACAACTAAAATAGCAGCAATTAGAGAAATATATTTAGAAAACAAAAGATACAACCGCAACACAAATAACAAGAAAACAGTTTCATAAGAAAACAGCAGCAAGAAGAACATCTACAAAGATACACGTAGAAAGCAAAAGCAACAAAACGACTATAAAGGTCCACTTGAAAAACAACAGCAACAAAACGACTATAAAGGTCCACTTGGAAAACAACAGCAACAAAAATAACTGCAAACATCCACTTAAAAGACAACAGCAACGACAGCAAATACAATGATCCATTTAGAAAACAACAGAAACAAAAACAATACATAGATCCACTTAGAAAACAACAACAACTACAGCAAATACAAAGATACACTTAGTATAAACAACAGCAACTGAAACAACTACAAAGACGCACTTAGAAAACAACAGCAAGTAAACAACTACAAAGATACACTTAGAAAAACCCAGCAACTAAAACAACTACCAATATCAAATTAGAAAACAACAACAACTAAAAAATCTACAGAGGTCCACTTAGAAAACAACAGCAAAACAACCCAACTATTAAGATTATTGTTAATAGTGAACTTATCGAGATGAACATTAATTTGTTTTCTAAACCATACTGCTATTAGCTGCTCTTTATATCACTTATTGCCTAATAAGTGTAACATCTACATTTATTTTCTAAACACATTGCATGTTGTTGCTCTTGTCATCACTAATTATTTAAAATACCCTATTATTTTATGGTCCTTAGACAATCACAACAATGGTTGTTTAGCATCACGTGAAACAATAATAGTTATTTAGCAGCCAATCACGTGTAACAACAATCGTTATTAAGAAGTCAGTCACGTGTTACAACAACAGTTGTTTAGAAGCCAGTCACGTGTTACAACAACAGTTGTTTAGCAGCCAGTCACGTGTTACAACAATGGTTGTTTATTAGCCAGTAACGTGTTACAACAATGGTTGTTTAGCAGCCAGTCACATGTAGCAACAATGATTGCCCTTTTACAACTATTCTTAGAAACTAGTTATTTATTCTTGAATAGTTCGTAAGCAACAAGTCACTCTTTATAACAATGTTCTAAAACACTTGTCTGTTTCTAATAATGGTTCTAAAACAGCAAGACCGGTTTCTAATAATGGTTCTTAAACACCTAGACTTGTTTTTAATAATGGTTCTAAATCAACTAGACCTATTTTTAATCATGTTTCTAAAACAACAAGACCGGTTTCTAATAATATTTATAAAATAACTAGGCCTGTTTCTAATAATGGCTTTAAAACAACAAGACCGATTTCTTTTAATGGTTCTTGAACAGTTAGACCTGTTTCTAATAGTGCTTCTTACGTAACTAACCTGTTTCTAATAATGGTTCTAAAACAACTAGACTAGACTTGCTTCTAACTGTGATTCTGAAGTAAAGATAATCTTCTCTTACTAGTACTGTTTTACATAAATTGGTCTTTAACTAGTTACCGTTGGTACAAAGTGATATCTAAGTCCAATCAGCAGTTTAAATACATAAATCTTTAACAATTAATCTGCTTGATAGCAGTGTATTTTATTGACCCCCCCCCTCATCCCTCAGTTCTTTTAGCCATCCAATGTTTGTCTTTGCTTTTTTCTTTGGTTTATATTCTCCCTTAATTCCTCTCTCTTTCTTCGAACTCACCTCATTCGAGTAATCTAACACAAAGAAATATTTTAAAATTCATATTCTCTTTTAATTCCTATCTCTTTGAACTCATCCGAGTAAACCAACACAAAGAAATATTATATCGGTGTGTATGTGCATGCGTGTATGTATGTATGTGTATATAGATATGTGCATTTATTGTATATGTGTAAACAGCCTTAATGCAATATTTCTGAATTTAACGACCATGTGCTGACTACATCTAGTGCACAGCCATCGTAGCCCTCCATAGTGAAATCGATTGCCAAGCCGTACAGCTTACCTAGCAAAACTGATTTACCGCAAAATAAATGCCTTGTGTTAGCAAATAATACAATTACCCTATTTTATCTCCTCAGACGAGAGAATGTCTTATGTGACATCAAATAATATTTACAAAAACTTTACTTTCGGGTAAAGCACCCGAAACTTACAGCCGGAGGAATGTACGTACGGGTTCTCAGCAAAACACGTGATCCGAACGTCATCAAGTGTGAAAGTCAGTTGATATTTTTTGTGCGCTTTTCCGGATAAATTTCCTTTAAATTCAATTTGTATTTGTTTCCCTTTTACCATTGTGTGTGTGTGTGTGTGTGTGTGTGTGTGTGTGTGTGTGTGTGTGTGTGTGTGTGTGTGTGTGTGTGTGTAATGTTTCCACTATACCATAGACTCGTCATTCTCAATTATAATGTTTCCACTATACCATAGACTCGTCATTCTCAATTATAATGTTTCCACTATACCACAGACTCCGTCATTCTCAATTATAATGTTTCCACTATACCATAGACTCGTCATTCTCAATTATAATGTTTCCACTATACCATAGACTCGTCATTCTCAATTATAATGTTTCCACTATACCATAGACTCGTCATTCTCAATTATAATGTTTCCACTATGCCATAGACTCGTCATTCTCAATTATAATGTTTCCACTATATCATAGACTCGTCGTTAATTATTTTCACTCTCTATACTTACTCATGTCTGCGTCATTACCTGCTCTAGCTTATAATGCAAAACTTATATATCCTTTCACACACAAACCTATAGACTTGTGTTAATAAATGAGTGTTTGCTATAGGTCATTTCACGCAGAAACATGTAGACTGTGTCAATGAGGCCCATTGTTCCACGGGGAACCCAAGGAGATAGGTAAGTAAGTAAGTGTCAATGAATGGATGTTTGCTAACCATTTAACTCCCTTTACGCACAAGCATAGTTATAGCCACCTGAAAATAAATAATAATTGCTAACCCTTTAACTCCATTTACGCACAAGCAGAGTTATAGCCACCTGAAAATAAATAACGTTTGCTAACCATTTCATTCTTTCAAGGACAAGCAGGCGAATAGACCGTATGCACTGAGCGAATGCTGGCTAAACTTTGTTTTCTTACTGGTGGTATTTGTGAGAATATTTAGAAATGTTTCGTTGAAAACCATATGTATATAAGTATGCAGCCAACATTACATGTCTTAAAACATTAATAGCATTTGATTTAGGAAAATCAATTTGTATCTTATTTCATGCATTAAAAATTAAAAAATAAAATCTCTATGAAATTCAGTTTTTAAAATGTGTAATCTTTCACTTTTAATTTAGCCGGAGATTGCTTGCTTTTTGTTGCATTGCTTAATATTTCGCAATGTCAGTATGAGACTGACACAATTTATTTCTAGTATTTTTACGTCATGACACATATGTCTGTACCAGACTGCAACACTATGCATTTCTTAGTATTATTGCGTCATAGAGACCTAAAATCTTCGTCACAGATTACAACACTTTATTTCCTTACACGCCTTACAGATGCCTCTATTAGTCCTTCTACAAAATATTAAACTCTCTTATGTGACAGCAAGAGACGAATGCTATCGTTAAATGTAGAACTCTATAGTAACTCTTGACATTTTATGACAGCGAGAGACGAAAGCTAAAATGTGGATCTCTGTAGTAACTCTTGACATTTTGTCGCTATTGCGTCTTAACTGCAACGTCTTTTGTAATGTTTCTCCGTGAATTATTCATTGCCAGGTCTCTCGTTGAATCCCATGATGCTTGTCTCTTGGTGTCCTTGACAAATTCAACTTAGAATCCAAGTACAGTCTAGTAGGGCATCATTAAAAGTGCATTTTATTTTTTTAGTCAGTGAATATATATGGACACGTATATCCATGGTACTTCAATTCCACACACTTGCATAATTTCAACTTAAACTTTGGACAAGAACATATATTATATCGTTGTTTTACGTTTTACATGAAAATGTACATTATAAGAAGAACTTAACAAAGATAAAACTTTAAATTGTTATTTTAATGTACATTATAAGAAGAACTTAACAAAGATAAAATTTAAGTTGTTATTTTAATTATTATGGTTATTGACACACTAGTTATTCTGTCTATGATCGAACACATACTATGTTTTATTCATAGTGTATAATTACTTCCCTCCGACTGCTATCCACGGCATTATTTCATTGCGTCTAATAAAACAATACAAGGGTCAAGGGGGCAAGCTTTAGGAAAGTCCGTGAATTAACTCCACTCGAGTCTGTAAGTGCATTACGGCGCCGCCATTGTACTTGCAAGGCTCAGCTTCCGTACTGACTGATGCTTATTGGAAGAAATTGTCAATAAGATTACGCGCGCTCTTGAATCGCGCCTTGCATACCCAATGCGTGAGAACAGTCTGTGCTCTGGTCCTCGGGCTAATTACTGTCTCGCTCAGGTCTCGTCAAATCCCGACCCCTTTGTTCACCCAGCGAGAATAAACACGATTTTGCACGAGTTATTTTTATAGCAGAATTCTAGAAGTAAAAAGGGATTTCCTCTAGTTCTGAAAATTAAAATTATAGCGAAATAATAAAATAGTATGGCTTATTACTTTCTATCTTAAAGTGTGCAACTCGGTTTTAGTTGTTGACCAAAGAATTTAATCTGCTTCCTTAAAATGACATTTGTGTATGTATACAAATAAAAATTAAAAAATATTTTATATAAATATTCCACCTTAAGTAATCACACGACGACTGTTATTTTAAGTGCACATTTACGTAGGCACGCAATATGGTTTTAGATTGGCACTTGACAGCTTGTTACGTTCCCAGTATTTATTTAAAGACCCTGCTTAGAATAATTAAAGACTTTAAATATAATTAATTCTTTCTCTCATATTCTATGCAGACTGGATGCTCAATTTATTATTTGACTAATTAAAAGTGTGTCTCGTAGTTCAGACGACAAATTTACAAACTAATAAACTGCGAACTTTTAGCTAGATTTGAAACAGTTAAATCCCTCTAATTTAATACGCATTCGTTGTCAACTTTCTGCTCATTCGCCCCCATTCAAATCTAAGAATCTATTGGTCTATCATGCATATTAATTAACTACTAAGAGGTATTAACAAGAAAAATAAGATTTAATAAAGTTTAACAAAATAACAATAATCAAAGACGACGCGAATAATCTACTTCTCTATCTCTACGCGCATGTGTTCGATTCTTGTCACAAAATTGCCAACAATTGTTCGTTTAACATTTGTACTCAATGATTGTACTCAGCTGGGTTGCTTGTATCAGCCTGGTCTCTTTATTAGGTCAGTCAGTCTAATTTCACAGTCCCGCTCTAGCGACGCACGTGGTGCCTGAGGAAAGACGCTCCTTTTCATGTAGCTAGGGAACTTGAATTTTAATGACATGGACCCTCAATGTAGAGTTCACCAGCAGAACCAAAGCAAGGCGAGGTAAGGCATGGACAATAGGAACCGATCTGGAGAACAATGGCTCTAATATACTTTCGATTGAACACTTCCTACTAAAGCATGTCCCAGATAAAATGCACTGAGTAAGAGTTTCGACCTCGTGTCGTTTTACAATTAGATTTAGAAAAAATGTAATCGTCTCACGCATGTTTTCATTTAACAGCGCGACGTATGAAGCAATAAAATAGATACAATGTTAAATTAATGTTCATACAGAGGGTAATTCAACTAACAAAGCGCTTCACAATTTACAATTAAAATTACACGCAATAATTGAATTACATGAAGAATTCATATCGAGTACAGGCATTCTGACTCTTAATGAAATTGAAACAATATAAATTAAAGTACAAAATGGAAAAGGAATTACAATCAATTTATATTTCGTAACTTATAGGTTTTCCTCAGCCATTTCTCTGGACCATGCTCAAGTGTTATGGAAATATAATACATAGCATAAATACATACTTAAACAACATAGGCAAAATACTATTAAATAAGTGATACCTCTTTATGAGAAGACGAATGGTGTCTTGATTCTCAACGGCTTGTCGGTTTGCCCCTCGTGACCGGAGTTAGCTGAAATGGACCTAGCTAATGTGTTCTCCCAGTGACGGAGCGGAGGCGTGTAGGTACATATATAGAAGAGCATGTTGCGTATCACGTGACTGTTTCGCGAAGCATGTGATTGGTTCGAGAACCGGACAAAGGTCCTAAAGTTACATAACATCTTGACCTGTTCTAGAAGCACTTCGAAAAGGGAAGCTTTGAACAAAGGAGTCAAGGGTTTCAAATATTCGAATTTGAAGTAAACAAGGCTAAGTGGGTCATCAGGTCGGGCATTTTTATCAGACTTGTGACACAGCTATCATTTTAAATGTGCTTTAAAATGGCCCTCAATCGCCTGGCATCGTGTTAAGTGGGTTTAGATTAAAATCAGACAGCCATCACATTAATAACTGTGTTCTTCGATTGCCAGGCAACAATGACAGTGTTCAGAGTGGAATTTTGATTGACGTTCGACAGCAGGAATCCTGTGAGGGGCGGACGATTCGCTCGAACTGACAAAACTGACAAAGCAAAAAAAAAAAAAAAAAAAAAAATCGTCCCCAAAAAACACAAATAAGCAAAACAGCTTTTTTCATGCTTAAGGAGACCAAAATCCCATATTACGTTATTATTATTGTCCATTTTCTCACTCGAGGAAAATTACCGACATTAACCTTACATACCCGACCGTTTGGGTGCGGTGGTGTCATCCCGGGTACTACTATTGCACTGTGTCTTCGTTCCTCGATTTAAAGGTATCATAAAGGAACTGCACCGTCATTAAAGCGACTTTCTAAGAGGGGACAATCGTCTTTATGTTTTAGATTGGCACTCGATAGTCATTATGCTGTGTTTTAAGATTGGCACTTACCTGCTATTATGTTAAGTGATGTTTTAAGATTGGCACTTACCTGCTATTATGTTAAGTGATGTTTTAAAATTGGCACTCGACTGCTGTTATGTTAAGTGATGTTTTAAGATTGGCACTTACCTGCTATTATATTAAGTGATGTTTTAAAATTGGCACTCGACTACTGTTATGTTAAGTGATGTTTTAAGATTGGCACTTACCTGCTATTATGTTAAGTGATGTTTTAAAATTGGCACTCGACTGCTGTTATGTTAAGTGATGTTTTAAAATTGGCACTCGACTGCTGTTATGTTAAGTGATGTTTTAAAATTGGCACTCGACTGCTGTTATGTTAAATGCTGTTTTAGAATGGCGATCGTCAGCCAGCAAATTAAGCGCTGTTCTAGACTGGCACTCGACAGTCAGAATATTAAGTGTTCTAAATTGTCATTCGACATCCATTATTATGTTAAGTGTTGTTTTAGAGTCTAGACTGGCACTCGACAGCCAGCATGTCAAGTGTGATTTTATAATGACACATGCCAGACTCACCATACTATAATGTAGATTTGTAGATGAAAGTATTTGATCATGACAGAGTGATGTAACTGCTAAAGTAATATTAAAGTGTGGCATCATCAGCTCTTTCTGAGCGGACAGGCGACATCACAATACTTCGCAAAGTACTTACTTTATTTATGGGGAGCGCTTTCGGGAATTGAGGGCGGGGGCGGGGGGCGCTTGGGAACTTGATGTGGGACTACGTCTACTCTAAGATGTTTGTTCTGTCTCCTGTAGTTGTGTACTATGTTTGTTCTGTCTCCTGTAGTTGGGTATTGTTTGTTCTGTCTCATGTAGTTGTGCATTATGTTTGTCAGAGGAGTTCTAGGCAAATTATGCCGATTAGCTATTATTTTATTTATTAATTAATGTTTCTCTATTGTTTTATAATAAGTATTGTACCGTTAGCTAGATTGCGTACCTAAGGTGCAATAGGTGTTTATGATCTATTAAGATCTAGGTCATTCCAAAGGGTGAAGGACGCGGAGGAGTAATGGGGGAACCGCTAGAAGGATACGAGATGCCCATATTTAGTCATTCGCGTTCCGTGTCCTGACGTGGTAAAATCTACTAGCTAAACTAGAGACCAATCATTATATACGTATCAATGACCCATGTCCGCAGAAGCACTTGTCATTTGAGTAATAGCCCGAATCTTTGGCATATTAGCCGAAAGATAGGTCATGCCGTCCAGCTGTCGCTAGAATTAGAAGTGAAACGATAATCTAATATTGATAATTGGGAGGCTGATATAGCGAAAGCGTCATTAAATATAACCGGACACGTGACAATGTTATTTGTTTGTTTCTCTTATTTTATTTTATTTTATTTGCACATACTTTTTTAGCTGTTGGATTTTAATGTTTCATATGGTTGTTGGATGAGTGATTTTGTTTATAAATGTGTCAGTGTTACATTTTTTAATTGTAATAAAGTTTTGATATTTAGGTGGTCCTCAAAATCTTCACTCTTGTGGCTAGTCCTTTGATTTTGTCAAGCCTTGGGCCACTAGTCATCGAATTTATGTTTAGGGGCTTCGGACCACCCATATATGTGACAGTGGATGTATTAATTTGGAAACATTATATGTACAATAGTTAATATAGTGGATGGCCACTACCATCTTATTTTGCCTGCCCATGCACTTAAGCCATTGACGCCCTGGGTGGGGTGTTAGTGCTCCTGATATTGTTGTCTGTATGTAATTTTATATTAAATATTCTCTCAGTTATATTTCTATTCATATTAGTAATCAGTCTTTTATAATGTGTTCTATGATTTTTTGTTCATCACAGCTGTACTTAATTATCTTTGGTTTGTTATTTCACTTCCTAGTCAGAGTTTATAAATTCTTGATTGTAGTCTTCTACTGTCATTGTACAATGTTGGTATATTGTTTGTTATTTTATCTATCTGTGGTCTTTGTCCTTTTGCTGGTTTTAAATATTGGATTTTCCAGATTTTGTCAGTTTGTTTTTCAGGATGTTGAAGTTTTCCTGTGGTGTAATAACGATTAGTTCTTTATCTTCTGCCAGTCCTTTACAACCAGTTTATCTCCCTTTTCTTTGCCCGGTATGTTAATGCAGGCATGGATCCATATGAGCTAAACTGCATTCCTTCTATCAGTTAGTTTTTGCACTTGGTCTAATATTAGGTAACTAATGTCTGGTCTGCCGCTGTATGTATTTTCTAGAGTTTTCACAGCCGAGAGGAACTCTGTAGCTATAAGATATTTAGAGTTGTCTGGTTTGTTATTTGTAGCTTGAATGAGGCCCGTTAATGTGGCCATTATCTCAGCTATGAAGATGGAAGTTTGACTTTGATTCTAAGGCTAGTGTGGTGATCATTGGGTATATAAATCCCTAAGCCTGTTCTTCCTGTTACAGGATCATGGGAGCCATCCAGGTATACTTTGATCCAGTCTGAGAAATTAGACACTAGGTATTGCAGAAACATATTTTAATGAGGTCAGAAAGTCGATTTTATTAATAGTTTCTAGTATTCTATCTGTTCGTAGAGGTTTAAGTTGCTATAGTGATATATCTATCAGTTTTGTGGGAATGGTTCAATTAGTAGTCTTTTCCCCATCTTTGTTTCTATTTCGTCTTTGTTTTTTTAATGGTTGATGTTTGGGCAGTGATTATTTTGGCTGGGTAGTCATTGGCCATTGTCTGTAATTTTATATAGGACCTGATTGACCTTTCAAATATAACTCTCTGAACGGGATTTTGTCCACTCTCAGCTATTCCACTGATGTTGAATGTTGACTGGAGATATAACACCAAAGCAATTTTAGGGCTTTATCCTGAGTGAAGAGGAGCCTATTCAATAGGGAAGTTTTAAGTTTAAGAAGAGGTAGAGGGTATGTAAAAAAAAGCCTGGACATCTCAGGCTTACTGTTTTAGATCTTTAGACTTCCTCTGTTAGGTCTCTATGCTAGATCTCTAGACTTCCTGTGTTAGCTTTCTGTTTTAGATCTCTAAATTTTCTTTATATCTGATTTTCTGTGTTAGGTCTCTAGACCTGTGTTAGCTTTCTGTGTTAGATCTCTAGACTGTCTGTTTTATATCTTGTGCAAGGTCTCTAGACTTATTGTGTTAGCTTTCTGAATTAAATCTATAGACTTACTGTTAGGTCTCTAGTCTTAGACTTTTATATTAGGTCTCTAGAGTTTTGTATTAGCTTTCTGTGCTAAGTCTCTAGACTTACTGTGTTTAGGTCTCTAGACTTACTGTATTAGGTTGCTAGACTTTTGTATTATCTTTCTAAGTCTAGACTTAGTGTATTTAGGTCTCTAGACTTACTGTATTAGGTTGCTAGACTTACTCTGTTAAATTTATAAACTTTATTTATTAGGCCTATAGACTTTGTCTGTTAGGTCTATAATATTCCTTTAGGTCCATAGACAATGCCTGATAGACATAGACATTATTAGACCTGTAGATTTTTCTGTTAGGCTCACAGCCTGTCTGTTAGGCTTTTATCTGTTAATATCTATAGATTTGTGTACTAGCACTGCTATCACGTTTTCCTTTGTTGTATATTTTATCGTATATTCACTTTTATTTCGGTTGTAATTTATATTATTACGCTGTTCCTGGGTAAATCATTTAAAATTAATAATCTTAAAACTAACATTTTGTTTTAAGATCACAGATGAAATTTATTGTCCCATAACAGAACTACAAAAGTACCAGAGATGTAATTCCACAAAACCATTACATTATACTTTTTTGTTATAATTTTCACTTTATAGCTTGCATTTTATTTATTATGCGACCACAACATTTTATAGTTCTGATTCAGTTTCATTAAAAAAATTATTCAGTTTTACAGATAAAACGATGTCCAATTATAGTTTATGCGGAAAGTCAACTTAATGTCTTTCTAGGTCTGGTTGCTGAACACACTGAATATATTATATATACGAGAGACAGACTAACATTGTGTGTGTGCGTATGTGATTAATTTATGTCTCGGTAACAATAGCATTGTACAGATTCCTTCGACCTAATTTATGTCTCCGTAAAAATTGCATTGTACAGATTCCTTTGACCTAATTTATGTCTCGGTAAAAATAGCATTGTACAGATTCCTTCGACCTAATTTATGTCTCCGTAAAAATAGCATAGTACAGATTCCTTTGACCTAATTTATGTCTCCGTAAAAATTGCATTGTACAGATTCCTTTGACCTAATTTATGTCTCCGTAAAAATAGCATTGTACAGATTCCTTTGACCTACTCGGTGCATAGTACCGATAGCTATATAGCTCTAGCGGAACACGTGACTTGGTGATGTCAAATCCTCATGATAAACTGGAAAATATTAATGATGTTTGATAAGAAATACTCGTACAAGCGAGCTTAAGAGACCGTATAAATTCAGAATAATTTAGAAATAAATAAGAAATCCATTCCATTACCGCGTTTACAATAGAGAGAAATTGTCTTGAACGTTAAGTTAAAGTGAGAATTATAAAGATACTGGAACATTAATTATTTCTTTTGTCAGTATCGCTTGTTACTTCGGAGTTATTTTGTGGGCGCCTGGCAGTAGGCCGACAGTCTTTTGATTGAAAGCTGTTAAGTCAAGAGGTAAGTAGCTAGGTAGGTAAGTAGCCTTTAAATAATTTTACCGAGACATAAATTAGTCATAGACGCACTCACACAATGTCAATCTGTCACAGACGCACATAGTCACAGACGCACTCACACAATGTCAGTCTGTCTCTCATATAAATATATTTAGTGTGTTCAACAACCAGACCTAGAAAGCTGAGGGCTGTTATGTAATTATTTTATTTGACGGCTGTTATGTAATTATATGATTTGAGGGCTATTATGTAAGTATGTTATTTGAGGGCTATTATGTAAGTATGTTATTTGAGGGCTATTATGTAAGTATATTATTTGAGGCTATTATGTAATTATATGATTTGAAGGCTATTATGTAAGTATATTATTTGAGGGCTATTATGTAAGTATATTATTTGAGGGCTATTATGCAAGCTAATTATCTGAATGCTAATGTTAGTAGCTATATTATCTTAATGCTAATGTTAGTAGATATATCATTTGAATGCTAATGTTAGATATATTATTTGAATGCTAATGTTAGTAGGGTATTAGAAGTCCAGAGATACCAATATTTTGTTTACAATTAAATACTTTTGCTATAACTTAAATATATCTGACATATTGACCGTTGAATTGAGAACATTGCCGGCCATTACTTTGTAATTGTCAGGCATTCTTTCGTTAATAATTGCCAATCGTTACGTCATGTGTTGCCCTACCCGTGTACAATGAACAATGCAAAAATCATGAAATTAAAGTGTGGATGGTTCATAATACTGTATTTAGATCACATATAAATGCACGTACCAACGCATACGCACGTACGCACGCAACACACACACACACACACACACACACACACACACACAAAGACACACACACACACTCACTACACATGCAAACGCTTCCTTCCGGTGTTGCTGCATTCAAAGCAGCCGTCCTTGTGATGTGACGACCTTCAAAGTTACTTTTTCCGCTGTTACGTTATTGAAAGAATCTTTTCTTGTGGTATCACTGAGCTCAAAGCAATCTCATCACTCTTTACGGCGTTCAATGCAAACTACTATAGACTGTAACTGCATTCAGTGCAAACTTTTCTCGGCTTGTAATGCGTTCAATACAACCTTCTTTCAGATGTTACTATGTTCAATTCAATCTTTCATCAGTTATTGTCTGCGTTCAGTACGACCTACTTTCAGCTTTTACCGCGTTCCATGTAACCTCCCGTCAGCTTTTAATACTTTCAATGCAACCTTCCTTCTGACTGTAGCGCTTTCACTGCAGCCTTCCTTCTGACTGTAGCGCTTTCACTGCAGCCTTCCTTTAGCTTGCCATGCACTTAATACAAACTCCCGTCAGCTTTCACTGCGTTCAGTTCAACTTTCCTTCTGCTTGTAATACATTCAATGGAATCCTTCTTTTTCCCTAGAGGTAATGCGTTCAATGCAACCGTCTGCAGCCTTTCTTCAGAATGTAGGGCGTTCAATGCAACTTTCCTTCTGACTAGTAATGTGTAATGCAGTTTCCTCATTGATTACAGTGTAGGCAGACACCATTAGCATGAGGTCATAGGTAAAAGAATGAATTGATTTGACCAATTGAATTGTCAACATTTCTCACAATTTATACATAGTTGATTTCAGCTAACAATTTTGTTGACTCATATAAGCTTTTACTCACTTTCCACAATATGTATTTATTTGATATAATTATTTATATTGCAGTAAGTCGTGGTTTTAATTTAAAGTACCCCAAACCGGGTCAGTTTGCATTAACTTTTATATGCCATACGTCACGCTGTTCATATAACCGATACATGACATTGTTCTATTTTATACACTAAACGAACTGCTCTCTTTTATACACTACACGAACTGTTCTCTTTTATATACTATCACTACATGAACTGTTCACCACTACATGAACTGTTCTCTTTTATACACTACACAAACTGTTCTCTTTTATACACTACACGAACTGTTCTCTTTTATACACTACACGAACTGTTCTCTTTTATACACTACACGAACTGTTCTCTTTTATACACTACACGAACTGTTCTCTTTTATACTGTTCTATAAAATATTAACTGCTTCCAATCGCTGTATTATATAGTACTAACCTTATCCATACATATGACTTTAATGAACAGCTCATTGTCATTTTTTGTCACAATTTACAATATTTGTTTATACCTGTTACGTTTCCAGTATTTCTTTATAGACCCTGCATAAGATTTTCAAGGACTTAAATGTGTTTAGATTAAATTAACTCCTTCTCCCTATCTTACACAGACTGGTTGCCCAAATTATCATTTGACTGACATTAAAAATGCGTCTTTGTAGTGAAGACGGCAGATTTACGAACTGACAACTTGCGTACAAAAGCTGGCTTGGAGTCGTTAAATTCCTCTTAATTAATATGCATTCATTACGTCATTCAGCTCAATCGCCCCCATCCAAACCATGTAATTTTAGGTCTATTATGCATAAAAATGTACTACGAAGAGGTTTAACAATTTAAAAATAAGATTTAATAAGTTTTAACAATTAACAAGATAATCAATACATGAGCGTGAAGTCTAATTCTACTTGGCAATTAAATAATGCTTGTCAATGTTCTTTGAGAAATATGCCAAGAAATGTTCCTTGTGATTTTTGTTCCTTCCTTTAGTACTTAGCTTTTGATTGACGCCGCGTGAGTTCTAAATCCAGTCCTAACCGGTCCACCTCACTTATCATTGTCGGCAAAATGCACACTAGCATAGGTAGAAACTGTCTCTCGAAGAATGTGAGTGAAGACAAGAGTGTGATAACCTGCGCGTCAACACAATGGCAGTAGGACGGTAATAGGAGAAGAACTCGACTCTGGGAGTTCGGAACTAGGCATCGAATTTAGGCACTAAGTACTAGGAACTAGGAACCAGGAACCGTCCTGAAAACAAGAATGTTCTCATAATCATTCTGCGTTTAAGGTTCGCCCAACCTAAACACGATTCGTATTTAAATGCTTTGAGTTAGAAATTCGACTAACGCGTCGTTTACAATTTAGATTCGAAAATATAAATGATTTCACATATGTTACATTTAACATACATGACGTATGAATTACCAAATATTTACAACGTTAAAATTTAGAGTTCACACAAAGGAACAATTCAAATCAAGCAAAGCGCTTCACAATTTAACATTAAAATTACACGCAATAATTTGAATTACATAGGAAATTCATGTCGTGCATAGGTGCTCCTGGCACTAGTGAATTTAAAGTTATATAAATTAAAGTTACAATGGAAAAGAGTTACAATAACTTATATACAATAACATATAGGTTTTGTCATTTACAAGCGAACCGTGCTTAAGCTAAAGTAGCAATGAATAGCACAAAATTACATACATGGTTCAAAATGCAAGATACAATTAAATAAATGCAGTACCTTTGCGAGAAGTCGAAGTGTTACCTTCAGAGCAAAATAGCGTCGGTGTTCCTCTTATCAACTCACGAATGCGGCGGGTACAAATACGGTACGACGGTCGCCGTTTTCTGGATCGGAGTGACAATTTTGGAGTGCGTGTCTGTATTTATTAAAAATGCATAAAGCGCGTCATGTGACGGGTCACATGGTATGTAGTTGGTTCGAGAATCTAGACAATGGCCTAAAGTTACATAACGTCCTGACCTCTTTGCTAGAAGCTTCTCGATACTGATGTATCATGGGAGAACTTTAACAAAGGAAGTTTCAAAATTTAATTTTTGAAAACAGCAAGTGGGTCAAGAAGTCATGACACGGATTTTATCAGACTTGTAACAATACCATGCAACGTATTTCCATATTTAAAACTCAATCCTAACATTCTAATGTCCCATGCTGCTCCTTACTGTGCGTACGATGTCCCCTTTGCACGGAAGATGTTCCCTATGTACGTAAGATGTCTTTTATAAACGTAGGATGTCTACTGTGTACGTAGAATGTCTACTATGGACGTTAAATGTCTCCTCTGTACGTAGGATGTCTATTGTATACGTAGGATGTCTACTATGTACGTATAATGTATACTATGGACGTTAAATGTCTCTTGTGGACGTAGGATGTCTATTATGGATGTTAAATGTCTACTGTGTACGTAGGATGTCTACTGTATACGTATAATGTCTACTATGGACGTTAAATGTCTCCTGTGTACATAATGATACTATTCATATAAACTATGCATATAGTGTACTTAATGCCTTTAAATACATTATAACATTTATGACACTATCCATTTCGACTACATCTCACAATTATCCACATGTTATATTCTAGTCATTACCTCAAAAGTACCACTCAAGACACTCCCCAAAATATATTCAAGACAAAGTACCACTCAAGACACTCCCCCAAAATATATTCAAGACAAAGTACCATTCAAGTCACTCCCCTTAATATACCTTTATTGCACTCTTTCCGGGACAGAATGTACAAGAAAAATAGTTATTTCCATACGCGTTCATGTATATATACAGTTTACATTTGCTGCTTTCAAAACGAATAATTGCACACTCTATATGCATACACTAGGCAAACGTCCCTGTCAGTTTTCCACTCACGTCTGTGTACAATCCGTATTACACTTACATCTGTGTACAATCCATTTTTTTGTGCACTCACGCCTTTGTATAATACATGTTACACTCACGCCTGTGTACAATCCATTTTATTTTGTAATCACGTCTGTGTACAATCCATGTTGCACTCACTTTTGTGTACAATCCATGCTACACTCACGTCTGTGTACAATCCATGTTGCACTCACTTTTGTGTATAATCCACGCTGCACTCACGTATGCGTATAATTAATTTTGCACTCACATCTGTATACAACCATATTACACCAACGTATGTGCACAATCTATGTTATACTCACTCCCACTTAAGTCAGTCATGCACTCATCACGTGCACAATCTATGTTACACTCACTCCTACTTAAGTCAGTCATGCACTCATCATGTGCACAAATCTATGTTACACTCACTCCCACTTAAGTCAGTCATGCACTCATCATGTGCACAAATCTATGTTACACTCACTCCTACTTAAGTCAGTCAGGCACTCATCATGTGCACAAATCTATGTTACACTCACTCCTACTTAAGTCAGTCATGCACTCATCATGTGCACAAATCTATGTTACACTCACTCCTACTTAAGTCAGTCATGCACTCATCATGTGCACAAATCTATGTTACACTCACTCTTACTTAAGTCAGTCATGCACTCATCATGTGCACAAATCGTCCTGTTGCAGTGTAGAGATCATGGCGCACTGCGGTCGTTGACATTCTACACGTAAATCGATCATTCAAGTGCATTACAAGTAAAATACAGTTTTCCTGAATGACTGAATGAATTCAGTATATTTCAAGTGCATTACAAGTAAAATACAGTCTTCCTGAAAGACTGAATGAATTCAGTAAATTTCAAGCGCATTACAAGTAAATACAGTCTTCCAGAATGACTGAATGAATTCAGTAAATTTCAAGTGCATTACAAGTAAAGTATGGTCTTCGTGTATGACCTACGACTGAATGAGTGCAGTTAATTTTGCGTGCATTATACGCATAACAAGAAATATATGGCTTTCGTGGTGTCTGAACTAGAGGAAACTGAAACAGCTGGGCGGCCCAGCAGTTACGAGATTACGTGTACCCGTACCCCGGACTGGCAGGAGACTTTCCTATTTTTACGTGCACACTCGTTTTGCCAGTGCTCTCGATCTTGTTGTCTTGCCAGACACACTTTTAAAGCAGTGGTTTGTTTTCTCCTATCTTCATGCCAGATGAGTATCTGTATTCCGTTACATGTACGATGACTTCCGGTCTCACACAGCCTTACACACGCAGACTTCCGGGGCCAGAGACGTTCCCTAACGGCCAAGTCAGCAGTCAACTGCATACGACACGCGCTGATGCTTGAGATTAGCACGACCCATATTATTGCTGAAATACATTCAACATGCATTATTGCCTGAAATACGCACAATATACCTGAAATATGACACACTGTCTCAAATACGCACAACACACACTATTATCTGTATTATGCATGACATATTTTTTGTCTGAAAATATACACGGTATGCATGAATGTTTACAATGTGCACAGTATTAATTGATTTTATTAATGATCCTTAGTAGACGCCACTTGTCTTTCTCATTTGGTGGATATTTTGGCGCTGTAAACGTTTTTTTTTCTATTCCACAACTTAAAACACTGTTTACATGCACATAATGTTTCTACATTCTAAAACTCTTACTAAAGGAGAAGACAAATCCGACTTTAATCTATATATAGCGAGCCCCCATCCACCACTTTCTTCTCCAACATAAGATTATCAGTATCAATGCACGTAAGTAGGTCAATAATTTATTAAATGAACAATCAAATATACATATTACAATTACAATAAAATAGATAAATTGACATTAATATTCCATGTACTCATGTTTGGATAACTATTGTTTACAGTTGATATATATAATAATAATAAAATTACAGTTCAACCATATAGTCAATACAAATCACAGGTTAGTCCTGTCAGAAAATAGAAATGGAGTTATTAGAGGTAGGTAGATAAAGTCTTTTACCTGACCTGGATTAGTCACTGCTTTGACAGTTTTTCACTTGCCTTTGCAACAATGTCACAGTGTCAAAATGTATGCTGGCAGCATGAGTTTCCTGCCTCATGCATGGAGACACTGATGCATTGTTTCCTCTTAACCAACCTGGTGCTCTCTTCATTGTGTCAGTTTCTTGAGCAGAACACAATCACAATGGTTCTGGTACTTCCCTGTATTGATGTACTTAGCATTTCCTTGCTTTTATACATCAAAATATGGGTGTAGTGTACTCCCTTATGCTTACACTCACTGCAACAGATGTTCCTGCACTCCTGGGCATCCAACCTTAGCCAGTGAATGTGTAGAGGGTAACTGTAACCTTGAGACTTGAAGTTTGACACTCAGCACTCAAGACATCAACTCCACTCAAAGGTTTAAATTTAAGACCAAAAGGGCACTTGTTCACTGTTACATATAATCAATGAGTTTCCCGTTTATCACAATATAACTCCATTCTGGCTCACACTCCATTCTCAACTTACAGTTTCCTGCAACAGTATTTATTAACCCCATGCACACATAGCAAAATAAACACAATGCATTAATAAAAAATGTCATGTATTAATAAACCACAGGTGTGCAGCTTAGTTCAAACATTTGTAGTAATAAAATTAACTAACATAATACATAAACACAAATATAGCACATCAGTAGTAAAATACACGAAATGTTTGTAAGTCTGTTTTCTCTCACTCAGTCATTTAAACTCACCACCAAGCTAATGACTGCCTTCAAGCCAGACTTTTCTCTTTTTTTTAAAACTCAGATTCAAAATGATTAAAGGGTAGAATTCTCTACAGCAAGTGAACTCCATAAACTCGTCCCATTGGCTAGTCTCGTTCTCATAAAAGAGTAATTTGGATAACAGGAAACTGCTCACTCATATTCCATTAGGTCAGAAAATCTAGAATATTCTTGCCTCAAGCTGTTTACCTCAAACTCAGACACTTTCAAACTAACACCCTAAGGAATACCCAAGATCGGGTTACTCTGAAGATTTAGCAACCTACTTAATTAAATTTTAAAATAGGGAGTGGCAACTTTACTCTGCCACACTGGGACAATAACTTTAAGACGTCTGAAGTCTTCCTGCTATGAGACGTAACTCAAGATCAAATACATTTCAATATTCCATACATTGAAAGATTTTCAGACATGAGGCCTAACAAATCCTGAAGCATTCCACAAGGAAAAACCCATCTTGGAAAGATAAATTTCCAGATTTTTACAGATTATCAGATGTTGAATGGTTGAATAAGAAATAATAATGCTTGAAGATTTACACGTGAGACATACACAAGCCCTGATCTAGATATACACAAATCTGATGATAGACGTACACAAGATCTGATCATAAGGATACACAATACAGAAGAACACTGTAGCACATGCCCTGACCATAACGATACACAACACACGCCCTGACCATAATGATACACAACTCATGCCCTGATCATAATGATACACAACTCATGCCCTGATCATAATGATACAGAACACATGCCCTGATCATAATGATACACAACTCATGCCCTTATCATAATGATACAGAACGCATGCCCTGATTCATTTCACAAGAAATGTGCACCAATGAATGATAACTTTCTCAATCACTTGTAGACGTGCACATACAAGAACCACTGCATAAAACTAAAAGAACGAAAAGAACAGATTTACACAAATGAATCTCACTGAATAAAACTAAAAGAACATATTTACACAAATGATACTCAATGCATAAAACTAAAACAGGTATACACATGAGAGACAATGCATGAAACTAAAAGAACAGATTTACACAAACAAGACACTGCATAAAACCAAAACAACATGTACGTCATACAAAATCACTACATAAAACTAAAAGAAATAGACATGCATATATATGAGACACTGCTTAAGACTAAGGCAACAAGGACACAAATCGATAATGCATACAACTGAAAGAAAATGGATTCATCCTAATCAATAGTAGTGCAAAGCTATTAATAAATAAAGAAAGAAAATTAGGTTATATATATATATATATATATATATATATATATATAGGATAAATGAACATCAAACAGATAAAACGAGAAACAAAATGTCTCCTCAATGCAAATAAATATGTCTGAATCGGTTAGTCACAACGCTATTTCTGTCATTCGCAATGTTTACACTTTTAATTATCACAGATCGATCTTTTGGTGTAATCTCTCTCTCTCTCTCTCTCTCTCTCTCTCTCTCTCCATCCATCCGTCCGTCCGTCCGTCCGTCCGTCTGTCTGTCTATCTATCTATCCGTCCGTCCGTCCATCCATCCATCCATCCATCTAATTAAACCCAATGCTTCTAATCCTAGTTCTAGACATAATCCTATCCAATAGCCTATATAGAACCAAACATATCCCTAGCCACTCATTTTAAACCTTTTTCTCAACATAAACCAAGTCAATTGTTTTGAATATAAACTTGAACTTTTATCCTTGTTAAAGATTCTGATTCTAATTCTAAACCTTACACTGCCAATAGGTCTTATTCTAAGTCTAAACCTTACACTGCCAATAGGTCTTATTCTAAGTCTAAACCTTACACTGCCAATAGGTCTTATTCTAAGTCTAAACCTTACACTGCCAATAGGTCTTATTCTAAGTCTAAACCTTACACTGCCAATAGGTCTTATTCTAAGTCTAAACCTTATAGTGTCAATAGGTCTAATTCTAAACCTTATAGTGTCAATAGGTCTAATTCTAAACCTAATAGTGCCAATAGGTCTGATTCTAAGTCTAAACCTTATCATACATAGCTAATGTTTCTTTTCCCAATTCAAAACTTAATAATGTCCAGCAGATCTGTCTTATTTCTACTAATCATTGCCAATGGATTGAATCCAATTCCTAACTTAATCTTAAATAATGGTCCTGATCCTAAATTTAAGATTAAAACTATGCAGATAAGTCCAACCTGATTCCTCAACGTAATCTTAACCAATGGTTCCAACCTTAATTCTAAACTTAATCCTGTCAACGGTTATATCCTGAATTATAGAGGTAGCTCTAACAATTTGTTCCAACCTGAATTAAAGATATACGTCTAACGAATGGTTCTAATCCACATTAAAATGGTAATCAAAACCCGAAGTCTCAGCTTATTCATAAACGTTAAATTTAAACCATACCTCTAGCCAATGATTTCATCCTGAAATCTATATTGAATCCTAGCCGAAGGTTACGACAATAATTCGAAATGTAATCCTAAGCAATTGTTTTATTCCGCATTCTAAACTTAATTTTAGCCAATAGTTCTTAATCCAAAACGTATTTCTAAAATGTAATCCTAAGCAATTGTTTTATCCCTCATTCTAAACTTAATTTTAGCCAATAATTCTTAATCCAAAACTTATTTCTAAAATGTAGCAGGATAACGCAGTTCTATTTATGTAGCTGTCATTTTGCTACGAAAGCAATAATTTTTAATATCTTAAAATATGTTAGAAATATTTGTTATTCTATTCCTATCTTTCATTCTTTATCTTCCGCTGCACCCTGTATTTGTGTGTGTACATTTGTGGTAACAATGTGGTAACAATCTTGTATCGTTTGGCATGGACAACAATACAAGTTCATAGATTATTAAAGTAATTTTGATTATACAAGACTGATGACTCAAAAATATTTGGCTGCGTTTTATCTAATCCATTACTCATAGATTTGCACTAAAATTTAAATAATGTTAGCTATCCAACTAAAAATGTATGTGTACATTGTGCGACCAACCTGTGAGGCTATCATCCGGGTACTTTACTTAATTATTAAAACTTAATGAATAAATATGTGCCAGGTGCATGATAACATCCGGGTACTCTATGTAAAGACTAAATGTATGCAAAATGTAGTAACATACATCTTGTGTCATAACCTCTTAGGCTAACTTCCGGGTACTTTATTAAAATATCCAGTGTATGCAACGATATGCTGTACATTTCATGGCAAATCATCTTAGGCTAATATCCGGGTAATTTATCTAAGTACTAAGTGTATGCAGTTAAACATGGCGTATACCTTAAGGTAATGTGTCTTAAGCTAGCATCTGGATAATTTATATAAATACTAAATGCATGCCGTATACCTTTGTGGTAAAGGCACTGAGGCACTTCCGGCTACTGTATCGAAACGCTAATATACGAATATCTTTCTGACACTATCGATCGATGATAAGTCCAGGTACTGCACTTTAATGATGAATTATGCTTGACCTGCCTTGACACTCCTGGAAACCAATTTCCTTTTTGATCATTTAATTATTTCTGATTTACACGTAGTGACCACTTATTGAACACTCATTGAAACCAGTTAAAATGTTGGCCATGTATTTATTTCTGATCTACACCCAGTGGCCAATCATTAATGATACTGTCTGCTAGATGTTGGCGAAATATTTATGTATAACCTACATATAGCCATCATTCGCTGAAACAAGTTTTCTTTGCAGAATTTTGGTTATGTAATTATGCCTGACATTCGTACAATGACCATTCCTTGAAACGAAAGTTGGAAGTAATTTATATTAAAACTAAATTCAGCAACACATTGGCGATTTATGCACCATGTCGAAAGAGATGTAACTATTATTAGCTTTTCGTACTTTTTTTACGTATTAAAATAAATTTTGTGTATCCACTCTTCTGTTTACGACGTTCAAGCCTGAGGCTTCAGAGGGTTGTTTTTGCAATACATTTTGTGATATGTTTGTGTTTGAATTATTTTTCACTTCACACACGCACACGCACACACACACGCACACACGCGCGCCCGCCCACACGCACACTCACGCGCGCCCACCCACACGCCCATTATTTATCCCCAGTCGTTAGCTACACCAATCACCGTAGTCTCCATTTCCTTCCTGTCTTTCTTTATAGTTCACTACTTGCTTTTCTTATTATAGATTAAACTTACCTCTGCCTAGCATAGCGTTTTTCTTTCTTGTAACAGATTAAACTTACTTCTGCCTACCATAGCGGTTTTATTTTGTAGTTTTGGAAGAATTTTAATATTTTTATAATTATAAATAATATGTATCTCTCGTTTTAGGCGTTTCTGTAGCTATAGTAATAGGTTCATTGAAATTTTCGTATGCGTTCTGTAAATTAGTATTAAATCCGTACACTCTAGGATTACAAAGTTTTCGTGCGGGGGCTTGGATTTGTAGCTAAAATAAAATTATCTTTAATCCATACTTCAATATGCTGTCATCTCAAGTTTAGAAATGTCATAAGATTATAAATTCGTCAAACAAGGTCAAGTATACTACGTCATGGATTTGTAAACTCGCTATACAGGCTCTTACGCTACACGTCATAAGGAGCTTACACAGTATTGTAACCTTCGTCAATTGGTCACAAATCAGTCACAAACAATTTTACGCCTTACGGTTGTAAACCAGACAGTCGGGAGAGGTATGTCAAGAAGACAACTGAGATGACATGATAGTAATTAATAAGGTCTGAGTAATGGGTTTCATAGACCGACATTACCACTTTTCCTCTTACATAATTATTTAGTAATTACTTCCTTTTGACCTCTGTGGCCTAATCACCAAGAATTAAGGACACAACAATACATTATGGGACTCCCCATAATACAGGTGCGAATAACATGGTGAACAAACGGTGAAGAAATAAAGTTAACATACACTCCCTACTCTAGCACCCTCGTAACATAAACACGTCAAGAAATACTAACGAACTTCTTACATATTAATACGATAGGGCAAGGGCTCGGTCCTACTCTAGAGAAGCATATATATTTATCTGTCCGTTAGCTATTTTTCCAACGATTTCAACTCTATAATGTTCAGTCGAGCTATTTCTCCAATGACTTGAACTATATAATGCTCAGTAGAGCTATTTCTCCAATGACTTGAACTATATAATGTTCAGTAGAGCTATTTCTCCAATGACTTGAACTATATAATGTTCAGTAGAGCTATTTCTCCAATGACTTGAACTATATAATGTTCAGTAGAGCTATTTCTCCAATGACTTGAACTATATAATGTTCAGTAGAGCTATTTCTCCAATGACTTGAACTATATAATGTTCAGTCGATTAGTAGGTCCTTTCTTCAGTCTTAGCGTCATAATGTTCAGTAGAGCCATTTCTCCAATGACTTGAACTATATAATGTTCAGTCGATTAGTAGGTCCTTTCTTCAGTCTTAGCGTCATAATGTTCAGTCGATTAGTAGGTCCTTTCTTCAGTCTTAGCGTCATAATGTTCAGTCGATTAGTAGGTCCTTTCTTCAGTCTTAGCGTCATAATGTTCAGTCGATTAGTAGGTCCTTTCTTCAGTCTTAGCGTCATAATGTTCAGTCGATTAGTAGGTCCTTTCTCCAGTCTTAGCGTCATAATGTTCAGTCGATTAGTAGGTCCTTTCTCCAGTCTTAGCGTCATAATGTTCAGTCGATTAGTAGGTCCTTTCTCCAGTCTTAGCGTCATAATGTAGTCACGTCATCCCTGCAACGCTCTCTCTTTTGCCTTTGTACCTTATCTCTAAAATTAAAAATTCTCTCTCTTTTGCTGTTGTAGTATAGTTCTGAGTCTGTTTGCACTTCTCTGTCGCTCTGTCTCTCTATTTGCACTAAAGCTCTTCACCTCTCCGCTTTTTTCTCCTCTTTGTCCTTTACCATCGCATTTTACCTTTAAAACTGTACACAATTATTTTCTTTCTCTCAATCGCACATTACCTCTAAAACTGTACACAATTATCTTTTTCTGTCAATCGCACTTTACCTCTAAAACTGTACACAATTATCTTTTTCTGTCAATCGCACTTTACCTCTAAAACTGTACACAATTATCTGTTTCTCTCAGTCGCACTTCACCTTTAAATAAAACTATACACACTTATCTATTTCTCTCATTCGCAATTCACCTCTAGAACTGTACACAATTATTTATTTTTCTCTATCTATCTACCTCCATCTCTCCTTACCATTGCTCTATAGCTTTGAAATTGTCCGCAATTCTCTCCCTCTTTCTCTCCTTTGCCATTGCACTAGAGCTCTGAAGTTGACTTCTTTCTCTCCTCTCCATTTTTACTGAATTATAGAAACTGTCCGCAGTTCTCTCCCTCTCCCGCCTCTTCTCTCATTTGCCTCTAGACAACACTTCTCTGTCTTCGCACGCTCGTAATCGGAATTTTCTCCCTCCATTTATTTTTGTTAATAATTGATAAAGTTATGATGACATGTAAGGTGTTTTGTAAGTTGGACAAGGGTCGGGGTGGTGGTGAAGAAAATAGGTTGGTTAATTAAGGGTGATTGAAGTGAGATCAATAGGACGAGTGGCGAGCTAGAAGTACTTGCAATGATGTGTTTGAACCGTAGACTCTAGATCAACAGGTGGCGTGCGTATTGACGTGAAGTCATCTGAAGCTATTTTAAAAGTGATCAGTTCGAGACTCGCATTGACCCAAAAGATTCCGCTTTGTGACTATTTCACCTTAAGACTTAAGTAACCTTGAACCCACTTATGGATAGGTAACGTGTATTGACAGAATGCGGGTGTGGAAGATGTGAGTCACGAATATTAATTAAAGATAGTTTAGTTCTAATTATATCTTGTAATTTCATCGATTGAGACAGTCAAGATAATGATGTGTGAAACCTTTAGACTCCCCGACGCAATTCCTGACATTTTCACATTCACCTCCCTTCTGATCTCCGAGAGACAGACGTACTCTGAGCGAAAGTCGACAATCAGAGTCATTTTCAGGGCTACATCTACCAAAAAATAGTCACGCTACTGCAGATGTGACATAAGAAATTCCAACTCCATACATCCACCCTTTGTACAACTGCGCTAAGTCACGTGTTTCACCTGCAACACCATCGAGACAATCATTGCAAGAATAGATTTTTACATTTACTTGATTGACCTCCACAGGTCTATCAGAAGCATACTCCATGTCTTAAAAGTACATAAATAACATACTCCATTCACTTAAAAATACATAAATAACATACTCCAATCACTTAAAAGTGCATAAATAACATACTCCAATCACTTAAAAGTGCATAAATAACATACTCCAATCACTTAAAAGTACATAAATGTAAAGAAAGCATAATTAGAAGCAAAGGCTAGAGTGCAAGAGCTGGTTCAGCATCATGAACAAATGAATATTACCAATCACCAAACAGAACATCCAGATTTCATACCAAATACAGAACGCTTATCAGTAGACAACCCAGAAGCCTTTATGAAACACCCTTCACCACAGAACACACCAAATACAGGAAACGCACCACTAAACCCCTTCCTAACGTTTTGCTGGAAGATGGGCAATTATGAAACCCACTTCATCACAGACTATGTGACAGATGCAGAAATGAACACAACCACAACAGAGAAGTGATTGACGATTGCAACTCAGACTACAGACTAGCCACCTCTGACCACAAACATCTACCTCACAGACTGACCCACCACAGCGCACAACAATAACCACTCAATGTGACAACATAAACACTTACACCAAAATCTCAAAATCCACCCTAGCCACCAGAAGAAATAGAGCCACACTGAAAATGCTTGCATGAAAGAAACATAAACATAAACCATGAAAATAAAGACCAAAATTAAGACGACTTCAAGTACATTTACATGTAACATCAGGACAGACCACAGAAGTTGCAATAATCTTCACTACATGCTAACATCTTACCTCTTTGAAGACAAGACACAAGAGAACAGCAGAACTCTTCTACGACAACAATACTAAAGTAATAAATATGAAAGCTGCCAGCAAACACCCCCCCCCACACGCACACACACATCAGCACACAGAGAAGAAATAACTGCAAAGACCACCACCATGGGTCAGACAACAGCAGAAATCGCAAGCTGCATTTACAGCACTCACCTCAACCTAATGAACGTTTCCGTCAAAATGGAGAAACTGCTGGCGGAAAACAAAAACGTTTCCGTCAAAATGGAGAAACTGCTGGCGGAAAACAAAAACGTTTCCGTCAAAATGGAGAAACTGCTGGCGGAAAACAAAAACGTTTCCGTCAAAATGGAGAAACTGCTGGCGGAAAACAAAAACGTTTCCGTCAAAACTGAGAAACTGCTGGCGGAAAACAAAAACGTTTCCGTCAAAATGGAGAAACTGCTGGCGGAAAACAAAAACGTTTCCGTCAAAATGGAGAAACTGCTGGCGGAAAACAAAAACGTTTCCGTCAAAATGGAGAAACTGCTGGCGGAAAACAAAAACATTTCCGTCAAAATGGAGAAACTGCTGGCGGAAAACAAAAACGTTTCCGTCAAAATGGAGAAACTGCTGGCGGAAAACAAAAACGTTTCCGTCAAAATGGAGAAACTGCTGGCGGAAAACAAAAACGTACCCGTCACACGGAGGCCGATGGCGGTAGTGCAACACAATTTTAGGACTGGGTAAACTGAATTGAACTGAGGGCAGTTGCAACTCATGTAAATGTACCGCAGGAGTCTCAAACACGGCAGGAAATCACTCTCTGACCTATGTAAGAAAACACACACACACACACACACACACACACACACACACACACACACAAGTTCAACAACACATTTGCCAACAGTACTACATGGAATTAACCACTTCCATCAGAACTACTTCAGATGCCCGCCCTCTCAAGCAAAAAACAGGAAGGCATAACTGGAGCAATTCAAAACCGAGAACGTCCAACAATGAAATGTCTACTGTGCTTCCTGTGAGGAAAGAAGTCAAGGACAAAGAAAAGCATAAAAGTAAACGCCTAAACACTGCTGTTTCAAAGTACACTCCTTTGGGCAAGGTACCGGGGAGGTCCCTTCCTAGTGTGGTGAAAGTAGATATTTCCTGAAGAAACAAAGCTAGACCATTGGCTGGATAAAGGAATTTTGTTCTCCCATTTTTCAACTTCTTGCTATTGTTATGCTTGAACTTCAGAAATTGTGGATGATACGAAGACAATGCAGAGACTAGTTTGTGCACCCAGTAGCACTGCTATGATGTCTCCAAGTGTTTTCCCCCAGATATGTGGATAGATTTGTGTGACGTCAGTAGCACTGCTTTGATGTCTCCAAGTGTTTTCCCCCAGATATGTGGATGGATTTGTGTGACGTCAGTATCACTGCTAGGATGTCCCCAAGTGTTTTCCCCCAGATATGTGGATGGATTTGTGTGACGTCAGTAGCAAATCTAAACCTTCATGACTACTCAAATCTGAAATAGTCACTTGAGATGACTCAATGACAAGGATATATGGTGACGTACAAGGAGAACATTTTGCCTGATTTTAAATCTTGCCAAACTTTTCTCTAATAAATCTTTATTGTTTCCGTTTCGCTTAACTGTTAGTGTCACGTAATTTCTTTCTATTTGTCCTGAATTGTAATGATAACATAATACTGTCGTTGTGTTCTTTATTTTGTCTATTTGTAGCTTTTACAACATTACGTGTGAGAGTCATTTGAGCCGCAGTTTTAGCCAAGTAATTAGCGTAACAGCTATTGATATTATATAACCGTTAGTTCATATATTGCATCGGTACTTTATTATACACTTAACTATAAAATTAGAAGTAATACATATATTTATAAACTCACCCCAAGACATCTCGCGACACTATGTTTACCTTCATGGCTGTCTCCCTTTCTTTCTCTTCTGACTTGCACTAAAGATCAGAACCGTCTACAATTCTCTGGCTCTCTATCCCTTTCATCTTTCTCTCTACCACTGCACTGTAACTCAGAAAGTGTCAACGGTTCTCTGGCTCTCTCCCCCTCCCCAATCGCTCTTCACTACACCTGCACTATAACTCTGAAACTGTGCACAGTTCTTTAGCTCTCTTTTGCATTTACGCTATAGCTTTGTAATTGTCAACAGTCTTCTGTCAGTATGCCCTCTTCCTTTCAAACTTCCTTCCTTCAAACGTCCCTCTCTCCCTCCTTCCTTCCTCCAAATGTCCATCCCTCCCTCCTTCGAAACTTCCTTCCATCCAAACTTCCTTCCTCCAAACGTCCCTCCCTCCCTCCCTCCTTCCTTTCAAACTTCCTCCTTCTTCCTTCAAAACTTCCTTCAGTCCAAACTTCCTTCCTTCCTTCCCTCCCTTCCTCCTTCCTTCTTCTTCTGCGTGTATCGTAGCATTGAATTACTCTAGAACTGGATTTGTCCACTTCACTGTCTCTGTAAATGTGAGCCTGGTATTTTATCTCAATTTCTCAACCTGAATTCTTCACTCTGGAATCCTGAAAATGGTAACCTGAATTCTTCACCCTGGAATCCTGAATATGGTAACCTGAATTCTTCACCCTGGAATCCTGAATATGGCAACCTGAATTCTTCACCCTGGAATCCTGAATATGGCAACCTGAATTCTTCACTCTGGAATCCTGAATATGGTAACCTGAATTCTTCATCCTGGAAACCTGAATATGGAAACCTGAATTCTTCACCCTGGAATCCTGAATATGGCAACCTGAATTCTTCACTCTGGAATCCTGAATATGGTAACCTGAATTCTTCACCCTGGAAACCTGAATATGGTAACCTGAATTCTTCACCCTGGAATCCTGAACATGGTAACCTGAATTCTTCACCATGGAATCCTGAACATGGTAACCTGAATTCTTCACCCTGGAATCCTGAACATGGTAACCTGAATTCTTCACCCTGGAATCCTGAATATGGTAACCTCGACTGTGGTAGTTCTTGAACACGATTGCTATAGCATGTGGTTTAATTTAAAAAAATGGCAATACTTTAAAATCCAATTCCAGTTACAAATGCGCTATTCTTCGATAGCTGGGCATTAGTAATCTCAAGAGTAGGAAAACTAGTCTGTCTGGGGATCAGTAACCTCAAGAGTAGGAAAACTAGTCTCAGTGTCTCCCTACTTCAGACCAAGTGTGGCGATTTTAAAGTAGGTCATTCTTTATCCTCTGTAACTACACATGACTTCCCGATTGACCTCTTTATTACTTTTTAATTGAGTTTATCTTTGTTAATATAACTTTTCCCGGGTTTCCCAGACAGAAGCATGATACAGGCTTATTTTTCGCCTAAACTTTTTTTGGTCTTTATGATGAGCTTAGTGCGGCTGCACTTATATTCTCTGGTCAGTCAGGCATTCGTTTCCAGTTCACGCATTTCTCTTTGATTTACACTTCATAACGTACATAGAAGAAAATATCATACTGTAATCATAGAGAAGTGAATTTCGTACTGTAATGTTCATAGAGAATATAATATCATATTGTAACATTCATAGAGGATAAACTGTCGTATATAACGTTCGTAGAGAATAAGATATCATAGTGTCACTTCACAAAAGAATAAAATATATTGTAGTTTCATAGAGAATAAAATATCATATTAAGGTCGATAAAGCGTGTTATAAGTTCAGTCATATGACTAAGGGCTATAAGATATGTGACTAGTTCATAGAGATATGACTAAAGTCGATAAGTTGTGTGACTAGTTCATAGTGATATGACTAAGGGCGATAAGATGTGTGACTAGTTCATAGTGATATGATTAAAGTCGATAAGATGTGTGATAAGTTCTTAGTGATATGACTAAAGTCGATAAGTTGTGTGACTAGTTCATAGTGATATGACTAAAGTCAATAAGATATGTAATAAGTTCATAGTGATATGACTAAGGGCGATAAGATGTGTGATAAGTTCTTAGTGATATGACTAAAGTCGATAAGTTGTGTGACTAGTTCATAGTGATATGACTAAAGTCAATAAGATATGTGATAAGTTCATAGTGATATGACTAAGGGCGATAAGATGTGTGACTAATTTATATGACTAAAGTCGATAAGATGTGTGATAAGTTCATACTTATACGAGCTAAGACGATAAAGTGTATGACGTGTTAATAACCAAACGACTAATAACAATTACAGTGTGTATGACCGTGGCATGCAATTGTATTTCTGTTTATGGTTATTTTTAATATTTAATTGATTATTAAAATTATATGCTTTATATTCTATGGACTTTACAATATATTTTATTTTCATATAACACGCTTTATCGACCTTAATTCTATCAGTACGAACTAGTTACATACTTTATCGTCATTAGCCATATCACTATGAATTAGTCACACACTTCTGCGTCCTTTTTTTTATATGCTCCTAGACTACACATGTAAAACTCTTTTTATTACACCTTGTGACTGTCGACATGTATATAAACCCTTTCTTCTTAAATCGTACTCAATTGGTAGTTCAACGATCTTTGATTACAGTGTGCAATAAATACAGCTACGCGGGATAAGATCTTGTCAACATTCAGTAGATATGATTAATATAAAATGGAACAGTTTCACTAGCACATATATGCCACGGCGCGTCACAACAGATTCTCAGGAGCACGTGTTGCCAGACATTGAAATAAGAATGGTGTTGCAACGTTGCTTTAAGAACGGTGTTGCAAAATTGCTTGAAGAACGGCATTGCAAAATTGCTTTAAGAACGGCTTTGCAACGTTGCTTTAAGAACGGCGTTGCAATGTTGCTTTAAGAACGACGTTGATTCACTGCTTTAAGAACGGCGTTGATTCACTGTTTTAAGAACGGCGTTGCAACACTGCTTTAGCAACGGCGTTGATTCACTGTTTTAAGAACGGCGTTGCAACACTGCGTTAAGAACGGCGTTGCAACATTGCTTTAAGAACAGCGTTGCAACATTATTTAATAAAGGCGTTGTAATGTTGCTTTAAGAACTGGTTTGCAACACTGCTTTAACAATGGCGTTGATTCACTGCTTTAAGAACGTTGTTGCAGCATTGCTTTAAGAACGATGCTGCAGCGTTCCTTTATAAAACGGTGTTGCATGTCTGCTTTAAGAACGGTTTTGCAGCATTGCTTTAAGAACCGTGTTGCAACGTTCCTTTAAGAACGGTGTTGCAACATTGCTTTAGGAACGGTGTTGCGCCATTGCTTTAAGAACAGTTTTGCAACATTGTTTTAAGAAAGGTGTTGCAACAAACTTTTAAGAACGTTTTGCTTTAAGGTTTGCTTTAAGATCAGTGTTGAAACATTCCTTAAAGAATGGTGTTGCTTTAAGAAAGGTACTGCAACATTCCTTTAAGGATATGTTGCAATATTGCCTGAAGAGTGGTCCTGCAAAACTGTAATAAGTAGGGTCTTGCGACACAGCAGTGCTGCAAAGATCTATTAAGAAAGTGCACTATATTATAAATGTAACTAGGTCATCCTTGACCTCGTAACAACTCTATTTTGTAGCGGACTATTAAAATTATCCATACTGAAAATGAAACTGCTGAGAGAGCTAATTACACACGACTTAATCAATTAGGTTGCCGGCAACATCAAAAGGCAGTTAACTCGCCGACATAAGTTAATTCTCTATAGATACTTACGTTTGAAAAGAAATGCTTGTCTGCGCGGTTCCTGGCATCACAATGTGTATGGTTACATAAAGCACACTTTACACCATTCATCGCAGTACACTTTGTAGGATTATATAAAGCACACTTTACACCGTTTACTGCAGTATATATACACACATAGAAAACACGTTATACCATTTATTGCAGTACGCTTTGTAGGATTATATAACAAACACTTTATACTGTTTATTGCAGTATACTTTATATGATTACGTAAAGCGCACTTTATATCACTCCTGGCACAAATCTTTATAGTTTTACAAAAAACATACTTTATATCATTCCTGGCAGCATACTCTATAGTATTACAAAAAACATACTTTATATCATTCCTGGCAGCATACTCTATAGGATTACAAAAAGCACACTTTATGCATTTCCATGCTTCATACTTTGCAGAATTACATAAAGCACAATTTTATAAGATTCTTGACAGCACACTTTGTAGAATTAGAGAAACACACTGTTTACAATTATATCAAGCGCTACATTATGGTACACTTCAAAGTGTTACTTACAGATCTCTTAACAGGATTCCCTGGGGCGGGCCGTACGTCGAGTTAATGCGCTAGTCTCATTCAAAGAACAAATACTCAGCCAAGTTTGGAAGAGGTGTGGTGGGTAGTAGAATTAATGATGAAAACACAGAGGACCAGATTCCAGTCAAGCTCTTGTGTATGTGTGTGTGTGTGTGTGTGTGTGTGTGTGTGTGTGTGTGTGTGTGTGTGTGTGTGCGTGCATGCGTGTGTGTAGTAGTAGTAGTAGTAACTTACGGCGGCTTGAACCACTCGTCTCTCTTGGTGCTTGGTTCGGGAAGTTAGGTGTATAGACCAATAGTACACAAACAAGATGGCGTTTGATAATCAATAGTATTTTGTTAGGTCGATCGTAGAACAATAGTACACAAACAGAAGTACTTTGGTAAGTCATTTATGGGACAATACGTCATAAATAACGGCGTTTGGCAGTCATTAGTGTTGTGGTCAGCATAGATCAAGCTATAGAACGTTTGGCAGTTTGAGACGCGCACCACTTAGTTAATGAAATGAATATTTTAATTAATGAATCTTTCATATCTAATTTCAAGTGATGAGAATATTAATTTTATTTTATTAATGATCCTCCAACAGACACCACTCGACTCTCACTTGGCGGATATTTTGGCGTTGTAAACGTTTTCTCTATTCCACAACATCAACCAATATTTACAGTCACATAACGTTTCCGCAGGTGGAAAACTTCTTACTAAATAGAAGCAAATCCGACTTTAACCTATGTTTAGCGAGCCCCCATCCACCCACTTTCTTCTCCAACATAAGATTATCAATATCAATATGCCGAAGAAGGTAAATAAATTTATTAAAAGAAAAATCAACTATACATATAACAATTACAATGAAATATACAATTAAACACAATATTCCACGACGCTCGGATAACTATTGTTTACAGTCTCTCACTACATATATAATAATAATAAAAATATATTTACAGTCCAACCATAGTGTCAATACAAATTACAGGTTAGTCCTATTACAGAATAGAAATTGAGTTATTAGAGTTGAGTAGTTAAAATCTTTTTACGTGACCTGGATGAAGCATTACTTCAAAGGTCTTTCATTGGTTTTTACAACTACGTCACAGTGTCAAAATGTCAACGTGACATCACGTGTTTTCCGCCTTACTCATAGAAAATACTGACGAGTGTTTCCTCTCAACCAACCTGGCGCTTTCTTCCGCCATCTGTTTCTTGAGTAGAACACAATCACAATGGTTCTGGTAATTCACAGTACTTATGTACTTAGCGTCCATTGCTTTAGACTAATGCTTGGAATGTGGTCATTAGCATTCTAAGTTAGAGGTCATCAGAGTGCAGTATAATAATATGAAGGTTATTAGAATGGAAGTATTCTAGACTCGAGGTCATCAGGGGTCAATATGCTGAGAAGTCTAAGAAAATAATTCTTAGCTGGAGGAAAGTAGAGAGAGAGAGATCACCGGAGAAAAATATTGTAAGACATATTTCAAGAGAGAATAACATGCTATGATTGCTGTCAGGAGATGATAAAATGCTGAGCCAGAGATCGAGAGGTTAATATGATGAGACAGTGGTAATGAGAGGACAATATTTCATGGCAGAGGTCAAGAGAGGAAAGTGTGCTACGACAGAGGTCGAGGGGATAATTATATGTTACGATGACAGTCACAAAATGGACAACACACTGATGTTGTAGTCGAAATAAGGCGTCACACGGATATGATCGAAACAAAATGGGAAAATGAAATAATAGACACGCATCAGGGTTTACACATAAATTACTATAAAGAAACAATTCGTTTGGTATAAACAAACATTCAGTAATATCATACGATGTGAACCAGCTTAAAATAGGATTCACCAGCTGTCAAACACGAAACACTATTCACCAGCTGTCAAACAAGGAATATTATTCACCAACTGTCTGTTGTGGAACAATATTAATCTAGTATCCGCGGGGGTGGATAAGAGTTTCACAAGCATAGAATAATGTTCACCCAGCACACAATGTCATTGAACAGGGTTCATTGGAATGCAGAGGAAAAGCACAGGGTTCATTGGTATGCAGAAACAGGAACAGGGTTCATTGGTATGCGGAAACAGGAACAGGGTTCATTGGTATGCGGAAAGTGGCAGAAGGTTCATTTAGAGATTATTTTACAAATATTAATTTATTTGTCCAACTTGCACGATAGCTGACTGAAACATACACCGGAAAAAAAATAAGTAGTGAATGATTGAATGAATGAAGAAGCACAAACTTACAGAATAGGCAAACGACAAGAAATGCAAGCACGTAATTGCAAAGCAATAAACGCAAGCTGTCGGCACAAATAAATTTATATTTTTTAAAATGAAAGATAATACACTCACATGCACGCGCGCGCGTGTGCGCTCAAACATTATTTCTTTTGTTTTGCTTGTGTGTTCTATTATTTCTTCTTTGAATTCTTCCTCATACAAAATACTCCTTCATTCATAATTCTTACGCAAGAGAAATCAAACGTCACAGGAAAAAAAATATAATCACAATAATATTTTCTCTGGTAAGAGAAATCTACGGACGTGCTGGCTGTCCTTCAATCTAAGCAGGCTGAATTGGAATTGATTGTCGCTTTAGGACAGTGCACGTCGCCCGCTTTTAAGAATCTGGATGATTTTCTAAAGATTGGGAAAGCGGCAAAAATGATCATGATTTCAAAATAAAGCCAACGCTAACAGTCCCGTATCATCACGTGATTATCAGAAATGGAATTAGGCCTTGCATGTTTTTCAGGGTGTCTTTCCGAGTGACTTCAGTGAACGAGCCTTAGTGAGGGGAAAATGTCCACAGCAATGTGCAAACAACGTTTACTGCGGAAATGACGTTCACGGCTGTGAATTGTGGATCACTGCTTGGTGCTACCACCGTCTTTCTTTCTTCCTTCCTTCTTTCTTTCTTTCTTTCTTTCTTTCTTTCTTTCTTTCTTTCTTTCTTTCTTTCTTTCTTTCTTTCTTTCTTTCTTTCTTTCTTTTTGGATTCATTTCTCTCTCAGACTTATCTTTCCTTGAGCTATTTGTGCATTGTTTGTAATATCAGTTTTTCAAGAATATATTTGGGTAAAATTAATGTTTTACATTAATTAATAATTTGTTTATTGGAGGGATAATGGAAATGTCATTTTATTTTATAAGTGATCTCCTTGTCTATCATGAAAATATCTTCAGTTCTTGTAGAATGCTGCCACAGTAGAGTAATTTTTTTACTGCTCTTATTGTATGGAACTGACGGTACTCTGTTCTCATCATTCTATTTTAAGAATTCTTTACAATTTGCTACTGCATCTATTATAGTCTATTTCTCGTATATATTAACCATATTTTCTTCTTCACAGTATATTTGGCTTTCTTATAAGAACATAGTTCTACAAGCACTGCGTTTGTTTCACTCCCGTATACCAATGCACTGTTACTTCTGCTAAGCGTAGTTTATGATATACAACAGCAGTGTTATTAGTAATAATTGTATTACTACTGCAGCATTTGAGTGTCTTGCTAACATAAGGCTATTATTGCTCGTTCATTAAGTCACTTACAAGAAAAAGAATGTGTAGACAAAGTAACAGAAAGAAATACAAGAAAAACTGAAAGAAAGAGGAAAGTGTAAACACATTAATAGAGAGACTTACAAGAAACTGAAAGAAAAAGGAAAGTGTAAACACATTAATAGAGAGACTTACAAGAAAACATTTAGAGAGGGAGGAAAGCGTAAGCACATTAATAAAGTCACTTACAAGAAAAACTAAATAAAAGAGGAAAGCGTAGACACGCTAAAGTAACGATACAATAATGGTCAAGAAGAAATCGGGGGAACTGTAATCAGTGAACTGTACTTATGCAATACTTGCTTCTCCTTAGTCTGACAGGGGACAGCACGAAATCCGTTGGGAGTCGCGAGAACCCTGTGCAGTGGATCGTACCGGGACCCTTGATTGATCCTTTGCTCCCTGTGTTCAGATCAATGCAAAAACGAGCGTCACGGGACTGGCGAGACAAAGAGCCAGGCGTCGACCCCCCTCCCTCACCCCCTAACAGCAGCATTTCAGACTTTTGTTAAGATATGCTTTGCTGTGCTGTGTTTCTTTTCTTTCTTCTTTTAATACTCGTGGATTAGGAGATTGTCAATGTTGACACTAGCCTTAGATCTTGCGTGATCAGATGAGAGTAGGTTAGTTTTATAACTTCACAATACAGGGGAGATAAAGCGAGTGCACTATTAGAATACTAAGTTATATCCATACACTAAGCAAAGAAATTACACTAGGCACACATATAGTTAACCAAGGTACTTTAAACAGTTCAAATAAATAGTGCATATAGGCACTGTAAACTTAGCAAATAAACAGGAAATGTGAACTGTTCAGCTAACAGGAAATGTGAATACTATGAACTGCTCATCTAAAAAGGAAAGGTAGATATTGTGAACTGCTCATCTAAACAGGAAGTGTGAATACTGTGAACTGCTCATCTAAATAGGAAATGTGGATATTGTGAACTGCTCATCTAAACAGGAAGTGTGAATATTGTGAACTGCTCTTCTAAACAGGAAGTGTGAATATTGTGAACTGCACAGCTAAACAGGAAGTGTGGATACTGTGAACTGCTCATCTAAACAGGAAGCGTGAATACTGTGAATATGCCCATTTAAACAGGAAATGTGGATCTTTTGTGAACTGCTCATCTAAACAGGAAAGTGTGAATATTGTGAACTGCACAGCTAAACAGGAAGTGTGAATATTGTGAACTGCACAGCTAAACAGGAAGTGTGGATACTGTGAACTGCTCATCTAAACAGGAAATGTGGATATTGTGAACTGCTCATCTAAAGAGGAAATGTGGATCTTTTGTCAACTGCTCATCTAAACAGGAAGTGTGAATATTGTGAACTGCTCATCTAAACAGGAAATGTGGATACTGTGAACTGCTCATCTAAACAGGAAATGTGGATGCTGTGAACTGCTCATCTAAACAGGAAATGTGGATGCTGTGAACTGCTCAAATAAACAGGACAAAAAAACCAAAAACCAAAACCCAATTCGTATGAGCTAAAGTTCTAAACCATGTTATTATTTTTTTTACAAAGGTCACTCACACTTACTCACGTATGCAAGAACACACGAACACGCCGAATGAAGATATTTATCCCGACCTAATAAAGATACATGTGTCTGTCCCCGTTTGGCAATCTAGCCTGGCTTTATAAAGGTATCAAGTCTGGTCCGATAAAGATACGTAGTCTGGTCAAATAAAGATACATGTGTCTGTCCCCGTTTGGCAATCTAGCCTGGCTTTATAAAGGTATCAAGTCTGGTCCGATAAAGATACGTAGTCTGGTCAAATAAAGATACATGTATCTGTCCCCATTTAGCAATCTAGCCTGGCTTTATAAAGGTATCAAGTCTGGTCCGATAAAGATACGTAGTCTGGTCAAATAAAGATACATGTATCTGTCCCCGTTTGGCAATCTAGCCTGGCTTTATAAAGGTATCAAGTCTGGTCCGATAAAGATACGTAGTCTGGTCAAATAAAGATACATGTGTCTGTCCCCGTTTGGCAATCTAGCCTGGCTTTATAAAGGTATCAAGTCTGGTCCGATAAAGATACGTAGTCTGGTCAAATAAAGATACACTGTCTGACCCCATTTAGCAATCTAACCTGATCGGATAAAGATACCTAGCCTGGTTAGATAATGATATCTAGCCTGGCCGATGAAGATATTTAACCTGGTCAAATAAAGATGCATTGTGTCTGACCTCTTTTGGCAATCTAGCCTAGCCGGATAAAGGTATCTAGCCTGGCCGGATAAAGGTATCTATCTAGCCTGGCCGGATAAGGCCAAACATGAACATAATTGAAAATCCGAGTTTGCGTTCGTCTTATTTCTCTCATCGACCTTATCACCATGCATTTGCATAAACTTGAATAAAACTCCTCCTCCCATTCCCTCCTCAAGCATTGGTTTTTCTTAAGAAGCTGTCACTGACAGGTGTCAGTCGTGACGAAGAATCTATCAGGCGCCAGTCGTAACGTTAAATCGCTACTCTACAGATGCTAATCAAAGTCGGTAATTTTAGCGTCGTTTTCCACAGTTTCATCTGTAAATAGAAAAGTCTTTATTCATATATTCAGGACAACAAACGATTTCGTTCCTTATATTGATTTTCATTTTTGCTCAGGAATCTGCGTAAGGAAAATGCTATTTAGGGAGCATGCATTTTACCAGCACTGCAGTGTTACGAAAGAAATTCTTGAGTGATGTCTGTTTGATCTGGCTGCCAGTCTGCACGAATAGGGCAAATCGTCACGTGACTCTCTGCCTGAACTTGATTCGTACTCACAGTCAACTTGATTGTGTTTTCCTTGCGAACCACCAGATGTTGATAGGTTTAGAAATTTTGCTTTTTCGGACAATTAAACTTTGCTTCAATGTAAATATTTTTAGATATATAGTTAAATATAAATTCTTTTACATCTTCAGAAATCAATTATAGAAAGATTCTTCAGAGATAGTTTAAGTTAAACCCAAATACAATGTTCCGGTAATTAAAATTGAGAAATATCAGAGCGTAATAATTAACATATAACAACTTTAGTTACACGTCATAATTTCAGTCTTATTAACTAATTACGTAATTCAGATGAATAAAGGAATGTGTATTGAAATGCGGATCTCAAAATGATAGTGTTGCTATGACGATAATTAGGAAGGTTTCACCTTTACCTTAGTACAAACATCCATCTTCACTTCTCTCTCGTTGCCGTGTTTGTGTTTCGTTTTTAAAATTCCGAAGCTAAAATAACTATATCCTTCCCACCAACTGTGTAATGAGAATGTTTACGATGCTACGTTTAATTACCATGATGGTGAGTCAGCTATATTTTGCCTTTCTATGGGGGTGGGTGGGTGCCATCGAGAATACCACCACTGAACATCACTTACTACTCTGCCTTTTGTCTCACCTCCCACCCACTCTCCATGCATTCCACAACCTGAACATTTCGTTTTGTTTCCCCTCCTGTTTGGGTGTTCTACGAAGACGAGGCTAGAATTGAAACAACCTGCGATCTGCACGTGAAAGCCGTATGTCCTGAGAGCCAGTACACTAAACAAAGATGGCGCGAGGGAGAACAGAGGCATTCGAAAACCATCATTACTGCCGGTATAACCTTTTCATTGCTTTTATGAGTTCCAGATAAACCATAGTCCACAATCAGCGGATTCCGCACGGATCGTCTGCAGAAACTCGTGTCATCGTGACATTATCCAAAATGGATTACCAGTTCTGGATACCTTGTTGCTATGGCTACAACTTCTGCCTATCGGTTGAAACCCACGGTGTTCTGTATCATTACGTCTCTTTCTTTTTTGTACTGATTTGTTTGACATCATTTATTGATTTGTTTGACGTCATTTATTGATTTATTTGACTTCATTTACTGCTTTGTTTGACGTCAGTTACTAATTTGTTTGAGTCATTTACTACTTTCTGACATCAGTAACAGATTTATTTGACGTCATTTACTGATTTATTTGACATCATTAATTTGTTTGACATCACTTACTGAAATGATTGGCGTTACAGATTGCTTGACGACTTCTGCTGATTTGTTTGACGTCATTTACAAATGGGAGAAAAGGTCAGCATTGAAAGTGGGAATGGGGAATGAATAGTTAAGTTAGTCGTTTACCGGAAATTTAATTGTATGTTGATCAAAACAAAAGTACTGTATGGAATTCAACCATCCACATAGATGATTTCTGACTTATTTATTTTTGGTTTCCTTCCACGTTTTCATCCACATCTGTACTAATAAAATTGTCTCCTTCCCATCTGTTCTCTTAACATTTGGTCTCCTTCACTTCTGATCAAATGACATTAATTTTAGTCTCCTCCCCATCGGTTCCAATGACGTTTGGTTTCATTTCACATCTGTTCCAACGACATTTGGTCTCCTTCACATCTGTTCCAATGACATTTGGTCTTCTTCACATCTGTTCCAATGACATTTGGTCTCCTTCACATCTGTTCCAATGACATTTGGTCTCCACATCTGTTCCAATGACATTTGGTCTCCTTCACATCTGTTCCAACGATATTTGGTCTCCTTCACATCTGTTCCAGTGATATATTGTCTTATTCATTTTTTTCCCAATGACGTTCGATCAACTTCACATTTAACAACGAAGGAGATACTTTTCCAATGATATATGGTCTTCTTTAAATCTTTTCCAATGATGTTTGATCTCCTTTAGAATTTGTTGCTAGTCATATGTTTTCATTCACATATATGTTCGAATCCTGTTTTCTCCTGCACATCTTTGTATGTAGTCCTATATTTCTCCTTCAATCTTTATATAATCCTCTTCTGTTCAACCATTTTAATCATAGGTTTTCCATCAACGTTGCTTCATTGTTTTATGTTCTCATCCAACCTTTGTAATCATAGGCTCCTCTTCAATCTTTGCAATCCTACATTTCTCTTCACTCTCTTTGTTTTTGTAAGTGTGCTCTCCTTCAACAATTACAATCCTACACTTCTCTTCACTCTCTTTGTTTTTGTAAGTGTGCTCTCCTTCAACAATTACAATCCTACACTTCTCTTCACTCTCTTTGTTTTTGTAAGTGTGCTCTCCTTCAACAATTACAATCCTATATTCTCGTCCATTTGTAATCTTGTTTTCTTTCTTTGTTTGTAACCTTATGTTCGTCTTCAACTTTTGTGAAATATGTTTTCTTTATGCCTTAATATTATTATATCTTTTACATTTGTTTTGCTGTAATATCTTTTGCCTCAAATCTGTTATTTTCCTTCATGTTTTTCCACATTAAACTTAATGCCATTCCTGCACTTTCCCATCAAAGTGACATTAAACACTCTTCTCTTGCCTTAGTTTCATTAATCTGTTTTCCTTATTTTCACTATTTCTGATAGGAGTTCGGTTTTGTTAACAAACATCTTGTGTATCATGCTTCTATTCAATAATCTATATTCAGTTATACTCTTTAGTATTCCAACAAGCATGTGCACACAATCAGTGCTAAAAAATAAAATAAAAAATAAGCACATTTCAGCAGTCGAAGTTATTTGCCACAGTCATTTCAACAATTAGAACTACTGCCAAACATATTTTTGTCAAAAAGAAATCAACGTCATTGTACAACATATATACTATTGCATAAGTTTTCTTTTCCTCTCTTATGTGTCGTTTTATGATTGAAGTGTAAGGCAGTGTACTTGGTGGCCTACAGTAATATCTAACAATAGGTTTTAGCTTTTGGCCAGCAAGTACAAACAGCATTTACTGAAGGCAAAGGGAAGTTACATTTTTGTCCTTTCTAAACAGATGGTGTAATTTAACATCAATGAGTCCAAAGACAAATCAAAACCTTTAGTCAGAATCTCAGGTATAATCAATTGTCTGTTTTGGCGTCGTACGAATTTGCTCTCAATTACCGCCCTTTGCCCCCAGACAAAGAGTTTAAGAAAAAAACCTAAATAAATGTAAAAGGTTTGGCGATTTTAAAATAAAAGAAAACAAGAGTCGTCAGCTATACCTGACTTGAAGTGGATGATTTTGCAACACTGACTGACTGAACTCGGGGATTTTGCTCCATCTGTTGAGAAGCCATTCTAGCCGAGCTTTTGAAGCTCGCTAACCCCACGTCTGATGCACTCTGCCATATGCAATCCCCTGCCATCGTACGAGAAAGTGCTAATCTCTCTCACTCTTACACCAGCTTCATACAGATGGACGTCAATTCAACCAGCAAATGGTGATGTGTATAATGCAATGTGCTATTTAAAGATAACGAAATTGTGTTGTGTATATTGCAAAATGACTATTTAACAAGAATGAAATGGTGTTGTGTATATTGCAAAATGACTATTTAACAAGAATGAAATGGTGTTGTCTATATTGCAAAATGACTATTTAACAAGAATGAAATGGCGTTGTGTATTTTGCAAAATGACTATTTAAAAAGAATGAAATGGGTCTGTGTATAATATAAAGTAGCTATTTAAAAAGAAAGAAATTGTTATATTATAACAGAAATTAGTTGTATTTTGAAAGAGCACATAATGGATATAATTGGAAAAAAGTACTGCAAATACAAACAATTATTCATAGGTTATTTCGAAATATTTCTTTATTAAAAGCAATTATTAATAGGTGCATTTCGAAATACTTCTTTAGTTACTAAAACTGGTGAAAAGAATAGTTAGAAATGCTTCTTAAAATATAGATAATTGGTGAAAGATATATTTAGAAATGACTTCTAAACTACAAACAATTGGCGAGAGATATATTTAGAAATGACTTCTAAACTACAAACAATTGGCGAGATATATATTTAGAAATGACTTCTAACCTACAAACATTTGGCGAGAGGTATATTTCGAAATGACTTCTAAAATACGAACAGTTGGTGAAAGATATATTTCGAAATGACTTCTAAAATACGAACAGTAGTTGAAAGATATATTTCGAAATGACTTCTAAAATGCAAAGAATTGGTGAGAGGTATATTTCAAAATAGTTCTTTCAAATGGCAATAGTTAATCTTCCCAAAGAATTAAAAGGAAATATAGTTTATTGTTACAAATTTGATAGAAAATGAAATATGAAACTAAATAATTTTAATATATATATATGTTCACACAAATTTCAGATGTAAAAACACATGAAGTATTTAGACACAAGAAAGTATCATGACGTGACAACAGAAAAAAAAGCGAATGCAAGCTAGTTTACTGAGTTGGCCAACAGCATTTAAGAGGGTAATAATGCGTTGTCTCACGAGCGAATAAGTGCTTGGATTTCTGCAGTGAAATCGGACCATTTTCTCGCCCCAGATGAGCTCACTGATAAGGGTCCATGAAGGGTGAGGACGAGAGGCCATTATACTCTGAGTGTCTTTCAGCGCGCTGCCAGATCTGCCAAGAATACAGACACATGACTGATAAAAGTCCAGTTTCTTACAATTTGATCAGATATCCCCTACTTCTGACGGCCAGCCAGTCACACGAACTTCTTCCGCTGTAGTCCGGATCTAGTAACACAGCTCTGACGTCACACTGTTCTATTTTTGATGATGTGAAGGTGATCTGCTAGTGGATTCTTTCCCCCACATGATTTTTGTAGACAGCCAGTTGTTGACCTTGATTGACAATTCGCTGCTAACTGTTGTATGCTTCGGGCACTGAACGTGCCTAGCGATCACAAAGGGTCATTTTCGGTAGAAAACGTGGCATCCATCTTTATCGCCTTTTTATTCGTTGTAATGTGGGTTTTTATGTTAGCGCCTTCAGATTGCGATGTCGATTTTTAAAGTCTTGCAGTCGAGACTATGTTAAACGCAAATTACGCGTGCTATACACCAAATGTCTCCAATGTTGAATTAAAGAAACTTCTTTCTGCCAAAGTTCGGGTTGCTTTTAGTGCAAGCTTCTTCAAATGCATAGCCGGAAGAGGGGAAGATTTTGGCATTTACATGCAGCCAAATAGAAAATTAAAGTTTAAAATCTAGGCTTTATTTCTTTTGAGCTTGTAGAATTCATACTAGTCCTGTAACTAGTGATATGTGTTATTCGATTTATTGAATCGCAGCTAGATGTATATATGTCACTACAACAAGACTATTGCAGCTTCTACCAATAAAAGGTTATGTACAAACTATTATTGCTATAATGTCTATAACTCAATTTATGTTCTCTGATAGAACTATCATGTGATTTATGTTGAAACTAATCTGTTGAATAATGTGTTAGGATGTAAGACTGTAATAATTTTTTCATTGTATTTGCTATATGTATATTTAATTGTTGATTTAATAAATCTGTTGTTAAATTTATTGAGTGTCTTACATATATTGACAATCTTATGTTGTAGAAGAAAGTGGAGGGGGTGTTCGCTACATATAGACTAAAGATGGATTTATCTTCTCCTTTAGTAAGAAGTTTTCCACCTATGGAAAGATTGTATAGCCGTAAATGTGTGTCTTTAATGTTGTGGAAGAGAGAAAACGTTTACAGTGCCTGCATATCGATCACTTATAATTAATGGATGATTAATTAATAATACTAATTAACTAGTTGGCATTAGTGTCACAGACCCAAAGGCAGTTTTCTACATTATGCTAGTAACATGTATAGCGATGCACTCTTTGCTGTATAATATTATAAATATCTTCTTCTTCTTCAAATTTCTAGAGCATAATAAGTTTTCCCCTTTGTTAAATAACATTTCAAATATTTATTTCTTTGCTCATTGTTTTAGAGTAAACGTTTCCCCTTTTGGCCTATAATACTAGGAATATTTCTATTTTCTCATAATTTTAGATTATGTTTTTCCCATTGCTGTATAACACGACACATATTTTCTTTCCTCATTATTTTAGAGTTACATTTTCTTAGTTCATCATCTTAAAAATGTACGCTTTTCCATTACACTTAATTAGTGTAACTGCTTTTCTTTGTCATTTATTCTAGAGTATCAATTTTCTCCACTCTAGTAACAATGCATACACATGAAGTGATATTGTAATTTGTACTGCTATAAAAAAATACTTTTGAATTACGAACATATGTTGGGTTTGACATACATGAACGAAATACTGAGTGCAATAGACCATTCTAGCTTAGTATTAATGTAATAAAATTGGGCAATAGATCTCTTCAGCTTAGAATGACTTAAATACTGTATGCAATAGATGTCTCTAGCTTAGTATGACTGAAATAATGTATGCAATACATGAACGAAATACTGAGTGCAATAGACCATTCCAGCTTAGTATTAATGTAATAAAATTGGGCAATAGATCTCTTCAGCTTAGAATGACTTAAATACTGTATGCAATAGATGTCTCTAGCTTAGTATGACTGAAATAATGTATGCAATAGATGTCTCTAGCTTAGTATGACTGAAATACTGTATGCAATAGATGTCTCTAGCTTAATATGACTGAAATATTGTATGCAATAGATGTCTCTAGCTTAGTATGACTGAAATACTGTATGCAATAGATCTCTGCAGCTTAGTATTAATGTAATATTGTATGCAATATATCTCTACAGCTTAGTATTAATGTAATATTGTATGCAATATATCTCTACAGCTTAGTATTAATGTAATATTGTATGCAATATATCTCTACAGCTTAGTATGGTCGAAGTGAAGGTAAAGGTCCCTTTCATTGCACTCACAACACGAATACACTTTAGCTCCTCCCCTAATGTAGACGAAATAGTCGATCAATAACAATGCATTCGTTGACATGTTCGAGGTCAAATTTTACAGCAGTTATGTCGACTTCATCGTGATGTGGTAAAATGTCTCTATCCTGTAGGGCTGTCTGTTTTACTGTTTTACTGAATTCTCTCTGTTTAACTGAATTATGTCTCCATTAACTGAATTCTGTCTCTTAACTGAATTATATTTTTAACTCAATGTGTCTGTTTGTCTGAATTCTCTATTCGGTAACAAAATTGGTTGGTAGAATGATAAAAATGACTTTATGTAAATTATGTATACAATTATTGTTAATTAAATAAAGAAATTGAATGAAATAATCGATTAGATGCCATATTTGTTTGAGTATGGGTGCAAATTAATCTTTTCTAATTGGTGCGAAAGACTAAGCGCTATTTTAACCGTCATGTTTTTTTCTTGCAAACATTGATTGGTCAAGAGAAAACGTTATATTGTTTCTTTTCTCTAAATGGCAATAAAACCTTTTACTCTCTTAAATGAAACAAATATACAAATACATTTACCACAAAGAAGCTTAGCTGTAAGTGTGGAATATTTGTTGGAGTTTATATGCTTGGATCGAAAATGGCCATCTTTTCGAGATATCGCTTGACTTTACTAACCATATTTTATTTACTATCTATCTATCTATCTATCTATCTATCTATCTATCTATCTATCTATCTATCTATCTATCTATCTATCTATCTATCTATCTATCTGTCTATCTATCTATCTATCTATCTATCTATCTATCTATCTATCTATCTATCTATCTATCTATCTATCTATCTATCTATCTATCTATTTATCTATCCATCCATCCATCCAACCATCCATTAATCCATCCATCCATCCTTCCATCCATCTATCTATCTATCTATCTATCTATCTATCTATCTATCTATCTATCTATCTATCTATCTATCTATCTATCTATCTATCTATCTATCTAAATAAAACCCAAATCCAAACCTACCCAACCACCAATCCATTTGACCATTTTGTTTACTTTTATAATAATATAAAATTGGAGTGATGCTGTTACTAATTTTTCATTTGGACCATTCATCATACTCAATATTTGTTATCTGTATGAACTAGTATTAATATAGCTCATTATTTACAACGTTGTTTAGTGATAAAGAGTCAAATTTAAAGCGAGAAATTTCGCCATCCGTCATTAGCGCATTAAAGAAAAGTTTCAAAACAGTCACAACAAACCTGTTATTTACTAGCTTGACACTATGTTATTATTTCTTAGTGAGACCATTGTGCTTATTAATTATTTTATCTGGATGCAGTCTGCAGATTTTCTATTGCCGGACTCGACTTACTGAACTCCATGACTGAGGTTAACGCAAGCAAATCCGGAAAAGTTCACCGTACCGCTTACCACTCTTTTACAAGAAAATACCTTCATAATTGTTTCATAATTGTGCTCTTTAGTAATGAACTAGTAATTGTATTATAATTTTAATAAATAAGTAAACTTAATGTTTGATTGTACAATTAACATTAAGTGTGGAATTTCTTTCCAGTATAATCTCTAATCTCCACAGGACCAAAAATAAAGGTCGTTAAAATGAAATTACCTCTCATAATAAATAAAAGGCCAATATAAAGAGCTCACCTCATGACAATAAAAAGTCGTTATAAAGAAGTTACCCCCCCTCCCTACTTGATTCAATGCCGTTATAAGAAGCTATTCCCCATGACGACCAATGTTACCGTTTCGTTGCTAAGTGCTGAAGAAGCCATTAAATAAGCTAAAGTTTATATTTCAAGAAAGGAGCAAAAAATGTCGAAAAATAATTTAGATCAATGCTATCTTGGATCTAATTGTAGATTGTTGTAGACATTAAACGAAATAGGTGAGAAGACATTTTGAGGAACAACACCTGTATTTTCTGTGTAACTGCTGTCACAGAAAGAATTAAATACATCGTCTTTTGCCTTGACTTCTAAGCACTGTTTCTGAAAAGAGGAAAGACGAATATGAATATAGCAATAAAAATCTTTTTCTCAGTGAGCCAGATGGCAGGCCAGATTATTTATAGACAATTTGCATTGAGACTTAGCTCCCTTCTAAGACAACTTTCTTTATGAGCAACGGTCGATTAAAAGAAATTTTATGTTCAGTTCCCATCACCTGGTGCCATTGGTGCCATGAGAGTGATAAAACTAATTACACAAAAGCAATCTCTAAATCACAGACGCATAATCGCGCATGCGCGCGCACATATATGCATGCAGACGCGCGCTAAAACACGGAGAGACACCCACGCACACATCTTAAGCAAAGTTTGTTGTTATGCTGCATACTTTCCCTAAACACCTTTTCATAATGATGAAATGTAATTTAGAGTTTTGTATGATGTAAATCAATTTGTGTTTTTATGTAGGTTTCTGAGTGATTTCTGTAAATTACTAGTTGATTCTTTGTAAGTTACTTAGTGTTTGTTAAGTTACAACAGTTATTTTGTGTTTGTATGTAAATTACTTAGTGTTTGTATGTAAGTACTTATTGTTTGTATGTAAATGACTTAGTATTTGTATGCATATTACTTAATGTTTGTATGTAAGTTACTTAGTGTTTGTATGTACATTACTTAATGTTTGTATGTAAATTACTTCGTGTTTGAATTTAAATTATTTAGTGTTTGAATGTAAATTATTTAGTGTTTGAATGTAAATTATTTAGTGTTTGAATGTAAATTATTTAGTGTTTGAATGTAAAGTACTGTGTTTGTATGTAAACTACTGCAGTGCCCGATTCTCTCTTGCGCATAACTGAGCAATTAAGTGTTATGGATATGACACTTACATCGGCAAACATTTCCCAAACACGTCACATTACAAGCTTCTATCAAATTTCCACATTACAAGTTCTTCCAAGCACGTCGCGATAGAAACTTCTTTCAAACACGTCACATTACAAGCTTCTATCAAACATTCACAATACAAACCTCTCTGAAACACGTCACAATACAAGATTCTTTCAAACACATCACATTACAAACTTTTTCAAACACGTCACATTACAACCTTTTTCAAACACGTCACATTACAAGATTCTTTCAAACATGCTAAAATACAAACTTCTTTCAAATATGTCACACTACAAGCTTATTTCAAACACGTCACATTACAAACTTTTTTCCAGCACGTCAATTACAAGCTTCTTTCAAACACGTTATATTACAAATTTCTTTTAAGCACGACACCTTACAAACTTTTCCCAAACACTCACATTAAAAGCTAAAAGCTTCTATCAAACATTCACACTACAAGCTTTTTTTTTTTTTTTTTTATAAGAACATGTCACATAAAAGCTTGCTTCAATGATGTTACATCATTCGTAATCATTATTTGATGTGCTTAATTAAGTACTACTTGTTAATTCCTAATGACTAAATAATGTGTTTCAACATTAACATTTACTCGAAATAATTAAACAAGGTGTTTTGATAGATTTGAAAATATTTTATGCTTGAAAAATTATGTTATATAAACTTTTCTTGCGCTTTAACATACTATTTTACACGCCTCTAACGGAGCACTGCGTTTACACTTTGGACAATCCTTCGCTTTTCTTCAAAATGCATTTTGAAATAATCCATTGCGTTGTAATCATACTTCTATAGGAGTAGATAAGTATTGGTTTTAAGCACTCCTCACTGTGAGTAGATATGTCATTGTACTTTAAGTTTGTCGCATTATGCTTTTTAAAATTAAATTGATCAGTTTTTCCTATTACATTTTATGAATAATACGTGAGTGAGAGTGTGAAGTAGCACATTTATCAAAGTACCGTTTCAAACTTTCTTGAACTACTTTCTGTTAGTCGTGAAACACCTGCTTTAAAAATTAAGTCGCATATTTTCACTTTTAGCAATTCATAAGTAGCATCCGACGAACAGTTTAACTTCTATGCATCTCCCCACCTTTCTATTGCTCTCCTTCTCCACCTCTCACTTCTGTCTTTCCGTGAACTAAAGAATCGTCACTAACATAGTGAGAAGGGGAGTCGAAAATGGCCGAACAGATTAATCACAGCAGACACTAATGAGTAATTTTGGGTGCAAACCAGCAGCAGCGCCCGACATCGTCTAGAGGCACTCTTTCCTCAGCTCGGATAATTAGACACCCAAAGAAGTAAGTGTTAGACTCTCTGGACTGCGTGTGTGTAGACTTTCTAGGACTGTGCATGGGTCGACTCTATTGCTAGTGGGTTGACTATCTAAGGTATTAGGCCTATGTCTTTGGACTGTGTACGAATAGATGTTTGAATAGATTCCCTGTGTAAAATCAGGGGGCATTGACTCTCCAAGAATGTGTTTTGGGTAGACTCCCTTAGAATGTGTTTCGGTAGACACTATTTCATGTTTGGGTTTGGGTAGACTCCCTAGGAATGTGTATGGGTACTAAAAGGGTCATGTTTGTGAAGATTCCCTAGGAATATGTGTGTGGGTATGTGTGGTAGACTCTCTAGGACATGTTTCGGTAGACTCCCTAGGAATATGTTTGGGTGGATTCCATAGGAATGTGTTGGGGTAGACTCCCTAGGAATGTGTTAGGGTAGACTCCTAAGAATGTGTTGGGGTGGACTCCCCAGGAATGTGCAAGGCAGGTGCCAGGTACAACTGTTGGAACAATCACAACAAGTTTACTTACCTCTACTCCTCTGCTCATCGCCCTCCATTACACTTTTCTTTCCTCTGCTCATCGCCCTCCATTACACTTTTTCTTTCCTCTGCTCACCGCCTTCCATTACACTTTTTCTTTCCTCTGCTACCACCCTCTATTACAATTACACTTTTTCTTTCCTCTGTTCACCGCCCCCCATTATACTTTTTCTTTCCTCTGCTCACCGCCCTCCATTACATTTTTCTTTCCTCTGCTCATCGCCCTCCATTACACTTTTTCTTTCCTCTGATCACCGCCCTCCATTACATTTTTTCCTTTCCTCTGATCACCGCCCTCCAGTACACTTTTCTTTTCCTCTGATCACCGCCCTCCAGTACACTTTTCTTTTCCTCTGATCACCGCCCTCCATTACACTTTTTCTTTCCTTTGCGGGAACCTCTACATCTCTATATCCTAACTGATCGTGACGGGCAGTGCAAGCATCGCGTGACTGTTTATTTTCAGTGTAACAATAGAACGATAACTAATTTGTTCTCTCCTCAGAATTCTTGAGAATGTATTTTTCCAATAAAACTATTCATTTTTCTTCCTTTACATTTCCTTATGACAGGATGACAGCATACATTTTACTTTTTATGATCATGATAATTTTCGTTTCTCTTTTGCCGTTTAATATTATAAATATTTTTTCTGTTCTCATAATTTTAGAGTATATAGTTTCTTTTATCATCATCTTGAAAACGTACGCTTTTACAGTTCAGTTTATTAGTGTAACAACTTTTCTTTATCATCAAATCTAGAGTATCTATTTTCACATTACACTTTATTAGTGTAACAATCTTTCTTTATCATCAACTCTAGAGTATCTATTTTCACATTACACTTTATTAGTGTAACAACCTTTCTTTATCATCAACTCTAGAGTATCTATTTTCACATTACACTTTATTCGTGTAACAACTTTTCTTTATCATCAACTCTAGAGTTTCACATTATAGTGTCCACGAATACATCGACACTGTAATTTGTACAATTATAACATATTCTTCCTGAATCATGAATCACCAATCATGTTTTGGTATGCAATACATGAATGAAATACTGCGTGCATATAGATCTCTCCAGGTTAGTACGAATGAAAGTCTGTATGCAACAAATCTCTCCAGGTTAGTACGAATGAAAGTCTGTATGCAACAAATCTCTCCAGGTTAGTACGAATGAAAGTCTGTATGCAACAGATCTCTCCATCTTAGTATTGAAACATAAATTATGTAGATCCATAGCAAACGATTGTTTGTTTTAGAATTATTTATACCTAACACAACAGGAATTATACCCAACACAATATTAACTGTCATAAACACATATATGTTATTTTAGAACTTGTGCTTTATGGGATGTATAGCTTATCCATAGTAGAATATACTTTCTTATAGTTGTCACACATTGGATATAGTGAGCAGACCCACAGTGCATCATGTAATGAATAGAGCGTCTATAGCAGAATGTACTTTCTCATAGTTGGTCAAACGCTGAGCATAGTAAAGCTTCAGCACGTTCATATCACATGCACAGAGCGTTACTGTAAATAGAATAGAGGAGCATAAAGTAATCTGTATTAGTTGGGCAAAAGACAGGTAATCACACTGCACAGAGAAAATAGAACAATATAACCACACTGCTGATGTAATGCAAGTCTTTGGCGGGTCCCGGAGGCAAGAGACATTAGCAGAAAAGTTCGATAAATGTAATTTGCCGGAAGACAAGGGAAAGTATGTTCCCTCTTTCTCAAGAAAACAAGGGAAAGTATGTTTCCTCTTTCTCAAGAAAAAATGTCTCTTTTTCTTTAGCAATGAATTTATCTGCAAAAAAAAATACGATTCCAGAAACCGTAGAGACCAATGAGGTATTGTCTGGATTAACAGCCACTGCTCTCCACACTATGACTTTTCTCTCTCTCTCTCTTCATCGAATGTTGGGTCCTTTATCATTTTGGGCAGAAGTTTCTTGAATTTAATTACGCGATTTCCTGATGGGTGTTACTGTATGAGCGTGAGGTAGGCAGGTAAATCTATCATACAAACTAAATATACTATTAAATCATATTTAAGAGTTGGTTACAATAGTTTACCACGACAGATTCTGATGAAAACTGTCACCACGTTTACCTACTCATGACTCCTTTATAAGAAGTACAAACTCTTGGAGATTGCCAAGATTTGTCTGACATATTGTTGACAGAGGTCACTGAACTTGCAGTAATTGATGGTGTATTGGTCTAGAGGGAACCAGATAGATCTAACTGGCACACTTTACTAGAAGTTGGGCAGTTAAGGTTTCTCGATTGCATAATCTCTCAGTCTCTAAGTGGAATCAGACCCAACTAGCACATTTTACTTGGAGGAGGGTAGTTAAAGTTTTTTAGCTGATGCATAATTTCTCAGTCTCCATGAAGAAGCAGATCTAAGTGGCACATTTTACTAGAAGTAGGGCAGTTAAATTTTAGCTAATGCATAATTTCTCAGTCTCCATGTGGAAGCAGATCTAAGTGGCACATTTTATTTGGAGTATGGCAGTTAAAGTTTCTTAATTATTGCATAATTTCTCAGTCTCTATGTAGAATATCATATTTAACTGCCACACTTTAATACAAGTAGTGTGGTCTCAGTCTCAGTCTCTATGTGGAATCAGATTTAACACTTTAGTACAAGTAGGGTAGCTGAAATCTCAGACTTTGTGTGGAAACTATTTCTCACCCACATTACCGGCAGTAGGTTTCTAGGTTTGTTACCCATTGGAGTAATTTCTCAAACTCTAGGTGAAATAGGTCTATCTGGTACAGCTTATTGAAGTCGGGTGGTTGAACGTATTGGTATGATGGTGTAATTTCTCAGTCTGGTGTTCAGTGATGGATGGATTTAATCAATGCGCAGAGGCGGATAGAAGACTATTTTGGAGACTAAAGCTGGACTAGAATTTGTGCAATGATTTAAAAAAATATTTTGCGTATATGTTTGATATATTGTTATTTCGAAGCTTTTAAACTTATATATTTATTTGCACTGTAAATCCATAGTTTAAGTACAATAACTCCGTCTGAGAAGATTAAATATGCTGTAGCGCGGATTAAGTTTGCTTCTGAATAGCTTCAATGTGTTCTTGTGTAGCTTAAGTGCGTTTTAAGTCGTTTAAATACATTCTTCATTTGCCTGAATGTATTCTGCAGTTGTTGAAATATATGTTTGAGTAATTTAAAGGTGTTAAACAGCTTTCTGTTATTTTTGTTTCTTAAAGGTGCTTGAATATTACAAATGTTTGAGTGACTTTAATGTGTTGTAGAATATTATTTTACAGATGTTTGATTGTCTTTCAGGTGTTGAAGTGACTTCAAAGTGTTTGAATATCTTACAGATGTTAGAAATTATTTTGTAAATGTTTAATTCTTTTGAAGATGTTTTAATAAAAGCACTGGTTTTATGTATCTTAAAGGTGTTAGTCAACTTTAAGTATTTGAATAATTTCAAAATGTTTGAAGGGTTTAAATACATACACCATCTCTTTGAGTATCTCAGCTAAGCGCATTGTTTGAAAGCGAGATGATTTTGCTGGTTAAGCGTTTGATTTGTGTTGGTTAAACGTTAATATTGACTTTATTATATATACAAAGTCAAAGGTTACATGCGACTGTACTTTTACGATGTGAAATGAAATATTGCTCGCTTTCTTAATTAAGATGTAAGGTAAAATGCATTTTTTAAATTAAACTACAAAGATAACTGTTAAATAATGTTGAAGGATTTGAAAGACAATATGGGTTAGCTAAGATATATACTGCAGTGAAATAAATCTGGATTAGCTACCTAAAGATTGTCTCAGTGTTGTAGACAAACTAAAAGATGTGACTACAATACCACTGTAATTGAATTATTTACTTTTTGATAACCATATAAAGAAACATTGTACTAGTTACTTCGATAACCATACAAGACAGAGAGAATATTTATCTTTTCGATAATCAAACAAGACACTGAGGATATTTATCTTTTCGATAATCAAACAAGACACAACGGATATTTATTTTTCGATAATCAAATAAGATATTGAGGACCATTTATCATTTCGATAATCAAACAAGACTAGAGGACTATTTATCTTTTCGATAATCAAACTAGACTAGAGGACCATTTATCTTTTCGATAATCAAACAAGACATAGGGGACCATTTATCTTTTCGATAATTATAATCAAACAAGACATAAAGGACTATTTATCTTTTCGATAATCAAACAAGACATAGAGGACTATTTATCTTTTCGATAATCAAACAAGGGGGTAGTAAATTATTTATCTTTTCTCTAAAATGTACTAAGACATCAGTAATCGTTTGCTTCTTCCTGCAAACTATTGTGAATTATTTACTCTTTCGAAAATCGTACAAAGACATTTTGAGTTAATTCTCGTTTTGATAATCATGAAAGGATTAACTATCTACTTTTTAAAATAATAATTCAAAGGCATTTTGAGTTAATTCTCGTTTTGATAATCATGAAAGGATTAACTATCTACTTTTTAAAATAATAATTCAAAGACATTGTGAGCCATTTACCAAGAGAGAATAGCCACACAAAGACATAATGAATAGTTATACCAAAAGAAAGTTAGTATATAATCATACAAAGATAAAATGAATAACCAAACGAAGACGTAGTGTGTAACCATGCAAAGAGATAGTAAATCAGCCATACATAGAGATAGGAAGTAGCCATACAAAGAGATAGCAAGTCAGCCATACAAAGATATTGTAAGTCAGCCATACATAGAGATAGTAAGTAGCCATACAAAGAGATAGTAAGTCAGCCATACATAGATATAGTAAGTCATAGATAGTAAGTAGGCCATGCATAGCGATAAATCAAAACTCTGATATAGTAGGTCACTGCTGATGAAAAATATCTGTTTATGAAGGTCCTGGCGTGAAAAGTATATCAGATGCACTTTTATGCCAAAAAGTAATATGAAATATACTTTTTAAAAAATTGAAATGTTTCCTAAAACTTTCCAAAGTGAATTGCTTCTAATGATTGGTCGCGCTGTTAGCCATCATTATCCAATCTCTTCCCTTCTCAAATCTGTGGATGTTGCCACTACTCAAGTATCACTTTAGCTGGGTATGCTACTTACGCCTTGGAGGTCAACACGACAAGGATCAATGCCACAAATATTTTCGCAGACCGACTCACATCTATTGATCCTTAGGTTCCCAGGCAGGGCCTGTTCTTTTTCACCACAGACAGTTACAGTTTTCGGGAATTCCCAATAGGCCGTGTTCCGAATGCTTTAGAAATGACTCTCAACTGCGTCCTAATTAAGCTGGACTTGTGTAACGTGTGCAAATGAAAGACTTTCGTTACATTCCCACACTTTCTTAAAGATCTTATGAAGATAATTCTAGATCATCCTGGAATAGGATAAATCATCAAAAAGGAAAACTTTAAATGTTTTGAGTAACAACATTTCTGCGTCACAGTTCGAAAGACCCTTTATTAATAAGAGAGTGAAAAAATGGATTGCCGATAAACTCGGTGATAACAGCATTGAGTTACTGACAATATCTTTAGTGTAAGATATATACACCTTGGACTTAATGAAAGAGTGAACGACTGGATTGTATCTGTACACGGCTACTCGTAGTACCAACAAACACAGTGAGATTGTGACACTCTAATACTGAAAGCATTGCCACTGACACAAGCAAAACATCTTCTGTCCTCGTGTCTCGTGCTGTTGTTTACTAGCTCAAAGCAACACAAAATAATAAGGATTTTATGTCTTTCTGAGATAGAAGTCTATAGAGATAAATAGAGTAACATAAATATACCACAGCAACGGCAAACATATCACTCTCAAACCTAAAGATAGCATAAGAAATGAAATAATATTGGTTTATGGGTCCACCATAATATTGCCCGCAGTCACGTGTTCAATTAAACGTTCTAACTGCAGCAATAGTAAGTGGAATCAGAGTCAATTTAACAATGCTGGCGAAGCGTTAAACGATGTTGGCTGATCACATATAGATGCACTGTGATCCGTTACCCTACCCTTGAACTTTATGTACGAGACATACTTCAAAAATATTACAACAACGAAAGATGTATATGTATCTAACCATTTTTATTTGTGTGAGTGTAAGCAATATTAATAAAACGGCACACATATTTGTGTGAGTGTAAGCAATATTAAATAAATGGCACACATATCTGTGTGAGCGTAAGCAATATTAATAAAATGGTACACATATTTGTATAATGTAAGCAATATTAATAAAACGGCACACATGTTTGTGTGAGTGTAAGCAATATTAATAAAACGGCACACATATTTGTGTGAGTGTAAGCAATATTAATACAACGGCATACATATGACATAGACTAGTATAATGATCTACGACACGGTTATGGGACTTGTATGTATCTAACCATTTTGTTCATCGTATCACGCTGAATACAATGACCTCAGCAAAGCGTGGCGAGTTTGATTCTATTAATAAAAGTTTATGGTGAGAAATACAGATATTGACTGACGTCATCGTCTTGCATTGTGGGATATGTAGGTGATGTTGTACAGTGGCAATTTTAGGTAGTGATAACCTTTTTTTTTTAATATGACCACTTTCAAATTTAAAAAAAAAAAGAAAAGAAAAATTCTACCCAATAAGAAAGAAAGAAAGAACAGAAATTCTATAAATTTTGTGTCAACTTGCCATAGCAATTAAGACTACTGAAATATTTTTTCTGCTTCTTTTATACATATATGTGTAATCATGGCGTAATTTATCTTACAAGATGACCGCCATAAGATCTGTCACATCTTAAGGCTACATTATAATTTGACAGTGCAATAACATTAACATGATTAAAACGTCACCTGTTCTATTAGGTCTAAAGGATGTACTAAAATTTGACATTGCAACAACATTAACATGATCAGCATATTCTATTACGTCTAAAGGATGCACTAGAATTTGACAGTGTGATAAGAGTGACATGATTAAACATAATTTGTTCTTATACAACAAACTGATGCATCAGTATGCGATAATGTGATGAAAGTGACATCATTAAAATATCACTAGCTTCTGGAGCTATATCTCAGCGACCTTACTAAATAATTAGTTCTTTTAGAAGTGAAACGCTTTAACAGATTATGATATTTGGTTGTTCTTGCTTACGGTCAGAGAGTGCTTTTTATTGTGATACTATAAATACAAAATAATTACAATGAAATCGAGCTCCCTATAAACTACATTCAAACATTAATATATTTATCCTAGACTAATCTCATGTTTAATTAATTTTATAACGATATTTAATTAATTTTAACAACGTTATTTCATTTTAACAACGTTATTTCATTTTAACAACGTTATTTCATTTTAACAATGTTATTTCATTTTAGCAACGTTATTTAATTAACTTTAACAACGTTTTTTTTAAATTAATGTAACACTTTTATGTATTTAATTTTAACAACGATATTTATTTAATTTTAACAACGTTTTTTTAAAATTAATGTAATAATTTTATTTAATTAATTTTAACAACGATATTTGATTAATTTTATCAACGTTATTTAATTATCTTTAACAACGTTTTTTAAATTAATGTAATAATTTTATTTAATTAATTTTAACAACGATATTTGATTAATTTGAAGAGAAATATTTAATTAATTTTATCAACGATATTTCTACGAAATTACTATTATGTAAGTTAAAGAATCGTTCAGTCAAAGTTAGTTATTTTTGTTATTTTGAGCACTTTTGTTTGATTGTATTTTGGTGTTGATTTGCTGCAAGAAATAAAAGTGGAACGTACAACTTTTGTACTAATAATCATTATAATGAAACAGTCACCACATTCACACAAAACAGTCACCACATTCACACAAAACAGTCACCACATTCACACAAAACATTTATATAAATTAGTTTGACACACCTATACACGTATAAGAATATATTCATTGAGCATTAAGGCTATAATCCCAAATGCATCCACACGCACGCATGCAGTAAGCTCTCTCTCTCTCTCTCTCACACACCCACACACACACTTGCCTGTATGATGGAGGCAGTCTTCTACTTATTAACTGTAACAAGCGATCGACATAGCATACTCTAGAAGAGTCAAAACTATAGGAAAGGGAAATCAAAATACGGTTCTTGAAATCAAAGTGAAAGAAACTAAACAACAAAATAAAAAAAAGACGTTTGATTTAATTCACGATTTCCCGGAAGAAGGAGAAAAAAAAGGCTTTTGAAAATTGATTCCGACGAGCAAGTAAAGACTTACCAAACATGCTCACGGTGAACTTGCGAAAGGCAAAAAGCAAGTGTGGGCAGAGAACTCTAATTGAATTCCTGGGGATGAGGTCTGACTGGCTTATCATCTTTAACATTTGATGACAGGGTTCCGCGCGGAAGAACGCCTTAGAGGAGAACCGCTCCAAAGTCACGAGGTCCATCCACCACGGGTTTAAATTATGATCCATACAAGGCGACATGCTAACTGTCGTCATTTCCTGTACAAGTCAATTTCAGGATATTATTCAATGACAGTTTGTCTATGCTACCTCTATTACACCTACTACTTTGCAAATGCTGATACCATTACTACTGTTTCTACTACTTCTACTACTACTTCTTACGCTTCTAGTGTTTCTTGAAATACTACTACTTCTATTACTGTTTGTTCTACTACTACTTTTACCCCAATTACATTTCTTCTACTTCTACCCTTATTACTGTTCCTTCTTTTACTGCTTCTATCCCTATTACCGTTTGTTTTACTACTACATCTACCCCGGTTACTCTTTCTCCTCCTACTACTACCACTACCCCTATTACTATTTGTTCTACTACTACTTCTACCCCTATTACTTTTTCTTCTACTACTTCCTCTACATCTATATCTGTTTCTACTGCTACTGCTTACACTAGCAGTATTTCTACTACTACCTCTACTCCTAATACTGTTTTTTCTGCTACTTTTACCCCAATTACATTTCTTCTACTTCTACCCTTATTACTGTTCCTTCTTTTACTGCTTCTATCCCTATTACCGTTTGTTTTACTACTACATCTACCCCGGTTACTCTTTCTCCTCCTACTACTACCACTACCCCTATTACTATTTGTTCTACTACTACTTCTACCCCTATTACTTTTTCTTCTACTACTTCCTCTACATCTATATCTGTTTCTACTGCTACTGCTTACACTAGCAGTATTTCTACTACTACCTCTACTCCTAATACTGTTTTTTCTGCTACTGCTTTTACACTTATTAATTTTACTACTACTATTTATCACACTAGAAGTTTTTCTTCTACTATATCTACCCCTATTACCCTTTCTACTACTACCTTTACACCTATTTCTGTTTGTGGTGGAGTATATTTGCCTATCCCTTTTTCTACACTTAATTATTATGTAAATTTTTTAACTGACCCAACCTTGGGCACTCCTTATGATGGATGGTCTTTTTGTAAGTGTCAGAGTTGGAGTAAACATTCGAGTGGAAAATATGCTAGAAATTGCTGATGCAATGCAAGCCAGTTCCAATTGGATGAGTAGTTTTATTATCCAATGGTTATAATTTACAAGAACGAGGCCAACCAATGGCCTTAGATCAAAAGTTTACCTAATTGTAGTGACAAGCAGTCTGGTCATGAAAGGTGGTCGTTAGTGTAAAGATGAATTAACGGACTGATTCAGAGAGAATTGACAGAGATGTGTTTCATGCATTTTGCTATTTATATGTTATACTTGTGTTTCATGTAATAGATGTATTATATGCACAGACTATTATTTCTACAAATAGTGAACTGCATGCTTATATGTAGTATGCTAAACTCTTGACATTTGTTTCTAGTGAATCTCTTCATCAATTCTTAAGCTGTATGCAGGAATCTATAAGTTGGGACTTGAATGAAAGAAAGAATGGAGTTAAAAGTTAATAAATGTCAAACTTAGCATTGTTCACTTATTATATTTTTCATAGAAAAAGCAGCCTTTCCTTGTTTATATGAATCTCCTGGATTACTAATTATAATCCACCAAGACCATCCTAGGCATGAGAAGTAGCTACCACAGTGTGAAAATGTAAGGGATACACTGCATTTCGTTGATGTATGGTGGCAAAGTATGCTGACCACATCAAGCAACTTCTGGTATAAGGAAGTTACTGGAAACTGCTACAATTGTTGTTCTGCTTGCGGGAGTTATTAGGGCAGAGCACCAAATTAGCCTGTAAAGAATAGCAGCGAATCAGTGTTCTACAACATGAGGAGGGAAACATGGAATTGTGAAAAATAAACTTGTGACTTTGTTACAAAAAGCATGTAAAAGATTATTGCAGCTTCGTCTATGCAAGGTTACATAGAAGCTATTATCACTTATCTCTAATAACTATCTGATAAGACCTATCCTGTTATTTGTATTGACATTAATCTATTGAATTGTGTGTTAGGATATAAGATTGTATAGATATTATAATTATTCGAATGTGGTTTCATGGAAATATTGATGTCTAGGAATATCTTTTCATTATATGTGTTATATGTGTATTTGATTGTTGATTTAATAACTTTATTGTGAAATTTATTGACCTTCTCACATATATTGATAACTTCATGTTGGAAAGGAAAGTGGGAGGATGGGGGCTCGGTAAATATAGATAAAAGGCGGATTTATCTTATCCTTTAGTAAGAAATTTTCCACCTACGGAAATATTGTGTGACGGTAAATGTTTGTCTGGAAGAAAGAAAACGTTTACAATGTCTGCATATGCGTTAAGTGAGAGAGACGAGTGATGTCTGCTGGAGAATTAGTAATAACATAATTTAAAATTATCATTACTTGAAATCAATTATGGAATATTAATTAAATAACAATAATCATAACCATTAGGTAGTTGGCACTGGCGTCACACTGATTCTCATCACTTGTAATAAGTTTTGGACGATTAATTAATTAATAATAATAATATTCATTAACTAAGTGGGCGTTGGCATCACATCATTGAACAGAACAGAAACGATGATCAGAGACCTTTTAAAAAAATAGATAAATAAAATAAATTAACACAAAATAGAGAAGCGAAATTTTAAACAGAAGAATTATATTAACATATATTAACATATATTATATTAACAGCCACACACACATACTCTTACACAATATAACCGAAAAGTATCTCTTTAGACATATATACATTAATACATGCATAAATGTAACAACGGGCGTGTTAACACAGGAAATAAACAAAGTAAACAACGTATTCAGAACTAGGATCGCAAATGAAAAAGATTACAATAAACCTAAAGCTGACAATGACGTCATGAAGCGACCATTCTGAAAAATTGGCTCCAGTCTGCGACAGAATCCACTTGAAATATGCAGCACTAGTAGAAAGTTCAAGAAATTAATTTCAGGCTTGGCTGCATGCGTTTCAAACGACTTGCTTGGGATCAGAGGTTCGTTGGAACAGGGACGCCAAACACTTTCATTTTATCGCTCTGTCGTTCGATTCTAGGGTTAAAGAATCGTGCCATGGATTACTCAGTCCATCCCCTAGCTCCCTGACGAAACAATCAGATATACATTTCATCGCTATGTCGTTAGATTTATGAGTTGAAGAACCTTTCATTATTTTGTTCCCTACTTTCTCTACTTCGAGGATCGTAACACAGTGAAGCCCCACTGTTTTCTGTATTTGGTTTTCTAAATTGACGTAAGAATGGCTTCTGCATTTGACCTTTTTGAATTGACGTCAATTTGGTTTCTATATTTGGCCTTTTTGAATTAATGTCAGACTAGTTTCTGTTTTTGGTCTTTTTGAATTGACATCAGATTGGCTTTGTTTTTGGTCTTTTTCAATTGACGTCAGGCTAGTTTCTGTTTTTGGTCTTTTTGAATTGACCTCAGACTGGTTTCTGTTTTAGGTTCTTTTTGACGTCAATTGCTTTCTGGTTTTGGTCTTTTTGAATTGACTTCAGACTGGTTTCTGCATTAGGTAGTTTTGAATTGACCTCTAACTGGTTTCTGTACTAAGTGTTTTTGAAATGACATCAGACTGTTTCTGTACTTGTTTCTTTTCTGAATTGATTTCAGACTGGTTTCTGTACTTGGTGTTTTTGAAATGACGTCAGACTGGTTTTGTATTTGGTCTTTTTGGATCGATGTCAAACTGGTTTCTGTACTTGGTCTTTTTGAGACAAAGAAATCTATTTACTGTACTGCATCCAGCCTGTTACGCGAATTCTCCAAAAACGTCAGTGTATTAATATTAAACTGTCAACATGAATTCTCCCAAATCCTCCGTGTATTAATACCAAACAGCCACCATGAGTTATTCAGAATGTTCCGTGTATTAATTCCAAACAGCCACCACGAGTTATTCAGAATGTTCCGTTTATTAATACCAACCAACCTCCATTAGTTATTCAATATGTTCCGTGTATTAATACTAAACAGCCACCACGAGTTATTTAGAATGTTCCGTGTATTAATACCAAACAGCCACCATGAGTTATTCAGAATGTTCCGTTTATTAATACCAACCAACCTCCATTAGTTATTCAATATGTTCCGTGTATTAATACCAAACAGCCACCATTAGTTATTCAGAATGTTCCGTTTATTAATACCAAACAACCTCCATTAGTTATTCAGAATGTTCCGTTTATTAATACCAAACAACCTCCATTAGTTATTCAGAATGTTCCGTGTAATTATTTCAAACAGTGAACGTGGACGTCATTCTGTTCCGTGTAGTAGGATTGAACATTTGCATTTCTTAAATTGTCTCATTTCGTGCAGCTAAAGGTTTCTCAATTCCCAGGATTAAACTTTTTTTCAAAAATAATTTCTTGCTCGCATAAGGACAGACATTAATGGTCACGTGATAGCAGCCTGCTGCTTGGCCCGGAAGAATGCATCAGTTCCAGGTCTATGGCCTGTATGCACAATTTACGTGTGACTGTTAATCGCCCTTCGACTCCAAAATAAAAAAAAACAAACATAAGACCGGAAGCAGTAAGAAGGAAAATAAATGAAGACGGCGCAGAGAACGAAAAAAGAAAGGAAAGTTTCAATGCCCCACTCCACTCTGAAATGTCCTGTTGCATGGGTTCGATTTGTTCTGATGCTAGTGATTGACCTAATCAAACACATCCTTCGCAGTTGGGTTCAAAGTCCTTTTAAAAGTCCTGCTACGCCGGATTTAGCTACACAAGAACAATTATCCAGTGAATAGCTCGTTAATTTTACTTCAAAAATAGTTATTTCATTAAAAAGGAACTTTCGCTTGCTAAATGAATATATTTGTCTATTTCCATTCCATAATTATATAGCTAAATTACGGTTTTAAATTTCTATTGAACTAAAAGGTAATTAGTACGTTTTCCTACTTACTACTGATAACCGGCTGAGATTTTCTTTCCAACTGCTGATAATTCGGCAGGGATTCCAGTCCTACTGCTGACAATCGGCAGAGTTCCCTTCCTACTGCTAATAATTGTCAGGTATTTCCCTTCGTATTGCTGATAATCGGCAGGGTTCCCTTCCTACTGCTGATAATCGGCAGGGATTCTCTTCCCACTGCTGATAACCGGCAGGGATTTCCCGTCGTATTACTGATAGGCACTAAAGACGTTTCCCTGATAGCCAATAGAGGAGTCTCTTCTTATTGATGACTAGTAAATGTTTCCATTCTTTCTCCTTACAATAAAAATGATTTTCATTCTTACCGCTGGTAAACAAGTGGATTAATGGCAGTGCAAATTAAACTTGCAAATTAAACTCTAGCAATCATGGAATGTCGATGAAAAATAGGATTGTAATGTGTTTTGTTTTCATATATTGTTAAATCGTTTCTTTGTTAAATTGTTTTTACTTCTTTCATTCTCACGTATACATAAATCGTAGTGATAGTATAATTATATCATCTTGTTATATATTTGTCTCCATATCTGTTTTATATTTATTTCTTAATCTATTATTGATTGGAATCAAGAGTCTACATATACGAAAAATATATTTTTCGCATTCGTAAAAGGATGGAAATACATCTTTATATAATTACACCACATGCTCACACAATACACCACAGAATTATATAAAAATGTACTTCCATTACTTTACGAACGCTGAAAATATATTTTTCCTATATAGAATGAAGTTTCGTTGCCGGAAAGATACATGAAATTTAGAACCAAAGAAATATTGTAGAAACAAGATTAGTGAAATACAATTTTCTGACATGCAGGCCAAGACAAAAAGATCTTGTGTATGCCGTATGTCGACACATTTATACCAGTTCACACCTCATTGCGTTAGTTATACCAGTTCACGAATCATTGCGTTAGACATACCAGATCACACATCATTGCGTTAGTTATACCAGTTCACACATTATTGCGTTAGTTATACCAGCTCACACAATATTGCGTTAGTTATACCAATTCACACATTATTGCATTAGTTATACCAGTTCACACAGTATTGCGTTAGTTATGCCAGTTCACACATCAGTGCATAGTTATTCCAGTTCACATATCATTGCATTAGTGATACCAGTTTACTGCATTAGTTATACTATTTCACATATCATTGCACTAGTTATACCAGTTCACACATCGCTAAATTAGAGCAGAGAGTACAAATAATTGCTGGTTACCTAACACATACTAATAGATCATTTCATTGCTGTTTTCTTGTCATTGCTTGTGACCTAATGTATACATATAGGTAGACCATTTCATTGCTGTTTTCTTGTCATTGCTTGTGACCTAATGTATACATATAGGTAAACTATTTCATTTATATTTTCTTGTCATTGCTTGTGACCTAATGTATACATATAGGTAAACTATTTCATTGATATTTTCTTGTCATTGCTTGTGACCTAATGTATACATATAGGTAAACTATTTCATTGCTGTTTTCTTGTCATTGCTTGTGACCTAATGTATACATATAGGTAAACTATTTCATTTATATTTTCTTGTCATTGCTTGTGACCTAATGTATACATATAGGTAAACTATTTCATTTATATTTTCTTGTCATTGCTTGTGACCTAATGTATACATATAGGTAAACTATTTCATTTATATTTTCTTGTCATTGCTTGTGACCTAATGTATACATATAGGTAGACCATTTCATTTATATTTTCTTGTCATTGATTTAAGCTAACAGATTGTCGCCACTGTGCTCTGGGGTGACTGTAATAATGAATTATATCAAATATTAGTAATTAGTTGTGATACAAGACATCTACAAGTGCTGATGCAGAGTATGGGTCACTGATTATATATGTATATCTGCAACTGGTACAGCCGATATACTGGTTCGCCGCCAAGTTGACTCATGGCCCCCACTCAGTTATAAGCTGAGAATCAATTTTATTAAATATATGTATAACAATTATGAATAGACCATCAGAGAACAAGACGTAATCATTAGATTATCACTTCAGACTAAGGTAACAAATAATAGAATTTAAAATAGAATTTACTTTTCATTAACAAATACGCGAGATTGAAGAGTTAATAACAAGATTTTTAATAAAAGAACAGTTAACAATATTTAGAAAAAAATTGTAATATATATTATGTCCCAGTTTTCATCATAATGCCACACAGAACTAGCTCAAGACACACTGTGGTCACGTTCGCAATCACAACTTATCTCGATGATCTGCAGTGACATACAGCACCCTGGTGGACTCTCAATAGGACATGACATCACATCAGGAACAGATTCCAAATCCCATATTGAAATCAAAGATAATGATCAAGATGAAACTCCTCCACAAAACCCCTGAAACACAAGCAATTTACAGAGTCTAAGTGCCCAGCAATTACTTCATTAATAAGTACTAAGTTTGGCATAGGCCTCTGAAAGAAATAAAGGTTAACATGTTCAAAACAAAACATAGCATCATAATAAAACCTAACCATTCAAAACAAAGATGCCATTATCTTATCCCGTTCGAATTTACTTCTCCATGTACAACCCCAAATAGGGAGGGACTCAGTCTCAAAACACTCACACCAAGAGACAATTGGAAAAAGAGTAAAGGGTCAAATTCTCTATCACTTTTAACTCCCCTTGGAATCACACATGTCTCTGCTAAACACACCTTCGATCCAGCCAGTTACCTAGAGCTAATACTATTATGACTTTCTTCACACCTTCCAACCTCCTCTGCCAGCCTGGTAACAACGCTACCCATTGTATACCCCCAAACTCTCACACACACTGCATTAATCACTTGTCACGTTTACTGGCCATGGTCACACAAATTTAAACAACAAACACTAGCTCACCTAATTGACGCAAGTACCAAACACTGGTCAGTAAATCTCTCACCATGCACGACTCATTCGTTCAGGACCTCACTTCCAAAACAAGCAATATGCAATATGTATGTCATTCGAATTACAAATAGCATTTCAATTAAAATTGCACGTCATGAAAATATATTGGAAAAATTCATATGACACAGATAGATATAGATAGATCATTCCATTGCTGCTCTCCAGTCAGTGCTGGTGACCTAACGCATACAGGTAATTTTCTCTAACACACCTGGCTGGCCACAAGTGTTAGAAAGATGGAGGGCAGGTAACATAGGAAAGCAAGGTGATAGTTCTAGAAGACAGCTCTGAGCCCAATGATACATTCATCCAGGTATAGTAATTAAATAGAGGTAACTACAACATATAATAATATGCAAGTGAGTCACGCCAAAACGAGTGGTCTAAGTTTCAATAATAAATGTATTCAACAAGAAATAAAATAAGACAGCATCATTACATATAGCGAATTATTCACTGGTTACAATTAGAGTTTATAAATGGATATTTTTTAAAATCATGACCATAGAGTGTTGTAAGAGAAAGTTCGTTTGAGTCCTATGGCACTGTTGTAGGTATTTTATTCATTCGTATGTGCGAAGTAATAAATGAGTTTATAAGAGAACGCTGAATGCTTCTAACGGAGCTCTGTTTGAATCTGATTGAAGCTGTATGGTTGTTGATTTTATAGTCACTTAGCTTAGGGTTGCCTGATGTGTTGTCAGGGTCCCAGTGAGTGTCGTAACATATATGTATGTGGTCCGTGTGTCATTCTGCTCTGTTCATGGCTCATCGAAATTCAACGTCCGAGATAGTGAGCAGATCTGCCAGTAAAATACACATGGGCTAAGAATTCGTCCACCCATGTTCTCTGACTTACGTGGACATCATGCATTCTAATACCAATAGTAAAATATAGCAATATAAAATATAGTTAAAGTTAAATGAACAGAGATATAATATTTAGTTATGCAAGCAAAACCGCATACCTTCAGAGGTAATACATATAGAGGATGGTTTCCTGATGTGCTGGTAACCAGCAATAAGTATGATAAAATAATAGCTTATTAACACCACGAGCCAAAATATAATTATGTTTCTTGCATTTAACTGATGATTATACGGTGAGATTCTGGTACGTTTTCTGTGCGCTGTTGAGGTGCGCTCGGATTGGTCTGTTAAAGTGAGTAGTAACTCGGGTATTATTCTAGCCAGGGGATAAGCGTCAATTTTCTAGAGTTAGGTTTGCTTATAGTCTTTTTTTAGAGGAGGATACGCGTGGGCTACATAAGCTTGTGTGACAGTCTTAATGTATACTCTTGGATAGATCTTGTCATTTGCTGCCATTACGGTTGGCTTAACATATATTTATCATAGATCACGTCATCATTGATTCTTAGTCATTGCTGTTTTCTATTGCATACCTTTAGATAAACCTTAATGCCGTTCTTGAATTAATGTTTCTGTCTTAATATATACTTATTGATAGACCATTTAATTACTGTTCTCCAGTTATAGCTGTTGGTCTAACATTTACCTACAGGCAGATTGCAGACATGACACAAGAGGTAGTCATTTATAAGAAATAGTATGCAAAGATCATAAAAACAATGTATGAAACCTTCAGAAACATCAATAAAAGAAAACAATCCCAGCGATCTTTTTATATTTATATATTTATTTTTATCGGTTATCAAAAGGAACACTAACAGTGCGCAGAGAGAGTGCACTGCGGCGTATGCTCTTAGTTTCATCGCAAAGTTTGATGAAAAATTAATCAGCTGAACATTTTCCGTTACGAAACAAATAGAAAATGTCCGAGTTAATGAGAGTGCTTGCGTGCACATCAAAGACTAACACAGAGGTTTTGTTTTCTTTCTGCTAATAGCAGTCGGCCACAAGAACAAGTTGATTTAACACGCGGCGAATTTCCGAATGAATTATGTAGTACATTGACGCATGGAGTGCTTGTGTTGATGTTGGCGCATGCTTATTTCGTTCGCATTTTCTTTTATTTTCCTCGAATGTCGCGACTTTTTTTTTTTTAATTTCAGTTTAAAAATAAATAACAAACACCAACCGTATGCGAATAGTTAAAATTATTTCTGGTGCAGATCGCGGATTGCCATTGAATTATATTACGATTTAACGTGCAATTTTTGAATTATTTGTAATATCAATCATTTCACGCCAGCACAATTACATTAAAATAAAACTATTACTGACAATATTTCAAGACTCGTTAATTTATCATCGTTCCTCTGAGCCGCTACTCAATGAGCGTTTGTTCCACTAACTGACGTTCTATTCCTCAAGCTGTCTACCGAATCTAAGTTCCTTCCCGTCTCAGAAATACGCCATCTTTACCTTGCTGTTTTGGAATATTCCATCTTTACCTTGCTGTTTTGGAATATACCATCTTTACCTTGCTGTTTTGGAATATTCCATCTACCTTGCTGTTTTGGAATATTCCATCTACCTTGCTGTTTTGGAATATATCATCTTTACCTTGCTGTTTTGGAATATACCATCGTTAACTGGTTGTTCAGGAATATTCCATCTTAATCTTGCTGTTTTGGAATATACCATCTTTACCTTGCTGTTTTGGAATATACCATCGTTAAGTGGTTCTTTAGGAATATTCCATCTTAATCTTGCTGTTTTGGAATATACCCTCTTAACCTTGCTGTTTTGGAATATACCATCGTTAACTAGAATATTCCATCTTTACTTTGCTGTTTTGGAATATGCCATCTTTAACTGGGTGTTTAGGAATCTTACCTTACTGTTTAGGAATCTACCATATTTACCTTGCTGTTTCAGAAATATACTATCTTTACCTGGCTGTTTAGGAATCTGCCATCTTTCCTTGTGCTTCAATACTAATTAATGCATCCTCTTTGTTCTCTAAAAAAACTTCCATCTTTAACTTTTGTTTCTAGAACCGATCAATAATAATCCTCCATGGTTAATCTGTATTACTAATTAATGCATCCTCTTTGTTCTCTAAAAAACTTCCATCTTTAACTTGTGTTTCTAGAACCGATCAATAATAATCCTCCATGTTTAATCTGTATTACTAATTAATGCATTTCCTCTATGCAAAGAACAAGTGTTCGCGGTCTCGTATTCGATAACATGGCCTCAGCCCCTAATATTTGCGGAGCAGTTACCTTCAAAACGTATTGCCTATTTAGGTATTTATTCTGCAACATCCAGTTCAGATATTATTTACTATTAATACACTTAATTTTAACTTCCGTATTTAATCTTTGGTCAACGTGACATTGGCAGGTATGATGGCTGAACGCGTATTTGGTAACATTCGACACTGGTCGTGTATGACGGTTGAATGTGTTTGGTGACATTCGACACTGTCAGGTATGACGGTTGAAGGTGTGTTTGTTGAAACTCGACAGAACGTTATGTAGCTTCTTCTGCTTTTAATTTAATACTTTATTTATTCTACATTGTCTTCTATGCAAATGTTTCGTCTGAAATTCGCTTTCTTAGATGACATAAATTACGATTGAATAGATGCAGTTTTTCAAGTTGTTCGGTTTATGTTGATGTAGGTTACTAGGGCGATGGAATTATATACATAACTCTACAAAGAATATTTATTTAATCCTGTTTATGTCGTCTACTACAGTCTCACAATTACATAAAGCATTGCATTAATGTCAGGCTCCGTATAAAAACAAGGTGAAATATTTCCTACTCAGATGCTTTGTTGGCAATGTTTTTGATGGCGATAGCTCGGTTTTGTCCGCAGTATGTCTAAGCCGCTGAGACTATGGTCTTTCTCAAAAAGGTCTGTCCAGACAATTTTCTCAACTTCAAGTATTACACCGACTGATATTGCTTATTCATACTATACATTTATAAATCCACTGTATTTAAAATGTTTCGTGTTGTAAATGTATTTATTTGGTAATGTTGTCACTCTGTAGGTTGTGTTGTTATTTCGTCTTGAGCAGCAGTTTGAGGAGTTTTGCTAAGCAGTTTGATGAGTTTTGCTGAGCAGTTTGATGAGTTTTGCTGAGCAGTTTGATGAGTTTTGCTAAGCAATTTGATGAGTTTTGCATAGCGGTTTGTGAGTGAGTATAAAAATCTCCCCAACCTCTTCAAGTTTTTACAACCAGCGCTCATGAGTTCTCACTACTACTACTACTACTCACGTAGTCAGCTGGATATGTATGAACGTCCATTTACAGTCAGCACGTATATTTTACACAGCTATTTACATGTATTTTACAAGCAAAAGGGTAATTTAAAATAACCAAACAGTTAAATAAATATGTCTTTATTAAAAAAATATATATAGCTACTCATGTACACACAAGCTCAAGCAACAGTTAATCCAAAGTTCACACTCACATACACACACATACACACACATACACACGAGCGTGCACTGACACAATCGAACACTTGCCGTGCACACATTTTGTCTCCTGATTCTGCACTGAGAGACGAGTGTTTATTTCACCCGAAAATACTCGGTTTTTTTTCAAACAAGTGAGACACAATGGCATACACATTCGCACTGAAAATCATACTACAGAATTAAATGGCGGTAAGCATTCCGAACAAATATTTTAGATAACTCTATTTAAAGCGAGTACTTACATCTGACGCAATCTGATGTAGTAATGCAGCAAATAGAGTAACCCCGTTCAGTCAGGCAAAAATATCCCGTCAGAGGATACTGTATTACAGTACCCAATAAAAACATTTGTAACAAATTGGCTGCATATGTTTCCTGCACTTTGACTGGTTATATTTAGTGACTAGGATTGCTGAGACTGAGCGTGTGCCTCTATGGGGAGTCATGGTCCCAGTGGCATAAATCCCAGTTTGGGGATTATTGGTCCTAGTGACACTCAATGGGTTAAAACAAACGCTATTAAAATGGATCAGGTATATAAAAGAAACCTTTGTGATGACACACTAACAAACTTTTAGACAATACTAATCTACACTGGTAATGGCACTTGTACTCTAACTAGCTTATAAAAAGTCCAATGGAACTTGACTTATGAACGCAGTTGTTTACGCTACGCATGCCAGGGGAGGTAAGCACGTAGTAGTACTGCACAGCTCCTCCTGGAGGAATGACGTAATGGTCTAGGAACAGGCAGACACAGAGATAAACTGTCACCTTGCGTTGAAATGAGGTGTCCCTTATTCTTTTTTTCGGTCGAAGAGAGGAGACGGCTAGTAACTGGAACACCAACTCATGACCCCCTTCCTTACTCCTTTTGACTAGAATCATGTATCGGTTGATGACTGACATCACAAGATCTCTTGTAGACTTTGGATTTTGCACTGGGTAACTCAGTCGCGTAGTGGTTCTGCAAACCGCTGTTTTAGAAGAGGCTTGTTGCTTTGAAACGGGGACGATATATCAAGTTACTTATCAAAGGGTTCGTTGGCGCTGCATCTTATGGTGACGAAGACGAAGGACTCCTGGCTCCTTGTGTGATCATTACAGCGTCGTATGTATCTGTGCAGCGTCAATGTGGCTGTACAGTGTCGTATGTATCTGTACAGCGTCCTATGTAGATATATAGATATATGTAAATCTTTAATGACACATGCACTTTAAATTCAGATATATACATTATATATTCTGCAATGACAGATTCTCATTAAAGTCATAAATTTCTAAGCCTTTAGTTACTGGATTGCATAAAAAGCAATCGTCAGCCTTTATTATTCTGTAACTAACATCTGTGTGACTATCTAAGTGTCTTTATCATATGTTGTTAAGATCTGTTTAACTATTTATCTGTCTTTATAAAACTTAAAGTATATGATGTTTGTTTAGTATGTATTGTACTTAAAATTTATATCTGACTCATTATGTGTCTTTTCTTTTGTTTTATTTGGATCTCCACATACAGTGAGTTTTATTTTGATATCTGTTAGAATATGTGAAGACTTTTGAGTTGTATAACTTTTATCCATTTCATATATATATTGCATTTACACTATGCCTGTATTGTCAGTTAGACACAAATCTATATTGCCTGATAAAGTAATTGTCAGAAATGTCCTGCTGTCTATGATTGAATTACTAATCGAGATGTCTAAGTTTCTGTACATATATATGGTTCATTTTGTATTTATGAGTAACCTTTCCTTGATCATTCACTGCGCGCATTTACATTTAACATTTATCATTGTTATCATTACATGGTTATCTCGAAATTTGCACAAACGGGGATCTATATTTATGAATTCATAGTTGGCACACCTATCATAATACTTTCTTCCCCATCCATCCATCCATCTATCCATCCATCCATCCATCCATCCATCCATCCATCTGTTGCCTAGTTATTTGAATCAATAATTATTCATTGTCTAAGTATTTTAGAGCAGTAATGTGTCACCGTGATTTATACGTATAGGAGATTAGTAATGTGCCACAGTAATTTATACGTCTAGAAGAGCAGTAATGTGTCACAGTAATTTATACGTATAGGAGAGCAGTAATAAGAGCAATGACGTACATACTTTTATTAAGACGTATTATAAAGTGTTGATGTAACTCTGACTTGAAAATCTTCTACAAGCAGTACTGTATGCGCTGAGGTCATAGTGTGTAAAATATTTTCTAGAAGAAGCACTTTGTATAGTAAAGTGAGACTGAGGTATAGGACTTTAGAAAATATAGTGAGTGTACTAAATTAACTCCGAATTGTGTTGTACAACAGTAGTTTGTATTATAAACACACTGTTAGGTACCAGAGGTTTAGAAGACGCAATTTGAGCAACAACGTGTAATGCGTGCTTTAGAACCTTCCAATATCTTGTATGATAAGACCAGAGGGAGTTAAGGTTTGTTTGATAAAACCTTTACGAGTCGTGTGATAATAAGTATGAGGGCAGACAAACATCCCTTGCTGCAAAGCATAAATAAGCTTTATGCTTTGCACCCAGGAAGCGTAAATTTTAATAACTGTAAAACAATACACTAAACCTTTATTGTTATTGCACTCAGTATACGGAAACCTGAAATATACCTGCACAAAGGATGTGACAAACTGTAAACAAAAAAGCCTTTTTAAACCCGCAAGTTATTCTCACACAAAAACGTGACAAACTGTAAACTAAAAAAAACTTTTTTAAATCCGCAAATTATTCTCACACAAAACGTGATAAACTGTAAACTAAAATCCTTTTTTAAACCCACAAGTTATTCTCACAGAAAACGTGACAAACTGTAAACTAAAATCCTTTTTGAAACCCGCAAGTTATTCTCACTCGTGACAAACTCTAAACTTTTAACTTTTAAACTGTATCTTTTAACTAAAGTCACTACCCCCCCCCCCCACACACACACACATACTGTTTAATGCGAGCTACTCTTAATATAGATCCTGACACATAATTATGCATAATATATAATCAAAAGTAGGAAACATAATATTTTATACAAAGCTTGGCAACTTGAACCGATGATGTCTATGTGTGTTATAACCTAAACCCGAAAAATGCTTCGATGGCTAAATTCACCTCCTCTCTCTCGTACACACAGAAACACACACCCACCCACCCACCCACCCACACACACACACGCACACACAAACACACACACACACACAATCCCATATCACATACACATACCCACCCACCCCACATACATGAACGTACGTACCCAATCACATGAAAAGATACAAGGACAGTGTTGTTGAGAAGGAAAGATCAAATTGTGAGGCTAAAACAAAGTGAAACGCTGTAAAATTTAGAGTTTGAGAAGTGTAAAATATAGTTTGGAAGTGGGGTGGAGGCTGTAAAATATAAAGTGGGAGAGCTGTAAAATTTAGTGTGGAGAACTAGTAAGATTGATCATGAACGCGCTGACCGATAAAGAAAATGGAGGCAGTCTCGGGATCAATTGAAGTGCCCGAATCACTGATGTGGAAAACTGCCTTGCAGTTAACATTGCTGGCGTTTGTCTCGTGACCTCACGCGATCCTTACACGCTAGCAGGCGTGACACGTCACAACCGTTCAGACCTGTCGACAGGAAGTGATCGTGTACCGGCAGTACAGACTTTCATAAAATGTAAGACAGACTTCTTAGGCTGCAGGACAAAAAAAAAAAAAAAAAAAAAAAAAAGAGAGAGAGAGAGAGAGAGAGAGAACGTTAGCGTTTATCGAACACGTAACAGACATTTTCCTCCCCGATAGAAAACAAAACTGAGTAGCATTATCGCTATTGGCAAAACTCAACTAATATATTATTGTTTAAGGGAACAAAATCCACTATATAATGCTAGCATTGACGTGGAGTACAAACCTGTGTAATTTTAGCGCTAGCTAGGAACAAAAACATTTAGATGTTAGCATTAATGTGGACGCGCAAAACTGCATAAGGTAATCACTATGAGACACAAAACTGTTTATGATGTAACCTTTATGAGGAACACAACACTTTTTATGATGTAACCTGAACAGGCACACAAAATTGTCTGACGTAACCCTTTATGAGGAACGCAACACTGCATGGCATAGCCTCTACTTGGAACACAAAACTATATAATGTTGTCTTTACATGGAACATAAAACTATATAATGTTGTCTTTACATGGAACATAAAACTATATAATGTTGTCTTTACATGGAATACATGCTGAAAAAACGTAGCCTTTAAGTGTTACACAAAACTAAACATTCCATTTAGACTTTACAAGGAACACAAGCTGATAAATGTAGCCTTTAAGTGGCAGAGATATATAATGTAGTGTTTACATGGAACACAAGCTGATATTCATTGCCTTTAAGTGCTACACAAAACTACATAATGTAGTCTTTAATTGGAGCACAAGCTGATAATAGTAGCCTTTAAGCGGCACATTAAAAAAAATGTACAACGTAATCTTGGAAAACATGTTAGAGTTAGCATTTACAGAGAATAAATTTTGAATTTACGTAGAACACACAACTGAAACAGTAACTTGTATGTGGAGCTCCCAGTTGAAGCGGTAACTTTTATGTGGAACACTAAAAGGAAATAGTAACTTGTATCTGGATCACATTGTATTACGTAGAACACACAACTGAAACAGTAACGTTTATGTGGAGCACAGTGCAATAACGTAGTAAACCAAATTGAAGCAGCAACTTGTATGTGGAGCACAGTGCATTTACGTAATAAACCAAATTGAAGCAGCAACTTGTATGTGGAGCACAGTGCATTTACGTAATAAACCAAATTGAAGCAGCAACTTGTATGTGGAGCACAAAACATAGCGTTTCCTAAGAAAATAAGCTTGCATAATGTTAACATTTCCATGGAGAAAAATATTATTAATATTAGTGTTCGAATGAAAGACAAAACTGTTTACTGTTAGCATTTACAATAACAAAAAAAGTGTTCACTGTTATCATTCACAAGAACACAAAACTGTTTATAGGTAGCATCTACAATACCAAAAACCGTTTAGGATTAGCTCTATAACAACATACCGAGTGAATAATGTTAGAGTTTAGGATTAGCACTAAAACAACATACCGAGTGAATAATGTTAGAGTTTAGGATTAGCACTAAAACAACATACCGAGTGAATAATGTTAGAGTTTAGGATTAGCACTAAAACAACATACCGAGTGAATAATGTTAGAGTTTAGGATTAGCACTAAAACAACATACCGAGTGAATAATGTTAGAGTTTAGGATTAGCACTAAAACAACATACCGAGTGAATAATGTTAGAGTTTAGGATTAGCACTAAAACAACATACCGAGTGAATAATGTTAGAGTTTAGGATTAGCACTAAAACAACATACCGAGTGAATAATGTTAGAATTTAGGATTAGCACTAAAACAACATACCGAGTGAATAATGTTAGAGTTTATTGTGTGGCGTACGTATAGATGAGTACGACTTTCGTACTTTTAGCTAAGAATCGAACCAACAAACAGAGTGATGTGATTGGTGGCATTCGAAAGAGATCAATAGATAGGTATCAGAATCTCCTTCAAACACACTCAATCTTATCCGGCGAGTGTTGACAGCTGATAAGAGGAACAGTCTGAGAAATAAATTAAATGTCTAAATTACATTTGAAATAGACACAATAGTTGTACACTAAGCCATTGTAAATAATACTATAACTGAGAGGAATTCTCAGCTTTCAACGAGCAGAAAGTAGAAATGACAGCAGTGAGGTTGCAAACACTAGCTTTTTATTCAATAGAAAGTAGAAATGACAGCAATTGCAAACACTAGCTTTTATTCAATAGAAAGTAGAAATGACAGCAGTGAGGTTGCAAACACTAGCTTTTATTCAATACAAAAGTAGAAATGAGGTTGTGTAGATTTTTTCAGCATACATCTTCCCAGGCACAGTTGCAGACCGAGCAACGGTCGAATGACGGATGTGTTGGATGAAGAGTATAGAATGCTATTATTGCTGATGTAAACAGTGACACAAAAGAGACAGTGCTATTATTGCTGATGTAAACAGTGACACAAAAGAGACAGTGGTATTATTGCTGATGTAAACAGTGACACAAAAGAGACAATGCTATTATTGCTGATGTAAACAGTGACACCAAAGAGACAGTGTTATTACTGCTGATGGAAACAATGATACCAAAGAGACAGTGTTATTACTGCTAATGGAAACAATGACACCAAAGAGACAGTGTTATTACTGCTGATGGAAACAATGACACCAAAGAGACAGTGTTATTACTGCTGATGGAAAAAATGACACAAGAGGGACGGTATTATTCTGCTGATAGAAAGAAAATGTGATTGAAACGTTGTCTCTCTCTTTGCACTTCAGCTTAAATGGTTGCCAATTGCAGGATAATGGACCGCAATAATCGAAGGATCAATGATCATATGATGATGACGAAGATAATGAATGCAGGTTCTTTGAAGGAATGCAGACACGAAGTCAGACGGGTACATAGAGGGCAGGCAATGAAGCACACAAAGAGAAGTCTTCTGCTGTGACCTGGCATCCAGTGAAAACTCAAATAGTGGCACTGTCCTAGAGGTCTGATGTTAATCATAACTGCAGTGTTGTAGTCGGTGTTCTACGTAAACTGGTGTGTTTCATCAACAGGTGCAGATAATACAACAGCAACAAAAATAAATGCCAATCAGAGAGTTAAGAATACATTATTTAGACTAGATTTCCTCAAGAATCCCATTGTTAGGGACTTAGATCTTTCGGGTTAACTGTTTGTGGATTTGTACTTATTTCCAAGAAAGTGTTGAGGCATTTGCTATTTGGTGCTATGATCGAAATCTTATTGTACACGTACAATTTAATCTTGTGAATTATTTAGTGTTATTATGAGTAAATAAGCATGCTAGGAATATAAAAACATTCGATAACTACATAGGTAAATTGATCACAGTTAAAGGCTTCGTCGCCACCAAGAGAAAGTATGAATTTGAAATTACGAAATATTATATATTTATAATAATATTACTGCGTTTTTATTTATGATCCATGCGCCAAAGATTCGCTAATTTCGCAAAGTTTTAGGATACCCACCTCCCATTCCCCAACACCAAGATTATCCAGTGAACCGTCCTGAGACAAAAGCGACACCTATTTCTGTTTTGAACGTTAATGCTTTTATTATGATTGATGCAAGATCAGGGTACGCACCTCTCGGTCATGTAAATGATGCGTTGTTTAAGTAATCAAGTTCTAATATCAAGTGTTTTGAAAAGAGTTATTTCCGCATGACCATGAATTGTTTAGTACTCGTGTCACGTGTACATGTGAACACAGTTCACTGACCTACATTGTTGAACATTGTTTTTAATTTAAAAGAGTTCTATATGGAACAATGTAGGGAAAATATTTGTAGAAGTCTTTTCTTAAAACCGAAAGTACAAGATTAAAATGTTTCCTTTATAACAGTGTTTAAAACTTCTCCTAAAGGTAAAAGGCTAAATTTAGAAGGCGCCTTTCCTGAACAATTGTTATTAACCGGCTGAGCGGTCGCATAACATAATTTACTATTAATGCGCGAACGCTCATGTCGACACGCAAAAGAGAAAGGTCGACTGTTTAAGATAAAGACTGGTAACTTATAAGGACCAGACTAGGAAAGAAAGTCAACTGTTTAAGATAAAAACTGGTAGCTTATAAGGCCCAGACTAGGAAAGAAAAACTGGTAGCTTATAAGGACCAGACTAGGAAAGAAAGTCAACTGTTTAAGATAAAAACTGGTAGCTTATAAGGCCCAGACTAGGAAAGAAAAACTGGTAGCTTATAAGGACGAGACTAGGAAAGAACGTCAACTGTTTAAGATTAAAAACTGGTAGCTTATAAGGCCCAGACTAGGAAAGAAAAACTGGTAGCTTATAAGGACCAGACTAGGAAAGAAAGTCGACTCTTTAAGATAAAGACTGGTAGTTTATAAAGACCAGACTAGGAAAGGAAATTTGACTGTTTAAGTCTTGAAGATTAATAAAGACTGGTAGCTTATAAAAACAGACTAGGAAAGGGAGGTTTTGGAATCCTATATTCCAATTTTGATGTCCCCCCTTCACCCCATTTGCGGTGTTCTCGGCAAAGCAAAACGTCTAGTTAGAAGGGAACGGAGGAGTTGCAGTACGGTTGTAGCGGAGGTCCCTAATTAATCACGTCCTGGCAACGGCTGCTCTGCCTACACTGTTTCCATTTTCCAACTGCCAAGGGAGTTTTCGCGTGCACGGCCGGTAGCACGTGGGTCAGTCAGTCTTGTGGTCCGAAGGGAGCGATGCTTCAGACGCTAGCAACCCACTGCGCCAACACTCGCCTCATCAAGGTCATGTCAAAACGATCCCGGATGGAACGAAAGCAGAATACGCCGTTCACAGGAGACAATGCCGTATGTTTGGGCGTAACGTACTGAATGGATTGGATTGTGTTTATGTATAGTTTTGGAAAATATGTATAAGGGCCATGTTTGAGAAAGTCGCCAAAGAGTGACTCCAAACCGATTGATCGTCAGACGTGTAAATTGTATTATCAGTCAGACGTGTAAATATGTATTATCAGTCAGACGTGTAAATATGTATTTTCAGTCAGCCTTGCAAACATTATTCTAGTATATAGACATGCAAATGTTGTTTTGCTATATGCAAGGATGTTTTGCTGGCCTCAGTAGTCAAAATTTAAGCGTGCTTAATCAATCAAGAATGTTTTTGTCCTCTTCAGCAGTCAGAATATGAACAGGCTTGATGAGTCAAGAATGTTTTGTCCACTTCAGTAGTCAGAATGTAAACATGCTTAATCAATCAAGAATGTTTTGTCCACGTCAGTGGTCAGAATGTAAACATGCTTACTTGCAGAGGATCAATTGTTAAGGTAAATATTGTTGGAAAAGCTCATTTTGCTAAGATAAAATCTTCTGATAAACGCTTATAAATAGGTAAATATTACTGGTAAAACATTTTGCTAGGAGGATCAATGTTGCTAATACATTATATACTGATAAAGGCCCATTTTGCTAAGGTAAATGTTACGGAAGTAAATATTGCTGACAAAGGCCCATTTTGCAAAAAAAAAAAAAAAGAAAAAAAGAAAAGAATAAAAGAAAAGAAAAAGATTACATACATTGCTTGTTTAATATTTCATGATCAATAACAACAAAAAAATCATATAAATGTGTTTGCGTAATACTTTATGACCGATACAGATAAACTCTTATTTAACAGATGACCGCTCAGTTCACAACTTGCCCCAGATTAGAGAAATCCCACCAGTCCAAAACAATGTTTATTTCAACAAGCTTGACTGGATATAGTACGATAAATCCCCTCAATCCAAAACAATGTTTATTTCTACAAGTTTGACTGGATACAGTAAGACAAATTTCCCCAATGGAAAACAACGTTTATTTGTACAAGCTTGACTGGATACAGTAAGACAAATCCCCTCAGTCCAAAACAATGTTTATTTCCACAAGCATTAAGTAATGTTTGACTGGTACAGATCTATTGGCAATAGCGAAAATAAATGTGACTGACAGCTTTGCCTCTATTCGTTCATAGCACAGTAGAAAAAATGGCCGCATCATAAATAAAATCGATTATAGTACCACGAATTTATTGCATGGCAGTAATTGTATAATGTCCAAACAACTAAGAACAAAATAATTTATGCAATCTTATGTGTTGTTGAATATTATATTCAGAAGCTTTCATATTATGAGCAATATATACTTTACGCGCGCGCGCGCGCACACACACACGTGCACAAGTTGCACTTGATTAGAGAGATAAGATATTTTCATAGATTTAAGATCAACTATTACTTGCATAGACAGACAGATAGATATAGCACCACTTACAGACTGGAAGCTTGTCACGTTTTGTTTTTTTAAAAAAATATATATATGCTACTTACAGACTGAAGCTTGTCACAAGTTTGTTTTTTTTTTGGTTTTTTTTTTTTAAAAAGATTTAATTTAGATTGTATGCTACTAAGACTGGAACACATTCGGAAACGTCATGCCTTGACGCAACACAAACTGTTTAAACTTTAAAAGTGTTAGTCGGCGCATAAAGGGAAGTGATCACGAACAACTGATACGCAGTGTACAGAGCAGGATGTGGAGTTACTTAGATTAATTGGGCAGCGTCGGCCCTTTGCTGTATAAGGAGGCGTGCCCTGGATTTCATTCTCGCGTCTGTCCAGTGCCGGCCCTTTGCTGTACAAGGCGTGTCCTGGATTTCATTCTCGCGTCACGTTCGTGCGCATGATGAAGTCATCAACTGTCCTAGACAAAGTAGGTCAGGGGAGGAGGTATTAGGTCTTACTCCTCAATATCTTTGGAATGGGTTCGTTGTAAGGGGCAGAACAAACGATGAAGCAAAAGTAAGATTCGGCAACCAGCCATTTCACTTCCTTTTATTTTTATTCACATACGAAATGTAATATAGGTTTAATGTGGATGTTTATAAAATTTTTACTTGTGTAAACATCTTTCATTTTAATATGTCTTTTGTGCAGTAGAGACATTTAATCATTGTTCATATACTAATGACTTTTATAAAAAAAAATATTTATAACTTTTAGAATGTACTTAATTTAAAGTTTTCAGGTCTTTTCCAGAGGGGTGTATGTGAATTCCATATCTAAGAGATTTTATGTGTATACCTGCAAATATCCCCTTATATGTTATATTTTTATCTGTTTCATTTTTATTATATGTATTTATTAAGATTGCAACATTTAAACTTTCAGAGATTTGAATGTCAATATTTCTGAAAGAAATCAGAAGCCTGGTACATTTGCGAGACTGACTTCTCACATAGCAACATAACATGTGACGTCACGAGTGGGAACAACAATCCGCATCCGATGTCCGACACATTGTTTTGCGTTAAACGCTTGTTTTGAAAAATTTAAAACATGGTTAAATATTGCAGTGCATATAACTGCAACAGCGGACAAACCAAAAATATTATTTTTTTTACATTTCTCAAAGATCACAAATTACGAAAAAAAGTGGATTACAAAGCTGTAAAAAGAAAACTTTCATCCGACGTCAAAGACGGTAGTGTGTAGCGAGCACTTCGAAGAAGATCTTTGTCTAGCATTGCCCAGAAAAGACTGGACTTTGTCTAGCATTGCCCAGAAAAGACTGGACCTTTGTCTAGCATTGCCCAGAAAAGACTGGACCTTTGTCTAGCATTGCCCAGAAAATACTGGATCTTTGTCTAGCATTGCCCAGAAAAGACTGGACCTTTGTCTAGCATTGCCCAGAAAATACTGGATCTTTGTCTAGCATTGCCCAGAAAATACTGGACCTTTGTCTAGCATTGCCCAGAAAATACTAGATCTTTGTCTTGCATTGCCCAGAAAATACTGGATCTTTGTCTAGCATTGCCCAGCAAAATCTGTTGATATTGGTCTAGCATTGCAGAGCATAGCCTGAGGATATTTCTATGTGTTAACAGTTTAAATATTTTGTTTAGCACGTTTAATATTTTATCTCCACAAACACTAAAATAATGCTGTGGGTCTTTTTTTGTTGTTGATAACTGTCGTGCAAATGACATCCAGTTTTGGAATCGTTCAGAGGGAAAAAAAGACTAATCTGACACTTTATTTGCAGCGAGTACACTAAACTGTGCATCTGACTGCAAAACAGGCATTTAGTATTGGCGTTATAAGTCTAATCTATCATATTTTGTTACCAGTACATGAAAATGTGCGAGCAGACAATTAATAGTGTTAGGTTTCTCACCGTGCTTTCTCTCTGTTGTTCTGTGTATGTTGTCTCTCTCTCTCATTCTCCCACTTTCTCCTTTCTTCTCTCATCTCTCTCTCTTCTCTCCCCTACCCTGTCTCTCATTTTTACAAGTAGGAAAACATTCTCATTTTTACCGACATTGTTGTTTGTCTTGCACAAGACGGAATAGAGCGCCATAGAGATGGAAGAATTTCATTTCCGCAGGACTCAATCGCAAGGCCATAATACCCTCCCAAGCTCGCTTGCTTCGGCTTGACGTAGAAAGTGAATATTACTTTTGGAGATTCCCTATCACGGACTGATTGCTTTCAGTACTTATGTTTCCGACCAGTTAGTGGGGAAGCAGCAATCAAAATGGCGATAGGAGGGTGTCCACAATTGAAGTCCACGTTCCATATCAAGTCAAATTGTCGATAGAACCAAATTTGTAAATGTTTTGCAATAATATCACCTTAAAAGAAGAGACAAGCACACACAAAGGAAAAACAAACAAACAAACACGAACGTACACAACTATCATAGTAAGCTTCCAATGCATATTGCTTTATGCAATTAACCTGGCACTCTCGACTGTCTTCGTGTACTTATTGCCTACATGCACTGTGGAGTGGTCGTTTACTAATCGCTACACTCTCTTAACCTGGCATTGTAGAGTGGTCGTTTACTGATCGCTACACTCTCTTAACCTGGCATTGTAGAGTGGTCGTTTACTGATCGCTACACTCTCTTAACCTGGCACTGTAGAGTGGTCCATTACTTATCACTACACTCTCTACTATCGGCTGCGGTCGTGTCCGTACAACTAAAGGCAATAAAGATGCACAGTACAATATTCGTAGTTCTTATGACAGAGGCCATTAATAGGGACTTAAAGCTGCTAGTACCTAATATATTAACATATAGTGAAGACGTTTTTATATCGAATGAAGCAAACAGGTCTGGAAAAATACGCATATGAAATTAGGCTGTCAATCGCAACAGTTTCCGTTTATGATTTTGATGGTAAAGATTGAATACAAAACTTATTTATACATATATAAAATTAATGGTATAGGCAATACAGTACTTTATTAAATAAATTTTATATAATGGTACAGACAATATACAACAATTAATTTATAAAATCTCTAATGGCCTTACGATAACTATAAATCCAATACATATGACTTTGACTAAAGAATCTATCACTTGTCATTTAATTCTCTTCTTTTTCGGTAAAGAAACAATTTAGCAAATCATTTAATTTTATTCTTTTGTGCAGCATAATTGTCTCTCCAGAAATACATACATATATCTTATTTGGTGTTTTACGTTCTGAAGATACCACAGTTTATATGCTTATGAAATAGACTTGACTGTTGTTATACGATTTATGAAATAGACTTGGCAGTCGTTATACGTTTTATGAAATAGACTTGGTAGTTGTTATACGTTTTATTAAATAGACTTGACTGTCGTTATACGTTTTATTAAATAGACTTGGCAGTCGTTATGCGTTTGTGAAGTAGAAATGGCTGTTGTTTTATGTTAATGATGTAGAGTTGGCTGTCCTTATGTATTAAGTAGAGTTGGCTGTCCTTATGTATTTGTTAAAGTAGAGTTGGCTGTCCTTATGTATTAAGTAGAGTTGGCTGTCCTTATGTATTTGTTAAAGTAGAGTTGGCTGTCCTTATGTATTAAGTAGAGTTGGCTGTCCTTATGCATTTGTTAAGTAGAGTTGGCTGTCCTTATGCATTTGTTAAGTAGAGTTGGCTCTCGGGCACACGCTGCTTATGTGTATGTAAGTATGCGTGTATATACACATATTTCTTTGCGGATTCATGTATCATGCTTTGAACGCCTGAGTGCAATTATTCATTTGCATAGAGAAATGCTAAGTGTCGGACTGTAGAGGTGGCGTCATCATGTAATTTGACGTCACTGAATTCAAGAGTAGAGTTTCACTGACTGGTTTAAAAAAAGACATGGGCCACTATGAAAGGCCAAAGGGTGCGGATGCCAAGACTGTGTGATGTAGGATGGTGAAGACGAGATGATTGATCAAACTTGACAGGGGAAGATAATTTCCACTCAGTGTTAACGTGGACTGCTGGCGGAAGCCTGAAGATTGCTAGTACAGTGAATGTGAAGAGTGTCATTGAGGCAGTCATTATTATCTTGTCTAGAATTTCTAAACATTTGATTAATTGATTAAAGTTGTTGGTATGTGTATCTATCAGTTGCATGTTACACAGTTTTATTCCACCTACTTTTTCTATTTGACTTGGTGAAATTGTCAGTTAATAGAGCCCCAAATGTGATCTGTTGTAGTGACGATGTATGATTGCAAGGAAAGAAATGCCAGTTGTAAACATTTTTTATAATTTATAGGACTGCACTTTCTAAAACGTTGATGTTATATAAATCAATATACAATTGTCACATAATACAAGTGTCTTTGCATGTGTGTAATGGCTCACTGTGAGAGTCTTTATCAGTGTGTAATAGCTCATATAAAGGAACACCAGTGTGTAAAAACTCACCTCAAGAGTCTTCATCAATTTGTAATAGGGTCTTTATTAGACTGCAATAGCTCACATCAAAGACCTCTACTGGTGTGTAAATAGCTCACATCAAAGACCTCTACTGGTGTGTAAATAGCTCACATCAAAGACCTCTACTGGTGTGTAAATAGCTCACATCAAAGACCTCTACTGGTGTGTAAATAGCTCACATCAAAGACCTCTACTGGTGTGTAAATAGCTCACTTCAGTGATAAGCTGCAAGTGATTTTATGCAATATTTCACTATCAGTAGTTTGAATATACTAGATATACACTTAATGTAAATAGTAAGAAATATTAGTTGACTATAGCTGAAATAAACTTACCAGTTTCACAAGTGAAGTTATCAGAAATATTGGTGCATGAAAAATTATAGACAAGACTTAACTACGAACGACTTTCGACATTTATGTCTTACTATTACAAATTAAGATACACAGGAAATCGTTTTCTCTGTAAGGTGTCTTGAATAAAGTTAACTATTACAACATGACCTAATCAAGAAATTTTTTTTTTCGATAAGGCGATTTGAACAAATCTAGCCCTATGAAGAGCTATTAGTCTTTGTGAAAAACGCAAAATGAAATGGTATGGGCATGTTACACAATCAACAAGGCTTGCCAAGACAATCATGCAAGGCACTGTGCAAGGAGGGCGAAGGAGAGGAAGACAGAGGAAAAGATGGGAGGATAACATCTCAGAGTGGACAGGACTGAAGCTGAGCGATAGAGTAAGATTATCAGAGAACAGAATAGAATGGAGGAAGCTGTTTGGCAGATCATCAGTTATGTCCCAACGGTCTGAAAGACTAAGGGATAGATAGATAGATAGATAGATAGAAAGATAGATAGCAATGTAAAAATCCGTACAATTTAGAAGGTGATTTGAACAAATAGTAAAAAAATCTGATGGGATCAAGGAATCATTATCTTTATAAGTTGTTTGAACTAAATATAGTAATTTAATTGAATAAGTACTCAAGACAACGTTGTCACTTTAAAAACTGTTTTATTTTAGTAATAGAAATTTATCAACACTCATACTCAAGAAATAATTAACTCTGTAAGACGAGTTAAATAAACAATTGCTGTCAATGAATAACTCACCAAGACAATGTTAACTCTATAACACGAGTTAAAGAAACAATTGCTGTCAATGAATAACTCACCAAGACAATGTTAACTCTAACACGAGTTAAATAAACAATTGCTGTCAGTGAATAACTCACCAAGATATTGTTAACTCTGTAACACGAGTTAAATAAACAATTGCTGTCAATGAATAACTCACCAAGAAATTGTTATAATGCAAGAGTGTAGAATTATTCGGTCAGACACACTGCTTGATTTTGAAAAAGATCATATGTTTTACGATAAACATAATTAAGAAATATTGCACTGTAGGACGCTGAAATCAGAAGACTATAATTTCTAAGTCCTTACCTTACATTCTTCTCTGCGTGTGGTTCCACGTAAATATTTAGGAAGACCACTTAATACCGTTGTTGTTTACCCCCCCCCCCACCTCCATTGTACTAGGAATTTTCAATGCACACTGTTTTTCAAAGTTTTTGCATTACTTTGTTTCTCTTCATCCGTCTTCCATTGTGCTGCATCAGTTCTTCCTTTATTCACCCTCCCCCGAATCTTTCTTCCCCTCCCGATCTTCCTTTATTCGCCCCCGATCTTCCTTCCTTTATTCGTTCGCGATCTTCTTTCTTTTACCCCCCCATCTTCCTTACTTTATTCGTTCGCAACCTACTTTCTTTTATTCCCGATCACCCTTCTTTTATTCACCCCTGCTCGTCCTTCCTTCATTTGTCCCCGATCATTCATCATCAATTTCCTTTTGTCTTTCTTGAAAAGAAAACGCAAAAACAACCCGGGACTGAAAGAAAAAACACAGTACTTAGAGTAGTGAAGAGGAAAACAGTATTTAGAGTGCTGCAAAAGAAAATAGTACCTAGACAACTAATTCTTTCAGTGTTGGAGATCTGGGCTTTTATTGCTCTAGTCCCAGAATAATTCGACATAAGGACAGCACAAATTCTCTCGCTCCCTGTCCGCCATGATCGATTTCAGCCGGAACTCTGCCACAGTGAGATCTCAGCGCTGAGACCCACCCCTTATTATTCACAGTCAGCAGCGCTCAGAGCTCAGTGTTCACTGCTCAGTATCTATATACTTTGGGTAGCATTCATAGACAATGCCACAGACAATGTTGCATAATCATCATTACCCGTAGGCAAAACATACGCAATGCTAATTCAGACAGACTGATATGCAATGCCAATTTAAGCAATGTTAGGAAATGTTCCTTATCCACAGATAATGATACGCAATGCTCATTATCCGTAGTCAATACTACGCAATGCTCACTATCCGGATTCAATATTATGCAATGCTCATTATCCGGAGTCAGTATTATGCAATGCTCATTATCTGGAGTCAATACTACGCAATGCTAATTATCCGGAGTCAATATCACGCAATCACCTTATCCTAAGTCAGTACTATATAATGCTCATATTTTATTATTCTGCACAATGTATTTCAATAGAATGTTACTCAATGTTACGCAATGTTACTCATTATTACACAATCGGGTTCGTTAGAGAATCTAAAGACAACCATCATAGATCTAACATCTTGGATTGCCTGGCTTTAAGTCTTAGTATGGTTTTCATTTAGTGTAATGTTTTGAACGTCAGTAAAGTAGTAGACGGTAGTAGATATTGGTCACGTTGCTGCCTATAGGACACAGTCATGTGTCATGCTTTTGTCTAAGATTCACATTTATTATGGTCCTATTTATAGGACACATAGATAGGTCATGTTTCTCTCTGTAGAACACCTTCAGTTGCTATGTTTCTATTTATAGAGCAATTTCATTGGTCATGTTACTGTATAAGGCACAATTCTCTTGTTCCTGTCTATACGACTTAATCATTTGTCACGTACCTGTCTATAGGACTTAATCATTTGTCACGTTCCTGTCTATAGGACTTAATCATTTGTCACGTTCCTGTCTATAGGACTTAATCACTTGTCACGTTCCTGTCTATAGGACGTAAACATTTGTCACGTTCCTGTCTATAGGATATAGAAACTCGTCACGTTCCTGTTTAAAGAAAATAGTATTTATGTTTTTGTTTAGAGGTCACTGTCAGTTGTTGTGTCCACTGAAAAATCAGTTATAACGGCTTGTGCATAGAACAGTTATTGTGTTCTATCTCTGGTAAAATCAGTACAACCTCTTTTGAATAGAACACATTTACTGTGTTCCCATCTCTGGTAAAATCAGTACAACCTCTTTTGAATAGAACACATTTATTGTGTTCCTATCTCTATATTCGTATACTACTGCTACCACCAACACCACCACCACTACTACTATTTACTACTACTAGTACTTCTTATAATACTACTACCACATCAAATACAAATACTAATTTGTTTCTTCTTCTACTAGTATTTTTTTTATTACCATAACTATTACTACTACTATTTCTTATATTGCTCTACTACCACTACTACTACTGCATATTTCATTTCCCTTTTTCTACTACTTCTGTTTTTATTACCACCACCACTACTACTAGTACTATTTCTACTTCTACTACTGCTACTACTAATCATTCAATTTGTTCTTCTACTACTACTTCTTTACTATTATTACCACTACTACTACTAATCCCATCACCCCACCACCACTAAAATTTCCGTCTTTTATTTATATTTAATGAGCCTCCATTCGCATTTACTCCAACATTAGGTTTTAATATATGTGCAAGAAAGGTAATAAATTTAACAATACATTTATTGAATCAGCAATCAGATATACGACATATGAATATAATCAAAAGAGTGTTGACATTTACATCGCTTCATAACAATGTTTGACTGAACGTTAGACACACTCAATCAGTTATCCTAGCAAAGACATCAACAATCAAATTAACACACACACACACACACACACACACACACACACACACACACACACACACACACACACAGAGACACACATACACACATATACACACACACTTACAAATATATAATTCATCACAAACATGAGATTGAAGTTTTAGAGAGGTAATTATAGTTAATGTACATAACCTTTTCAATGATGGCAGCTGTCGCTGGCATGTGCTCACAATCACATGGTTTGCAACAAGCCACTTCCTTCTTATTTAGGTGATAGTCCAATTTAACACATAGGCACATTAAATAACTTTTCAAGAATCGTCAGTGCGCTCACAAAGCGCACCATGAAGAATTGTCCAGAACTTCACATGCGCCATCAAAGCACATCATGCAGAATGCTATAGAATCTTCGTGTGCACTACTTAAGCTAACAATGACGAATGTTCAAAATAATCTTTGTGAATTCTCGAGACCAAACTCAAGCCTTAATTTTCGCCAAAATTTTCACAAAATTAACACTAAACAACTTACAGGAACATCTGCTGATAAGTTCGACAACAACCCTGGATACACACACCGTGTTCCGATAAGTTCGACAACAACGCTGGATACACACACCGGTAGAGTACAAAAGTCACTGTAGTCTGAAGCGGGTACAAAACAACACTCACAAAGTGTGTTCCTCTCTGCAAATGTCAAATTGAGGCACCGCTAAATTTCAGGAATATTTCATCTCTAAACTCCTTTCTGTCTTACACACATTCTCAACTTACAAATCCTGTAATAATATCTATTAGCGCGATACACACACAACATAAGAAATATAGCATCAATCAAAATTCACTAATACTATGTACAACGTAATCAAATTAGAGAACATAGAAATAATGGTTCAATTACACAAAACATTCTCTAATTTAAATCATAGATCAATAGTAAACATGTAAGAACTATTTCTAACTACATTCTTTCGTTATCAGTCAGACAACTTACTATAAGCTAATGATCGTTTTTATGACCAGACTTCATTTGTGTCAAAATAAAGGTGATTAGAATATAGGACTTCCTCAACAAAGTAACTTTCTCTCAGACACAATCTGATTGGTTTAACTTAAGAACATCCACTAAAACATTTCTCTCAGACACAATCTGTTTGGTTTACCTTAAGAACATCCACTAAAGCATTTCTCTCAGACACAATCTGTTTGGTTTACCTTAAGAACATCCACTAAAGCATTTCTCTCAGACACAATCTGTTTGCTTTACCTTCAGACCGTTCACAACTAGCAGCTTATTCATTTTAGTAGAGGTAAAACTTTCATTTGTTGGTTACCACTGATGTCAGGCCAAGGTGCACTTAAAACAAGTCTTAACAATAACTCACTGTGGCAGTCGTCAGTGTAGTCATAAATCGCACACTGTGGCAGTCGTCAGTGTAGTCATAAATCGCTAACTATGTAAAGGGTGTATAGTGTGTGGTTCACTGAATTGTGTTACAGTGTGATGGTCAGAGTTTGTATGGTAATCAATATGGTCAAGAGTGCTATATATGTATGGTAATTAATATGTTCTAGACTGTTACACATGTATGGTAATCAATATATTCTAGAGTGTTACATATGCGTGGTAATTAGTGCGTTAGTGAGTGCTGCTGCTTATATTCGGGTGAGGCATTACATGTAATTTTATCCATATCTGTTACTCAGCTGCCCACGAGTATATTTAATGTTTGCCATTAAATTTGCTAAGTTGACCATCTTTATTACTTTTAATAATGTTTCCATAGAATATATCTTATAAACAGCACATAGAATCACTGAATGTTTCTGATGTATTGGTAAGTTGATTGTTACTGGTTTCCTGGTAATTTGAACATTTCTGGTTTCCGTGTAATTTTAAAGTTTCTGGTTTGTTGGTAACCTACACATGTTTCTATTAGCTTTCTAGTAACTAAAAAAGTTTTGATTTTCTGATAAAATGATGTTTCTGGCTTATTGATAACTTAAATTTTTGTGCTCTTACTTATTCTGAATGTTTCTAGATTACTCGTCAGTTGCATTCGACTGGTTTATTTCTAACTAAATTATTCTGGTTTACATTTAACCTGAAACAGTTCTGGTTTAAACAGAAAGAGAGAGAGAGAGAGAGAGAGAGAGAGAGAGAGAGAGAGAGAGAGAGAGAGAGAGAGAGAGAGAGAGAGAGAAATAGAGAGAAAGACAAAGACAGAAAGAGAGAAAGACAGACAGAGAGAAAGACAAAGAGAGAAAGAAAGACAGGTAGAGAAAAAGACAGAGAGAAAGACCAATAGAGAGAAAGACAAAGACAGAGACAGAGAAAGACAGACAGAGAGAAAGAGAGACAGAGATAGAGATAATTATATCATGCACGCACAAAACATTTTAAATTTATATGACTAGTGTTTGTGTCTGTAAGTATGGAAAAGTATCATAAAAACTTCACAAATCAGGCAGTAGACATTTTACATAGAGGAATTTATCAAAGAGATATTATAAAATGTCCGTGGTTTGAGAGAAGAACTGCATCACTCCCTCGAAAAATACTTTATTCCGGATCACTGACCCTGCATCTCCATTAAGCGAAGTAAATCAAAGTGGAAACTTTCACTTCTCTGAAATTGCAGACACCCAGACGGCGGCGTGACGAAGGAAAGTGCAGTTAAAAATGTCAGCCGACTTGTGAACAGTCAGACAGTAAAGTAATTTTTGAATTACGCCAGTCTGTATAGGAAAGAACATACCATTGCAAAGGTAACAATAGGCTGGTTGCAGGGTAGATTTTGCATGGGGGGAGTAGGGAAAAATGACCTAATAATGGCCAAACACTTGTGTCATTGTAACACAAAATGAAAGACTAAATATTTACCAGCCAAGGCAGGCGCCCTATCTATCTATCTATCTATCTATCTATCTATCTATCTATCTATCTATCGTTTATAATCTGGTAGTACTGTTGACACTATTTATTTATTAATTGGTAATACCAGGTACTTCACTTGACATTCATTTATAATCTGGTCAAACTTTAGCTGTAAGTCATTTATATAATACGCCATGATAATTTTTGAATTGTTATTCGCTTATAATCTGGTCATGCTTTAGACATCTTTCATAAACAATATATAACATTATAAATGCATCATTTATGAATAGTTTAATAATGTGGCTTATCAATCAGTTGTAATTTGGTAATATTTTAACTGTCCTTCATTGTAAATAACAGGCGAGTCTTCCATCTATAGTCTGGTAGTGTAGTGTTCGAATTAGTCTTTTAAAGTCTGATAGTATTGTATTAAAATTATTCTATAATAGTTTGATAGTACTGTATTAAAATTATTCAATAATAGCCTGATAGTACTGTATTAAAATTATTCAATAGTAGTCTGATAGTATTGTATTAAAAATATTCATTATTCAATAGTAGTCTAATAGTACTGTTTTAAAATTATTCAATAGTAGTCTGATAGTACTGTATTAAATGTATTCAATAGTAGTCTGATAGTACTGTATTAAAATTATTCAATAATAGTCTGGTAGTAAATCTTAGAAGTGCAGTGTGTATATGTACATGTGTGTATGCATGTGCTAGTTAGGGTATGCTAGTAATGTAGTTGCTTATATATATTTATATATATTATAATTATAATTAGAGAGTACATTCTGATTCTGTAGTTAAATTATCCGGTTATATAGTATGGTAATAAAAAAAATCCCCTGACATTGTTTGTAAGACGCACAGGACTTAGTCTTTTAATCCATCCTAAGAATAATCTTGCAAAGCAGCTTTGACTAATGTGACTCACTGCATGGGGTCTAGCAGTGAAAATGTCTCAAGGGCCGTGGTGGTCTGATCTTAAGGGCTCCATGCGATGGACTGACCTCCACAATTGTATGGAAGTAAGAATGGACTAAATAGATAGATAGCTTATTATTCTTTCAATTTTCTTTTTCCTAGCTGGCCTGTGTTTATTTGATGTTAGCGGACAGATCACGCGCTAGGCTGGATCGTCAAGCAGTGAACACCCGAGCACTGTTTACAGTCAAGTTGTGGCATCAAAGAGTTTTGTCCCTTTTATCTCGCGCTGTGCGTGCTGTAACGCTACATCAGACGCACTAAAGCTCGTGCGGACATTTTTAAAGAGATGACAACTTCGTCGCTAATAATTATATGAAAAGAAGACAAACAAGGAAACTGGGCCAGAAAGTTTCATTTGTAATGAGAAGGAACTTTCTTTTTCAGGTGCCACACACCTGCGCTGGAAGTTGAATTTTACCATCCTCGTTACTGTCTCACAGTAGACCAAGAGCTGAATTTCTGCAAGATGTGTGCCCCACGCCCCACCTGGAGAGAGAGAGAGAGAGAGAGAGAGAGAGAGAGAGAGAGAGAGAGAGAGAGAGAGAGAGAGAGAGAGAGAGAGAGAGAGAGAGAGAGAGAGAGAGAGAGAGAGAGAGAGAGAGAGAGAGAGAGAGAGAGGACTTCCATTCTCACTACAATCACAATAGTTCAAGGTCTTAACTGTAAAATGTTTGCAATTTCGGAGGGAAAGCCTTCAACTACACTAACACAATAGTCCATCCGCTGGCATTTTGTAGTTTATTTGTCAAAAAGCTGTCTTTATGTGCATATCTGTCTATAAGTTGTTTTATTAGTTTTATACTTATGAGTTGTCGTTTAACAAAGTTGTCTGTATATATGGTATCTCATTATAAGTTGTCTAAGTAAGAGTTATCTGTATATGTGTTATCTCATTATAAGTTGTCTAAGCAGTGTAAGCAAGAGTTGTTTGACGATAGGTTATCGGACTATGAACTGCGTTTCTATAAGTTGTCTTTCAATGTATCAACATAAATTGTCTATGAGTTGTCTGAGAACCCTTTGTCTATTAACGATTAATCGAAACAAGTACTTACATTCTCTTGTATGAATTTGCCAGCCTGTATATAATAAACAGGCTGTGAATTTTATTGTTGTCAACATGTTTATACAGGAAGCAAATTTTATTCATGTGATATCCAGTGTAAAAAAAAAAGTGAATTTTATTCATTTACCATCATGTCTAAACACGCCGTGAGTTTGTCTTTCAATAAAGGCCGTGAATTTACTGTTTAATAGCAAAGTCCATGAGTTTATTGTCTGATAGCATAGGCTGTGAGTTTAGTATTTTTCACTAAGGGCCATGAGTTTATTGTCTTTCAGTGAAGGTCGTGTATTGATTTGTCTTTCAGTGAAGGTGATGAGGGAAGCGTTTCTGTTTTTGTGTCAGAATTTGACTCTTTACATGAAATTATGGAGCAGTCTACTAAGGAAAGAACTCAAGCTCTGTATTTTGGTATCGAATTTGCATTGGAAACTGTACAGTAGGGCCTAGACAATATAGAATAGTCAATAGGGACTAAACAATAGAGACTAGACACTAGGGACTAGATACTAGTGACTAGACAATAGAGACTAGACAATAGAGAATGGGCACAGCAAATTAGCGAGGATCAAAGGATGCCAGTGGCGACATAATGGTCAGAGAGAAACAGGAAAACCGTAGTGGCGATTACTACTTAAAGATGACCAAAGACATATCAGTGTCAATTGACTGCTTAGAGATGACCAAAGACATATCAGTGTCGATTGACTGTTTAGAGATGACATATCAGTGTCGATTGACTGTTTAGAGATGACATATCAGTGTAGATTGACTGTTTAGAGATGACATGTCAGTGTCGATGGACTGTTTAGAGATGACACATCAGTGTCGATTGACTGTTTAGAGATGACATATCAGTGTCGATTGACTGCTTAGAGATGACATGTCAGTGTCGATTGACTGTTTAGAGATGACATGTCAGTGTCGATTGACTGCTTAGAGATGACATATCAGTGTCGATTGACTGCTTAGAGATGACATGTCAGTGTCGATTGACTGTTTAGAGATGACATATCAGTGGCGATTGAATGCTGAGAGATATCAAAGAAATGTCAGTGGTGCATGAATGATCAAAGATGATCAATGAAATATCAATGACGAAAGACTGTTCAGAGAGGATGAAAGACACAACACTGGTGAATATATGTATAGCCATGATCAAATCATTGGCGAATGAGTATGTAGCACGATTTTAAGCCATATCTGTGGTAAATTAATGTATATAAATGTTACAAAAACAAATTGGTGAATGAATGTATTGCGAGAATGAAAGTGCATAGTTGGTGACATAAATATTTGATCTACTCAAAGAAACATCATCGGTGAATGAACATTTAGAGATGGCCAAAGGAAAATCATTGGTGTCTGGTTACGTAGAGATCAAATCAATATTAGTGGTAACTGACTGCTGAGGGAAGAGCAAAGAAACATTAGTGGTGTGGTGACTATATGCATTGCGAAGAACAAAGAAACATTAATGGTGACCATATGCATTGCGAAGGACAAAAAAAAAAACCATTAGTGGTGTGGTCACTATATGCATTGCGAAGAACAAAGAAACATTAGTGGTGTGGTGATTATATGCGTTGCGAAGAACAAAGAAACATTAATGGTGTGGTGACTATATACATTGCGAAGAACAAAGAAACATTAGTGGTGACTATATGCATTGCGAAGGACAAATAAAAAACATTACTGGTGACTGAATGCGTTGATATGGACAAAAAGAAACAGTACTTGTGAAATGAATGATCACTAAGTTTATATACATAGAGGTATAAATAAATAAATAAATACATGAATCAAAATTTTAACTTATGTGTAGATATAAATTGTGCAGTGACTCTAAATGCTCTATTGTTAATCGATTTAGTTCTATGTCATTGATATAACTATCTTTATTTGAGTTGATGTTGAAAACAACATTCTCAGTTACAGTCAGTTACGATGAACAATGATTTACAGCGACGACACTGATTTAGTTTTTTTGTTTAGTGATAACTCTAACCTTAAAGAGAGATTCCTGAGTGTAGTGATAACTCTAACTTTAAAGAGAGATTCCTGAGAGTGTAGTGATAACTCTGAGTTTAAGGAGATATTCCTGAGAGTGTAGTGATAACTCTGAGTTTAAGGAGATATTCCTGAGAGTGTAGTGATAACTCTGAGTTTAAGGAGATATTCCTGAGAGTGTAGTGATAACTCTGAGTTTAAGGAGATATTCCTGAGAGTGTAGTGATAACTCTGAGTTTAAGGAGATATTCCTGAGCATGTGAAAAGTGGCAGGAGTGAGTGCTGCGCAAAAAAAACAACAACAACGGTTGTTAATGAGAAATACACAGAGCAACTAGAACGTAGTAAATACAATTGTGATTTCATCTAAATACTATGGTGATTTTGTCTAAGTAAACAATGACGATTTTGTACAAGTACAACAACAGTAATTATGTACAAAGTACAACAATGGTAATATTGTACACAGTACAATAATGGGGTATTTTGTACAACATACTACAACGATAATTTTGTACAAAGTACAACAATGGGGTATTTTATACAAGTACAACAGCGGTAATTTTGTACAAAGTACAACAATGGTAATTTTGTTTATCTAGAAAAGAGAACAGAAAAGCGCTGACGACACTGAATACATCTGGAAGAATATGACTAGAGAGGGGAAAAAACAACCTCGTTATCAGTTTTGCTACTTAGGCGTAGCATGATATTATCCTGTGAGGCTTGTAAAGTCGCTAAATCAACTATCAACGATGCGGTGATTTAGAAACATTTGGCTTTCATGGCTTCGTAAGTCAACGGAAGCTTGTTATTGTGAATCTTCACCGGGACTATTTGTTACTGCTCTAGAAAGTGACGCAGATCATGATGACATATATGACGTTTCATTAGGTCCATGACCGGGACTATTTGTTACTGGTCTACAAAGTGACGCAGATCACGATGACATATATGACGTTTCATTAGGTCCATGACCGAGATAATTTGTTACTGCTCTAGAAAGTGACGCATATCATGATGACATATGACGTTTCGTTAGGTCCATGACCGGGACAATTTGTTACTGCTCTACGAAGTGACGCAGATCATGATGACATATATGACGTTTCGTTAGGTCCATGACCGGGACAGTTTGTTTCTGCTCTACAAAGTGACGCAGATCATGATGACATATATAACGTTTCGTTAGGTCCATGACGCAAGCTGCAGCTAAAAGCAAAGAAAAAACAATTCGTATCAATCTTATAATACTAACATTAATCTTTATTGCACAATCAAGATAACATATTTATGTTTTGCTGTGTAAACTGTTGTTGTCTTTTAGCACGTGAATACATTTTGGTTTCGTAGTATTACTTTATTTTTCTTTTGTGGTTAAGTTACTTGAATGTTATGATCTAGAGTATTTTATGCATATTATTAAAAGCACTAATAACTTTAATAAGAGGCTTTATTAAGTTTATTATTATTAACTTCTTCTTCTTCTTGAAGAAGTTCTTCTGTTGGAATTGCTGGTCTCTTGCAGTGTATCTTTTAAGATGGCGACTGACTCCCTGTAGCCTTTGTTTGACATTTTCTACTGCGGTCTTAATATTTCTATAATTTATATGGTATTTGTTTACTAATGCATGTTTCAGTTTTCCATTATTATGTATTGCTGCTATCATTTGGCTTATTTCTTTCTTATCACTCTATTTTATTTTAAATTCTTTTCTTTTATGGTGGTACTGATGGTTTCTGTGTTTGTATTTTGACTGGTATTATATAGTTTTTAATTAGATTTACTGTGGCATATAGTAGAATATTAGACTGATGGTTTCTGTAATATCACTTTCTGAGATGTACCATACTACTTTATTTGCATTGTAAATTATTGTTGTTAAAGCTTTTTAAATTAAAAAAATTTTAGTCTTCGTCTTCGTGTTCTTCCTGTATGTGATTTATTGTTGTCTATGAATTTGTTTTATTTGTTTATATACACATTGTTGTTCTTCGGTCAGTTCATTATTTCTTCAGTGTGGTCGTCAACCAGATTATTATTATTATTATTATTATTATTATTATTAGTAGTAGTAGTAGTAGTAGTAGTAGTAGTAGTAGTAGTAGTAGTAGAAGTAGTAGTAGTAGAAGTAGTGTAGTAGAAGCAGCAGCAGTAATAGTAAAGAATATGTTTATAATCTTATGTTGCTTCTGTAAACTTATCTAGGTTCTGTGTGTAGTGTTCTAAATATTTTTAGCATTAGTGATAAACGAAACTGATTGGCAAAGGTGACTCAAGGGTTTGAAGGAATGCTAAAAATGTTTCATAAGAATGTTTTATTACTAGAAGGAATGCCAAGAAATGTTTGAAGGGCACATGCATCGCCCCACTTATTTCAAATTATAAACTTTGACGGAATGCAAGCCCGCCCGCGATTATCATTAAAATGATTGGCAAAACTGCAAAGCGGCTGAGATCGACCAAGATTTATACTATAAAACAAATAAAATATAGCTTCATGTCAATTGAATTTAGCTGTGCTTATTTTCTAAAAGTAATTTTAAACGGTTTACCAAGCAATTTCATTCTACCTCAGCACTAGAAGACGAAATGAAATGTTAAATAAAACAGACAAATACGGTACAAATGCACTAGTATTAACCAGGGGAAGTTATGTAAAATAAAACGTTAGTCAAACACAGTACAAAGGCACTACAGCTAGTGTAGTAACAAAACGAAAGGCACTACGCTTGTGTAGTAACAGCATCTCCAGCACGAAAGGCACTAGTAGCTAGTGTAGTAGTAACAGCATCTCCAGCACGAAAAGCACTAGTAGCTAGTGTAGTAGTAACAGCATCTCCAGCACGAAAGGCACTAGTAACTAGTGTGGTAGTAACAGCATCTCCAACACGAAAGACACTAGTAACTAGTGTAGTAACAGCATCTCCAGCACGAAAGGCACTGCAGCTAGTGTAGTAACATCATCTCCAGCACAAAAGGCACTAGTAACTAGTGTAGTAATAGCATCTCCAGCACGAAAGACACTACAGCTAGTGTAGTAACAGCATCAAAACTCAGACGAACGATAGAGTAAGGAAATAAGTAAAGTTACTATCCACAATAAAAGATATAGTATTAATATATTCTACAGACCATACGTGTTTCTAGATTAACAGTGAGAAAAGTAGTAGTTTTAATAAGTGTTTCTAGCATTAACCGTGAGAAAACTGCTAGCCAGGTAGGCTGTTAACAGTAAATGAAGATCTTTTTTTGAGAAAGAAAGCTGTCGAGATTGGCTTGCAATTTACTAAATGACATAATGTAATACACGCGTCACCGACAGCCATTGAACTCTAGAGAGGTCATGATTGAAAAATCTTTTATAATTAAAAAAGGCACAATTTAATTTTTATCATTTTTCATTTATCACTCATTACTCAGTGTGACACCTCTTTGGGCACCCTTCACTCGTTACGATTATTATGTATTAATTAATAACAGATAACTAATTACAGGTGATTGAGAACCCAAATTTATATAGTTATTAGTAATTCTCCCACAAGACCAACGAGTCTCTTATTTCGCGCATTAGAAAGGGGTCGTAAAACTCTACACTTTACACAATAATAAGATAGACGTTTTACTATCGCATAAGATTTCTGGAGGTGGAAACTTCTTACTAAACGAGTAATAAAAATCAGTCTTTTATTTATATTTAACAAGCCCCCCCCCCCAATCCACTCACTATTACTCCAACATAAGGTTTAATAAATGTGCAAGACGTTTTATAATTTATTAAATCATCAATCCAATATACAACACCTGAATATAATCAAAAGAGCATAGACATTTACATCACTCTACAGCAATGTTTGATTAACGCTAGACACTCGATTAGTTATTCTTGCATAAACATCAGCAGCCAAGTGAACGTATTAAGGTGATGGTTCAACGTACCCCTTCTAGGCACATTACACAACTGTTCCAGAATCTTTGATGCACTCACAAAGCACACCGTGAAGAATCATCCTGAACTTTGTGCTATCAAAGCACATCAAGAAGACTGTTCCAGAACTTTCATGTGTGCTACTCAAGCACAACATGAGGAATGTTCAAAATAATCTCCGTGAATTCTTGAGACCAAACTAAAGCCTCAATTATCGCCGTCTTGACTCTTGAACTGAATTACAGGAATTAACTGACAGCAAAACATCACTGATAAGAAGTCATTAATAAATGTTTATAAGACAAAAAGCATTATGTCAGTTTTAAGACATTTGAATAATTAATTCAACATGGTTTAGATATATGAGATAACTAATTCAGTATACCTATGAGATACCAACACCACTAAGTTAATGTATATGATTACAATTAGTTAATTAATTACCATAAACTAATTAAAAGTGATGGGAATCTTAAGTTATTTTATTAATGATAATCCAACAGACACCCCTCTTCTCTCACTTGGCAGGTACGTGGATTTTGTAAACGTTTTCTCTCTCCCACAAAATTAAAGACAAACGTTCATTGTCACATAATATTTCCATAGGTGGAAAACTTCTTACTAAAGGAGAAGACTAATCCATTTTTAGCGAGCCCCCATCCATCAACTGTCTTTTCAACATATGGTTATCAATATGAGTAAGAAGATCAATAAATATAACAATAAATTTATTAAATCAGCAATCAACTATACATATAACAAATACAATGAAAAAGATTACTTGACATCAGTATTTCCACAAAACCATGTTCAAATAATTTTAATTCCTATACAGTCTTATATCCTAAAAACACACAGTTCAACACATTAGTGTCAATACAAATCATAGGATAGTTCTTATCAGAGAACAGAAATGGAGTTATTAGAGATAAGCGATAAGAATTTCTATGTAACCTTGACTAAGAGAAGCCACATTAGTCCTTTTGCTTGATTTTCATAATAGTCACAAGTTTATCATTCACATATTACTGTTAGTTCCACATGTCTCCCTGTCACACATTGTAAAATACTGATTCGCTACTATTCTCTTGAGGCCATCTGGGCTCTCCTTCACCGTATTAGCTCCCTCAAGCACAACAACAAGTGTAGCAATTTCCAGTAACTTTCTTGCAACAGAAATTGCTACATTGCCAGTATATATAACAGAGTGTAGTGTATTCCTTACACTTACAGGCTACTTCTCGCATCTACCATGGACGTAGCAGTTTATAATTCAGTAAACCAGATGATTCAGGTAAAACAAGGAAAGGAAGCTTATTCCTTATAAAATATAATCAAGAAACAAGTGCTAAGTTTCCAGTTTATTCTTCTCTAACTCCATTCTTTCTTATGTTTAAACTCAATTTATAGTTTCCTACAACAGTATCCATTGACTCGATACACGCACACATCATAATATATACATCACACTTGTTTATGAGTTCATTCAATAAAAACAGTGAAGTGATTAGCATACTATATACAAGGATTTTGTTCAAAAACTTGTTGAAATCATAGTCTACTCACATAATACATCTCTACGTAAAACACATGTATAACATATCAATAGCAAAATGCACAAACTATTTTTAAGTCCAATCTCTCTCAATCATTCAGTTAACTCACCATTAAGCTAACGGCTGCCGTTCATGACCGGACTTCTTGCCATTCCAAATTCAAGTGATTAGAAAATAGATTTCTTTACAGCAGGTAAACTTTTCATCTCAGCCCAAATAATAAAATAAAAACTACTCATCCAGCTGGAACTGGTTTGCATTGCATCAGCAATTTCTAGCATATTCTCAACTCGATTTGTTTACACCAACTCTGACACTTACAAAAATGTCATCATAAGGAGTGCCCATGGTCGGGTCACTTCGACAATAAAACAATTATAATTATATAACAGTTAAGTTTAGAAACAGAGATAGGCACATTTACTCCATCCCAAATATATCTATATGTGAAACATAGACAGTCTGTTATACAAACCTAAATGTCTATAGAAGATAGCGTGTTACATACCTATATATTTATATATGATTGTGTGTTAAATAAATCTAAATGTTTATATATGACACTGTGTTACACAAGTAAATGTCGATAGTGCATTAAATAAATATAAAATAGTGTGTTACATACGTAAATGTTGATAGACGATAGTGTGTTAAATAAATATCAAAATTTGATCTGTGTAGTTAACCATAGAGTGTATCCTCTGTCGTTTTAAACTTTATTTTGTGAACTGTATAGAGAATGTCATCTGTCAATAATGTTTTTATTACTCTTACTAGTGTCGATATATTTGTAAAACAATTTATACGTTATGACCATTTATGACGATGTCGACTGTAATCAGTTTTCAATCTACAAAACGATATATGTGCATATAATAAATTGTTTTTGGCTTTGCTGTTAAGTAATAATGCATTTTGTAAATAGCCAACTATGTTCACTTAAAATAACGATATGCTTTGCAAAGAGCCAGCTGTGTTTATTTGCAAATAACTATGTAGTTTGTAACTGTTTACTGTAAATAATGATGCAGCTTGTGAACAGTAAATAAAGAGATGCCTACAAAGTGTTTAGACTCAGGGATTTGCCATGTAAAATGACAATAAATACGTTAACTTTTAGGAGTCCCTTTGTATACATTACGTCATTGTCTGTGAACCGCAGAGAGTTCTCTTGTTGCGCTCCCACCACTGTTATAACTACAACAGTCGAGCTACATCCGCACTGGGAGGGTTTATTGCAAATAATTCCAGGTAATAAACAAAGATGCCTTCGTCCTTGCGAGGCTTAACGACTCCCAATCTGTCAACCGTGTATGATTGGGTGTTGCGGAATAGCGAGGAACGCCATTGAATGACTGTGTAAGCGCGCCTAAGACTAATCAAATCAGCAAAATCTTTGCTCTGTCCAGCTTTCCCCTATTTCAAGACATCACATCAGTGCAGCTTTGGGTCAGGCATGATAGCGAAAGTATGGTGTGTATGAGATGGCATGGCTGTTCTGTTTTCTGTATGATTTACGCCAGCGCTCAGGCGTGGGCTGTTTGAAAACGAATGGTTGTGAACCAAATTGCTCTGAACGAAGGAAGATATGGATCTTCATCGATCAAAGCTCGGTTGTAGTAGTTCTTTTTCTATAGTAAATGTAGATGGTACGCGAATGATAATTGTAATGTTCTGTTAACTAAGACTGTGTTCTTTTGGTCTAGCTTTAACAGCCCGATTGTAGTAGGTCTGTAGTAAAGGCAGGTGATACGCGAGTAACAATTGTAATGTTATATTAATAAAGACTGTATTCTTTTGGTCTATATTTAACAGCCTTGTTGTAGTCGGTCTCTTTAAGTTGTTTGGGTGTCTACCGGAAGTACTGTTTTAGTGATAATGGCGGCACTTTTAATGATACCCGTAGCACTGCATTAGTAAGTACATGCGCACTGTTTTAGCAGTTACAGGGAACACTCTTTCAGTGATTCCCAAGCAGCCGGATTTTGTGAGTTACTTATTGTCGAACTCAGCGTTTGATGACTTATTGACTTGTGAGCTCGTTGTTGTGAGTGGCTCGCGAGCAGCCGTTTTAGTGACTTACTATCAAGCCGCATTGTTTTGATGGCTGATTTGTGAACACCACGTTTTAACGAACAAATCTTTTGCTCACTATTGAGAGTTCTATTGTAGCATAGTGACCGACACTGAACGATCGCTTGAGACTGACGAGCGCACAGTTCTGGTGACTATGGAAACGCAACGTTAGTGTCTAATGAGTACTTTTGGGGTATTAATGAAAGTACCATATGGTGAGTAATTAGCACAACATTCGATGCAGTCTTTGATTAGTTAATTATTAATAAAAATACTTTATTACAGTGACTGATTAGCATTCAGTAGGAGACTGGCTGAAATCCACTGTTTTAGTAAAAGAGATTGACGTACATATGGGTTGGATTTGACATTGAATATAACTTTTAATACTTTGAATTAATACTCCAGCCATCTATATTCCAGCAAAACGATCTCTCTATCAATTGATATCGTGATAACAGCAATCGTCCATCTCTCCGTCTCCCTCCTCCCCAACCAACTAGACTCTCGAGCTGGACAAACAAAATCTGAACACGCTTTTGATGTGAGAACTCACTTATAGAAATACACGCAAGATATTACCATATAAACTGCATTTTACAGACTAACACAACATTATACCATATACACTGTATTTTACAAAAAACACGCAACATATTACCATTTGCACTGCAGTTTACAGAGCCTCACCACATATTACCAGTTACACTGCATTTTACAGAACCACACAGCATATAATCATTTACACTGCATTTTACAGAACCACGCAACAGATTACCGTATACACTGCATTTTACAGAACCACACAGCATATCATCATTTACACTGCATTTTACAGAACCACGCAACAGATTACCGTACACACTGCAGTTTATAGAACCACACAACAGATTACCATATGCACTGCTCTGGATTTCTATATGCACTCTTTTAGAGGTCCACACAATACATTACATCACTCATTCACTCCACTCTCAGCTCTCAACACTCATTCACTCTACTCATTGCTCACAACACTCATTCACTCCACTCATTGCTCATAACACTCATTCACTCCACTCACTGCTCACAACACTCATTCACTTCACTCACTGCTCACAACACTCATTCACTCCACTCACTGCTCACAACACTCATTCACTCCTCTCACTGCTCACAACACTCATTCATGTACAGCGTGAAGGTGAGTTAAGTATTTCATGACATCAGAGAGCTACAGTAATACATGAGCAAAACAATGATATGTATATTCAGAGAGACATTATATGAGTAATGTTATGTATATTTGATAATATTATCTGAAATAATGGAGAATTTCATCTGTGTTTCTCGATTTGTGTAATGCAGTTAGATTATAGTAAATATTTGTCACGTTTTGATGAATACATTCTTAATTAATGCATTCAGTGAAAGGTCGCAGTCTCACACTACAAAGATTGTCCCATCTAGCTACCGATCACATCTTGTCCTATCTAGCTACCAATCACAGCTTGTCGCATCTAGCTACCCTTCACAGCTTGTTCCATCCAATCGTCAGTCTAAGCTTGTCCAATCCAGCTACCAATCACAGATTGTCCCATCTAGCTACCTATTACATCTTGCCCAATATAGCTACCAACCACAGCTTGTCCCATCTAACTACTAATCATATAGCTAGTCCAATCTAGCTACCAATTACAGCTTGTCTTATCTAGCTATCAATCAGAGCCAGTCCCATTCAGTCGTAAGTTACAGACTAACTCATCCATATCTCAGTCAAAGCGTGTCCTATCCAGCTACCAATCACATCTAGTCTCATCCAACTATCAATCACAACTTGTCCCATCTGCTAACAACCACATCTAGTCTCATCCAACTTTCAATCACAACTTGTCCCATCTAGCTAACAACCACATCTTGTCCAATCCAGTTACCAAATACAGTTTGACCCTTCCAAATATCAATCACAGCTTGTCCCTTCAAAATATGAGTCACAGCTTGTCCCGTCCGTGTACCAGTCACAGCTTTTCCCGTCTAGCCGTCAATCACACCATGTTCCATCCATATACAAAGCACATCATGTCCCATCTATCTACCAAGCACACCATGTCCCATCTATCTACCAAGCACAACATGTCCCTTCTATCTACCACATCTTTTGCCGAGAAATTGTATTCGCTGGATTCCTGGAGCGTTGATGTGGCATCCAACTGTGACCATGAGGATCTGGAGGAATCATCTCACTTATGCATAATCACCGAAATGTGAAATGTGAAACGTAGACAGCAAGCTTGACATGATAGCTCTCTCTCTCTCTCTCTCTCTCTCTCTCTCTCTCTCTCTCTCTCTCATATTCGCTCACATCTGGAAAAAAGTGTAAAACGGCTCAACCGATTGCACAACTGAAAATCATGTCATTGATTGGCAGATTAATGAATCATCATATTCGTTTAGTGCACTAGTTCTTAAGATGATGTATCGACCTAGCATATATACAACTTTACTTTCCAGATTGCCTTATCCTTTCTATTTTTTGTTGTACTAGTTCAAACATAATGTTTCGACCTAGAAAGTAGACAATCATACATCCCAAACTTGTTTTTAATCATCCGATTTGTTTGCTAGAAATCAGTGGCAATAATTGCAGCCATGTAACGGATATAGTCAACGATCGAGCATGCGCCAGGGTAACGGATAACGTGAACGAGTAACCGGACTTGTAGCTACATTAATACGGCACTGTTTTCATGTGCGTATAAGCAATACAAATAAGCAAGGGTTACGGATAACGTGAACGAGTAACCGGACTTGTAAGCACAGTAATACGTGCACTGTTTGTTTACTGGTGCAGATAAGCAATACAAATAAGCAACATAAAGTAGTTCTGTGGACGAGGAAGTATAATACTTTTTAGCTAATTCTAAAGTATAGCGAACTTCAATGAAATTATAATGAACTGTTATATATATATATATAAATATATATAAAATATGTATGAAAACAAATACAAACGTGTATTTTCTAATAATAAATATTAATAAATAGTTTAAATACATCGATTGCATTGTTGATTTATGGTGGATGTGCCTCCATGGCTCGTAATCAATGTTCAAAAAACTTAGTTTTAAATTAGTTAAATACATTTATTTACAATTTACAATACTATATATACTAATAAACTGGAAATCTATTTTGTTTTTGTGACTATATATAACAATAAAACTATTTTTAGTTATTTTATATATATATATTAATAAACTGGAGATCTATTTTGTTTTTTATTTACTATAATATAGCAAACCAGCTTTTGTATTTTACACTGTGACAGCTCTGGGTACCCTCCACTCATTAATTTATAGTTATTATTAATTCTTTCCACAATATCAAATGTCCCTCACTTGGCGGACTATAAGGGGGTTGTAAAACTATACTCTTTACACAATAATAAAATTGACGTTTTACTGTCGCATAATATTTCTGTACGTGGAAACTTCTTACTAATGAGATAACAAAAGTCCGTCTTTTATTTATATTTAAGGAGCCCCAACCCACTCACTGTCACTCAAGCATAAGGTTTTAATATATGTGCAAGAAGGTGAATAAATTTAACAATAAATTTATTAAATCAACAATCAAATATACAACGTGAATATAATCAAAATGTTGACATTTACCTCACAAAAAAATGTTTGATTAAACTTTACACAATCATTCAGTTATCCTAACAGAGACAGCAGGAGGGGGGGGGGGGCGAATTTACACAAATATATAATGACGTTCAAAGTTTTGGTTTTATCATAGAAATGAGAGTGGAGCTTCAGAGATATAATTACAACCTATGTCGTGGTTTTATCATAGAAATGAGAGTGGAGCTTCAGAGATATAATTACAACCTATTTATCATAGAAATGAGAGTGGAGCTTCAGAGATATAATTACAACCTATATACGTAAACTTTGCCAAGATATCAGCTGTCCCTGGAATGTGTTCACAATCTCGCGGTTTTCAACAACTCTCTGTCTTTCTTATTGGTCCAATGTACCACTTCTAGGCATATTACACAATTGTGTTCACAATCTCGCAGTTTTCAACAAGTCTATGTCGTATTGGTCTAATGTACCATTCTAGGCATATTACACAACTGTGTTCACAATCTCGCAGTTTTCAACAAGTCTCTGTCGTATTGGTCTAATGTACCATTCTAGGCATATTACACAACTGTGTTCACAATCTCGCGGTTTTCAACAAGTCACTGTCTTTCTTATTGGTCCAATGTACCATTCTAGGCATATTACACAACTGTGTTCACAATCATGTCTGTCTGTCTGTCTGTCTGTCTGTCTATCTATCTATCTATCTATCTATCTATCTATCTATCTATCTATCTATCTATCTATCTATCTATCTATCTATCTATCTATCTATCTATCTATCCTCTTTTCCCCTTTGCAAACTATTGTAACAGTAACGTTAATGCAATCAATATCTGCTGATATCATTCTCTGCACATAATAAGGAATTAAAAATGTCATTCTGTTGAGCGACGTGTCCTTGCTTTGGTAAGACAATATCGAGATAAAAACAATGTCTAAAATAATGAAATGCGTTTAACTGAAGGAAACTCTTTCTGTTGCATTACTTCGATAAGAATGTGCTAAGATTTAAAATTTAATATAATAATACGGTGTAGGTAAACAAAACTGGTTTTTATTATATGAATTAGTGATGGATTTAAGATTAGACACAGTTTTGTATGATGCAATTATAGATTTGAAATATAACACAACAGGCTTTTTTTTTACTGCATAAAGCTGTTTTATACTGCATAATTTAATTAGAGACATGTCTAGGCAAAAATAATATGATTCAATTGTTGTGCTTGAGGTCAGTCGTAGAGATTGTCTGATCCAAAAAGAAAAACGGGTATTTTTTTTTTCAGCTTTGATATAATGAGAAGTGTGGAAATGCGTTCACGAAACATGTTTTCAATAATATTTTGATGAGTTCTTGTGAGCTAAAGCAAACTGTTTTGCTGTGGTTTTGCCATGAACACCTTGCAGCTTGGCTGGGAATTCTACTCCAGATCTCTTGCTGCTTGACTGGGAATTCTACCCCCGCGTTTGACACTCTGTCAGTACACCACAAGCAGACGGAAATGAGCCGCCAGGGCGCGCTATTTGCTTTCATTTCCAGTTCATTCAGAACGCACGAGCTGTTGGCTCCTATGGATGATTGTGTCTGAGAAATCTTTTCCCGCTCTTGACACGACAGGCTGTAGCCAAAGTATGAGAGACACAACTGTTTGCAAATTAAATGTTAGTGCGTCGCGCGTCGTGTGTATAGAAGGAATCAGTTTGTGTGCGCATGTGTTTTAGTCAGCATTATATGTGGTTATATTTTCTTTTAATTTTTATGTATATATTTTTGGCAATGTTCTGGTTAGAGATTCGACGATACAAATTATTGAACTTCCACTGAAAATTGAACACGTTGTTAATGTTAGAAAATGTTAGAAGTCGGAATGAGTTCGGACACTTGAAGATCTTTGGAAAGTTTCTAGTACGACACTGACGATATTCTTATTTTAACCTTTAACCTTAAGCTCTTTACGTTTTAGCACTGTATAAATATTAATGTGCATCTTGGGCGCATTTCCTTGATACGTCATTCTGACAGCGAGGAACACACTCTATTAATTATTATTTTCTTATTCATATTTATTCCGTCTGTTTCTTAGGTTTGTTAGACAATATATGTTAGGATTATGTAAGTAAGCAATTATCTGTTGAAATTGTATTTACTGCTATAAAATTCAACATAAACAATATCATTTCCCGCAAATATTATAATATAAATAGTGACGTTTAGTGACGTTTGGCACATTCACTGCACGTGATAATACACCGCTGCCAATGTTAGAAAATTAAAAATAACTTAAGTTGTGCAAGGCAATATATTGAGTTGTGTATGCGTGTGAATATGGGTTCGCGTATCGTGTGTGAATACTAGTGAAAGTGTATATATTTTTGTGTATATGCATGGGTGCGCGTGTGTGTCTATTCGATGTTTGTTCATGCGTATTTGTCTTTGCTCGATATTTAAACTGGAGTGAAATTAAGTCTGACATCAAAATAAATCTTTTATTAGGGAGGGACATCAAAAAACGTGTCATAGGTGAGAGGTTAAAAGACTCTGGCAGATTTGCACACGAATCCAGTGTCGCTACGAGCCACATTGCTAAATATTCTTTTCGTTTTAGACTGTAGAAATGTAAATCCTTCTCTTCAGCCTATAGTTCGATTTTATATACCTCTAATATATCCACCAGCCAACAGCTAAATGCTGATAATGTAGCCCCTGGGCATTTTGCAAATTATTTCTGTTTGGCTCAGGCAGGCATGTAGATAATTTTCTTGAGCACTTAAATATATGTGCTAAGGTTTAATTGCGTTTGATTTCTTCAGATGCAACAAGCGGATGTTTAACTGTGCTTTGCAATTTCATTAAAAGCAACATGCACGATAAGTTTAACTATGTTGCATTTTGAATAGATAGTTAAATGTAAAACGATAAAGAACCGTATACTTATGTTGCATAAATCAATAAGATAGTTGCCTAAGACGATATACAACTGCTTAATTGTGTTGCAGCTAGATTCAATAGCTAACAAAACGTTATGCAGATATTTGTGTTGCAGTTTGAAAGGGGCTGATATTTGTGTTGCAGTTTGAAAGGGGCTGATATTTGTGCTGCAGTTTGAAAGGGCAGATATTTGTGCTGTAGTTTGAAAGGGCAGATATTTGTGTTGTAGTTTGAAAGGGCAGGTGTTTGTTTCGCAGTTTGAAACGGCAAATATTTGTGTTGCAGTTTGAAAGAGCGGATATTTGTGTTGTCGTTTGAAAGGGCCGATATTTGTGTTGCAGTTTGAAAGGGCAGATATGTAAAGCAGGAATAATGTCTTTAAAAATCCACCTAACATTGAAATATAAAGAAACTAGCAATAAACAGTTCTTTTACGAAAAGAATTTTAAAAAAAATCAATTAATTTCAAATTCAAAAGTGATTACATAGCAGGATTTTTTACAGCAAGAGAACTCCTTAAACTCAGCCCATTGGCTGGTATCGTGCTTGAATCATTGGATAATAGAAAACTACTGAATAATAGAAAACTACTCACTCAGCTTGCATTACGTCAGCAATCTAGAATATTCTTACCTGGAGCTGTTTACTTCAACTCAGACACTTTAAAAAATACTGGCATAAGGAGTGCCCAAGGTCTGGTTACTCTGACAAATTAGCAATTTATATAACGATTTAAGTAGGGATAGGCAAATATACTCTATCACAGCATCATTATCTGTTTCAAACATATTTAGGTTTTCTATAATTTGACATCATTATCTGTTTGAATTACAGTCAAGTTTTCTATTATTTCACTTCGTTCGAACTTTGCTACATTACAATTGTTAAACCTCTCTTGATCTTTGTCGTTATTATATTACATGACCTTGTTTGACCTATGGAGTTATAAAATTATATAACCGAGTGATATGTTTTGGCGACTGTTTATGAATTTGACTTGCACGCTGATAAAAATGTATAAGTAGAAAAATGAGTCACTTCTATTCATGCATGCACGTAAGCGCGCGCGCGCACACACACACACACACACACACACACACACACACATACACACACACCTACAAACACACACACACACACACACTTGCACTCATATATTCACTCACACACACATACGTATACCACACAATCATTGCGCGCGTACACTCACTTTCTCTGCATGGAACACCAGACTGTAATATTGTAATATTGTAACATTGAAATAAATAAATTAAAGAAAAGAATAAAAAAAAATAAGGTAAAATTAAATTTGATGAAATTAGGGTAAAGAATTATTAAAAATTCAATGTAGAAGGAAATGACTGAAAAGAAAGAACGAAAAATAAATATAGATAAAATTGACAGAAAAGAACGAAAAAATAAAATGTAGATTTAAATGACAGAAAAGAACGACGGAACATTTAAATATAGAAGCAAATTACAGAAAAGAGCGAAAGAAAATTAAATATATATGGAAATTACAGAAAAGGACGACGGGAAAATTAAATATATATGGAAATTTTAAGATTATGAAGGCTGTAAAGAAGGAAAGAAAGAAGCGAGGAATGATAAACGAATGTAATTAAGCAAAATTAAAATAGAAAACATTAAAAAAATATTCCAGAAACCCAAACAAATAATTTAAAATTTTTATTATATATTATAGATAAGATAAAATATGCCATAAACCCACAACTGATTTATATTTATTTATTATGTACTATATGTAACAAAACTGAAAGATACACAGAACAGAGAAATGAAATGAAAGATTGGAGAACACAAACGCGAGAGTACAACAAATCAAACAAAATTAAAATGAAAGAAAATAATTGATGACATATCCAACATAAACGAGAAACTTCAACCACTCAAACAGAAGTAAATTAAAAAATATCAATATACAAAACCAGAGTCCAATTAACAGTAAATTACAAAATAACAAAGCATACATAGTGAAGACCAAAGTTAATCAAAGAATTTTAATTTCTAATAATGCATTGATGTGTAGGTTAGAAAACAAGAATCAATTTATGTAATGAAACACGTGCACGGCACTGATGAAAGGAAACCCAAGTGTGTGCTGTATGACTAAGTACAGGTAGACAAACAGAAATAAACACGAGTATACTATTGTATGATTAAGTACAGATAGAGAGACAGAGAAAGAAAACACGAGTATACTATTGGATGACAAAGTACAGGAAGAGAAACATAGAAAAAACACGAGTATACTATTGGATGACAAAGTACAGGAAGAGAAGCAGAGCAACAAACACGAGTATACTATTGGATGACAAAGTACAGGAAGAGAAGCAGAGCAACAAACACGAGTATACTATTTGGATGACAAAGTATTTAGCATGTTAGAAAAATAGCAGTAGTTTGAACTTAATGTGCACTGGAGGTAATCAGATTTTTAAAATTAATGTGCGTGATGTGGTAGATAAGGAATGAAAAAATCTCAAAAATCTATTAATGGCAACCTACAATTGGAGGAGAGGTCATGCCCCAGGGCGTTAGGGCTGGAGAATTTGATTGTGTGAAACAAGAGACTCCAGACTGAGATGCCAGTCAACATTAGTGACTATAAAACCTGTTTTTCGACTAAAAGACCAGGGAGGTAAGAAATATTTTTGTGGTATTACTTGGGTAGCATCATTTTCTTCATTTACATCGCCACATTAAGTATCCATATAGTTGTGATGGCAAAGCAGCTGGGTATCTTAACGCAGTGATCTGGGAACACGATCATCCCACTGTATAGGCGAAATTCATTAATCACTTAATGAGCCAATACGGTGCATCGGCAAAACAGTTAGACAGGACATGTTGCCTGTTGACAGCCAGTGGCCTTGAACCAGACCTATTTTATGGGTGGACCGATGGCATTTCCGGGCAGATCACTGATGGCACTCCACTGACGGTGGAGCATGACATTAATTTGTTACCGATTTAGCAGTAGTCTGGAAACCCGTAGGAACCCGCTCGACCCAATCTACGGACAGGCGGCTAATCTTTTTGGATCAAGCAGAGAGCTGGTCATTTGACACCAGAAGTGTGTCAAGAGGGGGAAAGCCCAAGCACAAGCAACCCCGCGAGAGACAACAACATCTACTTTTAAAGTGTGACCCTACTTCATTTGTTTTTCCATTTTCCTGCACCACCAAATGTATCTTTTTTTTTTTTTAATCGGACACACCAAAACACACCAACTTGATTTTTGAAGGGTACGAAAATATAACTGTTTAATCAAAGATTTAATCTATAATTAGTAACATCAGTGCACATAAATTTAACTATGAGTAATTAGGGCTAGGTAGGAAGTTAGAATTTGAATTATTTTCTATTTTTATTTAGTTGTGGAGGAGCTAAATAGCTCCAGGACTCTTGTGTGTTTGATTTGTTTAGAACTATTTTTAGTCTTGCTGTATTTGTTTTTAAAGCAGAAATTGCCCCACTTTTGCATACTCTTAATTGGTTGCCTTTACTCCTGAGAGAGCAAGTTTTATGACTGAATGATTACAGTCACCGCATGAAAGAGAACCCGTAGAGTAATAAAATTAGTTGTATTTATAAAAAATAGTAATGTGTCTACTATTGTTTTGAAATGGTGAGTGCAGTGTCTGCATTGTACTGTCCTGTATTGTTGACGTTCTCCACATACAATCTCGCATACAAACACATCAGAATACGTAACCCTTGCACGCATAATAAAAGAGTGAGACAAACATCCATGATGTATGCGGTTTGGACACTGTGACGATCAACAAACAGGTCATACACAGTGCTGACTAGCCACTAAGGAGGTGAATAAGGTTGTGACAGCGGAGACGTGACGTAGACGCTACACTTTATTGGTGGCAAGGTATGCTGAATACATCAAGCAATTTCTGCTACAAGGAAGTTAATGGAAATTGCTACAATTGTTGTTCTGCTTCGGTGAGCATGTATAGTGAATGAGCGTTTAGGTTAGATGGAGAGAATAAATTGTGAATCAGCATTTTTTACAAGTGAGGAGGAAACACGTGTAATTGAAGTGGACAATAAATTTGTGACTTTGATGTGAAAAGCACTTGAGAAAGACAATTGCAGATTCGTCTATACAAGGTTATGTATAAACTATTATTGCCCATCTCTGATAGCTCAATTTCTGTTCTCTGATAAGAACTATCCTTTATTTGGTATTGACATTAAATTGTTGAATTGTGTTTTAGGACATATGACTGTAAAGTATAAAAATTATTTGAACATGGTATCATGAAAATATTGATGTCAAGTAATCTGTTTTACATTCTATTTGTTATATGTATATTTGATTGTTGATTTAAAAATTTATGGCTAAATTCATCGACCTTCTTACACATAGTGATAACCTTCTGTTGGAGAAGAAAGTGGGTGATTAAGGATTCACTACAGATATATTGAGACCGGATTTGTCGTTACCTTTAGTAAGAAGTTTTCCATCTACGGAAATATTGTGTGACGGTACATGTTTGTCTTTAATGTTGTGGAAGAGATAACATTTTTACAGCGCCCACATATCTGCCAAGTGAGAGAGATGAGTGTCTGCTGGAGAATTATTAATACCATAAATTAAGATTCTCATCACTTGTAATTAGTTATAGATGGTTAATTAATTATTAATAATAATAATATTAACCATTAACTAGGTGGTGTGGGTGTCACAGTGTTCGTATGTCATTCTTTACTTTCTTCCATGCCTGACTACACACGCTGGCACTGTAACAAGTACTTTCTTCCATGCCTGACTACACACACTGGCACTGTAACAAGTAGTGATCAGTTAAGAGCTTTATGACACGTTTCTCCAAGTGAAGTTACAAAGGAAAAAAGTATTTGCTGTATTTGCACTCCTTACAGTCCCCTTGGGCCTTCAAACGCTCAGTCAATTTAGATTCAGCTGTTCTAACGTTCCCACTATTTCAAGGTTTTGCTTCGCTTGATTTAAATGTTTTCTTTGGTGATTCACAGGTTTACTCGCTTCATCGTACAGTAATATTCAGTATTCACTTTTAGTGAAAAAGCGAATTATTTCCAAAATCGGCACATCAGTTACTGCTAGAAACATTTTACTTTCTGGCACAATGGAATAGCTAGTAGCATGATTCATGACTGTGTCAAAATATTCATTCTGCCGCTTTCACGCCATTGTATATCAGACCGCCTCATCCGTCATGGCCGACCTGTTGATCTCTTTGCACCAGTGGCTTCCTGGAACCGCCTTCTTTCACTACCCATCCCTGATGATCTCCTATGTTCACGCATTAAATCCGACCGTTAAAGTGGGCACATAACTCACTCGTTTTGCAGCAAAATTAGAACGCTTAAATTGGCAGATAACTCATGTACACTAACATTAAAACACTTAAATTGGCAGATAACTCACTCCCCCCCCCCGCAGCATAATAAAATACTGGCGTATAACTCCTCGCTCTTGCGAAAGTCTGGCTAGATAACTCACTCTTCTTTGAAATACAATTAAGATCCGTTAGAGGGCAGACAACTCACCCCTCTCACAGTAGGTTTAAAACGCTTAAATGGCCATATTATGTAATCTACTGGCAGTATAGATAAATTACTTCAATAGGCCTATAACTCACTCTTATACACATTAATATTCAGTCCGCCTGATATGTTGCTCTTCTGGCATAGGATAAGAAACTTAAGCTGATAGATTTCTAACCTCTATTGTTTTAAATTTATGTAAAGACAGAAAACTTAGGTGAAGACAGAGAAAGACAGAAAATTATGTAAAGACAGAAAATTTAGGTTTCTTCCAGCAATATTAAATACAGACGGAGAAGCGCACAACAGACACCCCACTCTCTTTTAATATATTTAGAATACTTGCTTGGATAGAAAGTTTAATTTGTCTGTAGGAGTTTATTCTTAGATTTCCTGGATGTTAAGATATGCATTTACTGTAAACAGTTTACTCTTAGATTAGACAGATGATGAGATATACATATTCTGAAGACAGTTTATTATTAGTATTGGTGGGTGAGGATTCGTGCATCTTAAACTGAACGGTGTGAGCTGTTTTATAGCCACGACAAACATTTTGGGAAAGTTGAATTATTGTTAAACCTGATACGCCATCAAATGTGATGATGATGATGAGGATGTTGGTGATGGTGATGATGATTAGAAATAAAGCTGCTCTTACTATAAAGACCATAATCTAATCAAACGGCATATGGGAATATCAGCGACACTGAGCGTCTGCTTAAGGCAATGAGATCTAAAATTTCAAACAATCAAGCACAACTAACTGAGCATGACTGCAAGTGTGAAAAGAGTACTGATAAGAGATGTACAAAGGGAAATGGAAAGTCAATGGAAAATATTTTGAAAGAGTCTAGGAAAAAGACTTGAAAATAGATCAAGAAATTCTCTGAAGAGATATTTAAGAAAATATTTTTAAAATTGGAAAGAGACATTAAAAGATCGGGGAAAAGATTCAGAAAGAGAGGCATGGAAAAACACGGAATGTTCCGAAAATGAGAACGTAAAATAGAGATTGCAGAGTTTTGGAAAGACGCCCAAAATTCTAGGAGATACTAATGAGGTTTTGAAAGATACTAACGAGTCTTATAAAGATACTTAACAGTGTTGGAAAGATACTTAATAGTGCTGGAAAGATACCCAAAATGATTTGAAAGATACTATAAAGTCTTTGAAAGTCATCCAGAAGTCTTGGAAAGATACTAAAGTCTTTGAAAGTCATCCAGAAGTCTTGGAAAGATACTAAAGTCTTATAAAGATACACAAAGACTTGGAAAGATACCAAAGTGTCTTGGAAAGTCACCCAAAGTCTTGTAAAGATACTAAAACGTCTTGTAAAGATACTAAAAAGTCTTGTAAAGATCTAAAAAGTCTTTGAAAGATACCCACGAGTCGTCGAAAGATTCTAAAGAGTCAGAAAATATCCGAAGGTTTTTGAAAGATTCCCAAAAGTCTTGGAAATATACTTGTAAAGACTTTTGGAAAGATTTCTTAAGACTAAAGAGTCTTGGAAAAGTACTAAAATGTCTTAGAATGTACACGGAAAGATATTTATAAAATACAAAGACACCCGAACGAGTTTTGGAAAGATACTAAAGAGCTTTGAAAACGAGATTAAAGAGCTTTGAAAACGAGATTAAAGAGCTTTGAAAACGAGATTAAAGGATCTTCGAAAGATACTTGAAAATATACGTAAACACTAATTTGACCTGGATAGAGATACGAAATCATTGTCCACAGAATGGTGGGGAAGCATTTGGGCTTAGACATGGAATATACATGGAAAGAAACATGGAAACGTTGTGAAACTATAAACAGAGTCAAGAATAGAAGGGAAAATGTATTTTACTGGCAGATCTGCACGTTATCTGAGCCGTTGATTCGATGAGCACTGAGCCATGAGCAACGCCAGAATGGAACCACTTTATCTTTGATGTTGACTTTCACGAGTATTGCACCATGAAGCATCACTAGAGCAGAACGACTCGCTTGCCAAAGACCGGTTCAACAGACCACATGCGCATTTGAAATGAATACAACAATAAGCATGATGCGGTCAAAATAATACATAACAATATGTCATTTGTGGTTACCTTCAAGATAACTGGGTATATTCTTACTGCTGATAAGGCCACGATGTATTTTCATATACCATTAATCATATTGCCACTGGAATGATTTTTTTCCATCGTCACCTCGTCAGTCGAGCTGCGTTCTTGTTGCTGTTCTATATTAAAAAATTTCAACCAGAATGTTTTGAACAGAGTCATGATCAATACAAGGTCTTAGGGGGAAAGCTTTACCAGAGATGTAGACGAGAAGGCAACTGCCATTATAAGTGTGAACTTCAAATTTTCTCGTCTGAAATGTGTTTAAGCAGCTAGAAGTCTATTATGAAAACTGATATATTGTGAGTGTGCTAAAAATAGATATACTTTTTATTGTTAGTGCGTACTGAAAACTGATATACTCGTGTACCACAACGTTTTATATTCTAATTCTGTGTTGAAAACTGACGCATTGTGAGTGTGTACAGAAAATGATATTGTGTGTGTGTGCATGTCTCTGTGTGTGTGTGTGCGTGCGTGCGTGTGTGTGTGTACAGAAAATGATACATTACGATATATTGTGTGTGTAATGAAAAGTGATATATTGTGAGTGAGAACTGAAGCTGATAGATTTTGACTATTAGAGATAATATGAGTGTGTACAGATAATGATATATTGTTGGTGTGTACAGAAAATGTTAAAATGTGAGTGTGTGCTACCGTTATACTGTGTCTGTACTACGAATTGTATATTTTGCAAGACAAACTGATATATTGCAAGCTTGTTCTACATACTGATATATTGTGAGCTTGTTCTACAAACTGATATATTGCAAGCTTGTTCTACAAACTGATATATTATGAGCTTATTTTACAAACTGATATTTTGTGAGCTTGTTCTACAAACTGATATATTGCAAGCTTGTTCTACAAACTGATATATTATGAGCTTGTTCTACAAACTGATATACTGTGAGCTTGTTCTACAAACTGATATTTTGTGAACTTGTTCTACAAACTGATATACTGTGAGCTTGTTCTACAAACTGATATATTATGAGCTTGTTCTACAAACTGATATACTGTGAACTTGTTCTCCAAACTGATATATTATGAGCTTGTTCTACAAACTGATATATTATGAGCTTGTTTTACAAACTGATATACTGTGAGCTTGTTCTTCAATGTGATATAAAATGTGTGATTGAAATCATACATTGTGTGTATTTAAACTAAATTGTGAGTGTAACTTGAAACTATAAATTGTGAAATTGTAATTGTAAGTGTATTGATACTTATATCTAGACCTTGGGAGTCTGTACACAAAGATATACATTGTGAGATTGCACTTGAAACTATTTACTGTGAGTCTATATTTAAGCCTATATAATATGAGTCTGTACTTAAACCATACATTGTGAGTCTACACTTAATACTACACACTATGAGTCTATACTTAAACATGTACATTAAACCATTCTTTGTGAGTCTCTTCTTAATATTATACACTTATAATATACTTAATAATATACATTCTGAACCTGTAGTTAAAACATACATTGTGGCTTCATACTTAAAACAATACATTATAAGTCTGCACTTAAAACAACATATTATGAGTCAGTAATTAAACATACTTTGTGAATCAGCACCAAAACTATATATTGGAAGTCTGTTCTTAACACTATGCGTTATGAGTAAATACTTAAAATTATACTTTACCTAAATTAATAATAACTAATATACCCCTAAAATTATAATTATATTGTGAGTGTTTGTATGCAAAACTGATTGATGTCAGCTTTATTACATCAACTCCTTATACCTCACTGGCATTGAAAAGCACTGTTCCACTAAGTTAACCTGGTGCTTCATTTTGCTGTGTCAACTCTTTCAAACAGAATAAAGTCCAACAACTTCTCTACACTAAAAATGTTTAGGTAGTCAGCATATTGTGCTGCCACAGATCAGTAGAGTTTAGCCTGTTCTTACACATATACGCTGCTTTCTACCTTTACCTCAGTAAAGTTTTTCAAGTCGAAATTGAAATGAAAATAAGCTTCCAGTTCATTGCTTAATAACTCCATTCTTTCTTACATTCCAGTCTCAACTTACAGTTTCCTGCAACAGTATTTATTAGCCCAAATACACACACACACACACACACACACACGCACACACACACACACACACACACACACACACACACACACACACACACACACACACACACACACGCACACACACACACACACACACACACACACAGAGCATAATAAATACAACATATTAAAACAATGTCAAGTGTTTAGCAAACTATATGTGAATAGCTTAGTTCAACTCACATAGTAAATCACTACATAAAATATTACATCAATAGCAACGGTGCATGAAATATTTATAAGTCACTTCTCTCTCAGCCAGTCAGTTTAACTCACCAGACTACTTCTTGCCACTCCAAATTCAATGTGATCAGACAGTAGATTTTTCTACAGCGAGTAAAGTTTTTAATCTCAAGCCATTGGCTGGTCTCATTTTCATAAATCATAACCATTGGATGATTTAAACTACTCGCTAGTTTGCATTACATCAGCAATTTCTAGAACATTCTCAACTCGAGTTGTTTACTTCCAACTCAGACACTTTAAAAATATTGTCATAAGGAGTCCCTAAGGTCGGTTACTCTGACAATTAAAAAAAATATATTAAAATTAAATTTAAAAATAGAGAGAGTTAAATTTACTTTGTCACATGATGTATTGTGTATGTGCATCTAAACGTCATGTATTTAGTATATGTAACTAAAACTGATATATTGTGCATCTAAAAAATGTCATGTATTTAGTATATGTAACTAAAACTGATATATTGTGCATCTAAAAAATATCATGTTTTTAGTATATGTAACTAAAACTGATATATTGTGCATCTAAAAAATGTCATGTATTTAGTATGTGCAATGCAAATAAGCCTGATGTATTTAGTATCTGTAACTAAAATTGATGTTTTGTGTATCTGTAACAAAAGTGATGTATTTAGTATGTGCAATGCAAATAAGCCTGATGTATTTAGTATCTGTAACTAAAATTGATGTTTTGTGTATCTGTAACAAAAGTGATGTATTTAGTATGTGCAATGCAAATAAGCCTGATGTATTTAGTATCTGTAACTAAAATTGATGTTTTGTGTATCTGCAACTAAAAGTAATGCATTTAGTATACGCACCTAAACTATGTGTTGCGTAACTGTAATTATAAATGATGCTTTGAGAGTCTGTACTTATAATTGATACTCTACTTAAACTGATATATTATATTTAAAAGTAACACAATGTAGAATACTTAAAATGAATGCATTGTATTTATCGTTTCATAAAAATAATGAGCTTCGCACTGTAATTCTGCATTCTAGCGAACACAATATAACTTCTGTTTCATTATTAATGTATTAGCAATTTTCCATCGGGGAAATGAAATTGTTTCCAAATGGTTGAAGATAGGAGAAACTGTTTGTCATCTATGAATACGACTAAAGGCAAAGATGGCTTTTGCATGCCTGTCAGTATTGCAACATTTTAAATAATGACTAAGTATTCTGTAATTTCGCAACATTATCTTGACTACTAAAGGGAGAATAGCGAGGACCCAGTCGAAGTTGTAATGTGTGGAGCATGATTTATTCTCACTAGAAGTTCATTATTAATGGATAAAAAAAAGTTAAAATAATGCACCAACACAGTACTTGTATAGCAGAGTCCCCTTTACTAAGCCATGATCATGGTCTCAAAAGTGCTAAGATGCAGAACATTGTTAATGGATCCCTGAAGACTGGAACGTTTCCATTGTTTCCATTCCGTTTCCAGGAACAAAGATCACTAGAGACAGTGTGATAAGCCCCCGATTTAGCACTGTAGAGAGTTATCTATCTATCTGTCTATCTATCTATCTATCTATCTATCTATCTATCTATCTATCTATCTATCTATCTATCTATCTATCTATCTATCTATCTATCTATCTATCTATCTATCTATCTATCTATCTATCTATCTATCTGTCTGTCTGTCTGTCTGTCTGTCTATCTGTCGGTCGTGTATCTGTCAACCTAACTATCGATCTTTTTGTTTGAGTAGCATGAGAGAGCATTTCTTTCCTTTATAACTGTTCGTGAGATTTCTTTTCCTGGCGCCTTTCTGCTTTCTCAAGCATTATGCTAATACAAAGCGTTTCAATGCTGTTTCTTGTATTATTGTTTTATTATTTGTGATGATGGTTTTTTTTAAGCAAAATAATTTGTCTACACTTACAAAACAAATTATATTATTATCTGTGTATATAGCAGCACACTACAATTATGCCTTTATTTCTTTGGTTGTGTATATAAATAGGACATAATTAACTGTTTCGCTAATGAGATATTTTATAAACAAATATATACAAGTACTGTGTATTGTTGTGGTATGTACATTTTGTAAGGCATCTTTGTTCGTGGCTTTTGCTAGATAATTTACTTTCTCACTCACAGTGTGAAATATGAATAGGAGAGCCTTGCACGTTTGCTGTAAGTGACGTATTTCTACCTCTCACAGTGAAAAATTAGATCATTTACAATGAAGCATTAAAAACGCATAGCAATAGAAGTAGGAATATAAACATTTTACAGATATTTCTGTTCTGGAGTTATCTTTTACTGAAACACTCGAGCACTACTTCTATATACTAAAGCCCGATCATGTTTGACCCAATTCTGGCTCAATTCCATGTGCTAGACCTTTTCTTTTATCCTCAGTCAACTAGCTTCCTGGGAAGACAACATCCGCAAAACTATTACTGTTTTAGATCATCCATCCCTACAAGGGAGACAACATACAGCAATATTTTTTTTTAGGAAACTCTAAACTCATTGGATCAATGTTTATCAACCTGTGTTCACTTGACTTTCATTACACTATAAATTGGATGGTACTATTATATACACGCAATTTGTAAGTTTATCTTTGTCAACTATCAGCATTTTGTGTATCCCGCTTAACATATCTAAGCAATATTTTATTCAAATAAATTCCACAAGATCATACATCAGATCTTTCTATAAAGCGTCTACCCATGTATAGTCATGACTGAATGTGACTGGCGATGCGTCTCTATCTGTCTATCGATCTTTTCTAATTTGAAACCAGTCTTGTCTAATGGTGACTGGTGTGAAACCAGTCTTGTGTAATGGTGACTGGTGTATTCATGTTTATACTGTGGGAGTAAATGGAGAGAGCGCGGCACAGGACACCAATATTTACAGTTGCAATCACATCATTTGCCTTTCTTGTGGTATGGTCCTATTGATACAATATGGTTAAATCAAACTTACAAACAATATCCACAAAGGATTCAGCAAAAGTATTTATTTAATTAAAAATTATATTAACATGCACATTTGTGTTCTAATGACCCAAAGAATACAATAGTGATTCAATCACCACACACACACTTTACTAATTGATGGTGCTAGAGATTAGAACTGTATATTTGTCAACAAACACCACACACAATTTACTAATTGATGGTGCTAGTAATTAGAACTGTATATTTGTCAACAAACACCACACACAATTTACTAATTGATGGTGCTAGTAATTAGAACTGTATATTTGTGAACAAACACCACACACAATTTACTAATTGATGGTGCTAGTAATTAGAACTGTATATTTGTGGACAAACACCACACACAATTTACTTTTACTAATTGATGGTGCTAGTAATTAGAACTGTATATTTGTCAACAAACACCACACACAATTTACTAATTGATGGTGCTAGAGATTAGAACAGCATATTTGACTATGTGAACAAGAATCTACAATGCTAATTATTTATTTTATGTTGTCAGGTTTGTAATTAATGTTCAATGAAATATGCATGCTATTTGTTATGGAATGTAATGATGTTATATCATAATAATGATGTATCACTATGTTTTAACATAATAATGAAGTATCAATGTGATTGTACTATAACAATGATGCAATATTATGATTATACCAACAATACAGTAAAACTACATAACAAGTGTGCAACAATATGGTTATGTCATTATAATACTGAAACAATTCGATTATTCAATAACAATGATGCAACCGAACGATTATTCTGTAACAAAGATACAACCAGTATTTCATAACAAAGACACAACTCCCACTTGTCATTTCTAGTATCACTATTTACTACCGAGGTGTTCACCTGTCATTCAAATATCATTTTCTAAGAATAAAAAGCCCACTTATCAGTTATAGTATCACTGCTTAGAAATATAATATCCACTTGTCAGCTTTAGTACCACTGTTTAGAACTAATATGTCTATTTGTTAGTTCTAGTATCACTGCTTAGAAATATAATATCCACTTGTCAGCTTTAGTTCCACTGTTTAGAACTAATATGTCTATTTATCAGTACGGGGATCACCTTTTAGAATTAATATGTCTATTTGTCAGTTCTAAAAATATTGTTTAGAATTAAATGTCCACTTGTCTGTTCTTGTATTGCTATTTACTACTGTAATATCCGTTAGTCAGTACTGAAACTTCAAAAGTCTTATCCGCAGTACCAGTGTTTTACTTGAAAGAGTAGAGGGCAAACAAGAAAGACAGCTGTATAAATATTTTAATAGGACACCAACCTCAATACATCCGCCCTCAGCGGTGTACAGACGTTACTGAACAATTTCTGGCTCAGACGCGCGGCCATATGCCTGCTAATTATTTTCAGATTCTTCCAGGAAAGTATGTTCATTCCCGAGTTGCCGCCCTTAGGGGTGCTTCTCGTTTTCACAGAGAGTAGAAAATTCGACGTCTGTAGTATGCGCCGGATATATTTTTTTCGCGCATGTCTGGTGCTTGGTAGCGCGACAGCGATTCTCCACTGTAGAAGGGCTGTACTTGAACAGAATTATGTCCCCTGTTTGTCTCTTTCTAGTCCTAGTTATGCCGTACACGACGTATGCTAACCTGGGAAAGACAATTCAAAACGGTAACGCAGTCATACTGACAAATCAGAGTTTGGTAAGTACAAGAAACGATATAATATAGGTAAATTATTGCTGTTTGCTTAATGCAGCTAACTTGCTAATAGAGGCATGTTGTTGCTGGCCCATTGCTTTCTTTCAGTGGCCCGTTGTTTTCGATGGCCCATTGCTTTCTTTCAGTGGCCCGTTGTTTTCGTTTATGGCCCATTGCTTTCTTTCAGTGGCCCGTAGTTTTCGTTTATGGCTCATTGCTTTCTTTCAGTGGCCCGCTGTTTTCGTTTATGGCCCATTGCTTTCTTTCAGTGGCCCGTTTTCTTTTAAGGGCTATTGCTTTCTTTCAGTGGCCCGTTTTCGTTTATGGCCCTTTGCTTTCATTCAGTGGCACGTGGTTTTCGTTTATGGGCCCATTGCTTTAGTTTCAAAAGAAATGTTTCCCGGCTACCTGTGATTATACTTAATGGGATGTGTACTATATCACAGCCAGGTTTGGTCTTGTCACGTCAGAAGAGTACCTTCAAGAGACGTTCAAAGTACGCTTCTCCAACATTCACGCCTACATTACACATCCTCTGGCAGACACCTCTCTGGCCACCATTTCCTCGTATTGATTACTATTAATTAATTAATAATACAACTAATTACAAGTGATCGAGAATCTTAATTTATAGTTATTAATAATTCTCCCACAAGACCAACATGTTCCTCACTTGGCGGATTATAAGGGTGTGGTAAAACTCTACACTTTACACAATAAATTTATTAAATAAACAATCAATTAAACAATTTATGAAAATAATCAAACGAGCGTTTTCATTTACATCCCTTCACAACAATGTTCGATTAACGCTAGACAATCGTTCAGTTTAACTTAGTATAGACATCAGCAGTCTAATTAACACATCTGTATAATCAGGTTCATTGGTATAATTCATCACATACATGAGAGTAGATTTTCAGAGAGATAGTTATAGTCAAATGTAAATAATATTTTCAAAGATTGCATCTGTCATCTGCACGTGTTCATAATTACACAGTTTGCAACAAGCCACTCTCTCATTTAGGTGACAGTCCAACATACCCCTTCTAGGTACATTACAATTTGTTCCAGAATCTTCGATGTGCTCACAAAGCACACCATTGAGAACCGCCCAGAACTTCGCATGCGCTATCAAAGCACATCATGTATAATGTTCTAGAATCATAGTGTGCGCTACTCAAGGACACAGTGAGGAATGTTCAAAAAAATCGTGAATTCTCGAGACGAAATTCAAGCTTCGATTTTGTCCATATTAGCTCCCGAACGGAGTTCACAGAAATCAACTTACAGCAATACGTTTAATAGTAAGCGTCACGTACCACACAACGCATCGTAATTTGAATACTATTTCAAGTGTTTTTATGTCATCCCTGTATCAAATACTATTTCAAGTGTTTCTATGTCACTCCTGTATCAAATACTATTTCAAGTGTTTTATGTCATCCATGTATATAATACTATTTCAAGTGTTTTATGTCATCCCTGTATCAAAAACTATTTCAAGTGTTTTTATGTCACCCCTGTATCAAATACTATTTCAAGTGTTTTATGTCATCCATGTATATAATACTATTTCAAGTGATTTATGTCATCTCTGTATCAAATATTATTCCAAGTATTTTTATGTCATCCCTGTATCAAATACTATTTCAAGTGTTTTATGTCATCCCTGTATCAAATACTATTTCAAGTCACTATAACACCTCCTAACTCTAATACTACTACTAAGTATATTTGATGCCAAGATAATAATGTCTTCTTTTAGTTTTATGTAGGCATTAAGACTATAAGATGTCGAGCACTTTAAGATGTTGAGTAATAACTCATCGAGCACTTTAACATGCTGAGTAATAACTCATCGAGCACTTTAAGATGATGAGTAAGAACACATCGAGCAACTTAAGATGCTGAGTAATAGCTCATCGGACACTTTAAAATGTTGAGTAACAAGTCATCGACCACTTTAAGACTATGAGCATGTTAGATTTGTGAATAGTTGGAAAATAATGAGCATTGACATATGGGAATACTGTTGTTATGAATAGTGATATAAGGATTTTGAAGGAAGGTATGTGATCCCCCACTGTGATACCAAGCACTGACATTTGTCAATGTTGTTATATGGATGTCATGGCGATATTAATGTTATATGCAGATGCCATGACGATATTAATGTTATGTGTAGATGCCATGATGATATTAATGTTGCATGTAGATACGAATGTTATTTGTGTGGACAGTGAAAAGTTGCATTCACTTCAAATGCACTGACAGCGCGCATAACGCTATCCAAGTTGGTATGTGGCCCGGAGTTGGCTGTAGGTCCCATCAGTCTTGTCTTGCTTGCTTTTGGTTGTTGTCATGGCAGCGGAAAGATAACAAGCTGTGTGCTAGTTGTTTTGGCGTCACTGTGGGCCCCAGGCATCAGTGGCTTCGAGTTAAAGAAAGTAAATGATGCTCAGTTATTTCCCTTTGCTTTAGGGAATGGGGATTCTATATGCGCCCAAAATACATTCTTCACACACGTATGCACCATATCTCCATCATGACTTCTCTCCGTAACGCACGCATGCACGCACGCACACACATACACACACACACACACGCAAATACACAACACATTCACACTTGTCATGTCTGTCACGCTCTCGTCTTTCGCTCTAACACAAACACACACAGGCATTCACACGTATGCACATAGAGCAAACCGCACACAACGCTTGTGAAGTCTCTATCACGGACAGTTCTTGTCTCAAACATACGCATATACATAACTAGGCTTACATGCACATACACTTATCATGCATGAGTCACGACCTCTCTGACGCGTACGCACGCACGCACATACGCGCACACTCGCGCACACACACACACGCACACACACGCACGCACACGCACACACACGCACACACACGCACGCACACGCACGCACACACACACACACACACACACACACACACACACACACACGCACGCACACTCGTAAAATGCACAGAAGACTACTAGCAAAAAAAAAAAAAGAAAGACAGATGAAACCGATCGTAACGTACCAAGACCTACAATCATAATACAACGTCACGTGACAGTGTGACAAAACGCCCCTTTCTTACTAGTTATGATTATTATTATTAATCATTCATAACTGATTACAAGTGATGGAGAAATCTTAATTTATGTTCATTAATAAGTCTCCCAGGAGAACACCACTCGTCTCTCACTTGTCGGATTATAAGACAATAAGACAGACGTTTTACTGTCACACAATATTATTGCAGGTGGAAACGTCTTACTAAAGGAATAACAAATCCGTTTTCAATTATATTTAATGATCCACCCATCCACCCACCGTCACTCAAGCCTATGTTTTATTAATATTTGCAAGAAGGTTAATAATTTTAACAATAAATTTATTAAGTCAACAATCAAATATACATATATCAAATACCGTGAAAGGATTATTTGACATTAATATTCCATGACACAACGTTCAGATAATTTCGATACTTATTCAGTCTTATATATTACCACATAGACAGTCTTATATATTACCACATAGACAGTCATATATATTACCACATAGACAGTCATATATATTACCACATAGACAGTCTTATATATTACCACATAGACAGTCTTATATATTACCACATAATTCAGCAGTCAAATTAGTATCAACAGAAATCACAGGGCTATTTTTATCATAGAAGAAATGGAGTTATAGAGTGATATGATAATAGTATGTACATAACCTGTTCAATGACGTAAGCTGCAACAGCTCTTTATATGCTTTCGCAACAATATCTCATGTCTCATGTTTATTGTTCACAACAGAATAGCAAATCTGCCACTGCTCTGCTAAGCAAGTTGTAGAATGTTCCAACAATGGGTACTTTATCTTTTACACCATTGGCTAGAGTGGTTGTTTGATCCCCCCCCCCCCCCGAGTGTAATCATCTTTATTTACTAGGCTTGGTTGCACTACCAATCCTACTCTGCAACCAGTGTCACTGAGAGCAGGATCATAATGTAATTAATATTCACATCAAAAGGAGGTGCAACATTATTGTCTGTCTTAAAAGTATGAATAAATGTGTCAATAGTAATTTTCTAAAACTAGTCACGGAAAATAACAGGTAGAAATATATTTTAAAAGTTCGCCTGACGTAACCTGTTTTTCTATATCTTATTTAAAAAACGTATCAGTATTAAACGTCTTATAGACGACACCTGAACAGTATTAAACGTCTTATAGACGACACCTGAATACAAAACGTGTCAGTATTAAACGTCTTATAGACACCTGAACACAAAACGTGTCAGTATTAAAAGTCTTATAGACACCTGAACACAAAACGTGTCAGTATTAAAAGTCTTATAGACATCTGAACACAAAACGTGTCAGTATTAAACGTCTTATAGACACCTGAACACAAACCATGTCAGTATTAAATGTCTTATAGACACCTGAACACAAACCATGTCAGTATTAAACGTCGTATAGACATCTGAACACAAAACGTGTCAATATTAAACGTCGTATAGACATCTGAACACAAAACGTGTCAATATTAAACGTCGTATAGACGCCATAGCACAAACTGTGTTGTTAATACTTTATTTTCGATTTATTGACAATAAAAGCAATACTGAAGACAAATTTTTCCTACTGCAAAATATTCGAATTCTGTTTTTTTTGTTGTTTTGTTAACTCTTCATGTTCCAAAACTCATTCACAAAGCAAAATATACAGAGTAAACGTTATTTCGTCCTATTTTTCTCATTCTACAAAGACTGTTAAACAGTAACATTCTATTTTTCATACGAGATAAGTTGTAAATTAATAAAAAAATTTACAGTAAAAAGTCAAGATATTATTTTCTTATTGTTCTCACATTGCAAATGATGGCCACACTATGTTTCCTATTTCGTTTATGCTGCATATCGTACACACAGTATTTCCTGCAAACTGCAAAACTATACATGTCTTCTCGTTGTCCTTATCTACAAAGAGAGTAAACATTAATTTCTTTTTTTTTGTTCTTACTGCAGATGGAGTGAAGATTTAATGTTTCTTGTTTCCTTTTACTGCAGGAGTGAAGATATAATATTTTTTCTCCTTTTACTGCAGGAGAGAAATTATAGTGTTTTTTCTCCTTTTACTGCAGGAGTGAAGATATAGTGTTTCTACTTTCCTTTTACTGTAGATTATTTTTATACTTTCTTCATACCGCTAAGAGTGTAGCCATTATTGTCGCGTTTCCCCCATCCTACTAAGTGTGTAATCATTATTTTCCTATTGTCGTCACACTTCAAAGAGTAGATATTATTTTCGTATTGTCGTCACACTTCAAAAAGTGTAGACATTATTTTTCTATCGTCTTCACACTTCAATGAATGTAGACATGGGATTTCGTATTGTCTTCACATTTCAAAGAGTGCAGACATGGGAGTGATATAATACTAAAGAAGGGGACATATATTAGTAAAGTAATAGAGAGACAGATTAGGAAAGAAAGGGAGAGACAGAGAAAGGGAGAGACAGAGAAGTAAAGAAAAGGAGGGTCGGATGAGTAAATGAATGGAGATGGAAGGTTATTACGAAACGATGTGACGGACAATGAGAAGAGCGAGTAGTAAAGGAAGGAAACGATGTGACGGACAATGAGAATGAGCGAGTAGTAAAGGAAGGAAACGATGTGACGGAGAATGAGAACGAGCGAGTAGTAAAGGAAGGGAAAGAGAACAAGGGACTAGGAAGTAGGAATTGAATGGAGTGAAAGGAATGGAGAATGACAGACACTAGAAAAAAGGAATAGAATGATATGAAGAACGTAAACTGGGAAGGAGCGAGTAATAGAGAATGAGAGAGAGAGAGAGAGAGAGAGAGAGAGAGAGAGAGAGAGAGAGAGAGAGAGAGAGAGAGAGAGAGAATAGTAAGGAACTGATAGAAAGAGAGACAGTTTAATAAAGAAAGAGAACAAGCGACAAAGAAAAAAAGAATAAAAAACCTATTTAGCCAAGAAAACAATGAGAGGAAGTGAAAGAGCAATAGTAGTAGTGGAATGAGCGAGAGTAATGAAGAGTTAAAGAATGGAGCGACAGAGATATAGAGAGAGCAAATGAATGGCGCGAAAAGAATGGTGATAGAAAAAGAGAGCGGAAAGTGAGAGAGCAGAGAGATCGAGAAAGGGGGGGAGGGTGCTTGCTGTATTTTAGTGTCACACACGTTGGATGCGCAAACCCTTCTCGTTCTTCCCTACAGCCAAATTCCATCTTCTTTTAATGACTTCCAAATCTTGGCATCGCAGGCAGGAATTAAACCTGCGCATGAGGCGTGATGCATTTGATGCCCTGCTCCCGTGCAGCAGGATTACACCAGTCAACTGACAGGATCTTGCACTTTGTGTCAAAACGTTTTCTTTCTTTAAAGCTGGGAGGGGCGTGAGGGCGCATACATAGTACTATTAATAGGCCTGACTACCAGTCCTGGCCCGCGGGCCGAGCGAGTCCAAAACATTCTTAGTGCCCAGCGTAAATGAGTTTGAGGTTAAGAAAAATCTCAGCGAATGTTTTGCAGTTAGAGAAGTTTAATAACGATAACAAGTATCGACCCACTCGAAGAGAGAGAAATTGGTTTGGGCCGACATGTTGAGCTGTGTAGCACAGACTACGTCCATACTACTTTCAGTGTGAAGTGTGGCAAACTTAATGTCTATTATTTCACAGTAGACAAAGTAGCAAAAGTAATGTCAATAGTGTTTACGGTATGAGGAAAACAGTAAAGTATACTACGTACTTTACAGAGTAAAGAAACCGGGGGAAATGTTTGCATTTTTTGCCGTTTAAAGAAATTAAAGAAACAATGTCCATACTCTGAAGTTTGAAGTCAATAGGAAAATAATGTCTATACTCTTTGAAAGTTCTCTCCCTTTATGTACTATCCTGTCTCTCCCTTTATTTACTTCTCTCTCTCTTTCTTAACTGCTTCTCAACCCCCACTTTAAAAAAAAAAAAAATCTCGTCTCTTCCTTTACTACTCTCTCTCTTTCTTAACTACTTCCCACCCCTCCCACTTTAAAAAGAATCCTCTCGTCTCTTCTTTTACTACCATCTCTCGTTCTTTCTTTCTTTTATTTATCTCTCTCGCACTTTGTTTCTTTCCACCTCCTCTCTCTGTCTTTCTGTTTCTCTTGTGTTGTCTTTGCTATACTTTTCTGAGTCTCCATATTTGTTTATTACTTCCTCTCCGTCTTTGTTTCTCTTGTGTTGTCTTTTCTATACTTTTCTGAATCTCCATATTTGTTTATTTCTTCCTCTCTGTCTATCTGTTTCCCTCTCCTGACGCCCTTTCCCTCTATCCCTATAACTTTATTTTTTTTCTTTCTCAACATTTGCTGTTTGTTACGTTTGATTTTTTTCTCTTTTACGTTTACCTGCCGCCAAATATTTGTAAAAAGCTATTTCTTCATCTCCTCTTTCCGCCCCTCCCCCCTTCTTTTGCTTTGGTTTGCTTTCCTCCTCCCTTCCTTAGTTGATTCCACCCCCCACCCCCTTCTCCAATTTTTCTTCCTGATTTCTTTTTCTTGTTTTATATATCTCTGTCCTTATTTCTGCTCCTCTCAGTTTCCCCAATCTAATTTGAAGAAAAGTAATGTCGAGATTTTTTCAAGTATCAGGAGAAGAAGAAATATACAGTCCGTATTCTTTTGCTGTAAAAGGAGAGTGAAATATAATGTCGATATTTTTTCAGGTATACTGAAAATGAAAAAAATATAATGTGAATAATTTTGCAGTATCGATAGAAAGATCATCATAATATTGAAACTCTTTGAAGTAGTAAGAGAAAAAGAAACACTATGTCGGTTTTACAGTCAGCTGTATGAAGCGTGTAAGAATTACAATCCCCATTTTTTTTTCCTTTTCAACAATGAGCTTGTCTAAAAGAAAAACATCTATTATATCACCAGGTATTTAAACACAAACGCACGCGCGCGCACACTCTCACACACACGCGTAAACGCATTCATTCGCAAACACACAATTGGAGGTAAATTTAAACTTTAGGCACTTTATTTCACATTAAAAAGAAAATATAAAGTACTTTTAGCACATAAAGATTATTTTATATTTCTATCGTTCTGCAATGACGAACAACTTTTCTGTTGAAAAAGCGATAATTTAACTGACTATCGTGGATTAAATTCTTGTGAAAATGTATATGCTGTGTGAATACACTGTATTCTCCCCCCCCCTCCATTCAAAACAGAAATAACTCAGAAACAAAACGAAACAAAACATAACCAAGTAACACGTAGGAGCGGTCCATAAAAGTTCCCCGAAACGAGGAGAAATGCAACTTAAAAAACAATTAATATAAATCGCTACGTGACAAATTACATTTTTCATTCCAGAAGACTGTTTCGGCTTGAGAGTGCAGTGACAAATTTTGCACTTTATCACGCAAGTCTGCAAAGATAAACTTTGTTGTTGTTTTTTTTATTTTTTTTATCAAGCTTGTAATGATAAATTTTATTTATGATCCCTTGAGCTTACGATGACAATATATGTTAATTAATTCATAATAATGAAACAACAAATTTCTAATGCTATTTAATGGCACATTCTCTTCTTATGTTGTATTAATGTGATGACAAAATATATATTTATGCTGCATTGATAAAATAGCAACAGTTATGCTTGCGTTACAATAGTGATATTACAAATAAAGTATTTATGCTACATACCTGAAATGGCAAGTTATGTACGAAATCCGTGTCATGATTTTTCTAATTAAAGTCAAATTTTGGCCCTGATGGAATGATGAGCTGTGAAATGGCAAATTGTATACTAATGTTATATCATGATTTGTGATTGTTACCTTGAATAATTACAGTCAAATTATTAAATATTGACGTGCTATGAAAGAAGGAACGAAGACTGGGGATGACAACGAGTAAGAAGTCATTAACAACTCCCTAGTGGGAGAGAAAGTCATTAACGACTCCCTAGTGGAAGAGGAAGTCATTAACAACTCCCTAGTGGGAGAGGAAATTATTAAAACTACATAGTGAGAGAGAAAGTCATTAACAACTCCCTAGTGGAAGAGGAAGTCATTAACAACTCCCTAGTGGGAGAGGAAATTATTAAAACTACATAGTGGGAGAGAAAGTCATTAACAACTCCCTAGTGGGAGAGGAAATTATTAAAACTACATAGTGGGAGAGAAAGTCATTAACAACTCCCTAGTGGGAGAGGAAATTATTAAAACTACATAGTGGGAGAGAAAGTCATTAACAAATACCTAGTGGGAGAGGAATTTATTAAAACTACATAGTGGGAGAGAAAGTCATTAACAAATACCTAGTGGGAGAGGAATTTATTAAAACTACATAGTGGGAGAGAAAGTCATTAACAAGTACATAATGGGAGAGGAAGTTATTAAAACTACATAGTGGGAGAGAAAGTCATTAACAAACACCTAGTGGGAGAGGAAGTTATTAAAACTACATAGTGGGAGAGAAAGTCATTAACAAATACCTAGTGGGAGAGGAAGTTATTAAAACTACATAGTGGGAGAGAAAGTCATTAACAAGTACATAATGGGAGAGAAAGTCATAACAAATACCTAGTGGGAGAGGAAGTTATTAAAACTACATAGTGGGAGAGAAAGTCATTAACAAATACCTAGTGGGAGAGGAAGTTATTAAAACTACATAGTGGGAGAGAAAGTCATTAACAAGTACATAGTGGGAGAGGAAGTTATTAAAACTACATAGTGGGAGAGAAAGTCATTAACAAATACCTAGTGGGAGAGAAAGTCATTAACAAATACCTAGTGGGAGAGGAAGTTATTAAAACTACATAGTGGGAGAGAAAGTCATTAATAAATACCTAGTGGGAGAGGAAGTTATTAAAACTACATAATGGGAGAGAAAGTCATAACAAATACCTAGTGGGAGAGGAAGTTATTAAAACTACATAGTGGGAGAGAAAGTCATTAACAAATACCTAGTGGGAGAGGAAGTTATTAAAACTACATAGTGGGAGAGAAAGTCATTAACAAATACCTAGTGGGAGAGGAAGTTATTAAAACTACATAATGGGAGAGAAAGTCATAACAAATACCTAGTGGGAGAGGAAGTTATTAAAACTACATAGTGGGAGAGAAAGTCATTAACAAATACCTAGTGGGAGAGGAAGTTATTAAAACTACATAGTGGGAGAGAAAGTCATTAACAAATACCTAGTGGGAGAGGAAGTTATTAAAACTACATAGTGGGAGAGAAAGTCATTAACAAATACCTAGTGGGAGAGGAAGTTATTAAAACTACATAATGGGAGAGAAAGTCATAACAAATACCTAGTGGGAGAGGAAGTTATTAAAACTACATAGTGGGAGAGAAAGTCATTAACAAATACCTAGTGGGAGAGGAAGTTATTAAAACTACATAGTGGGAGAGAAAGTCATTAACACGTACATAGTGGGAGAGGAAGTTATTAACACGTACATAGTGGGAGAGGAAGTTATGTGTAGTGGGAGAGAAAGTCATTAACACGTACATAGTGGGAGCACAAGTATACCCGTCTTTGCTCGAATCACTCACCGTGTCGAGACATTAAATAATGTGACATGCAAGACTTGAAGAAAACACAAGTATCTCATGACGCGGAGAACGAGAGCGAGGGGCTTACGAAAACAGATGAAGAAAAGATTACTGATGTAAATCAAAAGCCAAACCTCAAGTGTGACATTGCGTGCAGAATAAGATCTAAGGGATTAATAATGAGAAAGGCGTGTACAATAAGAGTTAAGGGATTAATAATGAAAAATGCATGTAAAATAAGAACTAAGGATTAATAATGAGAAAGGCTTACTGAGAGAAATCAGTCAAACCGCTTCTTCCGACAGCGCATGTATACTGAGAAAGCAGGTAAAGTTGCAACGCTATATATCTTAGAAGACGGAAGAATATAAGGGGACTTCTTACAAGCAACTCTGGGAAAAACGGAAAAGCGATATGAACGAAGGCAAAGAAGATTAGTAGTAATTAAAAAGTAAAATCCAGAAATCACCTGTACTGACATTGCAGAGTTTGGAAGAAACAGATGAATTGGTAGCCTAGGCCACTGGAATTTTTACGGCCTATCAGACAAAGTTAGGAACGATAAAGTCGGTCATATATTAGTGGATCAGATTCAGTAAGGCACACTACTGAATCAGGTTCAATGAGTTACACATGCGTTATGCCAAAGATAATGCTAAAAACGCGTTTGCTATTTATTTTATTTAAACTATAGAAATGTATTGTGGGATTGTGCGTTAGAGTGAGTGAGAGAACGAGGGGAGGAAAAGATGCATGCTATTGAAATGTGTGCGTTAGAGAGATGAACGAATGAAGTATATAATTCCTTTCCACCTGGTGTGATCGTGATTTCAGAATACAGTGAGGGGAATGAACTCCTCCAGAGCATTCCAGGACGAAGAACGTCCTGAGATTAAAATCCCACGCAAGATCTGGAGTGCAAGGAAACTAATGGTACCATAATCACTACGGTTAAGCTACATTCTGTATCATAGTAATGAATACGATATAAAATAAAATATATCTCAGTATATATCAAATACCAGTATATAATATTTATTAAATGTTCCAAAAGTTTATTAGTGTACATTGAATAGTAGACATTGATAACGGTAAGTACATATAAATTCAATATTAGGTCATCATTGTTCAAAATTCAGGGCATGAACTTCCGTCTCTTCGAAATTCTAGAATGCTCAGTATTAGGAATGTCTCTCTGAGTCCAACAGTAATCAGCCATTATGACTGCATCCCAGCGTCCCTGAACCTGGTTTCCATCTCTTTCATATCCTGATGAAATCTCTCCCCTTGCTCGTCGCTCACTGATCCCAGATTTTCAGGAAACCGAGAATAAATGTGAGAATAAATAAATGCATTTTGATGCTTATGTTGCATCCAAGGTTTTTGAAAGCACTTAGCTTATTGGCAGCAAGCTCAGCATAGTTCCTGACCTTACTGTTGCCAAGAAAGTTTTTCACGACTAGACAAAAGCCTTCCACGCATCCAGTTCCACTTCATTCATTGAGTTTTCAAACTCTGGCTCTCTGATTAGCTTACGGAGTTGTGGACCATCAAAAATGCCAGCTTTCAACTTCTCAATGGTCAACCCTGGAAAAGCATGGCACAAGTAAGCGAAACAGCCACCATCCTTGTCCAGAGTTTTGGTGAACTGTTTGATTAAGCCAAGCTTAATGTGCAGCAGTTGGAAAAGTATCCTGTCTCTGTCCACGAGAGGGTTGTTTATGAGGTTCTTTGCTTTGCAAGGTACCAATTCCTCCCGTACAGGTCAGTCATGCTTAGTGTAATGCTGTGCTTTGTCCCTACAATTCCACATGCACAGAAAGCACGGGTACTTGGTGAATCCAGACTGTTGTCCCAACAAAAAGTTTACAATCTTCAGGTCAACACAAAGTAACCATCCATGCTGATCATAACGAATTTTCTCCAGCACGTACTTCACCGCTTCATACTTCTCCTTCATTGTAGTCGAGTGCGCTAGAGGTACAGAGGCAAACTGGTTACCATTGTGTATCAGAACACATTTCAGTGATCGCTTGCTGCTGTCAATGAACAATCTCCAATCTTCCGGTTTATACTGTGGCACTCCAAGCTTGTGCAGAAACTGCGCAATATCTGTACAGTACACCAGGTCCTTCTCTAAGGAAAAAAAAACAAACTGAGATACTCTTGATGTCTGTTTCGGTAGAAGGTGATGCGAACACTGTCAGTAAGGACGTTTTTTTTCCCCTCAATCTGGATGCCACCAGTTCAGCAGAAGACTTTGACAAGCTGAGATCACGAACTAGATCATTTAGCTCCTTTTGCATCATCATCAAGATCCACTAATTCTTCTTCATATTCTTCACTAGATAAATCTTCATCACTAATGTCGGTAAGTTCTCCAGGGACAGGTACTGGAATTTCATCACAATGAGCTACTGGACGTCGTGCTGATTCACGACCAGGATACTTAAGGCTGCTCCGGTTTTTTCTGTTAATCCAGTCACGTCAATAGCGCAGAAGTAGCAGTCAGTGACATGGTTTGTCGGTTCCCTCCAAACCATAGGAATTCCAAACTTCAGACAACTCTTCTTACCCTTGGTCCAAAGACTAATGGCTAAAGATTCTCGGTGCATGTCTTGCATACCATGTGTGTCGCACAAACTTTATCCTGATCACCAAGTTTTATACCAAAATAAGCATAGTATGCACGCTTTGTAAAACCTGTTGATGTATTCCTGTTAGGAACAATGGTGTATTCGCCGCAGATGTAGCAAAATACATCGGTTTCATTTTTGCAATGTCTTTTGGCCGATTCCATTTCATTACCTAAAGAAGAAAAATATGATTTAAATAAATTATTTTTAAAATAGCTTATGTAACCTTTTTCATAGTTATCTAAAACAAATTATAATTTGTGTGTGTGTGTGTGTGTGTGTGTGTGTGTGTGTGTGTGTGTACCTATAGTATAATGTACATTATTTACTCTGTATATCACTATTGCTGTCATATACACTATTCATTTTATATATATATTTCACTAATGTGTAAATTTTATTCACTTTATATACATTTCAGTAAAGTATCATGTGTATTTGATTCATTTGTTATACATTTTACTCTACCGTAGAGGCATTATATTCACTTCATATAGTATAGTATCATGTACATTTAATTCACTTTATATGCTTTTACTATACTGTAATGTACTTTTGATTCACTTTATATACATTTACTATACTGTAACGTACCTTTGATTCACTTTATATACATTTCAATATAGTATCAAATTTATTCATTTTGTATTTCACGATGCTGTAGTGTCCACTTCATTCAATTTATATACATTTCCCCGATATTCGCTACCGTAGACTACGCTTATTAATAAATAAACATATAATAGTTTACCCAAACATTTAAAATATCAATACAGTGTATTATTATCAAGATTTATTATTAACGTCTGTTTTAAATGGTTAATACAATTTTATGAGTGCGTTTATGACGAAGCAACATATACATTTCATCAGTGATATGTAAAATTAGATATCCTATATGTGATTTGTGAAAACAGAAACGTGACGTGTGACATATAAAATATGAAATGTTAAGTATAATATATACCGTCGTATACAGGGGACTTCGGGTTTTGTCAGAATAACTTCACACTAGTTTGTGCTAAGAACATTTCACTCAGCCCATGTGCCGATATGAAGAAGAACGGTTTAAATGTTCTCGTCATTTTTTTCACGTACTTTTTTTTTCTCGAACATTTTTCACTTTTAACACCAGATTTGAAAACATTCACTTTAATGGGCAAAAACCGAAATTATATTTCTTTTTGTGTGAAAATATCAGTATAGCTAAGAGTTTCACGCTTTTGTCAATTTGTGACGTCACCAGAACTAATGGTATTTGGAGAAGGCAAAGCGTGGTAGCTAAGTGGCGCTTTAATCAAGTGGGTCTTGAAACACACTCTAAGCCTGTCTAATGGGGGATATTTTGCCGGAAAATAACCAAACTTGATGCTTATTTTTAAACGAGAGTACTTTAGCGGGTGTTAACAGTTCCATAGGGAGGGAGGACGTGAGGGTGGCAACCACACAGCATTTTAACCCGAGGCAAGCTTTCAAAGGTTGAAGGGTCGTCGAGATGTTGTTAATGAAAAGCTCTTCTGACACTAGTGATTCTGAGCCTGCTCACAAATGTCCGGCTTTCTGCAGAATTCCGTGTTTGACAAACCTTGCTCACAATTTGTATTGATTTGCTGCAGAATTACTTTTTTCAATTCTTAAGTAAATAATGCACATTTCTGCCTTTTATGTTCATTTGCAAAGCATTTAAATATAGACAACATTCATGTGTATAACCTTTCAGTATACACAGCATTCGTTTGCATAACATTTGAATATAGACCATTCAAATATATAACATTTCATTGTAGACATCATTCATATATATATACATATCAATATAGACAACATTCATATATATATATATATATATATAACATTTCAATGTAGACAACATTCATGTGTTTAACTTTTCACTATTTGTAGATAATTTTAATACAGACAGATTTCACATACATGTTTATATAACATTATAGTGTAGAAAGTTAGCAATTATGTATCTGTGGCTAAAAAGGGAGAATTCTCTGTGCGCGTCCCTTGGTTATTAATTACTAAGCGACATTATACTCATAAATAATGTATATTAATTAATTCTCTTTTATACCAATCGCACACAATCTCCTCAAGGGTCTTGTCATGCGGTAAGAGAGTAACTAGGTCAAGCCTTGAGTAGTCCGTCCGTCAGTGACCCTCTCCTCAAATAATAGGTGTTTTGTAACTGATAGTCATTAGAATTAAGATGCATTACAAATAAAATTCATTGAGAAAAAAAAACAAAACATTTCGGGATTTAAAGCGCAGAAACAATATTCAGGAAAACGTCTAACGAAGCTCTTTAAGTAAGAACGATCGCTCGAGAGACAATACTTAATGAAGAAAAATAGATAATTTAATTTGCAGCAAGACATGAAAAGAAACTTAGTGAATGAGAAACAAATGAATAGTTTTATGATTAGATAACTGACTCAATCAATTATATTAATTCGAAAGGTGAAACTACTTTAGAAATGATGCTGATTAACGATAAGACATTTAGAATTGAAACCACAGGGATAAATAACTTTAAAAATGATACCACATTGTTATACATTTTACTCTACTGTAGAGGCATTATATTCACTTCATATAGTATAGTATCATGTACATTTAATTCACTTTATATGCTTTTACTATACTGTAACGTACCTTTGATTCACTTTATATACATTTACTATACTATACCACAGGAATAAGACATTTAGAAGTGATCCGACAGGAATAAACACCTTTAGAAGTTAAACCACAGGAATTAAGACATTTAGAAGTGATACCACATAAATTAAGACGTTTAGAAGTGATACCACAGGAATTAAGACGCTTAGAAGCTATACCACAGGAATAAATATTTTGAGTACTATCACTGAAATAAGATGTTCACAAATAGTACACTCGAATCAGGCAGTTTAAAGTGATACAAACAAGAATTAAGACGTTTAAAAGTGATACAGACAAACTTTATGACGTTTAGAAGTGATACCACAAATTAAGTAATTTAATCAGGCAGTTTAAAAGTGATACAGACAAACTTTATGACGATTAGAAGTGATACCACAAATTAAGTAATTTAATCAGGCAGTTAAAAAATTAATACAGACAAACTTTATGACGTTTAGGAGTGATACCACAAATTAAGTAATTTAATTACTTAATTTCTAACTGCGTAGTACCAATCTGCAAATGCGTAGTTGCTGAAACACAACTCTCTGAAAATGTTTGCTTTGAGGTAAAACGCAGAAGTCATTGGACCACATACGAAGTGAAGGACATCTTTATTTATGAAATTCTGTAAAGTCTGCTAGCATTTCCTACCCCGGAGGATGAATTTATTTGGAAACGTTTGTTGAAATATTTGTCCAATAACTGTTGTGTTGAGATGTTTGTCCGAAAACGTGTATTAGAGGAGTTTCCTTAAATGGGCTATTTATTACGTCACTAGTCCTATGCTATTCTTAATTTTTCACCCGACCACCAGTTTCCTTTGAAAATGAACTGTACACGAGCACCAATAATACGTGTTTTTTTTAAAACCCGATCTGTACCGAAGACTTATCTATGCTGTCCTACAGTGTGTTTGTACATAACCATCTAAGATATTCGGCTCTCAAGATTTCTAAAAATACGGCAACAAATTTATGCACCAGAGAAATGTCTTTTGGAATAAATTGAATAATTCTTTTGCTCCTCTGAAAATACACGACGCGCGACACGAGAGCACAAAAGGTCAAATCCGCTGTATAATCCTGCTTTAAAAGTAAGATAATCTTATTTCTTTCGATATCAAGAGAAAATCAGTTCCTCGTTGTGTATTTGATTTTCTTTCGCTAGCCCAGTAATGCAGGACTTAACTGCAGGCTTTCTACCAGGACACATCAGAGTGCAGATGTCAACTTGAAATTCCATGTTTATCGTGACAGATTTAGATTCAAGGACCAAAAGTGGAGTAGGGCTCTGGGCTGATTGAAAGAGCTCTTCCACTTGGTGACGAGTCAGTCATAAATCAGCGTATACCTTCGACAGTCATATAATGTCTACATAAATCAGCGTATACATTTGACAGTCATATAATGTCTACATAAATCAGCGTATACTTTCGACAGTCATATACTCATATATCATATCAATGTGCGTCTTCATGACATAATTATCAGTGTACGTCTTCATGACATAAATCAGTGTACGTCTTCATGACATAATTATATGTCTACATAAATCAGTGTACGTCTTCATGACATAATTATATGTCTACATAAATCAGTGTACGTCTTCATGACATAATTATATGTCTACATAAATCAGTGTACGTCTACATGACATAGTTATATACCTACATCAAATCAGTGTACGTCTTCATGACATAATTATATGTCTATCAAATCTATTGCATGTCTGCATCTTGCAGAGGCCTCCACGCCTTGAATTTACACTAATACTATTTATGCCTTAAATTCATAAAAGTAGGAAATTGTTTCAGGATTATGATGGCAGAGCGTTTAATGCATCATACTGAATTAGTTTTCATTTTACAGTGTTCTTATTTAGCAGATGGCACATATGGACGTTTAATGCGTTGAATAAGAAATGGATTATGAATGAAGAAAGTGCACCGAAAGTTAAATGATCCATGATTGGAGGATTTTTTGTTCCTGGTAAACGAACTGGTTTAAACTCAAGATGTTGACTTGACAATAATCACTTTGGAAGAAATGTCATTGGCTGGAAAATGGCCAATTTTGATGATATGCTTTTGATTAACAAATAGCTTTCTTAAAAGAAATTTCTATTGGCTGACAATTTAAACTCCTCAGAAAATATTATTGACTGATCACAATTAGTTTTAATGAGTAGTTTTGAGTAATATATGTCCGATATTAAAAATAATTACTGAGCACTTTATGGGTACATGTAATTGAGTGATAACGATTTTAATGATTCTGGGCAGATGTTATTGATTAAGGCAGTCGAGTAATCTGTAGATGTGTTTCATTTAATATTCCCCCCCCCCTTCTCCGAAATGCAATGTAAATGACATATAATAATAATACTGGAGGAATAATTATTTCGATCGTGTTCGATTTGTTAATAGTATCGTGTTCATCAAATTGTCCGTGACGTGTTCGATTTGTTATAGCAGTATCGTGTTCATCAAATTGTCCGTGACGTGTTAGATTTGTTATAGCAGTATCGTGTTCATCAAATTGTCCGTGACGTGTTAGATTTGTTATAGCAGTATTGTGTTCATCAAATTGTCCGTGACGTGTTAGATTTGTTATAGCAGTATTGTGTTCATCAAATTGTCCGTGACGTGTTAGATTTGTTATAGCAGTATTGTGTTCATCAAATTGTCCGTGACGTAAAGAACTATAGACAATTTACCAACAGATATATTGGTGCTCTCGCTAGAGACCTTGCATAAGCTGTGTTCACATGAGAGTGGATTGAATGTATCTGGAGTGGGAGCCTTGTATAGACACTAAGAATTTTGGAGTCGGCCCCCAAAATTCAGAGTGCGGCTCCTAAAATTTTCGAAGTTCGACTCCCGACTACGATTGTAGTTTCTTGCTAAATTCTATGGCATTATGATTTGCGTAATTCCTGCCCCGGGCTCAAGGTCGATGTTATACAACAGCAGAGGTTTGTTTTTAGCTCATTATTTCAATGTTCACAAAGTACTTTTTTTTTATTTCCGTCGCTTAAAACGTACAAAACGAAAAATAAACAGCTACCTTGAAATACTATTTCAAATTTTAAAAAATACTTATACGCCTGTACGGATGAAATGTCGATTTACCTTGGCCTGTTTATACAAATTGAAGTCGGAGTCGGGACTCCAATTCCACGACTTCTACTACCGACTCCGACTCCACAACTGTGATGTACATGACTCAGCGTTTCTCGAGATAAAGTCAATAGACAACGACACACGGATCGGCAGTAAAATAGGGCTACATGTGTTTCTTACATAACTGCAGTTACCCCCTGTCCTGTTCGTTGTTTCGTTACCTACACATCACTTACACAACACTTACACAGCTCATACACAGTACATACACAGTAACACAGCACTTACTCAACTCACACAGTACTTATACAACACTACACTGCACGCCAGAACACTTACACAAAGCACTGTGGCAGCACTAACACAGCACAGTCACAACACTAACACAGCACTGTTACAACACTTACACAAAGCACTGTCACAACACTAACAGCACTGTCACAGCACTTACACAGCACTTACACAGTTACACAGCACTGCGTGTCCGAAAAACGATACTCTGGTTACTCTGTCACAAATGGACATGGATATGTAGAACAAATCTGTTAATTATGTTCAGTCACAATTATGTTCAATCCAGATTACTGCTAGTGTAAAATGCGAATTGCATCTAGTATAAATGCATATTGCAACTTAAGTAAAATGCTAGTTTTCATCGGGTAAAAATGTACATTACAGATAGTGTAAAATGTGCCTTACAGCTAGTGTAAAATGTGCCTTACAGCTAGTGTAAAATACAAACTGCACCTAGTGTAAAATGCACATTAGCGTAATGTAAAATGCACACTATACCTAGTGTAAATGCACATTACAACTAATGTAAAATGCACATTACAACTAATGTAAAACGCACACTACAACTAGTGTGAAATGCACGGCGCATACTTATATATTGCCTAGCTGTTTCCCCCCTGACAGAATCATAAAACTAAATATAGCTTTGAATGTGCCAATACAGACCAAGGAAACAAGTGAGTTCACTTAATATTATCTATGATCTTGTACAGAGATCTTTTCAATGTCAATAATCAATGTTTAGTTATGGCTGGTAACTAAATTCACAAGCACATTTATAAATCTTGCCACAGCGAGAACGTAATAATGTGTGTGCCTGTGTGTGTATATGTGTGTGGTGTGGTGTTTATGTACGAGGTGGTGGTGGATTTAGTGGTGGTGGTGTGTGTGGTATGGTTTGTGGAGGTTGAGGGAAAGAAAGTGAGAGACGAATGGAATATATCCATTTCTCTTAAATTGTGAGTACTGAGAAGGGAGGTGAATACACAGGAAATGATTGTGAATATTAGCAAAATGTTTTAATAAAAAATGATCAACTAATAAAAGCAACTCAAAACTGATCAAGTAATATTCATAAAATCAATTAGATGTAATGAAATGATTTGACATATTTGATGCCATTATTAGATTTCAAATGCACACATGCTCCATACACACACACACACACACACACACACACACACACACACACACACACACACACACACACATACACACACATACACACATACACATACACACACACATACACACACACACTGTTGATATGAAGTTATTTAATAGTCACTAGATAATATTGTATACAAGCAAGTGATATTGATAAAACTTCATTAGGGTTCTCTCTCCTATGATTTGCTCAATATACAATTCATTGTAGATTTACTATCAACACAAGACCTTAAAGCATGAGTAAATGGAAATGAACTGTACTTTTTTTTTTAAACAAAATTTATAAAATCTTATTTTGAAATAATTCATGTGACCGTCTTTCTTTAACAAATGCTGAACGGTTGTGTAAACTTTGTTTTGTCACTTCCACGTACTTTGCGATTTGTGGGATAATTATCCAAAAGATTTTGCTTTAACAATCATTAAAAGAAAATCCTAAGGCCTAATAAATATCACGAGATATTCAATTCGCCAGTACGTTTTCACCTTATTGTGTTTTCACAACCACTCTCACTCCGAGCATATATACCTTTTTGCGCCTTAAAACTGTTATGGAGTTTTTTGGCAGCCATAACCTTGTGTCTTATATAGTGTTTAGGGAGTCTCAGGCATCCATATCTTAATAGCTGAAATGTGTTTATGGAGTTTCAGAACAGCCATACATTTTACAATTTATAAAATGTTTAGGGAGTCTCAGGGCATCCTGTTTGAATAATTGTAGCCAATAGTTGAAATGTCTCTTACATATTTTACCAAAACAGACGAACTCAACTTAATTCTCTATTTTCGTGTTTGTCTTCTGTATTTCTGAATATTAAACATCTCTTGTTTCATTCAATGAGACATGCAACACAACACCCAAACGTCCACTACAACGTCCACTCCAGGGAAGTCAAAGGTCACCACACAATGCAAAAGTGATCTAAAACTGTCTGACATTTAAAAGAACAAAATATTTACAAAGTGTATTTCTTTCTGTTTGGTTTCGGTAATCATTTCTCGGCCATTCTCTTTGGCATATCTTTGTTAGTGCCCATATCACCGTTCAAACCAGACGCTAGCACAACTTTAATTAATTTTCAGAGCTTGACCATTATATCAAACTGTCATTGCCTATCTATCTATCTATCTATCTATCTATCTATCTATCTATCTATCTATCTATCTATCTATCTATCTATCTATCTATCTATCTATCTATCTATCTATCTATCTATCTATCTATCTATCTATCTATCTATCTATCTATCTATCTATCTATCTATCTATCTATCTATCTATCTATCTATCTATCTATCTATCTACCCACCTACATACCTAACTACATACTTATCTATCTATCTATCTATCTACCCACCTACATACCTATCTATCTATCTATCTATCTATCTATCTATCTATCTATCTATCTACCTACCTACCTACCCACCTACATACCTAACTACATATCTATCTATCTATCTATCTATCTATCTATCTATCTATCTATCTATCTATCTACATACCTATCTATCTAGCTAGCGAGCTAGCTAGCTAACTAGCTACTTGTCCTTCTCTCTGCATGTCATTTTGTCTGTTAACACATGAGAACGTGCATTTATCTATCTATCCTTCGTTATAACCTTTTCACTATATGCGTATCTGCCTGAATGACTGTCTCTGACTAGCCTAATATCTAATTATTTAGCAGTGCGGAGAGTAAATATTTCATCCTCTGCTTCCGCACTCTGATTTCTTGCATACTAACTAAGTGATATTAATTTTATTTGAAAATGAATGCAGACGATTTTTTTCGCTTGCCTAATTGTGTGTTAAAAAATCACTCTAAGTGACGTCATACTAATTGACCAGAAGTGTCGTTTGTCTGAGGGAGATCTTCCCTTCAAAACTACTGGACATGCCACCACACCACGCCCATCGTGTACAGTGCTGCAAACAGATAGCATTAATTTCACTACCCTATGATCCTTCACTGGCAGGCCTAGAGATGCTCATGAGATTAGTTTGTTGATCTGGCGTTTTATCGTTTATGATGAATGGGGAGAGGACTGACATGGGCTTGAATCTGTAGTACGTTAGATGAAGCTCTGTCCAAACTTGGAAATTAGATGTAGCCCAGATATGCACTAATAATACTGACATACGCATATTAAAATCGCCGCCTTATTTTTTTAAGCCCCCAATCTATAGAGCAGAAGATGAAACATGTATTTGTTAAGAACACTAAAGGTTACATGGCCAGCGACATATAGATAGTTTGACTTTGCAGAACTGGGAATTATTTAAATATGTGTGTCAGAAAAAACGTTAGTGTAAAGTAATTTATAGTTAGTGTAAATTACTTCAACAGCATACCTTATAATGCGACCGTTTAATGGTGGGTATAAATTTGACCTAAAGGCATGCTAATTATGAATACAAACATTATAAAAGAACAGTAAACTAATTGCCATTTAATTCAACGTGTGTAGACATTATACAACAAGAGTGAACTGATTGCTATTTAATTCAATGTATGTAAACATTATACAACAAGAGTGAACTGATTGCTATTTAATTCAACGTGTGTAGACATTATACAACAAGAGTAAACTGATTGCCATTTAATTCGGTGTGTAGACATTAGCCTATTTACAGTAGCCATTTCTTGGTGTTTGCAGACATTCTACTTCAACTCTATGCTAACTCCAAACAGTCATTTATTTTAGTGCTTAGTAATTACACAACACTAATAATTATGCCCACTCACTGATAGATGTTTAACAAGTGCCCGGCATTGAAATCAGGAAGAAAATTTATATTACTTAGTAAAGCTTTGTACAGAAGGGTAAAAATATGCATAAACCACAGATAATAACCAGAGACAATTTATTGGTGTATATAGATGTTCTATATAACCAGTGTTGTTAGAGGTCAATTATGTCAACATCATATTTCTCGTGGCACTTAATGGTATGGACATAATGATGTGGATTTAATGGAGTGCACTTAATCATGGATTTAGTGGAATGAACTTAATGGCGTGGATTTCGTAGAGTGCACTTAATGGTGTGGACATAATGATGTGGATTTAATGGAGTGCACTTAATGGTGTGGACATAGCGATTTGGATTTAATGGTGTGGACATAGCGATTTGGATTTAATGGTGTGGACATAATGATATAGATTTAATGGAGTGGACATAATTATTTAGATTTAATGGAGTGCACTTAATGGTGTGGACACAATATGTGGATTTAATAGAAGGCACGTAATGTTGTGGACTTAGTGTGAATTTAATTGAGTGTAATTAATACACGCACACCGTACGGGATTGAAACGTACGTCTAACGTACTTTTAACATTCCATGTTTATTTGTACTAGTGTAGCCTTCCAGGTTCCTAACGTTTAAACTAAAAGATTTTTAATTATTTTAATTCGAATAGTAACTACTTCACGTCCGGATCTAAATTATATAAAGTTCTGGTAACCGATATACCTACTTGTTAGTTGTTACCGATATTCCTACTTGTTAGTTGTTACCGAAATTCCTACATTTTAGTTGTTACCGATATACCTAACTATTAGTTGTTACCGATATACCTACTTGCTAACAGCATAGAGTGAGACCTCACAGCTAGATGTCTATGATAAACATAGATGGCAAGGGATATCTAAAGAACATTTATCGCTATTGTTTATCATGCCATACATATTTGTCACCGGACTCTTAAGAACATATTTAGCTAGATGCACTTGATGAATGCACGTTAAATATCTTTAATGAATACATATCCATTGCTCAGGTCACTAGTGAACACTCATAATTTCAGTATCTATTAAACACCACTTACTTGATGTCTCAATAGTATTTGTTATGAATATAGGTTGCTATTAATTTCTTATAATGAACAGATATTGTTATGTGACAGGAATTAGCATTCATGGCTATGATTTCTAACCAATTTATATTGTTAAATATCTCTACTCATTTATATTGTTAATTATCTCTACTAATTTATATTGTCAATTATCTCTACTAATTTATATTGTTAATTATCTCTACTAATTTATATTGTTAATTATCTCTACTAATTTATATTGTTAATTATCTATACTAATTTATATTGTTAATTATCTCTACTAATTTATATTGTTAATTATCTCTACTAATTTATATTGTTAATTATCTCTACTAATTTATATTGTTAAATCTCTCTACTAATTTATATTGTTAAATCTCTCTACTAATTTATATTGTTAAATCTCTCTACTAATTTATATTGTTAAATCTCTCTACTAATTTATATTGTTAAATCTCTCTACTAAATGCGCAGTCTTATTCATGTACTTTAATATCTACGGCTAATGATTGCCATCTAATCTACAATCGATTAGGCGACTAATGAATACATACATCTAGAATACATTTGACTATGTGACTAATGATTACAAGCATCTAGAATACAAATGGCTTGATGACTAACGAATACATACATCTAGAATACATTTGACTATGTGACTAACGAGTACAAGCAATCTAGAATACAACTGGCTAGATGACTAACTAATACATACATCTAGAATACATTTGACTATGTGACTAACGAATACAAGCAATCTAGAATACAACTGGCTAGATGACTAACTAATACATACATCTAGAATACATTTGACTATGTGACTAACGAATACAAGCAATCTAGAATACAATTGGCTTGATGACTAACGAATACATACATCTAGAATACAACTGGCTAGATGACTTAAAGCAGCATTTGCTAGTTATCCCTATGATGGACTGACGGGAAGTGGTCTGATAAAACACTGGTCTCGTTCACACTAATGAACAAACATCTCCACGTCTCTACAATACGCTCTGTTGTCTCACAATAATCAAATGGCTTTAACAATTCGGTCAATATTTGTGGCTCATTATTTTGCCTTCTCCTGTCAGTTTTGATAATTTTAGCTTTTATTTTGTTTTATATTATTTTTTATGTTAATATATGTTATGTTTATGCTTGTATGTTTTGTATGTTATATTTTATACTTATTGACTTATGTTTTTTTACTTCATTCTATATTTTTTATACTTAATGTTTTACGTTTTATTCTTCATGTTTCTTATTTTTATCTTTTACGTTTTATTTCTATATATATATATATACACACACACTACTTTTGCAATTAATTTTCGAGATGATAATTCTATTAGTGATAAAAATAAGATTACTACGAGGTGGTATGATTTGCAATTCTATTTTTGTCTTTCTTTCTTTCTTTTGTTTGTTTGATTATTTGTTTGTTTCTTTTGTTTGTTTGTTTTTTTGTTTCTTTATTTTGTTTGTCTCTTTGTTTGTTTGTTTGTTTGTTTCTTTTTTCTTTCTTTCTTTCTTTCTTTCTTTCTTTCTTTCTTTCTTTCTTTCTTTCTTTCTTTCTTTCTTTCTTTCTTTCTTTCTTTCTTTCTTTCTTTCTTTCTTTCTTTCTTTCTTTCTTTCTTTTTTGAGGACGTGTAATGTTACAAACATAGTTTTAAAATTTATATTGAAATATTTCTAGGTGCGATTTTTATTACCATAAAAACACATTTTTCAGGAGGGCTATTTGGTGAAGGAGCCGAGCATCCAAGCGTAGAGAACTCTTTCCGATACGCTGTATATCGCATAAATCACGACCGACAACTCCTGTCCTCAACACGCTTTGCTTACGACGTCCAGCACTTACCTATCCAAGACGGTTTCCGAGCATCCAAGAAAGGTAACTCCAAATCATTTTCATCAATTTTCACATAGCAAGAAGAGGGTGGTTTCCACGAATCGAAGGTAACGTTTCCACACTTACAAGAAAGATAACTGTAAAAACTAAAATATGTTAAGTATATATTTAAGCACAGCCGCCATGTTTCCACAGCTAAGAAAGGTAGCTCGAAAACTTTTAAACAGTTGTCATGAGGTGGTGTCCGAATGGTTCCAACACTTTAATTAGTTTTCACATATCAACGGGATTAATTTTCACATATCAACAGGATTAGTTTTTACATATCACATGATTAGGTTTTACATATCAACAGGATTCTTTTTACATATCAAAAGGATGGTTTCCAAGAAAGAAAGTTGTCTATAAAATATTCTAAAAAGCTTTCACATAACCAGAAGATAGTTTCGAAGCATCCAAGAAATTTATTTACTCAAAACATTGCAATCAGATGTCAAAGAAAAAAAGATCTCTTCCGCTTTCCGGGTGTAGCCTATCTCGGTAGTTATTTTGTAATAAACTAAATAAAAAAAAGTAGCATCTTTACCCATCAATCAGTTCAATATTTCCAGTCTGGTCTGAGTGACCGTTTCATCGATCAATCATTTCCATCGTTCCAGTCAAGTTGGCATGGCCGTTTAATTGATCAATCAGTTCAATATTTCCAGTCAAGTTGGCATGCCGCTTACCGATCAATCATATCAATATCTTTACTTACACAGATATGATTCCTTTATCGATCCACCAGTTCCATATTTCCAGTTAAACTGGCGTGGCCGCTTTATCGATCCATTAGTTCCATATTTCCAGTCAAGTTGGCATGGCCGTTTCATCGGAAGAATGTTCCCTTTAAGTGGTAATGGGCGAAATACCCTATCGTGTTGTTTTAAGTTAAAAACAATAAACAACAACATTTTTAATTTGTAACGACGTGAGTGTTGCTGATAAAACACGAATTAGAAACAGTTTTATAGCCGTAAGATCGCCCACGTCAATCTGGAAACACACACACACACACACACACACACACACACACACACACACACACACACACACACACACACACACACACACACACTCTCTCTCTCTCTCTCTCTCTCTCTCTCTCACATTTGACTATATGTTAATACACGCGCTGTTTCAGAAATTAGGTCTTAACTGCATCATTGAAAGAGTATTTAAATGAGTAGAGGAAGGGGAGCAAACTATGATATACTTGTGAATAAAACATAGATTGGATAAATATTTGCAGTTATTTATGACTTTGAGTAATTCAGTTTTAGAATCCATTAAGAAATGACCCACAAATACAACGAATTTTGTAGAATTTGATGCATTACATGCAGAAACCTGAAATATAATAATAAACAAGATATTGATGGTGTTAGTTTGGTTATTTAATATCAATTAAATCTTATAGATATATACACACACGACCTTAATGCATAGGTATAGAACTGTTATGACTGGAGTTTGGGATTTATTGACATAGAAGCATATGATTTATTAATACTAGTTTAAAATATTCATGTTAAACGTCTTAGCACTAGTTCTTCAAGTCATCATTACTAGTTTTCAAGTCATCATTACTAGTACTCGGGTCATGAAAATAGTTTTTATTATTAGTTCTCGCGTTAACATTATTAGTTGTTCAAGTCACAATTATTAGTTCTCGCGTTAACATTATTAGTTGTTCAAGTCATAATTATTAGTTCTCGCGTTAACATTATTAGTTGTTCAAGTCATAATTATTAGTTCTCGCGTTAACATTATTAGTTCTCGCGTTAACATTATTAGTTGTTCAAGTCATAATTATTAGTTCTCGCGTTAACATTATTAGTTGTTCAAGTCATAATTATTAGTTCTTCAAGCCGTCATTATTAGACATCGGATCATTATTATTACTAGTTCCTCAAGTCGCCATTATTAGTTTTCAAGTCATCATAACTATTTCTTCAAGTCATCATTATTAGTTATGGGATCATCATTACCAATCCTTCTAGTCGCCATTATTTATTATTAGTTCTCAAGTCATCGTTACTAGTACTTTAAGTCTCCATTATTAGTTTTCGTATCATTGTTACTAGTACTTCAAGTCTCCATTATTAGTTCTTGTGAATATGTGTATATTCGTTACTAGTTCTTCAAGTCGTCATTATTAGTTCTCGTGTCATCATTACTAGTTCTTCAGTTCTTGAACCATCAGTATTTAGTTTATTTCTGAAGGTGCTATTACTAGTTCTGTTATGAGTTATAATTTTGTCAAAACTACATCTAAAACCAACAGTAGAAATTCTAGTCTTCAGTACTAGTTTTCAGGTCGTCATTATTAGCTCCAATAGAAAAAGAGCTGTTGGTCTTCATAAATCTAAAGGACACTTAATAAGCATCTACAGATCTATATCTCTACAGATCTGTGTGTACAAGTCTACATGTCTCTACAAATGAATGACTCTAGTGGTCTACATCTTTCTACCTGTCTACATAGGTGAAAAATGTTTCTAAACGTCTATAGTCTCTAAAGATCTATATTTCTCTACCAGTCTATAGATTTCTACAGGTCAGTAGTTCTCAATAGGTCTAAATATCCATGATCAGGTTGTCTAAATAGGTGAATGTCTTTATATGTCAGTTGGTCTCGACAAATAAATTGTCATCGAATCCTGAAGTGTTTATTTACATCAGGTACGTACATTTACAATGGAGTTTTCCAAAGTTGTCTTAGCGCATTCCTTGATAGGTAAGAGGTGATTTTAAATGAGGGCGTAACGCATGTGTATGTGTGTGTGTGTGTGTGTGTGCGTACGCTCTTATGTACGTACACATGTACTGCTTAATAGAGAATTGCATATATTGAATGATAGATATCAAAGAAAGTGACTGGTGGGTATGTAAAATACAAATATCCAAACTAATAGTAGTTTATGGGTTCTCCATTAAGAGATTTATGATAAATATACCAGTGAAATAAATTTACTTCATTCAAAATCTCCCGTGCAGTTAGACTTAATAGTGCTGTAAATAACATTCAATAAACATTTTATTCCGAAAACATACCTAATCAGCTGGACATATCTCCCATTATGGGTTGATATACGTGTTGTCAAAATAATAGTTAATCCATTAATTTGTTTATAACTGCGACAGACATATGGGGATCGAACGGGACTGTATTAGGTGATTAGTGTCATTTTTAGTGAATTGATAGCGCTTGTATATGGAAGTGACGTAAGCTAATTGATTTTATGGGCCTTTAATGTCAGCGTTTTGGAAAACATGTTACAGAGATTTCTTGTATACGTGGATCCCCGTACGCACTTGCGTCTTCCTGTGAATCAATTCATTTGTTTGCTGACGTCATTCTGTTCATTTTAGTGTTCCTATGAATCAGTTCTTTTGTTCGCTGGCATCATCCTGTTCCTTTGCAACGTAATGTTCATTCGTATCTTAGTGTTCATTTGTATATTGGTGTACATTTGCGTTCGAGTGCTGTTCGCAATACAATATTTACGTATAACACATGTATCTTAGTGTTCATTGGTTTGGCCCTGTTCGAGTGTATTGTGACATTATGTATCGGTGTCACTGTTCATTGGTGTGGCCCTGTTCGAGTGTATTGTGACATTATGTATCGGTGTCACTGTTCATTGGCAATTTGTATATTATTGATTTCCATTGTTCAGTTAACTTACATGTTAGTTTTGCTTTTCAACTGAATATTAATTTGTTTTGTGCATTATTTGTATGCGAGGCATACGCATTTTTGTGTTAATTCCCTCTTCATAAAGTGTAAAGTAATATAACGTATTGTTGATTTTCATTCACCATTTCATTTGTATCACTGAGCTTACTTATAATCTGCTATCACCAAGTTATTTGCACTGTGCTTCTTCATGTAAGTGTATTACAATGATGACTGCATTCACAATACAATGATGACTGTATTCATTATACACTGAGGGCTGCATTCACAATACAATGATGACTGCATTCACTATACAATGATGACTGCATTCACAATACAATGATGACTGCATTCACTATACATTGAGAACTGCATTCAGAAATACTCTAAGTGCTGTATTCCGAATTACATTGAAAGTTCCGTTAAGAATTATATCAAACGCTGCATTTAGAATTGCACTGAGGGCTACATTTAAAATTACTTAAAGTGTTATACTCCTAATTATACTGAGGGCTATATTCAAAACTGCATTGAAGACTGTATTTTGAATTAGACTGATGGCAGAAGTACACTGAGGGCTATAGTCCGAAGTATACTGAAAACTGCATTTAAAATTAAAATGAAGGTTTCATTCAGAATTACGCTGAGGGCTACATCCAGAATTATACCGAGGGCGACATTTATAATTGCACTGAGGGCGACATGTATAATTACACTTACGGTGACATTTAAGTACACTGAGGATGACAATTATGATTATATGGAGGGTAACATTCATTATTAAACTGAAGACGACATTCACAATTACACTGAGAGCTATAATTAATCAAATTGACACTGTCACCAGTCAGGTCAGTAGACACAACTGTCACCACAAAACAAATCAACAAGACAAAACCGTCACTAGAGAAAAGTACAATAAGAAGAGGAAACAATTCTACGATTTAACAAGGAATTCAACAAATTCTAAACAGAACAAGGAATTCAACGAAATCAAAGCAGAACAAAGAATTCAACAAATTCTAAACAGAACAAGGAATTCAACGAAATCAAAACAGAACAAGGAATTCAACGAAATCAAAACAGAACAAGGAATTCAACGAAATCAAAACACAACAAGGAATTCTACGAAATCAAAACAGAACAAAGAATTCTACGAAATCAAAACAGAACAAGGAATTCAACGAAATCAAAACAGAACAAGGAATTCTACGAAATCAAAACACAACACGGAATTAAACGAAATCAAAACAGAACAAGGAATTCAACGAAATCAAAACAGAACAAGGAATTCTACGAAATCAAAACAGAACATGGCATTACAAAACAAAAGTGTTCCACTATAATCGTAACAAAATGAAAACATTAAAACAAACAGATCTAAGAAGGCAAATCTACTACATCACATTATAACACATCTCTGCATTATAAAGACTAGACTATCATCGTGGACTAAATTTGTCATCAACAACAAGACGGTAAGTGTAAAGAGCAATGTCTTCACAATATCACACGTCAGTACTACGTCAGTGCTGGGTAAATGGTTAGTGTCTTTATGACTCTTGGTTAGTGTGATCGCTAATGAGACTGAAAAATAGTACCTTACATATGTCTTTATATAGTAGATAAATTACCTTTAATAACATTTAAATGTTTTCATTAAATAGGTAATGAATGATATAAAATCGTGAAACGATTATCAATTACTATGAAATAATAGACGTTTTAATTCGTAGTAAATAATAATTAGATAGCAAAAAAAAAATTGTTTACACGAATCTTGCATTTCATATAAGGCGAATGGTTTTTAATAAAACTGCGTGTACCATCAGTAAATATAGATTTTAGAATTAAATATTTGATGTCTTTAATACATTTATCAGCGAATTATATTTTTAAAACACAAAATACTTCTGTTGTCTTCAGTATACTTTGGATTTCCTCGTAAAATGGCATTGCTTTTTGTAGTTACACTTGTTTTATTAGTGTAATGGAAAAATACAAATGTCTATGGAACGCCGACATATTGCCTTGAATATAAGCGATTTTCTTTAATAACTAATTTATAATTTACATAAAATTATTATTCTATTGTTTTGGTTTCATTATAAAGATAAAAATGATTTCAGAGAAAAGAAATTTTATAACACTGTAAATGGAATATTTTCTTAATGGCTTGTCTTTTCGTTAAGTCACAGAATACGTTTAGCTTTTAACGTTGTGATTTAATGGCCAGGGAAACGTAACTCCTGTTTAGCGGAAAGCATTAAATTGTTTTGTGTGTTGCCAGGTTTTAACTGCAGATATTTAGTTACATATTGATAAATATTACTGGCAACATCTGACTAGTTGGGCTTGAATATACAGGGCAACGGTTGAACATTCTGTCTGCATGTTATATATGCACATTTTTTCTGACTGTAAGTCTGCATCAAATACATATTTGTTTGTATCCATGTTTGCTTGATTCTCCCTCCCTCCCTTCCTATCTATCTATCTATCTATCTATCTATCTATCTATCTATCTATCTATCTATCTATCTATCTATCTATCTATCTATCTATCTATCTATCTATCTATCTATCTATCTATCTATCTATCTATCTATCTATCTATCTATCTAAACAGTCAGATGTACAGACAAATTTCATTACCGATGCTTATGCAAGAGATATTTTAAAGTGCATAGTGTTTGCTCTCCCTTTGCCTTACTTGGAAACGCTAACATCTGAATTGCATTACAAGTAAGTCTGCTATGTGACTTCGCAATTCGCAGTATTTGTGCAGTTTGTATTTTAGAATTATTGTTTCATGAATTTAATTAATAAGTTATTATTGTGCACTTTTTTCTAATGTTATTAATTATGTCAGTGTTTCTGTCTTTCTTTTGGTTTCCATTATCCAAATGGAAATCGTTGTGGATTGTAGATGTTAGCGTTTGATAACAAGTATTCGGTATGTCTGTATGTAGGTGTTAGTTGTTATATTTAGCAGTTAAATGCTTCTTATTATACCTAACATATATAGAAGAAACACTTATCTGTTAGGTATAATAAGAAACATGTAAAGCTGTGGTTCCTGTGAGTATGTAAGAGTATAGTGTTTCCTGTGATTGTGTAGCAGAATGGTGTTTTCTGTGAGTATGATACAGTAAAATATTCCTTGTTAATATGTAACAGAGCAATGTTTTCTGTACGTAACAGTAAATTTCTTTTTAATATGTAACAGAACAATGTTTTCTGTACGTAACAGTAAATTTCTTTTTAATATGTAACAGAACAATGTTTTCTGTACGTAACAGTAAATTATTTCTTGTTAATATTTAACAGAAGAATGCTTTCTGTGAGTATGAAGCAATAACGGTTTTCTTGTTAATATGTAACATAATAATGATTTATGTGAGCATGTAGCAATAAAGTGTCTCCTGAGAGTTTTAACACTATAGTGTTGCATGTGAGTATGTAACAGTATAGTGGTGCCTGTGAGTATGTAACAGTAAAGTGCTGCATGTGAGTATGTAACAGTATAGTGTTGCCTGTGAGTATGTAACAGTATAGTGTTGCATGTGAGTATGTAGTACTGTACGGATGGAAATTCTAAAATAGATTTGCTGTAAGTATGTGTTAGAAGTTAACTGTTTGGAATATTTTTTCACATGATTCCACGAATGAATATTTCACTCCGGTTATTACCTGTCTACGGGAAGGCTCTAGTTTGATGTTGGAAGATAAGTAGTTGTCAGATTTCAGACGAAACAGGTCAAAGTAAAATGGCAAAAAGTTTGTTTAGGGCTCAAAGTTATTTGACGAAGCACCTCGTTTCGATTTGCAAACCAGACGCTGAGGATAGAAGCTGTTAAGATCGAAACTGCTGTTTCACTCACAGCTCCCTTCTGATTTCTTCAATTCAGATCCGTTATATTGACCTAATCACAAGACTAGGCATTCGATCGATGACATTGTCACGCTGCCACTCGGCAAATGTCAGCATTTTGTACAGCGTTTACTGTTCTAATTGACATCACTTTCATAACCGTCATTTCGCCAACCCACAGACCCTAATAGTCACTGACTTCTTTAAACTATCCTAAAGCGATCTGTCTATGTCTGTCTCTATCTGTGTCTCTCTCTCACACTCAGTCAATATCAATCCGTCTATCGTTCTGTCTGTCCTTCCGTTCTGTTACTCTGTCCATCCTTTCTTTTGTAAATGCTGTAGTGAACAGGGTCCGGCTGTTTGATCTGACAGATTTGGTACGCTGTTTGATCTGACAGATTTGGGTACGCTGTTTGATCTGACAGATTTGGGTACGCTGTTTGGAAGTTCGTAAACCTACATACATAAGATTTAAACTATTGAACGTTTTTGATAAAATATTCTTGAAACGAGCAGTTAAATGTCCCCCCCCCCAATATAAATATTACTTTTGAAAAACATAACACCAGTCAGATGTTCACTATGGTACCTTACCCTACCTTGTAACTTGTCACGAAAACCTGTTCACAGCTCGTTGCAGCAATTCTCCATTTCTTTTAATGTTTTCAAGCTCTTGACTTCACGCATTCTTAAGTTCATCAACAGAATGCGGTCTGGTTCGAAACACCCCTTCTTTCAGCTATCACCAGAGACAAGAATCAGGAGCTGAAAGATCCGAGGACCGGAGTAGTGATGGTGGCCACTGAATATCGTCATAGAGAGAAAATTAGGTGTCCGTGCTAAAATACATACTTTGAATGTTAATGAATGTGTCATTGTCTTTCTAGCAGCAAGGGGCGAGCACCATTTTACGATTAAGGATGTTATAAAGAAAATGCGAAGAGTGAAAAACTTTTTTTTTTAATAACGTACTATGCCTGCACCTGCCCAATTTATCATAAAATTGTCTATGGTCTTGCATTGGCTCCTCTCATTTAATCCTTACTGTACTTTACCTTCACCTGCCTAAATTAGCGTAAAATTGTTATCTGTGGTCTGGCATTGACATCTGTCTAATTTATCATCGAAATAAATAGTTATGGTCTGACAGTGACAGGTGCTTGTTTGTCTTTCATTGCAGTGTGCTTGCAGGCTGAGAAGAACCCCGTGGCCGTGTTCGGACCTCGGTCCACCATCCTGGCTGGCTTCGTGAACTCGTTGTGTGCGTCACTTCAAATCCCTCACTTCGAAATGCGCCTGGACTCTGAGGAAAGCACCACTGCCCACACCCTTTCAGTCAACCTCTACCCCAGTGCCACTGAGCTAAGCCAAGCAGTGACAGACCTGATCGATTATTACCAGTGGGATAAAATGGTTGTCATTTACGGAGAAAAGGAAGGTGAGCGGTGTCGTTAGTTGGCTTAATATGTTGCAGGAGAATTCAGAGGATTAAATAGATAATGGTAAATGTAGCAGAGTAAATTTGCGTATCATTATTTCAAGACCTAATCGTTATATACATTGTTAAATTGTCGAAGTGATCCGAATTTGGACACTCTTTATGATGGTGTTTTTGTAAGTGTCAGAGTTGGAGTAAACAACTTGAGTTAAGAATATACTAGAAATTGTTGATGCAACCCAACCAGTTCCAACTGGATGAGTAGTTTTTATTATCCAATGGTTAAAATTTACGGGAACGAGAGCATCCAGTGGGCTGAGATCAAATGTTTACCTGCTGTAGAAAATTATATTGTCTAATCACTTTTGAATTTGGTGTGTCATGAAGTCCGATTATGAAAGATGACCGTTAGCTTAATGGTGAGTTAACTGACTGATTGAGAGAGAATGGACTTAGACATATTTCATGCATTTTGCTATTGGTATGTTATACTTGTGATTTATGTAGAGGTGTATTCTGTGAGTAGACTTTTTTTTCCTACATATTGTTTACTAAACATTTAACATTGTTTCTAGTGAATGCGCTCATAAAATTGATATGCAGTATTTATCATGCTGTGTGCGTGTACGCGTGCGCACGTGTGTGTGTGTGTGTGTGTGTGTGTGTGTGTGTGTATGTGTGTGTGTGTGTATCAAGCTAATAAATACTGTTGTAGGAAACTGTAAGTTGAGACTTGAATGTAAAGAGAAAATGGAGTTATAAATAAACTGGAAATTAGCATTTGTTCCCTGACTATATTTTACAGGGAATAAACAGACTTGTTTTACCTGAATCTCCAGGTTTACTGATTATAAACTACTATGACTTGTGGACATGAGAAGTATCTACCACAGTGTGTAAGTGTAAGGAATACACTGCACTCCATTGATGTATGGTTGCAAAGTATGCTGGCTACAATGAATAATTTCTGGTACAAGGAAATTACTGGAAATTGCTACAATTGTTGTTCAGTCTGAGGGAGCTAATACGGTGAAACACCAGATGGCCTCTAGAGAATAACAGCTAGTCAGTGTTCTACTGCATGAGAAGGAAAACACATTGAATTGACAGTAATAACCTGAACTAACTTGTGTCTTTGTTATAAAAAGCGCTTAGAAAATCTATTGTAGCTTTGCCTAGAAACTATTATTGCTTATCTGTAATAACTCCATTTCTGTTCTCTGATAAGAACTATCCTGTGATTTGTATTGACACTAATCTGTTGAATTGTGTTTTAAGATAAGTATGTATAGGTATTAAACTAATTTGAATATGGTTCCTGGAAATATTGATGTCAACTATTTTTTCATTGTATTTGTTATATGTGCATTTGATTGTTGATTTAATAAATTTATTGTCATTTTAACTGTATGTTGGAGAAGAAAGTGGTTGGATTGGGGCTTGCTAAATATAAAATATAGATTTATCTTCTCCTTTAGTAAGAAGTTTTCCAGCTACGGAAATTTTGTGTGACGGTAAATGTTTGTCTTAATTGTTGAATTGTTGCTTGAGGCGAGAAAACGTTTACAGCGCCCGCATATCATCCAAGTGAGAGAGACTAGTGGTGTCTGCTGGATAATTATTAATAATATAAATTAAGATTCTCATCACTTGTAATTAGTTATAGATGAATAATAATAATAATAATAATAATAATAATCATTAACTAGATGGCGTTGGAGTCACAGTTGGTTCTGTGCCTGAATGTTTAATACTTTGGAAAGTTTTTGCCTGTTTCATGAGTCTGGTAATTTTAGTGCCTGAAGATTAAATTTTAGTATTGTCCAGTTTGTTGCTTTATCTTACTAGTGGTCAGTAGCGACCGAAGGCTTAGAATATAATATGTCCAGTAATCCCTGACGGCTTAGATATTAGTATAGTCATTTTAATGTCTGTAATTAAATTATAATATTAATAGTGGTCATGTTAGTTTCTGAGTGATTAAATCTTGGTAGTGGTCTGTCTTTTTTGCATGATGTTTCCATCTTAGTAGTGATATCATCAAGTGCCTAGAGGCTTAGAGCTTAGTGCAGTCTTGGCTATGTCTGATCTTATTAATGTCGTGATAATTCTGAAGAATTCGATTTTAGTAATGATCAGTAGAGTGCCTGAAAATTTAGATATTAATATGGTCAATGTACTGAAAGGTTTATGTCCGAAGGTTTATATCATAACAGTGGTTAATGCAGTGCTATAAGGCTTATATTTTAATAGTTTGTGTTCACTGTAGTGTTTAAAGTCTTAGATTTTAGTATTTTGTGTTCACTGTAGTGTTTAACGTCATATTTTAGTAGTTAGCGTTCACTGTAGTGTTTAACGTCATATTTTAGTAGTTAGTGTTCACTGTAGTGTTTAACGTCATATTTTAGTAGTTAGTGTTCACTGTAGTGTTTAACGTCATATTTTAGTAGTTAGTGTTCACTGTAGTGTTTAAAGTCTTAGATTTTAGTAGTTTGTGTTCGCTGTAGTGTTTAACGTCTTATATTTTAGTAGTGAACTTGTTTGTACCTGATATTTATATTGTAATGATGATAGTCCTTTCAGTCCCGATATTTCAGTAACAGTCATTATTTTGTGCCTTCAATATTATATCGTTACAATAGTTAGTTTATTCATCATTTATATGTGAAAGAGAGAGAGAGAGAGAGAGAGAGAGAGAGAGAGAGAGAGAGAGAGAGAGAGAGAGAGAGAGAGAGAGAGAGAGAGAATGTTTAGAATTAATTTATATTGTCTTGATTTGAAGTTTGGTTAACTTGCGAAACTTTACTGTTTGTTAAGATGTTAACCGTAAAAACAATGTTGAGCGAAAAAAAAATCAATTTAGCATGAACAGATCAACTGTTGCCTTACTCATTGCAAACACAACGTTGAAAGGTCGTAAATCTAGTCTCCAGAAACGCTACTAATTTCATGACCAATTGCATCCTAATCGAAAGGCCGTAGACACATCGACTTTAAAGGGCATACAAGTTGATATTTATCCTGGTTAATTTCAATTACATTGTACAGTCGCTTTTCCACCCTTTGTAAAAGTCTGCTGTCGGCTTTTCTGTTTGATCTAGGATAAAGTAATTCATTTGGTTTTCTATGAGGAAAACGTGACCAAAGCAACGGAAGAATATGGTGATTTCTCAAGCATTACTTCAGCTTTAAATACTAATCAGGAAGTTAAATATTCTAAGTATAGTGCTTGCCATTAAAACAGTAGCATTGAAAAATATTCGCTATATCTACTTCCTAATCATCATTACTACTTAATGGAATACGTCACATTTTTAATCTCATTCTTAGGTTAATTTACTATAACTTAACAATTATTATTCTTAGACTAGTATTTCACTCACTGCCTTTAATAGGTATTTATTAACTATTAGTGTATTCATTGCAAAAGTAGTGTTGACGCATAATAACTGTAGTCCGGTTGAATGGCGACTAATTTAGAGACCAACACTTTACCACTTTAATACATTATTATTCATGAATGGTAAAAGGAAAGGTAAGTCTGATTATGAAAGATCCAGAGAAAGACACAACACCAAACAATTATCGTCCAATCACATGCTTAACAACTACCTGTAAATTACTACACATGAATTATACCTGATAACATCATGCATCACATTCCAGAAACAAACTACTAACCAATGAAAACGTAGATGCTAGATCAACCAGCAGAGGAACAAAGACCAACTGGCAATTGATAAAGCCATGGTTACTGACAGCAAGAAACGAAGAACAAGTCTTGCAATGGCATGGATTGACCACCAAAAGGCCTATGACCCAGTTCCACATCCATGTATACTGAAACAATAAAAATTTTCAAAATAGCACCACCAGCACAAAACCTAATCCATGTATCAATGACAAGCTGAGAAATAAGTCTCGTGCAATAATATAGAAATTGCAGACATACCAATACAATGTGGAATATGTCAATGTCACTCCCTCTCATTACACTAAATCGCCTCAGTCATCTAGAAAACAGGATTTGGATACAGAATGAAATCCGTTTTCACTTATTTACTGTATATGGATGGCCTAAAGCTATACAGTAAAAATGACATGAATTCGCTGATCAATACTGTCAACATTTGCAGTGAGGACATTAATATGAAATTCGGCGTTGAGAAATGTGGACGAATTATCATTCAGATAAGTGGCCCGCCAGAGCTCTCACAATATTATTAAAACTCTCAGTTACGCAAAATCTTGTCATAAAACTTAAACATTTTATTTAATTTCTTCATTTCGTTCAATAATTATTGGACTAATTCTAAGTTTATTTGAAAATTTATTCACAAAATAATAGTTTCTAAAAAATTCCAAAATGTTAAGTCTAAAAGTATTTTAACGACCGTACTTACTTCCTAGGAGTCACTACCGCAAGCGGATGTTCTGTTGTCAACACGCTGTGCAGAAAGTTTTGTAAAAATACGTAATAATTTTGTGAATTTGAATTTTATTCTATCTGCAAAAATGACAAACATATCCAATAAAATGGACAACACAGCGGACCTAGCCTATGGACAGTTTGAACCAGTCAACAGAAAGCGGAAAGTTAATGAAGAAAACCGTATGTTTAATCCATCATGGGAACTTGAATTTTTGTTCACAATGCCGGGTGATAAACTTGCTCTGCTATAAATTTCGTAGCTGTTTTGAAAAAAAAGCAAATCTGCAGAGACACTTCACTTTCATCTGTAACAATTTTGAGAAAAAATATCCAGTTGTTTCTAAAGTGAGGGAAGACAAAGTAAATTCTTTAATCTACAAGTCCAGCAAAATAGTTTTTAATGACAAATGAGTGCAAGTGACTGTGTTACTGAGGCATCCTTGAAATAAATGATGTGGACAGAAAAAAACCACACAAGAAAACTATTCACAGTACAAAGCAGTGCACCTAACAGCAGAAATAGACAGGCTTTATTATCTCGGAAAACTGGAGGCAGAAGACTCAAGAAAATCACACATGTCACCGAAGAAGAAGTTGTGGCTATTATGGCCTAGAAAGATTACATAATGAAGACGACTATTATGGCCTACAAAGATTACATAATGAAGACGACTATTATGGCCTACAAAGATTACATAATGAAGACGACTATTATGGCCTACAAAGATTACATAATGAAGACGACTAGTATGGCCTACAAAGATTACATAATGAAGACGACTATTATGGCCTAGAAAGATTACATAATGAAGACGACTCATGTGCGCACTGGTTGCTCATCTTAGCGTAATGTCTACACAGTTAACAGAGAAAGAATTTTAGTTGTGTATGTACTTAAATTGCCGGGCTGGCTATTGGCTGAACACTAAGAGGACCTGACAGATTCTTGCATTAACCTTGTCAAAGTCCGCACTCGTCATATAACTATTAGCTGACAGGAACCAGTTCTTTTATGTCCTCATTCAGTGAGCGACTGACATCACGACTTTCACGATTGTCCTCATGCGGTGAGCGACTGACATCACGACTTTCACGATTGTCCTCATGCGGTGAGCGACTGACATCACGACTCTCACGACTGTCCTCATGCAGTGAGCGACTGACATCACGACTTTCACGATTGTCCTCATGCGGTGAGCGACTGACATCACGACTCTCACGATTGTCCTCATGCGGTGAGCGACTGACTGACAGGAAACAGTTCCTTTATGTCCTCATGCAGTGAGCGACTGACATCACGACTTTCACGATTGTCCTCATGCGGTGAGCGACTGACATCACGACTCTCACGATTGTCCTCATGCAGTGAGCGACTGACATCACGACTCTCACGATTGTCCTCATGCGGTGAGCGACTGACATCACGACTCTCACGATTGTCCTCATGCAGTGAGCGACTGACATCACGACTCTCACGATTGTCCTCATGCGGTGAGCGACTGACATCACGACTCTCACGATTTTTCTCATGCATGTCTCCAACAAGCACTTAGAATTAGCGAGATCTGCAGTGTCCGAGTGGAGTGGGATGAAAAACCACAACATAACCAAAGTCGGAAGAACGAAAATAAAGAAATGAAAAAGAAGAATACTGGAATTAAAAATGCAGTAATAAATATTGTTGCCACAATTAATTGGCAGTGAACCTGCGTCATCTCTTTGATTGACAAAGTCAACTAATCTGAAAAGAAGTTTGAAATGTACATATTATTCTATCTAACATTATTACAGTTTACAATAGTCATATCAGATATTATATTATCTCACACGTGTGTTATTGCCTGCGAAAAGACGGCTAAAGTCGCTATAATTAAATATGGCCTACAGGCTTTATAATTATATATAAATTATATATAAATATTTATGTAATCCCATGCTAATGGCAATTTATCACAACCTTTATAATTGTATATAAATATGTATGTCATCCCATGTTAATGGCAGTTTATCACAACCTTTATAATTGTATATAAATATGTATGTCATCCCATGTTAATGGCAATTTATCACAACTTTTATATGTATAAATATATCTGTAATCCATGTTAATGTTATATATTATAGATAAATTCATGCAATCCATAATAATGCCATGCTAATTTTATTATAGAATAATGTAATTTTAACGAAAACTTGTAAATTAATTATTATAGACGTGTGTCCAGTTATTTTGATAAGTTATTATGACCATTATATGTTGTCATTTAGCTTTCCTTGTCTAGTTCATTTTTGTATTCACAACAATAAGACTAGTTCTTTTTATCTAGTTTGCATTGTATCCACCACTGTAAGACTAGCTTTTTCTTGCCTAGTTCATTTTTGTATTCACAACCATAATCGCTATCCTTGTCTAATCCATCATATTTATCTAAGATCGATGTCCACCGCTGTAAGACTAACTTTTCTTGTCTAATTCATTTTTGCGGTGAATAAGACTCACTATTTTTGTCTAATACATCATATTTATCTAAGATCTATGTTTACTCCTATAAGACATGCTTTTCTTTACCTCTCATTTCCAAATGGGAATTAATTCTCTCGCTGGGCTGTAGATATGGAAACATATGAATTGCATCGTAGTTAACATGTACGCTTTCGCTAGTGCAGACTCGGAATTCTAAAATCAATATTTTTTACTTTTTATATGATTTAATTAAATTTTTTATGATTTATTTTACAGATCTGATCAAAGTGCAGAATGTCATTAGAGGGGATTCCAACCGTCGAATTGATCTGGTTGTCCGTCAAGTAGATGCCACCAATATGAGAGCTGTGCTTAAGGAAGCCAAAACAAAAAAATGGAGGAATATACTCATCGACTTGTCAGTTGACTATAGTGGGCTATTTCTGAAAATGGTTTGTGCTATTTATAATAAAACGCTATTACATTTAACATATTGATGTATAAATTTTGACTTATAGTTTATTACAAAATTCTTTTTTCCTACTTGAAATATAATTCTTTTATTTTAGGAGTAGTGTGTTAATTTTCATTTTATCCATAGGGCTTTCCTTTTTCGAGTTAAAAAACTAGTGTCTTTACGACGAGTAAACGCTTTGTTTGTCTAACGACGAGCGAACGCTTTGTTTGTCTAACGACGAGTGAACGCTTTGTTTGTCTAACGACGAGCGAACGCTTTGTTTGTCTTACGACGAGTAAACGCTTTGTTTGTCTTAACGACTTCACACACGAGCTCTATTGAGTTACTGTAGTTGGGAGTGGTGCATAGTTTTCATGTCAATGTCAGGGACTAGTACTTCCACACAATGGAGTCTTGTTTACCTTTACTGTTTATTTAAGATCAATCCTTTGTTATGTACTTAATTTGTTCAAAGTTGCTACACAATGGAATCTTTTTTTTACCTTTACTGTTTATTTCAGTTCGATACGTTGTTATGTATTTAAGTTCGATACGTTGTTATGTATTTAAGTTCGATATGTTGTTATGTATTTAAGTTCGATACGTTGTTATGTATTTAAGTTCAAAGCTTCAGCACGATGGACTCTTGTTTAACTTTACTGCCTATTTAAGTTCAATACGTTATATGTATATACAAGTTGAAAAATGCTAACTTATGGACTCTTCTTTATCGTTACTGTTTTTTTATAGTTTATATTGTTATATATTTAGGTTCAGAGTTGTTACACTATGAGGTCATTATATTGTTATATATTTAGGTTCAGAGTTGTTACACTATGAGGTCATTATATTGTTATATATTTAGGCTTAGAGTTGCTACACTATGAGGTCATTATATTGTTATATATTTAGGTTCAGAGTTGCTACACTATGAGGTCATTATGTTGTTATATATTTAGGTTCAGAGTTGTTACACTATGAGGTCATTATATTGTTATATATTTAGGTTCAGAGTTGTTACACTATGATGGCATTACGTTGTTACATAGGTTCAGAAATGCTACGCGATAGAGTTTTACATCTTTCACTCTTTCTTTAGTTCAATATGTTGTAATAATGAATATACCATCTTTAAACTTACAGAATAGTGTATACTGAACACAATAGTTTTAGAAAAAAAATATCTTTAGATTAATGGACAATTAGAGTCATCGACTAATAACATTCGTTGTTTGAAGTTAATGGACTAGATCCTCTTTTTGCCAGTAAGTGTAAAGCGATTAATAAAACTCGTTGTCTTTAGTTAATGGACTAGATCCTCTTTTTTGCAGTAAGTGTATAGAGGTTAATAAAACAATTATCTTTAGTTAATGTCCACTCTCTCTACACTGTCAGTAAGAGAACTTGTTTTTTTTTTCTAAATGGAATTACGTATACATCTTATTGTTATCAATATTTCACAGTATGCTTATAAAATTGCAGTTTTATTGTGTGATATTGCTACTTCGCTCTACTTTTAAAAGATTATTTTTATTTTTATACATCTAAGGCACTTCAAGAAGGCATGATCGACCCCTACCACAATTATATTCTCACCAATCTGGTACGTATATTTCTGGAGCATCTTTACCAAACCACTAACTAATCTTGTATGGGTGCCTTTTCTTTCTTAACCAATCTCCTACAGACTCATCTTTTCTTAACCAATCTTGTGTTGACCCTCATCTTTTCTTAACCAATCTCGTGTTGACCCTCATCTTTTCTTAACCAATCTTGTGTTGACCCTCATCTTTTCTTAACCAATCTTGTGTTGACTCTCATCTTTTCTTAACCAATCTCCTACAGACTCATCTTTTCTTAATCAATCTCGTGTAGATCCTCATCTTTTTTTTTTTTTTTCTTTTTTTCTTTTTTTTTTTTTTTTAACCAGTTTCGTACAGAATCATCTTTTCTTAGTCAATCGTGAAGACCCTCATCTTTTCTTAACCAATCTTATATAGACTTGTTATATGATGGGAGATTTTCCCATATATTTTATATACATTTTCATGACGTGCAATTTAAATTGAAGGCTATTTGTAATTTGAATGACGTGTACATTGCATCATGCTTATCTCCGGAAGTGAGGTCCTGGATGAATGAGTCGTGCATGATGGCAGACTTACTGACCGGTTTTTAGTATTTGCGTCAATTAGGTGAGCGAAGGTTTTGTTGTTTAAATTTGCGTGATCATAGCCAGTAAACGTGGCAAGGGGTTAATGAGGCGCGCGCGCGCGCGCGCCCGTGCGTGCGTGCGTGCGTGCGTGCGAGTGTTTGTGTGTTGGGTATACAATGAGAAGCGTTGTTACTGGACCGGTAGAGGTGGCCGGAAGTTGTTAAGAAAGTCATAATCGTATTAGTTCTAAGTAATTGGCCGGATCGAAGGCGTGTCTAGCAGACACAGGTGTGATTTCAAGGGAAATAAAGGAGATAGTGAATTTTCCCTCTACACTTTTTCAGTGTCTCTTGGGATGAGCATTTGAGACTGGGTCCCTCCCTATTTGGGTTGTACATGGAGCAGTAAACCCCGGTTGGATAAGGGTTTCTGGTTCTGGTTCTGATTTCTGGTTTTGAATTTTGGATTTCTGTTATTTTTTGGTTTTGGTTTCTCATTTTGGTTTAATCTTGTGGGATTTGGAATTTGTTCCTGATGTGATGTCGTGTCCTATTGAGAGTCTACCAGCGTGCATACGTCATTCCAGCGCATAAGTTGTGATCGTGAACATGACTACAGTGTGGCTTGAACTTGCTCTATATGGGATTATGATGAAACTATTATATACTACATATTATTAATTTTGTAAATCTTGTTAACTTTCTTTTATTAAAATTCTTGTTATTATTCTTTAATCTCGCGTATTTGTTAGTGAAGTAATTTCTATCGTTTGTTATGTAGTCTGAAGTGATAATCTAATGATTACGTCTATTTACAATCTGTCATATATCTATTCATTAACATCGATTCTCAGCTATAACTGAGTGGGGGCCTTGAGCCAATTTGGCGGCGTACTAGTATATCGGCGCAACAGTTGCAGATATACATATATAACCAGTGACCCATACTCTGCATGTGTATCTGGGCAAGATTTATGCCTTCGACTGACATTAATAATCGTGCAAGTGCTAAATTGTCTTTACCTAAAAATCTCATAAATTTTATTTTGCCATCATAACTAAACTAGTATCAATGCTAATTTTATCTTTTTATAACGGATTTCGTATATATACTAAATTGTCATTACTTAGGTAACCTGGTATAAATGATAAAAATTGTCTTTCTCAACTAATTTTTTAAATGTTGTTTTCATCACTAACTAATCTAATATTAATTTAATGTAAATGCTAAATTCATCTTTTATCTAAATGATCTCACATACATTTTTTAATTTGCTTTTTCTAACTAGTATTGCACAATATCATCTGTCTTTTCCTTTTTACCTTATGTAAATGTTAATTTTGCATTTTCCTAACTAATAAAGGTCAACTCTTCTCTTTCTTAATTAACCCCTTATAATAACTAATAAAGGTCAACTCTTCTCTTTCTTAATTAATCCCTTATAATATCTTATAAAGGACAACTCGTCACTTTCCTAATTAATCCCGTATAATCTCTTACAAAGGCCAACTCTTTCCTTGCCTAATTAATCCAGTATTTGTCGCTCCCCATCTAAACTCGTATGAATGTTAACTTTGCTTATTTGTAACTAATCTCATACAGATGCTTAGTCTTTATATCACTAAGCTGGTATCGATGTTAATTTTGTCTTACACAAACTGATTGGTTTTGTTTAATTAAACATTTTTCCTTTCTTTAAAGTTTTCATTATTGATACCAGCCTTTTGTGGTCTTGATTCGTTGTTTTCTAACATCTTACATATTGTTTTATAAACCGCATTTTTCTCTTCTTCTAACTTATCTCTTAGATGTGCACAGTATCAAACTTAAACATTTTGTATTGTTTTTTTTCTTTCTAACCGAACTGCTAATTTCGTAATGCTCTCAGTGCTCTGTGCACCAGCCATCTTAAATATTTACCAGTTTTATAAATACTGAACTATTACTTCTTCTATCGTCATCTAATGTATTGCACCGGCTAATTCCCTAGCCACTTCCTACTTAATTCCTTTTTAATGTACGCTATCGGCGGGAGTATTATGTATGCCATTGTGTCTCTCTGTCTGGCTATGGAGTGTCTTGATCGCTGGGCTTTAAATGCCTTGAACTTTAGTTCCATTGTTGACTGGCTCTTGGGACGTTGTCCTTGCCAACACGAATTTCTCACAACCAGGCATAAATTGTATTATTCTGGACAAAATGATCGAAGTGATTCTCATTGGAGTACACAATAATTCGGGCCAAAAACTATTTCCTATACATTTGTTTTTGGTCAGGTGCTACAATTGTGAAATGCCAAGCTTGAAATAGAAAACGGTTAAATACAGAGTGTGGTCACTATTGTACATCGCAGTCGTACTTTTTCATCGTTTATTTGCCCCAATGATCAAACATGGAAAGAAACAAAAATACTCCGGCTAGGACCTGGAAGAACTGGCAAATGTTTTGTAGAACAATCTAAACCTATGAAGAACTTTAAAGAACTATATAGAATTATGGAGAACTGCGTTGAACTATGAAGAACTATGTAGAACTATGAAGAACTATATTTAATTATGAAGATCTATGTAGAACTATGAAGAACTATGTAGAACTATGAAGAACTATATTTAATTATGAAGAACTGTATTTAATTATGAAGAACTATGTAGAACTATGAAGAACTGTATTTAATTATGAAGAACTATGTAGAACTATGAAGAACTATGTAGAACTATGAAGAACTGTGTAGAACTATGAAAAACTATATTTAATTATGAAGAACTATGTAGAACTATGAAGAAGTATATGAAAATTTGTAGAGCTAATGAGGAAGTATGAATAGCGTTGAATTTCTATGTTGAAAAGAATCACTCCAACCCAAAACTCACTGTATGCGCTTCTGTACTTGATGACATGACAGTTTTCTTGCATTGGAAGTATTTTTTCAGAATATGGAATATGAAATTATTCATGAACCCATGGACCAAATATTTTCAGTATCCTCTGGATAGATAACTCTCTATGCGTGGAGATAATTCAATGTTGGTGTTTCACTGTCGCCAGCCCTTACGTATGTGCTAATAAAAGCCGTGGTGGCAGCGGGTCTGCATTGCGTTATTAACAGTTTGTTGAGACAGGACTGTCTACTCTAAAGAAATGACTCATTACGCTAACAGCTAAGGGAGCTAATTATGTCAGGTTTCATTTATTTACAAATTACCTAATGTGCTACTTTCTTCACATTATTAGGTTTCTGATCTACGCGCAAAAGATTTTCTTGTGAATTATAATTTTGATCTAAATATGTGTTTGCATTTTGACATTTTGTAGTATAGACGTCGGTAGTAGGCAGGTGTGTTCACTGTAGGAAGGTGTGTTCAGTATAGAAAAATGTTCAGCATAGGAAGGTGTGTTCACTGTAGTCAGGTATGTTCAGTATAGGAAGGTATGTTCACTGAAAGCAGGAGTGTTCGTTATATGAATAATTGTTCACAATAGACAGGCGTGTTCAGTATAAGAAGGTGTGTTCAGATTAAGAAAATGTATTCACAATAGCATGTGTGTTCAGTATAGGAAGGTGTGTTCACTGTAAGCATTTGTGTTCAGTATAGGAAGGTATGTACACTGTAGGAAGGTGAGTTCAGCATAGGAATGTGTGTTCACTGTAGGCAGGTGTTCACTGTAAGCATTTGTGTTGACTGTAGGAAGGTGAGTTCACTGTAGGCATATAATTTCAGTGTGATGATGCCAATGCCGTGAGTGATATTTCATATTTCTTACTACAAAGTTAGGGGTATTAAATTGTTTTATTTAAAGTTTTGTAATTAATGCTTGCCATCACATCATAACTCTAAAAGGGTTCCTTTCATAGTATTTCTACCGAAAATGACCACTGAATGGCTGAATGGAAGACACCCCAAATTTGCCAAGCTCTGCGGTGTCTAGGATCGAAATCTAGCCAGTGGTCACAGCGAAATGACAAAATGATTTCAGACGAATAGAATGAACAAACAGCAAAAAGCATTTTACCAGATGCATAAAGTGTTCGAGATGCATGTTCAAGTTATATATTTCAGAGTAACATTTTTCACAGTTACCTTAACGCAAGTGCGTTAACATAAGCGCGTTTAATTAGAATCGGGATTACTTCGGTTTGTTTGTATGTCTTCTGACATTTGGAGAGTAATCTGCGATATAACGATTTGGAGTTGCTTGAACATCAGATTATTATTAGATTTAAATTAGGGTTAAATTAATAATTAAAATTAAATTTAAAAAGTGTTCATCAAATTATTTAACATTTTTTTTTTTGGTTTCATTTAGTACTAATATCCAAATGACTGTCCTACGGTATAGAGGAAGACTTAGAGCAAAGAGCTTGAATACATTTTTCACCTTATTAGGTGTGCATAAAACGTTCTATAAGCTTTTCAGTGATGACTTTAACTTTTTAGTTTTAGATTTGGATAGAACAATTTGTAACGTGTGTGTGTGTGTGTGTGTGTGTGTGTGTGTGTGTGTGTGTGTGTGTGTGTGCATGCGTGCTTGCACGCGTGTATACAAATACACGCACATTTGAACCTATCCATTCCTAATCTTGATGGAATGATAGACATGGAATAACTGAATAGCATAATATCCAGCAAGAGTGTCAGAGTGATCTATCTTGAATGTTATGAACGTATGCAGATGCATTGCACGCAGTAAGAGAGTGATCTCTCTTGAATGTTATGAACGTATATAGACACATTATAGGCAGTGACCGAGTGGTCTTTCTTGGATGTTATAACCGTACACAGACACATCACATGCAGTGACAGGGTGATCTATCTTTTGGATGCTATGAACGTACAAAACAGACACATCAAAGCATTAACAGAATGATCTTTCTTGGATGTTATGAATGTACACAGACGCATCACTGACAGTGACATAGTGATCTTTCTTGGATGTTATAAACGTATACAGACACATTATATATAGTGAAGGGTTTTTTTTAGGAATGGGCTCACTCTTTTAGTTGACAAGATGATTAATTTGAAGATATTTTTTTATATTTAACTGTCAGAGAGATGTAATTGTTGCAAAATGTAAATGTTACAGAAATCGTAATATTATCGACACTGAAGCATTAGTAGCTATTCTGTGATATGAGGATCAATACTTACATTTACTTATTATCTTTATAAAAGTAATTACAGTGCTTATAGAAGCGAGCACAAAACTTGTAGAGATACTTAATGTATATTGTTTATGGAAGCGAGCACAAAACTTGTACAGATACTCAATGAATATTAGTATTTATTGTAGTAATTATAAATATAATTGTTGTGATTACAGAAATAGTAACATGTCTTGTAGGCATGCTTTTACTGTTTCTCTATTGCACTGTAGTGTCATAGAAATAATTGTTGTGCTTGTTGACGTATTACTAAACATGCAGAGGTGTCACAAAACCTGTAGACATATTACAACTGTAGAGCTATTACAACAAAACTTGTAGAGGTATTATAAAACTTGTAGACGTATTACAAAAATGTAGATGTATTAAAACAAAATTTGTAGACGTATTACAAAACTTGTAGAAATATTACAAAACTTGTAGAGGTATTACAAAACGTGTAGACGTATTATATACCATAGTATTTACACATTTTTAAACAGCTTGGTAGCCTATGTTTACACATTTTAAATATCTTGGTAGTCTCTCTTTACCCATTGTAACTATCTTGGTAGTATTTCTTTCAAACATTTTAAATATCCTATTAGTCTCTGTTTACATATTTTAAATATCTTGGTAGTCTCTCTTTACCCATTTTAAGTATCTTGGTAGTATTTCTTTACCCATTTTTAACTATCTTGGTAGATTTTAAATATCCTATTAGTCTCTGTTTACACATTTTAAATATCTTGGTATTCTCTGTTGACACACTTTAAATATCTTTGTAGATTCTCTTTAAAAATTCTAAATATCTTGGTAGTTTTTCTTTACAAATTGTAAATATCTTGGTAGTTTTTCTTTACAAATTGTAAATATCTTAGTAATTTTTCTTTACAAATTGTAAATATCTTGGTAGTTTTTCTTTACAAATTGTAAATATTTTGGTAGTTTTTCTTTACAAATTGTAAATATTTTGGTAGTTTTTCTTTACAAATTGTAAATATTTTGGTAGTTTTTCTTTACAAATTGAAAATATTAAACGTCTTCGTATAATTTTCATTCTAAGCTCTATTCTACAACATATAACAATTCATTATTTACAAAACATTGTAATGATTTGTGTTTACGTTAAAGTAAGACATGCGTTTACGACATTCACCAATGCTTATTATTTACTACATGTTCATAGTTTATATGGCACTACACGTATTATTTACTACATGTTCATAGTTTATATGGCACTACACGTATTATTTACTACATGTTCATAGTTTATATGGCACTACACGTATTATTTACTACATGTTCATAGTTTATATGGCACTACACGTATTATTTACTACATGTTCATAGTTTATATGGCACTACACGTATTATTTACTACATGTTCATAGTTTATATAGCACTACACGTATTATTTACTACATGTTCATAGTTTATATGGCACCACACGTATTATTTACTACATGTTCATAGTTTATATGGCACCACACGTATTATTTACTACATGTTCATAGTTTATATGGCACTACACGTATTATTTACTACATGTTCATAGTTTATATGGCACTACACGTATTATTTACTACATGTTCATAGTTTATATGGCACTACACGTATTATTTACTACATGTTCATAGTTTATATGGCACCACACGTATTATTTACTACATGTTCATAGTTTATATAGCACTACACGTATTATTTACTACATGTTCATAGTTTATATGGCACTACACGTATTATTTACTACATGTTCATAGTTTATATGGCACTACACGTATTATTTACATGACAATGTATTTACTTTTAACACGGCCCTTCAATTATCATTTACTATTTACCGAATTTACCGAGATTTACCGAATTTACCAAGAATAAATTCATCTTGGATCCAATGGAAAAGGACTTTTTCTAGCTGGATTGTTTTATTTTGTTTTATTTTAAACTTTTCACGACTATTAATCATCAATCATCATCATTATCGAAACCTAAAACCAACTTTTTCTTAGTTTTATTGGCTTTAACATTTTTGTTATAAATGACTGTAATCCTGCTATGTCACATAATGTCGTCAACGGCCCTAAGGCTTAAACTAACGATGGGAGGATAAATATGTAATTTACATACATAAAATCACCCGATCCTTCTTTCAGTCCGTGAGGAAGCTCTATACAAATACACGGGAAACACGACAAAACCAAAGCAAAGGGAGAGAGAGAGAGAGAGAGAGAGAGAGAGAGAGAGAGAGAGAGAGAGAGAGAGAGAGAGAGAGAGAGAGAGAGAGGGGAGAGGGGGGGGAGAGAGAGAATGCGTGGGGAGGGGTTAGAATGAGAAAATGTGAGAAAAGAGAAAATAAAATGAGAACATTAACTAGAATGTGTTGCAATAATTTAAGCTTTCCCCTCCCCCCAAACATACGCACACATCATGTCGCTGACTTTAGAAACGGAAACGGTATAAAATTTGCATTTTTTATTTTTATATTTTGGAATTTTATTTTTAAGTATAGTACTTGAAACACTAGATCCTATAAAGTCTTTTACTTTTTTCTCCTTACTATTTCTCTTGCAGGCTACACTATCAGAATTACCACGAACACACTTGCATTACCAATTACCACAAAAGCATGATTTACCATTAAATACGTCATGAATAATTGCTTTATTTTATTTTATTTTTTATTTTCCATTAATGATATCAGAAACATTTATATCGTTAATTGTGACAGAATGACTATTTGGATAGAATTCCCTTTACTCACAGCAACCTACTTGTATTATAAAGTTTTATGACAAGCACGATTGAGTACTAAGTAAACACTGAAGATACAAGAATAATCCAGACAGCAGAGAGAATACCCATTACTTGAGAGAGTACTAGTGAACACAATACATTGATATTTATTGATTCGCTTAAAGGAAATTGTATTTGAGACATATACCTTGACTTTAGTTTCATCAGATGTGCAGCTTGTTACTCATAATTCAAGAAATGAGAGACGTACATTTAATGCTTCGTACTATGCAACCATTTCATGCAAACATGCGCATACGTAACATTCATCTTCATCTGCGTGCCTCTAATGGGACCCAAGTGTAATGATTAGACGCATGATAGATCTGCTGGAACAGAGGGTGATGACTTGTGACTCTGGATAAAGGTAAATGTCAACACTAATGATAATCATTTCAAGACCAGAACCTTGTCGGTCACGTAACAAAGATTATCTGGAGATGAAAGGTTTCCATACACTGATAGTTTTCTGTCTGTTGTTACATTGGACTTAAGCCATACTGAACAGCACCAAGCAACGAAATAAATACAGCAAACAAGCTGCAGATAGCAAAGTAAGAGATTCTGATCCATTTGTAACAATAGCGATATATATACACTAGACAGAGAGAGAACAAAAGTCTTGCCACTATCTAAAGCAGAGAGAACATCATTAGCTACATTGAACAAAGATCGAATTCTTTTGTTTTGTCGACTTGTGTGTAAAGTGTTCTGAAAGTCGACATTAATTCCTTTGATCGGCATTGTTAAATTTAGCATGTTTAGAAAGCTGAGACCAACCTTCCTGGTTTTGTTGTATTAATTTTAGCAATTTTGGAAAGCTGAGACCAACCTTCCTGGTCTTGTTGTATTAATTTTAGCAATTTTGGAAAGATGAGACCAACTTTCCTGGTCTTGTTGTATTAATTTTAGCAATTTTGGAAAGATGAGACCAACTTCCTGGTCTTGTTGTATTAATTTTAGCAATTTTGGAAAGATGAGACCAACCTTCCTGGTCTTGTTGTATTAATTTTAGCAATTTTGGAAAAATGAGACCACACACTCGTGGTTTTCTCATGTTATTGTTAGCATATTCGAAGCGATGAGACCAACTCTCTTCGTTATGTCGTGTAATGTTTAGCATGTTTTAAGCGATGAGACCAACTCTCTTCGTTATGTCGTGTAATGTTATCATGTTTTAAAAGATGAGACCATTTTTCGAGGGGTGGGATTATATCGAGTTAATTTTAGCATGTCTGGAAAGCTGAGACAAGTTTTTAATTTTTTTTAATTTTACCATATTTATAAAGATGAAACTAAGTCTCTTTATTTTGTCAGAGTTATATTTAGCATGTTTGTAAAGATGAATGCTTTGTCGTATTAAGTATGCTAAGCAACTTATCAGATTTGAGACTCACCATCTTTGTCATGTAAATTTTGCATTTTTGCAGCTTTGAACTAATTAGTGTAAGTTTCAAACGGTGTGAAGGATAAGACTAATTCCGTTTTTGTTATTTATAGTACATACTGGGAAAGTTGAGACGATTCTCTGTGTTTTTCTGTTCAAGGACATAGAGTGTGTTGACATGGAAGACTTTCGTCATAACTACGTCAACCTGACAGGATTCCGTCTGGTAGATCTGCAGGACAAAAGAACAAAAGAAATCATGCAAGACATGGAGATTTACGAACTGCAGACAGACTTGCAGCTACTGAATACTACTGGCTATTTTTCTTTACGGGTGGGTAGATGACGTATCACGTGTTTTGTTTTTTATGCAGTTTGTAGCTGTTTCTCTCGGTTTTCTTCACTTTATTCTGTCCTTTTATTTCTCCATTATTTTTTATCCTTAGAGCATAATTATTATGATTTAATTATATTCGTTATATTTAGTTTCATTTATTGATTTAGAACGCTTTGTTGCTTATTTCTTTCTATTTTCTTTGTTTTATTTATAAGTTTGGATTTTGATAATTGTGTTCAAATGGATATTTCGTCCATATATTTAATGCTAGTTTTATACATGGTTAATGTTGTTTATTTTTTGCACATACAAACACAACGCACACACATTCTCCCTCTCACTGTTAAAATCAGTTTTCATTCCCTAATCACAATTTACACTCCCTAATTACAGTTTGCATTCCCGAGTCACAATTTACATTCCTTAGCCATAGCTTATATTCGCTAGTCACAATTTACATTCCCTAATCATAGTTTACATTCCTTGATCACAATTTACATTCCCTAAGTCACAGTTTACATTCTCTAATCACAATATACATTCCATAACAGTATACAGTTTTCTTTCATCTCAGATTACATTCCATAATCTCTGCTTACCTTTCCTAAACACAATATACATTGCCTAATTACTATTTACCTGTCTTAATCAAAGATTATATTCTCCACAAGGGCTTACCTTTATAAAAATAATAATAATTTACGTTCCTTAATTGGCGTTTATATTCCTTAGACACAGTGGGTCGATGATAGGTAGGAGAAACATTTTTTTGTGTACAGTTTATGGCTTAATATATGCACTATATATCATTCTTTTATTTATAAAACATGATAGAATATTTGAATGTTATAAAAGTATTATCACTTATGATACCAAAACAAAAGTAATCGTTCTTGACTTTTATTTATTATGATGCTAATGATGTCAAAACAAGAGTAATCTTTCTTGACTTTTATTTACTTGTAGCACGAGGTAGCATTGATGTATGACGCGGTGTATCTCCTTGCCCATGCGCTGGAGAAGTATGACGAAAAGACCACCCTTAGACCATTGAACGCCAGCTGTGAATTCCCTTCCCAGTGGTCATCTGGGCCGACACTTTACTCATACATTAACCAGGTACATAGCTATGACGTAAGCATGACGCACAAAACTGAGAAAGGTTGCAAATATTTCAAGTCAGATAAAAACAATGGCGACACAATATCTGGCCCACACTTTAGCACAACATATCGCTGTACATGGCCTGACGTGGGCCTATACTTTACTGCACTTTCGGGTCAACTTACCTTCTGTATATTTTCTTTCTATCCATTTATGTGCCTCCTCTTCCAAGATGTTGGATAATATTTGTAGTTCTAATATTTATGTCCTTTGTTTGCGAGTAATCTTACACCTGTGTCTACTATTATGTTTCAACCAGTTCTTTTGTTTCATTAATAATTCTTATCAGTTCGTTTTTAACAAACGTGTTTCTTGAATCACGACAATGTTTAAGAGCTCATCTCATGACGATACTTTATACTTTTGCACAAAATGTGTGGTCACTGTTCTTTTTTTTTTTTTTTTTACTTAATGACATGATGGAAAGTAACAGTGTGCATTGCTGTAATCTCTGTTTTATGTATCTATGACATATGCTAATATAATTAAAATATAATAATACTATATTATAATAAAATGAAAATAAATTTAAAACTGAATACCTACGAAATATGATAACATAATATAATACAAATAAACTTAAAACTAAATAGCTACGAAATATTTTTATGTAATAAATAAACTGTAAACGAAATAGCTACGAAATTTGCTAATGTATTATAATAAAAATAAACATAAAACTGAATAGCTACGAAATATGCTAATGTATTATAATAAAAATAAACATAAAACTGAATAGCTACGAAATATGCTAATGTATTATAATAAAAATAAACTTGAAACTGAATAGATACGAAATTTGCTAATGTAATATAATGAAAATAAACATGAAACAGAAGGAGGTACGAATTTGCTAATGTAATATAATGAAAATAAAACGAAATCAAAGAAGTGTTAAATATGCAAATGTGTAATATAATGAATAGTTAGGATATGCTAGTGTAATATTTTAAAACTAAACTGAATTGATAATAAATATAATGTAATGTAATATACTGATAATTAAATTAAAGCTGAATCGCTATGAAATATGCTAATGTGTTGCTCTACAAACACTGAATGTCATTATGTACTATACTATACGTACTTCACGCCACTATTCAAAGTGATAATATACACACACTTAAAAGAATGTGATTATATTATTTTGCGGAAGTGATATTATTCAGACCTGTTCAGTAAAATCAGTATGTTTTACTCCTCAAATACTGTAATACCAAGCTCAGGGGACAACATTCACATTTTTACAATAATATTATACGTATTCATGTATTTATCACATATCCACAATATTATTATACACAGTTGCTAATATCTAAAAACCTTACACGTATACATGTATCCATCAGACCTAAACAATATTATACACAGTTGTCAGCATTCAAAAGCTTACAACAATTTTACACGTATACGTGTATCCATCAGATGTCAATATTATGCACAGTTGTCAGCATTCAAAAGCTTACAACTATATTACATGTATACAAGTATCCATCAGACCTAAACAATATTATACACAGTTGTCAGCATTCAAAAGCTTACAACAATACTACATGTATACAAGTATCCATCAGACCTAAACAATATTATACACAGATGTCAGCATTCAAAAGCTTACAACAATATTACACGTATACATGTATCCATCATATATCCACAATATAGTGCATAGTTGCTAATATTCACAACCCTACAACAATAACATTACACGCTTGCATATATTTAACAGATATCAAAATGTTATACACAATTGCTAACATTCACAACCCTACAACAATAACATTACACGCTTGCATATCTTTAACATATATCAAAATGTTATACACAGTTGCTAACATTCAAAAACTCTACAAAAATAACATTACAATTATACATATATTTCACAGAAACCCACATTTATACACTGTTGCTAACTTTCAGAAACCGTACAAAAATAACATTACAATTATACATATATTTCACAGAAACCCACATTATACACTGTTGCTACCTTTTAAAACCTTACGATAATAATATATGTATGTTTCTCAGAAATCCATAATAGTATACACAGGCGCTAATGTTCAAAACATTACCATTAAATAATATAAAATTATTTCTCACAAATCTGATGGCATACCGATATACATATTGAAAACCCTCAGTATTCTAATTACTATTATATCTTTATTATATAAACTATTATATTCCCGTTATTATGCAAACTCCTAAATAGTAATTATAATTTGTAGTTTATTCGTATTACTACTAATTACATAACCTAAATAGTAATAATAATTTGTACTTTATTCGTATTACTACTAATTACATAACCTAAATAGTAATAATAATTTGTACTTTATTCGTAATACTACTAATTACAGAACAGATCCAAAATATCGTAGTAAAATTAAAGTAATATAATTGTTGCTTTGCTGCTCCGTTACCCTGAAGAAGAATTCAGAGGCATGATAAAAAAATCCACAATAGTATTTTTATATTTCTTGCCCAGGTACCCATAAGAGGCCTCACAGGGGACATCAGACTGAAAGGAGGAAAGCGATATGATCTCAGCTTGGACATTCTTCAACTTTTACCCAAGGGATTGATAAAGGTGAGGTACTGTTAGGGTACTGCAAGGATGAATCTGTTAAAGGCGAACTACCGTTAAGGTGATGATGGATAAAGATTAGGTACTCTTAGGATGAAGATGACAACGGTGGGGTATACATGTCAAATATTCGTGTCTATTGATGTACTAGTCCTGTAAAGAAACTCTACATGTCAAATATTAGTGTCTATTGATGTACTAGTCCTGTTAAACTAACTCTACATTCAAATATTAGTGTCTATTGATGTACTAGTCCTGTTAAACTAACTCTACATTCAAATATTAGTGTCTATTGATGTACTAGTCCTGTTAAACTAAATCTACATTCAAATATTAGTGTCTATTGATGTACTAGTCCTGTTAAACTAACTCTACATTCAAATATTAGTGTCTATTGATGTACTAGTCCTGTTAAACTAACTCTACATTCAAATATTAGTATCTATTGATGTACTAGTCCTGTTAACCTAACTCTATATGTCAGAAATCAGTGACTATTGATGTACTAGTCCTGTTAAACTAACTCTATATTTCAGAAATCAGTGACTATTGATGTACTAGTCCTGTTAAAGAAACTCTCCATGTCAGAAATCAGTGCATTAAAAAGTGTCATCTAGCCGTAGACTTAAATTGATAAATTCAAACTAATGAAAGTACAAAGAAAAATACCTTTAGTCCATACACTTTCATAAAGTTACGACTGATAAATATTGTTTAAAAAATAACACAAGTATTTATTAACACGTGATTCGGTATATAGGCTGAAGTAAGTGAATGTATATAAATAAAAGTAAGTTTTAAAAAATAGTTCACTTGATAGAAAGATTTTACTAAACTAATAAGCCTTTATAGCAATAAGTCATAAAAAATATTTTTAAAAAATATAATTAATTTTATTTTGCCATTGTTTCAGTCAATAAGCGCGATTCATTTACTTATTTAGTTTCACTCTCCCCGCTCTCTACAGTTTTGTTTCTGCTCTTCATTCCTAAGTTACAGTCCTTTCCACATCCTGTACTAGAACTCTGGGAAATCTTTATTTGCGCTGTTTGAGAATATGTCAGGCTGCTCAGTGCAGAGCACTAATCGTTACTGTTTATGGCCTCGCCACTTATTTTGACAAGGGAAATAACTTTGCATAGAAAACTTGAATAACGTCGGCATTCTGAAAAATATGTGGTGTTAGTGTCTTGGGATTTCGAAAGACGAGGTGAAATTTTACTTTAAATGTCAAGGCCACAAACTATTCTTGAAATATGGATTATATGCATGGAGACAACCTCTAACGCTTAAGTGCCCATTAAGAATTAATGTATGGTTGACCCCTCCCGGATAATATTCGTATTGCCTCTTAATGGTGATGTATGTCTAACCCTTTAATTGATGGTGCATGTATGTGTTCCGCATCTTAATCATTCATACAACACTTTCAATTACAGCAGTGGTTGTGTTTGCAGTAGGGAGGCTAGTTTTGAGATAATGTGCTGTGTTCGATCATGACGTAATAGTACGGTGTTCGTCATGACGTAATAGTACGGTGTTCGTCATGACGACATAACGTGACTGCAATGTCTGTAATGCTGCATATGTGCCATGACTTAGTGTCACATTTCTCTGTGTGCACTATTTTAAGTGGGTTTAATTTCTGCGTGTCATGTCTAGAGTCCACTAGTATCTACTCTACATTGTCTGGTGCTGTAATAAGCACATCAGACGTTACTTCTGCCTTTATAATTTTACTGTTGATCATTTTGTCAAGTTATGTCACTCCTGTCTATATCGCTTTGATTTTTTCCTCTGTTCATCAAGTCTAGAGTTCGCTAATGTCTGTATCACTTTGATTTTTCCTCTGTTTATAAAATCTGGTGGTCGACATTGTCTATTAAACTTTGATATTTCTCCTGATCATCAAGACTGGAGGTCACTATTGTCGATAGTACTTTTCCTCTGTTCGTCAAGTTTGGAGGTCACTATTGTCTATAGCACTGCGAGGTTTCCTCTGTTCGTCAAGTTTGGTGGTCACTATTGTCTATAGCACTGCGAGGTTTCCTCTGTTCAAGATAGAGGTCCACATTGTCTATAGCACTTTGATTTTTTCCTTAGTTCGCCAATTTTGGGAGTCGCCATTGTCTGTAGCATTTTGATTGTTGCCTGTTCATCGTCTAGTGTTTACTATTGTCTAATAATGTATGGACGCTCTTTTCTCTTCGAGACAAGAGAGCACTGCTTTTTAGTATAGCACGAATGCATTGTTTTCGATGTACAAAAGTTATTATTACTTAATATAGTAAGAATTTCAACTGCTTGTCAAATGTAGAGGAACTACTATCTAATATAGTAAGAATTTCAACTGCTTGTCAAATGTAGAGGAACTACTATCTAATATAGTAAGAATTTCAACTTCTTGTCAAATGTAGAGGAACTACTATCTAATATAGTAAGAATTTCAACTGCTTGTCAAATGTAGAGGAACTACTATCTAATATAGTAAGAATTTCAACTGCTTGTCAAATGTAGAGGAACTACTATCTAATATAGTAAGAATTTCAACTGCTTGTCAAATGTAGAGGAACTACTATCTAATGTAGTAAGAATTTCAACTTCTTGTCAAATGTAGAGGAACTACTATCTAATATAGTATGAATTTCCAGATTTTCCCCCACATTCCTAATTTAACTGCTAGCCAAGTACTGGGTCATGACAGTCAGTTTGCTGCTCCTTATTTGTCAGTTCGTTAAGGTGTCAATTTACCACTGACTGACTCTCTTTGTCAGTTCGTTAATCGTTAAGGTGTAGGTAACCACTGATTGACTCTCTTTGTCAGTTCGTTAAGGTGTCGGTTTGCCACTGACTGACTCACTTTGTCACTTCATTAAGGTGTCAGTTCGTTAATGTGTCAGTTTGCCACTGACTGACTCTCCTTGTCAACTTCTGTCGTTATCTGTCTAGTCCTTGATGTTTCCACATTTCACTTTCATTTATTGTTAAATATATGGTTCTTAGTATTTCCACTTTTTACTTTCATTTTTCTGTCTAGTTCTTCATGTTTCTACACTTTACTTTCATTTTTCTGTCTAGTTCTTCATGTTTCTACACTTTACTTTCATTTATTGTTAACTATATGGTTCTTACTGTTTCCACTGTTTACTTTCCCTTACTGTTATGTGTATCCTTGGTACTTCAACTTTGTTTATTTTTTCTTTCACTCTTAAGAAATCTGATTTCTTGTAAGAACCCTTGTCGATTAGATTTGTACTTCTCTTAAAGATTTTCTAATTTCTTTAAAATAACTTGGCTTTTAGAACTGTACTACTCTTAGACACCTGTTGCAATCTTCTAAAAATATTGTTATGAAATACGTATGAGATATTTTAATTTGTTATAAGAATCCTTGTACTTTAGATCTGTACTTCTCTTAAAAGATCGTCTAATTGTTGTTAAGAAGTCTGAGTTTTGTGTACTTATTTTAATTTTTTAAGAAATCCTACCTGTTAGATCTTTAATCTTTTAAGATATTTCCTTTGTTTGAAATCTACCTTGTTCTTCAGAGATCGTATCTTATTATTCTTAAACCTCTGTTTGAAATCTTCCTTGTTCAGATATCGTATCTTATTATTCTTAAACCTCTGTTTGAAATCTTTCTTGTTCTTCAGAGATCGTATCTTATTATTCTTAAACCCCTGTTTGAAATCTTCCTTGTTCTTCAGAGATCAGATCTTATTATTCTTAAACCCCTGTTTGAAATCTTTCTTGTTCTTCAGAGATCGGATCTTATTCTTAAACCTCTGTTTGCGAATGTCTCTAGTCGTGAATGTTGCTTGGAAAAAGATGATAGCCTTAAATGCTAGCCTCTCACAAGTATGAAATATTAATTTAAACAATCATTCACACTGAAAAGAAAATACTTTAATAGAGTCGATTGCGCCAGGCAGCAAGCAATTACACTGAAGGTGATCCGGTGACATTTGAACAACCCCCCCCCCCCCCGTAATAATACCGACACGATAATACTGGAATGTTACCGGAAAGTCGTTAGAGTCGGATTTTCACCTCGTAATTCACGGGCCACCAGTTACTGAACTAGAGTCTTCCTTTCTCGCCGGCAGCTACTACCAAGTCGGTGTCATTATTTTCATAAACTCTCTACCGCACGTGCACAGAAAACGGAAAGATAATCCAGGGACGGGTGAGGGGAGGGGGGGGGAGCTCAGTTGAGCACAAAATTGACAGCTTTCATTTGATTCGCGAATGCAAGTGTGTTTACTTTTTGTGCATACGTGTGTATGTGCGTGCGTGCGTGCGTGCGTGCGTGCGTGCGTGTGTGTGTGTGTGTGTGTGTGTGTGTGTGTGTGTGTGTGTGTGTGTGTTTGTGTTCAAGAAATGAATGACGTTTGGAAAAGTCGAAAACTATCTAAATGGCAAGATTGCAAAGTAAACAGCAAAACGCAAAACAACAAAATAACAAAATAACAAAAACAGACAAAATGGCAAAGCTACAGAACATCCAAAAATCAAAATAACAAAACAACCGGTAAAATAAAGATAAAGAACAGAAATATAAAAATTCGCAAAACAATAAAATAAGAAACGTTTAAGACAGAACAACAGAACAACAAAATAACAAAACGGCAGAACAGAAAATCAACAAAATAACAAAACGATATAAGACAGAACAGAAAAACAACAAAAAACAAAACGGTATAAGAACGCAAAACAACAAAATGGTAAAACAACGAAACGGTATAAAACAGAACAAGTTTGTAGAACATTAAAATATAAAAATAGAACAGCAAAACAACAAAACAGCAAAACGGTATAAGACAGAAGAGCAAAACAACAAAACGGTATAAGACAGAACAACAAGATTGTAAAACAAAAAAAGTAAAAAATCGGTATAAGACAGAATAGCAAAACGGTAAAATAACAAAATATCAAAACGGTATAAAACAGAACAGGAAAACGGTAAAACAACAAAACAACAAAACGGTATAAGACAGATCAGCAAAACAATAAAACGGTAAAACAACAAAATAAAAACGGTATAAGACAGAATAACAAAACAACAAAACAGTAAAACAACAAAACGGTATAAGACAGAATAGCATATAATTTTCTACAGCAAATGAATTATTTAATCTCAGCCCTTTAGCTGGTCTCTTTCTCTAAATCATGATCATTAGATAGTAGAAAAGTGCTCAATCAGTTTGCATTATGGCAGCAATCTAGAATATTCTTGCCTCGATCTGTTTACTTCAACTCTGACACTTTCAAAAATAACCATAAGGAGTGCCCAAGATTGGTTTACTCTGACAATTTATCAATTTATATAACAATTAAATTTTAAAATAAGGTAGAGGCAAATTTACTCGGTCACACTGACTATATAGAATATTCTCCTTGCTAACAACACAGAACGTTCGTTCTCTTGCTGATTGTATAACATTTTCCATTGCTGATGATACAAACGTTTCTTTAAGTGCTGAAATAAAGTGCTCCCTTTCCCCATGCAACACAGCGCTCCATTTGTTTATGTTATAGAACGTTCCTCTTGCTGACAATATAGAATGTTTCCCTTTACTGATGAAACAAAATATTGTTCTTGCTTTTTTAGGCGGGAACCTGGAGGCCTTCCTCTGGCATTAACATCACCCGGATAGAGGACATTACTGACCTCCCCTTCGGCAATAAAACACTCATCGTCACTTCCCTTAAGGTAAGATGTCATCGTTTAAAGTTGTATTCTTAAGCTGTTGTTTGGGTGTTTTATTTTTCCCATTAGAACAAGCTTACAAGCGATAAGGTGACAGGATTTAGTCCTAAGCGTATTATGAACTTGTTCAGTGTTGTTAACACCACTACCATCACCACCATTTGAAATTGTCTGTGTACACTCATCACCATTCATATAAAAGGCAGTGGTAAATTGTTTATCGGATTTAAATAAAGCGAGTATTGATTAAATGGCGTAAACCAAACTGCTACAAAATAAACGAAAAAAAAAACTCATACAGACATAAATGCAATATTTCAGCAAAACAGGCACAAGGAAAAATGATAGCAGCTATTACTATTTGCTACTGCATGCATATAACTTTAATATTGAAATATAGTAATAGTGCACGTGATGTGTGCGTGTGTGCGTGCGTGCGTGCGTGTGTGTGTGCGTGTGTGTGTGTGTGTTTGTGTAAAGTAAATGTATGTTTGATGGGGGGAGGAAAGAGAGAAAGTGTGTGAGTGTATTTAGTGCAATTACAGTTTTTAGCAATTTACAATATGGCACAATTAATTGGGGTGTAAACGTGGATGCAGATATGTTGTGGAGTACTGCTGCACCTTAACTATACAGTGAATGTATGGTGCAAAGGCATGTCACTGTAGTGAGAATTATTGTATAATGCCGGATGCATAATACAAATTGTCCATAGAGTGAATATATTGCATACCAATACATGGTTCTACTGTGACTGTATAAAATAAACACTACACAGGTCTGGTATATTGACTGTATAGTATAAACACTACACAGGTCTGGTATATTGACTGTATAGTATACATAATACACAGGTCTGGTATATTTTCATAAGGATTAAATATAATTACACCATAAAATAACATGAATGTATATTATAATTACACCCTAAAATAACATGGATGAATGGTATAATTACACTCAGAAATAATGCACATATAATAATATTAATCACTTGGTTACTGAGCAATGTATGAGAAAATCACACTTGGATGTAATATTTATGCATGCATTATTATACTTGTTTCTCTAAGAACTGATACTGTTGTAATTAATGTGAAGATAATATATTATTCAGCTACATTTAAATATGGGATGGACAGGTGGCTATAATGGTGCTAAGTTAACCAATTCACTTATTAATGAATAGTATAATTGCACTTGATTTTAATGTGATTTAGAATTAAATGACGTGTACTCATATCATTATTGTAAATTATGCGGAATATTACAGTTTTAGTTTAAAGTGAACTTGATACATGATTGTGGTTGACCTTAATGGGAATATGATGTATATTTTATAGGTGTCTTAAATGTAGAGTGTATAATTAAACTTTGGTGTAAAGTAGATGACATACATAATTATACTTAGGTGCAATGCAGAAGGCACAATTAAACTTGGGTGCAAAGAAGGTGGTATAATTAAACTTGGGTTTTATGTAGATGGCATAATTATACTTCGGTGTAAAAACGACTGAATTATTCAGTTGCCTATAGTCCAGGCAAAATTGGTGCATGCCATACTTTTTTTTAATTTTCCAGGACTATAGAAGAAATATACTCGCACTTCTTAATCATATCTAAGGCTAGCACAGTCAATTTCCTCTTACACCCTCGCGTTCAGCATAAGACAAAACACACGGTTTCATGTGGATAGGATTATGATCCCGACGTGCGACCGTAACTTCGCACAGATTCGTTTCTCCGGATTTATCGGTAAAAACATCACGAGTTTCTTTTATCGTGCTCCATTACTGTTGAGTATCAGAGTCCGGTAGTTTTGTGTTCACGATGACGTCATTGATAGTTCCAGCATCTGTTAAGCCTGGGTGTGGTACTGATTCGGAATGGGATACAGAGGTGGTGTCGTTCCTGTATAATAATGGCAGCAATCATGTTATCAGGGCATTCCTTATATGCCTTCATAGGATTAGCATGACAAATTTTCGCCTTGGATCCGGTCTGAATTCTGAAATTACACCCGCTCAGTTTGTCATTGACGTCGTAGGGTTCTTGCCATGACGGTTCTAAGTTGTTTTGGTGAAGCAGTAATTGCAGCAACACAAGCGTACCGATTTCGATGTTAGACGCTTTCGTCTTATGATTGTACAGACGTGCTTGTCTGCCCTTGCTTTTTCATACATTTTCGGCCTGCTATTTGACATGAAGAGTCAATACTGTTATCAAGTTCAATTATATGGGTACATACCATTCCCGGATTTCTTAGCACGCTCTCTGCCCAATATTCTCGTAATATAGATATAGGTCCCCTTAACGGTTCTACCGTACAAGAGTTTGAAAGTACTACCAAATATACATCCCAATCACATGGTTTTCTATGCATAATTTCTTCGATGACTTGGTAAGAGTAGCGTTCAGATTTCGACTAAAGCATTACACATAAGGGGATAAGGAGTAGTTCTAAATTGTTTTACCCTCAAAAGTTGATTAATCTCTTTCATTAACTCCCTTGTAAATTGAGTCCCTCTGTTGGACAAGATAGTGAACAGTGCATTTGCTACTGAAACGGTATTAATAGAGCTAAAAGTGATCACCTCTGGGTATCACCTAGCATAGTCAATGACTGTAAGAATCCATCTGTGGCCTTGACCCAATGAGGGCACACATTCTCCAAAGAGAATGACAGCTACAGGCCTAAAAGGAATATTAATCATTGGGGTTTCATCTAGTGGAACCGGGAATTCAATCTTTTTATTCATTTGCTGAGAGATATCACATGACTGACAATACTGAGTGACATCCCAGTAATACCTGGCCAATAGAACTTAGTCTCTGCATGTGCTTATGTTTTGCGTGGTCTGAGATGATCGGCTGTGGGTGAGTCATGAGCCAAATGCGGCACAGTTACTCGATAGCTCAGGGGTACCAACAACTGATTCCCCTTGGCCCCTTCCTGCATCATGACGAGGAGGCTATCCTTCCAGTGAAACTCAACAGCTTTCCCATAATATTTGGATGCATATTACCCTCAAGAGTTTAGTCTTCTTGCAATATTTCTCATAGAATCATCTGACAACTGTGCCATGCTGAGTAAGGCCCTCCCCCCTTCAGGTACCATCTGGCAGTCAAGAACAATTAGCTGTTCTTGACTTGACGAAATCTGCTGTGACTTTTGATACATGATTGTGGTTGACTCATTTTGTCATAACTACTACACACTGATCACTGGTCCTGACTGGGATATCTCATTTTGTTACAATTACTACCATTTCATCAATTCCAATAAATTTCAGTTACAAATGTTTTGTTCTATAAATTTTCATAGCTAATTATGGTTGACCAGATATGCAGTAAACATTTTGCTAACAAACAAATTTAATCGTTCATTGTTAAATCAGGTTAATTTTAAATATAAATAAGAATGAATAATAGTGCTATTACACATAGAAATATTACTAGATATATAATAATTTATATATTATAATATATTAATAGATACTCAAGATGATATTTTTTAAAGTTTGCAAGAATGCCATTCTTTAAATTATGGAAGAATATTCTCTTGTGAAAAGGGTCGTACTATTCATATTTACGTCGGGAAAGATAATGTAAACTTGTAAACCTAAGTATTTTCATATCTCGGTTTCTTTTAATCTCTCTTGATCTCCCCTTAATATATCTTAATCTCCCATAATCTCTCTTAATATCTAGTATATTCCCCCATAACTCTGAAGTGAACTGTCTGCACACGCACCACTCTTGATAAAACGTGACCACTACACTAAAGAAATACTAAAGTACACTTTCATGATTTCAGTTGTACTGCTGTTGATAAAACGTGACCACTACATTAAAGAAATACTAAAGTACACTTTCATGATTTCAGTTGTACTGCTGTTGATAAAACGTGACCACTACATTAAAGAAATACTTTAGTACACTTTCATGATTTCATTTATATTGCTGTTGATAAAACGTGACCACTACATTAAAGAAATACTTTAGTACACTTTCATGATTTCATTTATATTGCTGTTGATAAAACTTGACCACTGCAGTATAGAAACACTATAGTACACTTTCATGACTTTTGTTGTACTGCTGTTGACAAACAGGACCACTGCAATATAGAAACACTATAGAAAACTTTCATGACTTTTGTTGTACTGCTCTTGACAAACAGGACCACTGCAATATAGAAACACTATAGAAAACTTTCATGACTTTTGTTGTACTGCTCTTGACAAACAGGACCACTGCAATATAGAAACACTATAGAAAACTTTCATGACTTTTGTTGTACTGCTCTTGACAAACAGGACCACTGCAATATAGAAACACTATAGAAAACTTTCATGACTTTTGTTGTACTGCTGTTGACAAACAGGACCACTGCAATATAGAAACACTATAGTACACTTTCATGACTTTTGTTGTACTGCTGTTGACAAACAGGACCACTGCAATATAGAAACACTATAGTACACTTTCATGACTTTTGTTGTACTGCTGTTGACAAACAGGACCACTGCAATATAGAAACACTATAGTACACTTTCATGACTTTTGTTGTACTGCTGTTGACAAACAGGACCACTGCAATATAGAAACACTATAGTACACTTTCATGACTTTTGTTGTACTGCTGTTGACAAACAGGACCACTGCAATATAGAAACACTATAGTACACTTTCATGACTTTTGTTGTACTGCTGTTGACAAACAGGACCACTGCAATATAGAAACACTATAGAAAACTTTCATGACTTTTGTTGTACTGCTCTTGACAAACAGGACCACTGCAATATAGAAACACTATAGAAAACTTTCATGACTTTTGTTGTACTGCTCTTGACAAACAGGACCACTGCAATATAGAAACACTATAGAAAACTTTCATGACTTTTGTTGTACTGCTCTTGACAAACAGGACCACTGCAATATAGAAACACTATAGAAAACTTTCATGACTTTTGTTGTACTGCTGTTGACAAACAGGACCACTGCAATATAGAAACACTATAGTACACTTTCATGACTTTTGTTGTACTGCTGTTGACAAACAGGACCACTGCAATATAGAAACACTATAGTACACTTTCATGACTTTTGTTGTACTGCTGTTGACAAACAGGACCACTGCAATATAGAAACACTATAGTACACTTTCATGACTTTTGTTGTACTGCTGTTGACAAACAGGACCACTGCAATATAGAAACACTATAGTACACTTTCATGACTTTTGTTGTACTGCTGTTGACAAACAGGACCACTGCAATATAGAAACACTATAGTACACTTTCATGACTTTTGTTGTACTGCTGTTGACAAACAGGACCACTGCAATATAGAAACACTATAGTACACTTTCATGACTTTTGTTGTACTGCTCTTGACAAACAGGACCACTGCAATATAGAAACACTATAGTACACTTTCATGACTTTTGTTGTACTGCTGTTGACAAACAGGACCACTGCAATATAGAAACACTATAGAAAACTTTCATGACTTTTGTTGTACTGCTGTTGACAAACAGGACCACTGCAACAAAGAAATAATCCTGCTGTGTAAAGTGCTAGATCCTCCGCTGGTCTGTACTCGACATATACCCTGGCTCTGTCATATACCCTGACATCATTATTCACACGGGTATATCCTATTTCTAACTGCGACTCAAGGGGCATCACTCTGTATATACAACGGATTTACTCCGTATCTAATGGAGGAGATGACCGCCTCACACATCCGTCTATCAATTTGATATTTCTGAATATGTTTAGTGTTCAGTCCATTCAAGTTTGGAATATATTTCCCTGACCGTTTATAGCCATGGTCACTTATTAAGAGTTCATGGGTCTTGCAATGTCAAAATTAAAATTATTGATGGATCTGAACAGGGAAAAAACTGAATGAATGGTAACAATTTAACTGTCAGTAAAATAAAGTTTACAAAGAAATGTTTGCCATGTAAGTTCTTGAGTAAGCTAATTGTTTGGGAATTTAATTAAATCCAACTTATCTAAAATTACATACAAAACACATGCTGCAATTGATCCCATTAAAAATGGGTTGTGTTTTTCCTACTAAGTATTTTCATTATTTCACTCATATTGCTATTGACCAAATGTGACTATTGTAACAAATAAATAAATAAATATAATATAATTTTAATTCTTCAGTTTAATAAGATTCAAAGAAACAAGCCATGCATCAGCAGGTATTAAGGACAAACTTAATTATGTTGTCTAGGATACAGAGAAATAGCAAGCATTAAGGACACACCTAATTACAATTGTTTAATATGCAGAAAACAGCAGGAATTAAGGACACACTTAATCACATTGTCTGAGGCGCAGAGAAAGAGCGAGCCAACAGGATACTTAATTACGATGTAAAGTCTCTGGGATATAGCAATTCATCAAGACATTCTTAAATGGATTGTCTAAAACTGAAAGAAATGGTAAGCCACTGGAACACACTTATTTCGTTATATACGCTAAGAGAAAGAACAAGTGATCATCGACCAATTAATTACGTTGTCTAAGACTCAGGAAACAGCAAAAAGTGTTAAGATGCAAAAACCTATTTACATCAACTGAAACTTCAGGAAACAGCAAGCTATCAGGATATTATTACATTGTCTAAGACTCAGGAAACAGCAAAATGTGTTAAGATGCAGACACTTATTTACATCGACTTCAGGAAACTTCAGGAAACAAAAAGCTATCAGAACATCATTACATTGTCTAAGACATAAGGAGACGTAGGAAATAGCCAGTTACTAAGACTTTTACGTTGTCTAAGACTCAGGAAACGAGTTAGCTATCAATATATTTAATTACGTTGTCTAAGACTTTGGGAAAGCTATATTACTACCCTGTCAAAGCTCTGGTATGTCGTAATCTACCACAACACACTTCATTACATTGTCTATGGTCAGATATATCACAAGGTATCACAACACACAAATGCGTTGTCTATGAATCATGAAAATATCAAGCCATCGGACAAGAGTTGTCTAGGAATCATGAAAATATCAAGCCATCGGACAAGACTTGAGTTGTCTAGGAATCATGGATTAGGCAAACCATCTGACAAAAGAATTGAGTTGTCTAGGAATCATGGAATTTTGCAAACCACCGGGGCACATTTGCGTTGTCTAAGCACATAGAAAACGCGTGCTATCAGGGCTAAGTTCATTGTCCGAGACTATTAGAAAAATCAAGCTATCGCTCATTTCATTAAAATGCCAAAAAACATGAGGGAAATAGAAAGATTTCAAGATACATTTAATTGCATTTTCTAGAACTTTACTAAATTGTTCTGGATATCAAGAAAAATGTAATTACTTTAACATAGGAATATTTTAATTTGTCAAAAGCACAATTAGTTATAAAGGGAAAACTGAGACCTTCACAGTATACAACGTTATAAAGGGGTAGAAAACAATAACATACTACATGTAAAGAAGTAGAAAAAACAGTTAAGACTGTCAAAGTACACTGCATTAAAGAGTGTGTTTGGTGTGTTGTGTGTGTGTAGACAGTTAAGGCTGTCAAAGCACACTGCATTAAAAAGTGTGTGTTTGTGTGTGTGTGTGTGTGTGTGAGAGAGAGAGAGAGAGAGAGAAAGAGAGAGAGAGAGAGAGAGAGAGAGAGAGAGTTAAGGCTGTCGATGCACACTACATTAAAATTGATTGTGTGTGAGGGGGGGAGGACAATTAAGGCTGTCAAAATATTCTGCATTATAAAGTGGTCGGAAAACGCTTGATGCAGTCAAGCACCCTGCCTTATAAAGGGGTAGGAAAACAGTTGAAGCTGTCAAAGCACACTGCATTATATAATTGTGATAATACATTGAAAGTGTCAAAGAATACCTTATTATAAGAACGAAGGAAAGCAGTGAAGAACGAGGACAGTAAGGCTGTCAGAACGCACGTCACTATAAGGACGAAAGAAAACAGCGAAGATGTATATACTTACATTTGTCCAGGATTGCCTGAAGCAACATTGCGTCCCAAGTAAGTAAGTAATGCTCTTGAAACACAAGCAGAATTTATCTGCATTAGTTTTGTCTGCTTGATTTCTAAGGGAAAATATGTCGAAAATTGTCATGCACTTTGGTAAAGTGTGTTGAGTGCAGACTTATTCCACAGCCAAATATTTCACTTAGGTATTTATTTCAGCCTGGCTACAATTTCATTTCATCGGAGGACGTCATGCCACAGACCAGAACAAATGAGAACAGTCAAGACTAGATCTATTGGTAAAAATACAATATTGCTGTTTCTGGTTCCATTTGAACAGAGTTGTGAAGAAAGAAATGTTTTGAAATCTATTTAATTTTCTCTAAATATTCATGACGCTGGATGTACATAGAACTCCATTTAATATCCGGGAGGTTAAAATCACAAATGTTCACTAAACAGTTGTCTTGTTAAATAGAATGAGTTATTCAGCTCTGTCATATAGTGGTGCTGTGTATCATGATACTTCGTTGTGTATGTGTCTATATATATGTGTGTGTGTGTGTGTGTGTGTGTGCGTTTGTGCGTTCGCTTGGGTATATACATGTATATGCTATAATCTGCATTACCAATTATCTTGACTCGAGTATTAAAGTGTACTTTGTGTGTTTGTGTGTGTGTGTGTGTGTGTGTGTGTGTGTGTGTGTGTGTGTGTGATTACCAATTATCTTGACTAGAGTATTAAAGTGTACTTTGTGTGTGTGTGTGTGTGTGTGTGTGTGTGTGTGTGTGTGTGTGTGTGTGTGTGTGTGTGTGTGCGTGTGTGTGTGTGTGTGTGTGTGAGTGAGTATGAGTGTGTCTTGACTTTATTGTGCCAGGGTAGTTGTCACGAAGACATTAGGGGTGGATTGTAAACAATTACCATTTCTTTCAACGAAATTGTGGCTTGTCAGGGTTCACAATCTCAGTAAAGACAGCTGATAGTGACTTCTTGTTTCTATAACAACTAGGTCAGGGTTCCAGTATTAATCAAGACGCTAATAGTGACTTCTTGTTTCTTTAACAATGATGTCAGGGCTGCAGTCTTAATCAGGAAAGCTGATAATGTTCTTTATTTTCTATAACATTCACTTCAGTGTTCACAATCTCAATCAGGGTGCTGGTTCGGGACTTTTGTTTCTATAACATTGATTTCAGTGTTCACAATCTCAATCAGGGTGCTGGTTCGGGACTTTTGTTTCTATAACATTGATTTCAGTGTTCACAATCTCAATCAGGGCAGCTGATTCGTGGCTTTTGTTTCTATAACAATGGACAATGGTGTTCACTGTATGGTGAAATTGTGACGTGTATTTAAAAAAATGGAATCTTTAGGCTTATTGAGTTTATATGGAGATGTGGATGTTAGATTTTTAGCATGGAATGGCTAGAGTCTATGAGTGAATGACAAATTATTTGTGACTGCGAATGAAATGTAATTTGTGGTACAGGCAGTTATGTCAAACACTACATATGTTTGTACATATTTTAGTCACTGTTGCCCTAGACTATTTGCATTTAATTTATTATTCACCACTTTTTCATGACTTATGCTGACTGTCGGTTGTGAACCAAGGTCTTGTAATTTTACCAACGTTCTGGGAGATCCAAGGTTTTACGGAGGGTGTGGGCACTTCCGAGGAGCACTGCATTTAGTAGTGGGGCGAGTCTGCTGTTTCCAGGTAGCTTGTTAATATACCCTTTAATTTCTTCTTGGTGTTGTTGTTGATGATTTTATTATTAAAGATGATTTAAAAAACAACAACAAATACATAAAATTATATGCATTCATAAAAAACCCACTTGAACGTTTGTTTATATTGCTGGATAAATCTGATAATGCATGGTTAAACTTGATAATCTCCCTTGAATTGCAGCCTTATGTCACTTCTGTTGCTGTAGACAAGAGACACACAGTCATTCGATTGCTGGTTGCTGGAACAAGCTTATCCAGCCGACAATGTAGGCAGGCATGTTGTTACTCAGGATTTGTTTTAATGACTGATAGCAGTTATCGTTATTTATGCTTTTGCAGTCATTTTCAAGCGACTTTCGTTATGCTTTGAAAAGATTTATCTTCACCACTTCCTTAACAATTAATTAATCATTTCAAATTGTGGTGGATAACAATCCTGTGGTTAAACAGAAATAATCGCGTACAATGTGCCGTACTTGATTTACACGAATAATTGAATGAAGAAGAGTGATCGCTCTTTGTTCACCACGCTACCTGGAAACCGATAATTCTCCTTCAGTCATGAAGAGTGATCGCTCTTTGTTCTAGAGTCATTAAAATAGCACACTATTATGAGACGTATGAGAGTTTTAACATCTGATAGACTCACGTTTATTAGCTATTAGTAGAAACAGGCCTACAATATTTTTATATACATAATTTTACCTTACCTTGTTCAACTATGTTCAAAAGTGTCGTCACTGTGTCGAGTGATTTTCTTGTACACACTCTACACACACCATGCGACATTATTATTGTATTATATACTCTATGCACAGGAAAAGATATCATGATAGTCTGTTAATACCCTAAACACAGAAATCGATTTTAATTTAGTCTTTTGAATAGTCTGATCTATATGCTGTATTTGACTTGATCTGATACAACATTAAAATAGAAACTGCTTTATTTTAAATACAAGAGGGGACAGAAAGCGGCATTAAAGTTATGGGCTGTAGGCTTATTTAAAATGATGATGATGATAATATTAATAGCAGATGGACAATTAAAACGTACACCATTATTTTAATTAGTAATCTGCTTGAAAAGAAGAGCAAAATAGATATTACTTGAGTATTCATTATCAATAGTCACTTAACGGCTTTTACTTTGGTCGTCCTTAAGGCAATTTGTTTATCTCCTTAACTGGACGTTCCCTTTGCTGCCTATCATGATCATCATGATCATCACCATCATCATTAACACAATATATACCTTGTTTCCTCACTGCTGTGTTATGTTAATTACATTTAATGTCAAGTTTAATCCGGCGTTCACTAAGTCATCTCTTGACCTCTTGAAATGTTTGGAAATCAATCCACAAAATAAATAAATAAAACTCCACAATAAATAAATAAATAAATAAAATTTCACAATAATGTAATAAATAAATAAAAATGAAAGATTTGCTAAATATTTTGTTATTGTCGCTTCCTTCAGAACCATTCTTTACGTCAAGGGCCTCACTTAGAAACAAGACTTCGTTATGCTAGGATTTTTTCTAAGTCTTATCAAACTGACACAATACTTAAGTTGTATCAAACAGGCACAATAGTTAAGTTGTATCAAATAGATACAGTGCTTAAGTCGTATCAAACAGATACAATATTTAAGACGTATTTAACAGACATAATATTCAAGTAGTATCAAACAGACAAAATACTTAATTTGAATCAGACACAATACTTAAGTTTAATCAAACAGAGACAATATTTAAGTCGTATCAAATAGACACAATATTTAAGTCGTATCAAATAGACACAATACATAAGTTGAATCAAACAGGCAGAATACTTTAGTTGTATCAAACAAGCACAATGCTTAAGTTGCATCAAAAAGATAAATACGTGAGTTGTATCAAGCAAACAAAACAATTCAGATTACAGGCTAAGGTGTAATTTATGTAATACATAAAATTAATTTACATTCGGAAATTCAAGCACTTGTATCAGTGTAATAAAGAATACGTGTTGAATGTTGTGAGCATTATTTCAATTGTTCATAAGTTTTGGATGTTGTAAGCATTGTTTCAGTTGTTCATACTTGTTGGATGTTGTAAGCATTGTTTCAGTTGTTCACACTTGTTGGATGTTGTAAGAATTGTTTCAATTCGATTTGTGTTGATTCTTTTATTTTATTTATTTTTAATTGAATAGAATTTTAATTTAATTTAATTTTATTTTATAGAAATACTGAATTTAATCGAATTTAATTAGTTTATTTTGCCTTTGATGCTTTAATTTGAACCCTAATTTATACCATCGTCAATTATTGTGTGCGCAATGTTAGTTTGGGATTGTGTGACTGAACGCGCTCGGCGACTTTTACTATCAGTTTTTTTTTATAAATATGAAAAATCTAGTTAATTTCTTTTGGCATTTCTAGTACTCATGAGTTGTATATATACCTTATAAGTTGTTTTGTTGTCTTTCAGCCAGATTTGCCTCCAGTACTTATTGTGACGTCACTTAAGGTTTGTGGTCCTTGGGCGAGGGTTGGATTTGACTATTCCTACTAACATTTACCCACTGAGCTACAAAATTAACATAGTTTCCCTGCCTGACCTCTGACATGCATAGCATCCTGCCACTGTGCTCAAATAATATTTTAGCTCATTTGTTCACGTCGTTTTGGGCAATGTAATGGCGTGTGTTAATTTTCCTAGAGATCCAACTCTATTGATAGCGAGTTTGTTTTTTTACTCGTATTTTGATAAGGAATAAGCGTTGGAAATACAGCACGTGTTTAAACAGTTTAACGCTTCAACGAAGAGAAATAAAACTATCGTCAAATCCTGGAAAACAGCATATAGATACACACATACACGAGACTACACACGTATACAATACATTATTTAAAATCGGTAACGTTAATAATTATATCATCATAAATACCTTACGTTTTTAAGCATTTATCATTCCTACACGTATGACATTTTTGGAATTGCAGCAATGACCCTATTCCTTTGAACGCCGCCTGTCTCTTGCCAGACGCAGCTTGCTAGAAAATGAGGAATTGTAAAGACGTCTTAAAATGCTTCCCTTGCTTAGTAAATGTTTCCTGTGTCATTACAGCCTTCTCTTGCATGTACAGGATGTTGTTTCTTTCATTTTAACATTGGTACCATTTTGGTTAGGTGGCATTTCGTTTACCTTGTTGTTTTGGGCACCATATCATCGACGTCACTGTGGCATTATGGGGTGTAAGAATGTGAGTGTAAAACTTGAAGGGTGCAAGAACGTGAGTGCAAGAATTGAGTTGTGCAAGAACATGAATGCAAGAATTAAGGGGTGCTAAAACGGGAATGCAAGAATGGAGGGATGCAAAAACGTGAGTACTGCAATATGAATGCAACAACTGAGGGGTGCAATAATGTGAGCCAAAAACGTGAGTGCAAGATGGAGTATAACAAAAGAGAATGGCGTGGATAATAGAGTATGACACAGAGAGAATGATGTGAATAATAGAGTATGACACAGAGAGAATGATGTAGATAATAGGGTATGGCAAAACGAGAAGAGAATGATGTGGATAATAATTATAGTATGACACAGAGAGAATGATGTAGATAATAGAGTATGGCAAAACGAGAAGAGAATGATGTGGATGATATAATATGACACAGAGAGAATGATGTGAATAACAGAGTATGACACAGAGAGAATGATGTGGATAATAGAGTATGGCAAAACGAGAAGAGAATGATGTGGATAATATAGTATGACACAACGAAGAGAGAATGGTGTGGATAATAGAGTATGACACAACGAAGAGAGAATGGTGTGGATAATAGAGTATGACACAACGAAGAGAGAATGGTGTGGATAATAGAGTATGACACAACGAAGGGAGAATTGTGTGGATAGCAGAACAGTAAAAGGGAAAAGGGAAAATAGAGCAGAGTTGATTTAAGTCTTCTTTTGTTTAATGTTAGAAGGGTGGAGCATAAAAGTAAGACTTCGCTCTTGAGAGAACATTTGTAAATATAATATTAAATACAAGACAATCTAACAGAGAGGTGGGTATCTAATGGAAGTAGAAATAGAGGTGGGTATCTACTGGAAGTAGAAATAGAGGTGTTTATCTATTGGAAGTAGAAATAGAGGTGGGTTGTGAATATGCTGATTTAAGAGAGACATTCGAATAGATAGTAATAAATTTACTTAAGATTAAGTCTATAGGAGATATAGGAAAGTAGATATGCAATGTGTTTTGTGTGTGTGTGTGTGTGTGTGTGTGTGTGTGTGTGTGTGTGTGTGTGTGTGTGTGTGTGTGTGTGTATTGTATGCTTTATGAATAGATCATACTGTTATGCTTTCGTCGTGTACCTGGGGTGCATGACTATGCTGTATATATATTCACACTTTATGAACGTACCATATGTACCATACTGTCATGTTTACGTGTGTGGCGGAAAGGGGGTTTCCTCCTTGTGCGTCTTGGTAATTAATAAATAATTTATATTAATATCTTTCATACCAATCGCTCACAACCTCCTTAAGGGTCTTGTGCGGTCTGAGAGTGACTAGGTCAAGCCTTGAGCAGTCCGTCAGTCAGTGACCATCTCCCAAGTGTTACCTGTCTCAGAATAGTGACTACACTGCGATTATCTTATCAGTCGTTCTATCACTATTCCGGCCCTACCACAAATCTCTCATCGCTGTCAATGATGGGAACTATTTTAAAACATGTGTCTAGACCGTCTTCTCAATTGTCTTATGTCATTGGCTGCCCCCACCCATCATTTACACATGTACCTCCGAGAAATGAAGGAGTAAATAGTTTTAAAGAAAACAATTTATTAAAAAGAAATGAAGATAACAATTTCAATAAATTTACATTGACTTCAAATCACACACTAGGCGATTCCGAAATCACAAATCTCGTAAGACTTCTAGAATTACAATTAATAAAAAAGATATATCAATGCAGTTTTAGAGAATAATTATTAGAAAATTTCATGTGACACAATGATCCAATTTAGTTAAGCTTACATAAACACTTCTCATAAATAAGCCAACTACATAGTCAACACTTTAGGAAAAATAAGAGGAAATTACATAGAAGAATCAGACATGAACAAGGAATGAAAAATCATAGAAACATGTACAGATTACACAGAAATTCATGTAATTGAATCACCTGATTACGGCCTTGTTCAGCAGTAGCCTCGTTCTTGGCAGGTTGGTTGACAATTGAATGTCTTGTGGTTTAGCCCGCCTGGTGACGTTAAATGAATGTTCCGTACATATAACACTTTGTCCAAGAACAGTTATTACAGTACATGGAAAAATCCTTTCACTGGCACTGAATACCACACAGTCAGAATTATCCACAGTATAGTATACTCCTTTCACTGGTACTGAATAACACAGTCCGAGTTCATGCTGGTTTGGAAAGTTCCTTGTTTATTACAAGTGAGTCAGACTCACGCACGCACCTGCTGCAGCTCACTTCGTAATACTGTCTCCCTTGTTGGTCCCGGTACATACAAGTCCAAGCAAGAAGTCACTCCACACTGGCCCTCACACATTCAGCAGGCTGAGTGGCAGTACTGTTGTCATCCAAGACAACCAGACAATGAGACGCAATGGAAAACAAACCCAGGAACCAGGAGAACGACAAAAACGTTGAAGAAACAAAACACAACGGCTTTGAACTTTCTCTCAGTTCTAACCAATGAGCCGTGCATGGGACTCCAAAGATGTGTAAAAGAGTGTAGAGAAATTTGGGTCTGCTCTTTTATGTATTTTCAGAGGTCATGGAAGCTTCTAGAATTTCTTAGCCTATGGCTACTACTTGTTTTGCTCCCTGACTCCTTTCAAAAATAGTCATGGCTGAGTGCACGCACATAATAGACTAAGTGAGATGGATGCCCAAAATAGTTCCATGTTATGTAAGAATTAATGGCCCCTGACTCTAACTCCTTTCAACTACGGTTGTGGGTCAGCGTTGTTTATGCCAAACAATTCTACTCAACCTTGAATTGTGAACTTCAAATCAAATTTATGATTAAGATTTGGAGAAATAATTAAATTAATTAAAGATTAATTAAACTAATTACGTAAGTGTAATAATTAGCATTTTTCCGTTTACAACGTGTACTCAGGGTGCATGAGTATGTTGTGGTTCATGTTTACCTGTACTCGGGGTGCATGAGTATGTTGTGGTGTCATGTTTACGTTTATTGGTGGTGCATGAGTATGTTGTGGTGTCATGTTTACGTGTACTCGGGGTACATGGTTATGTTGTGGTGCATATTTACATATATATGTATACTGTCATGTTTACGTGTACTCGGGTTGCATGTTCTGCTTTGAGAAAGCTCGTGTTACTAATATATAAATTAATATCAAGATAGTAATATTATGAAGGGAGGTATTATATCGGGAAAATAATTACCATTATTACTTTATACGCGTCATAATACTGAAAGACTTTGGTTATAGATAGTATTACATCATAATATTATAACATGAGTAATGCTAAAGAAGTACAATTATTTCATAGCATTTTACACACTTATTCGTGAGTCACTAATGATTACAAAAGTCTATAACATGCACTATATTTTACAAAAGTCTATAGCACGCACTATATTTTACAAAAGTCTTTAACACGCACTATATTTTACAAAAGTCTTTAACACGCACTATATTTTACAAAAGTCTTTAACACGCACTATATTTTGCAAAAGTCTATAACACGCACTATATTTTACAAAAGTCTATAGCACGCACTATATTTTAACACAAATGATTGAACAGTGATCGTTATGAAAGATTTTACTTAAACACGCGTAATACTGGGAATACAAAATTCATTACCCTTGGCAATAGTAAGACGAAAAGGCATGCTTGTAAGATGCCTTATTAAGATATAATTAACAAATTGCTGCAATATTTCAGAATGCTGGACACACTTATTATAACATTTTTATTCACTTATAATCATGCACTCGTGGAAAAGAGAGAAAATGTACAATGTATATATAAAAGATAAAAATCTACCAATATAACAGTTTATTTGTGCACAATGAAATAATTATCTGACTTAACTATTTACCCAAACACAAAATCTACCAATATAGCCTTTTATTTGTGCACAATGGATGAATTATCTGACTATAAACCCTCCGAAATTGTTATCAATGGGAGAAATGCAGGCATGTCGAAGATTAAGTATCTGCTCAATGTGCTCGCCTGATGTTCAAACTGTTTACTATTACTTAAAAATAAGTTTTATTAGAAAGCTCACTAATTATTCCTTGTTTAAATGGCTTCAGGAGAGACCTTTTCTAATGGACACTGAGGCCCCGCACGCTAAAGAGAAGTATGAGGGCTTCATCATCGACCTTCTCAACGAGCTGTCCAAAATGGTGGGATTTCGCTATAAGATTGAACTTGTTCCTGACGCCAATTACGGAGCCAAGCTGGAAAACGGGGAATGGAACGGGATGGTGCGAGAGTTGATAGATAGGGTAAGACAACTCTATAACCACCATGGATTGCATAGTATCGTCACCATCTTCGTCGTCTCATCATCATCATCAACAACAACCAAAATAACAACGATCACAACAACGCTTTGCATTAAGATTTTCCTGGTGTGGCGTTTAGTTGGTCCATAGTTTCGATTCCAGTTTTTCTAAGATTTGATGGGTGAAATGAATAGTTTAGAGAGCAGCCATTTTCTGCTATTTTCACATCTCTTTAATTTCTTGTTTCACAATCACATTTACTTTCATGTCTCACAATAACTTTTACTTTGTTTTGTCACAAACATTTTCATTTTCCTGTCCTACATTAACTTTTTACTTTTGTGTTTCTCAATTATTTTGATCACACATATGAGGTCGCATAACCTGTACATTTTTATTTGTATTTTAGTATGAAAAAAAATATCAGTTCATGATTTTGACCCTCTACCAAATATGTATAAAGTCTGGACGCCCATTGCATAGTTTTGATCCTCTACCTAAACTTGATGACATCCATTGGCTAAACTTGACCTTTTGGTTTTCAGAGGGCAGATCTGGCGGCAGCCCCGTTGACCATTAACTACGTCAGAGAGCAGGTGATCGACTTCACCAAACCCTTCCTCAGTCTGGGGATCTCCATCCTCTTCAAGGTCCCACGTCCAGAAAAACCCGGGCTTTTCTCATTCCTCAACCCTCTGGCCGTCGAGATCTGGTTGTACGTGATTGGAGCGTACCTACTGGTCAGTTTCACCATCTTCGTTTTAGCGAGGTTCAGCCCGTACGAGTGGTACAACCCCCACCCCTGTAACCCAAACACGGACCAGGTGGAGAACATGTTTAACTTGGCGAACAGCTTTTGGTTTACGGTGGGCACACTAATGCAGCAAGGGTCGGACGTCAACCCGCGGGCTGTCTCCACTCGAATTGTGGGGGGAATTTGGTGGTTCTTTACTCTCATCATAATTTCCTCCTACACGGCCAACCTGGCGGCCTTCTTGACTGTCGAACGGATGATCTCCCCTATAGAAAGCGTGGAAGACTTGGCAAAGCAGACGGCAATTGCATACGGGACGCGGAAAAGTGGTTCAACATTTTCCTTTTTCAGGGTACGTAACTCTGTTATTTTAAAATACGTTTCATGCTTACATAGTTATTGATTTGGGCACTGACGTTGAAATAAGTATTGACATTAACACACACTTTCATCCTTCGACAATTATTGACGTTAACACTCACCTTACTGATGATATTAGCATACTCTTCTTTGATGACATAATTATTAATATTAACCCTAACTTCCTTGATGACATAATTAGTTACATTGACAACTACTTCCTCGATGATATAATTAGTTACATTAACAACTACTTCCTTGATTATATGCTTGTTGATATTAACACTCACTTCCTTGATGACATAATCAATGACATTAACCATAATTTTTTCTTGACATACATATTGACAATAACACTCACTTTATGACGTAATTATTGACATTAACACGCACTTACTTGATGACATAAATATTGACATTAACACCCACTTCCTTGATGACATAATTATTGACATTACCATTCACTTCCTTGATTACATAACTATTAACATTAACACCAATTCTCTGATGACATAATTACATTATTGACATTACCATTCACTTCCTTGATTACATAACTATTAACATTAACACCAACTTTCTGATGACATAATTACATTATTGACATTAACATCCACTTCCTTGATGTCGTATTATTGACATTAACACCCACTTCCTTGATGACATAATCATTGGTATTAACCATCATTTCCCTGATGAACATAAATATTGACGTTAACACTCACATTCTTGATGACATACATATTGATACTTAAATTAGCTTTATTAATGACATAACACTTATTTTGAGGAACATATAATTATTGACAGAGACGTAATGGCACATTATCGGCAGAGGAACTGCTAAAATAGCTTAGAAATAAGATTAGATTCTAATGTTGTATTTTAGATAACGCTATACTGAGAACGCATGCACTGTCAAGCACTTCAAACCAGGCAGAATGTGAATACATGCACATGACATGAGTATGCAATAATGCAACCTAATGCTCGGAATCCATGGGACACAACTCTTCCTCCACACAGTCATATGTAATTTACAGTAAATATCGTCAGTCGGCTTACCGAATGTTTCTACAAGCGCGTGTACTTCTATCTATCTATCTATCTATCTATCTATCTATCTATCTATCTATCTGCTTCCAGAATGAGTTATTTCCGGATGTACGTCATTATTATTTAGGACGTTGGAAGACGTAACTGGACGTTTGAAGGAAAATGATAATGTTGAAAGATCGAATTTCTTAACCACACTTCTTGGCACTGTTTAAGTTTTGAAAGTTTATTTAAGAATTTTCACCTGTTCTAGTCTAGTCTTATTAATGTTATTTAATTAGTTTATTTTTCTGTTGGGTTATTTTGCTATTGACAGCTGCTAAAGTACCCATCCGACTTCGCCTATATGTATACATCATCTCAATAATGACACTTCTGTAATAACATTCCCTTTCTTAGAGTTGCCATATTGAAAACATAAACATATGATGAACGATGTATTTGTAGAATCAGGGAGGTCTGATCTGAAAACATACATGTTGTATCATCATCATCATCATCATCATCATCATCATCATCATCATCATCATCATCATCATCATCATCATCTTCTTCTTCTTCTTCTTCTTCTTCTTCATCGTCGTCGTCGTCGTCATTATTAACCAGTGTTTTCTCTCGACTTCTGTTGATTGTCGGTGGTGAACCATGGTCTCGGAATCTTACCAAGATTTTGAGAGATCCAAGGTTTTACAAAAGATGTGGGAGCTTCCGAGGAGTGCTGTTTTTAGTAGTAGGGCGAGTTCCAGGTAGTTTATTCAGACAGCCTTCCAACTCACATGTTATGCTCCTAAGGCTCCCGTCACTTAAGGTATTATTTCGGATATTTTTTCTTTCCACAATATATGGATTTGAAATTTGAGATCTTAGTAATTTTCTATTTTTCCTTTTCTCTATGTTTCTATAACTTGGAACTGCGAAATCGACGATTGCTGCTATTCTGCGAGACTTATTGAGATTTATAATACTCGGTCTTCCTGCAGGAATCATTCGATCTGTTCTTATCTCGAAGTCCCACAATATCTTGACGTCTTCTGTTCTCGGTGACCGTTTTGGGTTAGTGCATCCATCCCCTTTTCGAGTCTGCCACTTTAATGTCATGATTTCCGAAATAGATATTATTCCGCCTTGATTCCAAGTGAAGTCTGCTTGAAGATGTCTTATCCCACTTTATTGTTCTTTTATTCCCAAAGAGATATAAGTCTACCTAGATATCAAGTGGTCATTCTAAAAATGTCTTATGCCACTGCAATGTCCGAATCCCCAAAGGAATATCAGTCCATCTAGATTCCAACTGAGCATCCTAAAGATGTCTTATGCCATTGGCTTTGTCGCCTTTTGCAACTTTAATGTCGCATTATTTCTAAAGAAATGCCATTCCTCCTTAATTCCCAGCGCAAATAGAGCTTGAACACATCACTTACCACGTTAATGTCCTTCTGTTCCCATAGAGATCTGCATCCACCTTAAATCCCCTTGAAACCAGAACTCAAACTGTCTTCAAACATTTTAATGTCCTTGTTGTCCCAGGGATAGTCTTCCTTAATTCCCACTGAAATTAATGCTTGAGCATTTTCTTATTCATCTTTACTGTCGCATTATTCTCAGTGATTTCAGGAATTAATCCCAGAGAAACCAGTGCCTGAACAAGCATTCTGCAACTTAACGTCTTTTTGTTCCCATTATAAGAAAGCTATGTGAGCACTGCATTTTGTAAGATAGTAGCGGCGCCTTTTGATGTGCGTCGTATGGGTTTATTTGTAACCATTGCAGCAACAAACAACACTTAAGCATTTCCCTTCTAGTGGCGATCTTTTTCGTTTTCTTGATTAGATATATGTAGCCTCAGTCGTGTTAAGACAATATCTTGTTTGCAAGTTAAAGTCCCAAAGCAAGATCTTTCATTATTCTTCATGGAATTACTTTAATTCTTCAGGAGTAATCAGGTGCAAATAATCCTGCAGAAAACAAAATAAACCTTTTTTTAAGCAGCTAAAGTTCTAATTATAAAATGTGCTTATGAAAGGCTAAGGAAAGTTTCTCTGAATTCGTGTTATGTATTCAATTTTATTTCTGTTATGTATAAGTCTTCAATCGATGCCATGTTTTTGCGATCCTATTTGTATCTGTAATCAGATAACTGTTATTTACTTTTGTCGTGTTGGTTTGGTGATCTGAGAATGGCTGACTTATTTGCCAAAACAATTTCAAGATTAAATTATGTATGACATGACCACGATTATTGCTTTTTGAATCACTATAAACAGTTGTATGTACTGAACAATATTCCTTACAAGTATATGAAAGTTGACGAAAAGTGTTCTGGAATCGATTGTATCTCACCCGACGACCAAAGCCTTATTATTTCTTCCATTGCCTTGCGAACATTCATCAGTATTCATGCGCACACAAAGAGCATTTCACATTTTCTTTGGAAACAATTATTTTGTCTTATGCGTCGCTGAATCTCTTTTCTGTAGGCCGTTGTATTCGCTTTTATTTTATGAGCCACTTTATGCCTTGAAGAAATTTGTTTTTTCTTTCTTTCTGGCTTCATCATCTCTGTCTGCAAGGAATGAAAGTTATAGACGCCTTACTAGGAAGTTTCGCCTCGAGGAACAGAACTAAAGCAGCTTCTTTATTTTTCTCCAATCCTTTCATTAGCATGAGAAATGGAATTGTATTTTCTTGTTAAACTTTCTTGTCCGTCATGCCACCGTTTTCAGTTTAAATCGTTTATTTTAAGGAATGTATTTCTGACCATGCCCAAAGAAGCCATTATATTTATATTTGCGACTACTGTCATTTTAGGTATTATCTCTTCACTCTCTGTAAATATATGTCTACTGTCATTTTAGATATTAACTCCGCTCTCTGTATATGTCTGTCTACTGTCATTTTAGGTATTATCTCTTCGCATTCTGTAGATGTCTGTCTACTGTCAGTTTAGGTATTATTTCCTCGCTTTCTGTAGATGTCTGTCTTCTGGTTCTTTTGTACTTCGCTCACTGTAGGTGTCTACTGTCATTTTAGGTATTATCTCTTCACTCTCTGTAGTTGCCTGTCTATTGTCATTTTAGGATTATCTCTTCACTTTTTGTTGATGTATGTGTACTTTTTTTTCGCACTTCACTCTCTGTAGTTGTCTGTCTACTGTTCTTTTGCACGTCACCCACTGTAGATGTCTGTCTACTGGACTTTTGCACTTCGCTCTCTACATACTGTTGTTTGTAAATTATTGTACATCAATCTCTTTAGATGTCTGCTTATTCTTACCTGGACCACTGCGCCTAACTCTCTGTAGATGTCTGTCTATGATCTGTAGATTATTGCACATCTCTCTGCAGATGTCTTTCTCTTCGTTAGATTATTGTACATCATTCTCTAGATGTCCGTCTATTGTATATGCTTGTCTGTCACTACGTCTAAAAGTGTATGTCCTTACGCTAAAATGCTTGTCTGTCACTACGTCTAAAAGTGTATGTCCTTACGCTAAAATGCTTGTCTGTCACTACGTCTAAAAGTTATGTCCTTACGCTAAAATGCTTGCCTCTCTGTATATCTAAATGCATGTTGTCTTGCAAATTATTAGACATTTCTCAATTGTCATTGCCTCTACCGTTATTATTTTATGAATGCCTATTCATGTCTTTAAATGACTGCATACCAAAATCTTTAGATATTTGACTCTTGTCATGATATATTTAAATATATTACGATCTTAATGAATCTATTACAAAGCATCAATCTTACTTGATTTTAGCAACACATTTGTATTTTTTTATCTAGCAACGACTTTGCATCTTATTTATCTAGCAAAGACTTATCTAGCAACGATTTTGCATCTTATTTATTTAGCAACGACTTTGTTAATCGTATTTATCTAGCAACGACTTTGTGTCTTTGTTGCTTCCGTTATCACAGTTAGATCTTTGCTCTTAGATGCACTATGCAGTGCAGTAATGCTCACAGCATGGTAACCATGGTAACGACTGCCTTTAAAGCTTGTTGTTGGGGTGGGATTAGTCGTTCATGTGAATTATGCTGAAAATAAAGGGAACAAATAAACAATTATAAACTAGCGTGCGCAAGTCTTGTTAATTACACTTAAACAAAATTGCTTGCGAACTCCCTCGTGCAAACATCAAAAGAAACAAAAGATCTCCTTACACTAATCACCAATCAAATTTCGAGTCCGAGAAACGTGAACATGTATTCTCTAGAAAGGAGGCGAAACGCTTAAGAGGAGAAACTTGGGAATGTTGCCCTGTCCTTGATGACTTCTTTTATCCTTTGCACTTAACAGCTCAGGTCGGCTGTCAAGAGTATAACTGGAGATATGGATGCAGAGTGGAGGGTTACAGAGAGAGAGAGAGAGAGAGAGAGAGAGAGAGAGAGGAGAGAGAGAGAGAGAGAGAGAGAGAGAGAGAGAGAGAGAGAGAGAGAAGGAGAAGAGGGACAGAGTGTGTGAAAAAAACACGTGTACGTGTGTGTGTGGGGGGGGGGGGGCAGAGTGAGACTAAGAAAAAACAAAAGTGAAAGAGAGAGAGAGGGAGGAAGAGACAGAATAAAAATGCCACAAAGGAGAAAATGATGGGATAGCTCTGTTCTATTTGAAAATATATTGCGGAATATTGGAGGATCGCACAAATGATTCTAGAAAGTTTTTACAAATCTGTTTGGAGGTTCGCAGAAAGGATTCTATAAAGTTTTTAAAAATCTGTTGGAAAATATTTTCTATTTTAGCGAACAAACCTAATTAGAGGTGAACTGTCTCTCAAATGTATTTTCATAGAACGATTGTGGGGTCTAACAATAATAATTGGTAAGTTAAATATAGTGGTTTTACCATAATGAGTTGTTTGTATAATGTAAACCTTTATTGCAGGCATATTTGGATGAGTCATAGATGTAAAACTAAATATCTCTTACATTAATATATGTCACATATTCATCTGAGTTTTATTGTCATAAATGTCTAACAATTCTAATTCATTGTATAATAAGTGTATTACATGACTTTCAGCTATAAATATCTTATTAGTACATGTATCTTTCCCTACTGGATGCATTGTAATAAGTATGTTACAAATGTTGTACTATGTATTAATGTCGTGGACATTGTGGCATTGTTGTAAAAGCAAGCGAAGAATGTTGAAGCAATGCTTAATCCAGGTCATGTAAAAATAATACTTTAAATTACCTATCTCTCATAACTCCATTTCTATTCTCTGAGAGGACTAACCAGCGATTTGTATTACTCTATTGTTGAACTGTAATTTTATTTCTTTATATAGAGAGAATTTGTAACATAAAATTATCCAAATTTGTGTTCATAGAATGTTGATGTCAAGTAATCTATTTCATTGTAATTGTCATATGTATATTTGATTGTTCATTTAATTAATTTACTGTTAAATTTATTGACCTTCTTATGCATAATGGTAATCTTATGTTGGAAAACAGAAAGTGGATGGGGGCACGATAAATAAAGATTAAAAGTTGCATTTATTTTCTCCTTTAGTAACATGTTTTCCACTCATGGAAACATTATGTGACTGTAAAATTTGTTTTGATGTTGTGAAATAGAGAATACGTTTACAGCGCCAAAGATACAACAAATGAGAGACGAGTGGTTAGCAATCTTAATTACAAACTGTTATTTTCAAGCCCCAATTAAGATAAATCTTTATAGATATACACTCTGAATTGACCTGTCCGTGTTACTATTGTACCTATGTCTCATTTTATTGTGAAGCTATGATGTCGTCATTGTTACAACATTCCAGGACTCAAAAATCGACACGTACCAGAGAATGTTCGCGTACATGAAAGAACACCCAGACGCTATGATGGACTCGTACGAGGATGGCATCAACCGAGTGCTGGACGGCAACTACGCCTTCTTCATGGAGAACATCATGATTGACTACGAGGTCCAGCGGAAGTGTAACCTCATGCAGGTCGGCGGGCTCCTCGACTCCAAAGGTTACGGCATTGGCACGCCAATGAGTGAGTACTTGCTAGGGCGGTGAGGGGGTGGGGGGGTGCTAGACGTCGACACACTTCTTGGAGTGAAAATTGTCACATAGTGAAGACTTATTAACAAATTTAAGTTAGAGTATGCCCCATTGACACCGACGGGAAAGACAGATCGATAGAGGAATATATTTATGAAGGGAGAATGATGAATAAGATAGAGGAAAGTGGGGGAATGAAATAAAAGGAAATATGTTGGGAAACAGAGAAAGAAATAAAAAAATAAAGGAGAAACTAACTAAAAAAATTAATAGAGTAATTCCGATAGTGCCTGGTACGATAAACCTAGAGGATGGCAAGATAACGTCTGATTATTGATTGACAATAAATCGAAAGGTTGATTGTGGCGAAAACGGACGGACAAAATAAATTAAAAAAACTTTTACAAGAAGAAAATCTCTGATGTACAATAGCACTAAATGTTTAATACAATTTTAGAATCCATGAGTGATTTTCAGTACCAAGCATAGAGTGCTGCATTATTTAAAATAAACGTATATAATTTTAATAAAGCACAATAATTATGCATGTGATGTAATAAATAATGACGTATACACTACAAATGTATTAACGTATAACACATAGAGCATATTCACTCATTACACTTTTATATATACTGAGGTGGATCAGTCATGAAAAATAAAAAGTGAGCAGCCAACGGCCGAAAGTAGACTGGTACCGCATATTAAGGAAAGGCAGTAAGCAAACTAACAAATGACATTAAAATACCAAGCAGCGATCTAATCAAGTCAATTGTATGCACGTGTTGAATATACAAGAATTGTATATCTGTGGGGAAAATAACAGCCAAACAAACAAATGGGAACACATTCGTGTCGCTTGTATGTCACGTGATGAGAGTCAGGAAACTAAACAAGCAACTTGCAGGCACACACACACACACACTAAAGTATTCGTTAATGCTCGAAATGAGACCCTAGGGCGAACGTCTGTTGTTATCCAGCTCATGGGTGACAAGTTTAATGAAATTTAGCATGTCTGAGAAGAGGATGCGGGTTTTCAACGACTCTTGATACAATTGGCTCCAGCACTTGTTACCAGCACGAAAGTGTGGAGTGGGGAGAGATGTGGAGCCATGTAACTTGACAATTCCGGCAGTGACCGATTAGCGCCCGTTGCCTGCTGGCTGGAGACAACCATAGAGTTTGTTCAAAATCCGCTTTATGAAGTAACTCTACTGCAAGATGTGTAAGAAATATACTGTATCTGACAATAAAATTGTTGGTCGAATCTATGCATTTGCACAGTATATTTTAAAGCAATATTTTTTTTTTAAATCTTCTTTCGTGAACAACTCTTGTTTATATGCAAATGCCGCAAGAAAACTGTCTGAAGAAAGTTCAGACATATTAACCTACATCGCGGATTGTTGTTTAATTTATTTTAATTTTAACGTATTTTAATTTTAGTGTTTGAATTCTGTAGTGGAGTAAACTTGCCTATAAATATTTCTAAAATTAATTTTACATAAATTATTAAATTATCAGAGTGACCGGATTGTAGACACTGCTTATGCTGATAGTTGTGTCAGAGTTAGAAGTAAACAACTCGGATGGAGAATAGGCTAGAAATTGCTGATGTAATCTAAACCAGATCCAACTGGATGATTAGTTTTTCTGACTAATAATCTTACACTTCTTCATAACAAGTTCATCCAATGGGGATAGACCAAAAGTATCTTTGTTAAAGATGTACTCTAATCACTTTAAATTTGATATGGCAAAGTCTGGTCCTGAAAGATGGCCTTTAGTTTAATAGTGAGTTAACTGACTATATGAGAGAGAATGGACTTAGAAATAGTTTATGCATTTTTGCTATTGATGTATTATACTTTCGTATTGCATAGAGATGTATTATGCGAGTGGACTATTATTTCTACACATTGTGAACTATGATGCTTGTATGTAGTATGTCAAACACTTAACATTTCATGCATGTGTCGGGCTACTAAATACTGTTGCAGGAAATATAAGTTGAGGCCTGAATGTAAGAAAGAATGGAGTTAAATATGAATAAACTGGAAACTTGGCGTTTGTTCCCTGCTTATATTTTACAGGGTAGAAGCAGACTTTTTCACCAGAATTCCCCAGTTTACTGATTTATAAACCACTACGACTATGGCAGATACCCACAGTATGTAAATGTAAGGATATACTGCATTCTTTTGATATGCTTGTATACGAGACTACATCATAGAATTTCTGCTACAAGGAAGGCTTGAAATTGCTACATTGCTGTTCTGCTTGAGGAACTTAAATGGTGAAGGAGCGCCATATTAGCCTGGAGAAAATAGTGGCTCATCAGTGTTTTAAAACATTTGAAGTAACAAGTGAAGAACTGACAATTGTATTGTGACAATGAACGTGTGACTTTCTTACAAAAATGCATGAGTTATTATTGCAGCAGTTGATAGACAAGATTATATACAAACTATTATCACTATAATCTCTATAACTCCATTTCTGTTCTCTGACAAGAGCTATCCTGTGATTTATATTGACACTAATCTGTAGAGTTATGTATTAGGATACAAGACTCTACAGATATTGAAATTATTCAAACAGGTTCGTGGAAATATTGATGTCAATTAATCTTTTCATTGTATTTGCTATTTGTATATTTGATTGCTGATTTATAAATTTGTTATTTTTTTAAAACCTCTTTACACATTTTGATAACCATATGTTGAAAATATAGCGAGTACATTGGAGTTCGCTAAATATCGCTTAAAGGCGTATTTATCTTCTTCTTAAGTAAGAAGTTTTTCGCCTATGGAAATATTGTGACAGTGAATATTTGTCTCTAATGTAGTGGAAGAGAAAGAAACCTTTACAACACCTGCATATCCGCCAAGTGAGAGAGACGAGTGGTGTCTTCTGGAGAATTATTTATAGCATAAATTAATATTCTCATCACTTGTAATTAGTTATGAATGATTAAATAATTATAATAATCATAACCAAAAGCAGAGTGTGGCGCAGCGTCACCGGCTCCTTGTTCTCGAAAAGATTTCGTAAGTGAAAATATTTTGCTTTGTAAAGTAGGTTATAGTTCCTATTATATATGTAAGCTTTGTTATTACCTAAACATTTGTATTTTTAGGCAATAATAGCTGGTTAGTGTAAACACTAGAGTCAAAAATGAGGGTTGGCTAATGTAGAGTCGGATAAGATGAAAAAGAGAATTGGTCATTCAAGACACTGATAGGGTCTAAATAAGAGTGATGAATGATCTGGAGACAAAGTGAGGGTTGATTAATTTAGACAACAATAGGAACAAAATGAGAATTGTTTACTCTAGATATTGGTATAAATTACATGAGGGTTAGTTAATGTATACATTTGAAGAAATAATGATTGGGTAGGTTTCGACAAAATGAGAATTGCTGGATTTAGATATTTGTAGAGGCAAAATGATGGTTGGTTAATCTTGACAAAAGGGAGCTACAAGATACATGTTACATCGTCTAGGAATAACTTGAGAGTTGTATAATGAGTTAGTTATTCTAGCCTCTAGGCGGGACATTATGAGAGCTGTTTAATCTTGATATTTGGAGGGTCATATGAGGGATTTTAAACTAGACATTCGGAAGGACGAAACCAAAGTTGACAATTGGATACTGATAGGAACACAATTATAGCTATTGATCAGGAAAACATTAGAGTTGACTTATAGCTGTTTGTGACCGGCACGCCACTTAGTTAATGAAAAGGATTATTTTATTAATCAATCTTTCATAACTAATTACAAGTGATGAGAATATTAATTTTATTTATTAATGATCCTCCAACAGACACGACTCGTCTCTCACTTGGCGGATATTTTAGCGTTGTAAACGATTTCTCAGTTCCACAACACAAAACAACGTTTTACAGTCACATAATGTTTCCGTGAGTGGAAATCTTCTTACTAAAGGAGAGGACAAATCCGACTATTATTCTATATTTAGCGAGCCCCCCTCCACCCACTTTTTTCTCCACACAAGGTTATCAATATGCGTAAGAAGATCAATAAATTTAACAATAATTTTATAAATGAACAATGAAATATATGTATGACAATTACATTGAAATATATTACTTGACGTCATTATTTCACGAACTCATGTTCAGACAATTTTACATTACACAGTCTCTCTGTATATATGAAGAAATATCATTACAGTTCATCAATAAAATCGCAGGTTAGTCCTATCAGAGAATAGAAATGGAGTTATAAGAGGTAGATTATTATAATCTTTTACTTGACCTCGAGTAATAACTGCTTTGACAGTCTTTTACTTCCTTTTGCAACAATGTCACAATGTTTGCATGTCAACATCTCTTGTTACACTCATGGAAACAATGACATACACTTTCATCTGAACCCCTTGAGCGTTCTGTTCACTCTATTCCTTCAAACAGAACACGATCTCAATGATTCTTGTAACTTCACTGTACAGATGTACTTATCATCCGTATCCTAGATACATCAAAAATGTGTAGCATATTCCATTACCCTTACACACTCTCCAACAGACATTCCTGCATTTTCCCAATTGTTCAAATTATAAAGACTTGAAGCTTGAAACTCAACACTCGACTCAAATGTGAAAGTTGAAACTCAAAGCCTAAAGTCAAAACTCAAAAGGCCACTTGTTCACTGCAACATAAGTAAGAAGCAAACCTAAGTTTAATATTTATCACAATACAACTCTAATCTATCTCACATCCCATTCTCAAATTACAATCTCCTGCAACAATATTTATTAACCCAATATACATACATACAAAAATAAATACATCATAAGTCAACGCACATAGTATATCTCTACACAAGTATAACATTTTAATAACGAAAATGCATGAAATGTTCATAAGTCCATTCTCTCTTAATCAGTCAGTTTTAACTCACCATCAACTAAATTTCTAATTTCTGTTTTCACTTAATTACAGAGTAGAATTTTCTACAGCAAGTGAACTTCTTAATCTCACCCCAATGGCTGGTTTCCTTCGTATAAATCTTAATCAATGGATAACAGAAAACTACTCACCCAGCTTGCATTACACTAGCAATCTAGAATATTCTTGCCTCGGTCTGTATACTTCAACTCAGACACTTTCAAAAATACTGACATAAGTAGTGCCCAGGGTCGTTTACTCTGACAATTTAGCAATTTATATAAGAATTTAAATTTAAAGTAGGGAGGGGCAAAGTTACTCTGTCACACTCCTGATAGGGACAAAGTTTGAGTTGGCCTATAGATACTCGCAGGGACAAAATTTGAGTTGGCCTAAGTCTACTAACAGAGACAAAATTAGAGTTAGCCTATAGCTACTAAAAGGAACAAAATTAGAGTTGATATATAGCTACTTATAAGGACATAATTAGATTTGGCCTATAGCTAATAGAGACAAAATTAGAGTTGGCCTATAGCTACTCATAGAGACAAAATTAGAGTTGGCCTATAACTAGTTACTAACAGAGACCAAATTAGAGTTGGCCTATAGATACTCACGGAGACCAAATTAGAGTTGGCCTATAGCTACTCATAGAGACAAAATTAGAGTTGGTCTATATATACTCACAGAGACCAAATTAGAGTTGGCCTATAGATACTCACAGAGACAAAATTAGAGTTGGTCTATATATACTCACAGAGACCAAATTAGAGTTGGCCTATATATACTCACAGACAATATTACAGTTGGCCTATAGATACTCACACACCAAATTAGAGTTGGCCTATAGCTACTCACAGAAACAAAGTTAGAGTTGGTTGATGTGGCACTGGACATTTGCAGCAGTTTGCAGCAGATAGAGTAGTATGAGGTGTAAACAAGATTCAGGAGAGAGAGAGAGAGAGAGAGAGAGAGAGAGAGAGAGAGAGAGAGAGAGAGAGAGAGAGAGAGAGAGAGAGAGAGAGAGAGAGAGAGAGAGAGAGAGAGAGAGAGAGAGAGAGAGAAAGAAATCGATAATACACGAAGAAAGGGCGGAAATAAATGCAAAAACACTCAAGATAGGTGTCAAAGAGGAATAAAATATTTATGGGAAAGTAAAATTTGGTAGGGATAAAGAGAGAGAGAAGAAGATAGATAGATAGATAGATAGATAGATAGATAGATAGATAGATAGATAGATAGATAGATAGATAGATAAACAAACAGATAGACAAACATATATTGAATAGATAATGATCAGTAAAAGAGGGGGAAGAAGAAACTGGGGGTTGATTGAAAGGGAATAAGATGGAGGAAAAGAGACTGGTAAGGCGAAAGGAAAGAAAAAACACAGAGAGAGATGGAAGAAAAAGAGGGGAAAAGAAAAAGAGGGAATGAGAAAAAAATCAGAAAGACGAGAAAAGACAAAAGAGGAGTGAAAGGAGAGAGAGGATTAGAGAAAACAGAAAGCGACAGGAAAGAGAGAGTGAGGAAAAGATAGACAGGAAATAAGAGAGGAAATGAAAGAGGGGAAATGAGAGAGGAAATGAAAGAGGGGAAATAAGAGGCGAGATACAAAAAGAAATGAGGGAGCGGGATAAAGAATAAATAAGAGGGGAGATACGAGAAGAAATGAGAGGGGAGGGGGATAAAAGAATAAATAAGAGGGGAGATGCGAGAAGAAATGAGAGGGGGGTAAATAAAAGAATAAATAAGAGGGGAAATACGAAAAGAAATGAGAGGGGAAATAATAGGGAAAATGAGAGTGGAAATGAAAGACGAGAAATGAGAGAGGAAATAAGAGGGAAAATGAAAGAGAAGCATGTTGTGGAGAACTAACTACGCCGAAAGCAATACGCTTGTCTCTCTCTTTGAAGGAAGCGCGTTTGGTTGTAGAAATATAAAGTCTGACAGTTAAAGTGCTTGAAAAATGTCTTCCATTACAATGCCTTTCATTTTACAAATGCAAATAATAAAAAAATAAATGATTTTCCTTACTTTTTGGCTCGTCTAATATATTTCTATCACACAAAGAGTTAATGCATCAATTCCCCTGCTACTGAAATGACTGTTTTGTCTTTCGCTTTTATAAAAATGTAGTTCTACTCGGAGTGTCTCGCTAAAAATGAAGTTTAAAAACTCCAAAGAAAATATATCTAATTTCTTTCGCTTGTCACCAGAGGAAAGCTTTCAATCTGCAACGCTCAAATAGAACTTGAATTAAATGAAAAAGATATCTGCGAAAATGTGTATTTTCTCTGCTGTAGTCGACGTGAGCAAAATTGTGATTCCAACATATTTATCTTATGCCAGTCTTTGAGGTCGTGGAGACATGTTTTGTCACTTGCCAGTCTTGGAGGTTTATCGTTTACCATTCTTGGAGGTCGTGGACACATATTGATAATTTGCCATTCTTGGAGGTCGTGGACACATGTTTTGGAAAAAAACTGAATCCGCAGAATGTAAGTGCTTATTGTAAACGAGACTGAGATAAGCGTACACTTAAAACACTTTCATAATAATTGTGCGTACTGAAAATTAACTGAGATAACTTAAACACTATAATAAAAATTGTGCGTACTGAAAATTAACTGAGATAACTTAAACACTATAATAAAAATTGTGCGTAAAAGTGTTTCAAAGAGGATGAGTAAATAATTATTTATTAAACAGATTGCACTCTCCGAATCTAGAAGAACAAAGAAAAAATATAGAACTGTTTTTGTTTGTTTGTTTATTTACACGTTAACTATTTTCTTTTACAAAAACTGAAAACTATCTATCTATCTATCTATCTATCTATCTATCTATCTTAGTTTTACAGTTCAATATTATGAATTAGCTCATCGTTGGAACTCGGACAGTTAGGAGATTTGATAGTTGAACTCATGCAAATATAAGAGCTGTCATCTGAATGCTGAAAGTATAATTATTTGTACCTCATCTCATCCGGTCAAATCATTCAGTCAAAGTACATGTTCTTTTATTTTCAACCTCTCAAAAATTTATAACGCTTCCAGTAACAGAAAAAATAGTATAAGTAATGATCAGTCCAATTAACATTTACAAATATTTTTCAAATCCTCTTAGTGTTACTTCTTTTTGTTTGTACTTAAATCGATTGCTACACATACAAATGTAAGTAGCCGATTTGTCCAACGTTTAGGACTCCAAGCGTCACTCTAAGGACGTGTGCACTAAACGTGTCAACACACGCTTGTGTACACTACAAACGTCAAACTACGAACGCATAAATTACGTGTCAACACACGAAAGTGTACACAACAAACTTCAACCTAAGGATGTGTAAACTACACGTGTCAACACACGAATGTGTACACTATAAACGTCACCATAAGAATGCATAAATTACACGTGTCATGAATGTGTACACTACAAACGTCAAGCAAAGGACGTATTAAACTACACGTGTCATGAATGTGTATACTATAAACGTCAAGATAAGTACATATTCACTGCATAAGTAATTTCGCTCTAATTCGCGTAATGCTCGTAATGCTGCGCTTACAATTTTCAATTGTCTGACACCGTTAGGATTCATATACTATGCTATAGATAAAAGTTTAACAACTAGGTTACATCACGTGAATGTAACTCCTATTGGATCACTAAGAATGTTTTCGGTAACACACTCAAAATTATATCACAAAAATCATTTTACATATAATATGTTAGTCTATTACTTGAAATAAAATCTTGATTACATAAATTCAGCTAATCTACTCTAGCTATTAATCTAATCTAGCTATTAATAAAAGGAAAATCTTCATTTTATCGCTACGATTATCTACTGTAACGTCTAATACTATTTCTAAAAGAAAGAAATCTTTATTATATCATTTATACACATTATCTACAACGGCTAATATTGCAATTAAAAATGAAGATAACTCCCTCCATGGTACATACCTAATTTGCTCTGCGAATATGGACACGACAACCACGATCTGCAATTCATTGTATATTAACGAATGATATGGTTAATGAAGTGTTACAGCCAATACGGTTAGCGACTTCTATGGTTCATGAAGTGTTACATCCAATACAGTTAGCGACGTCTATGGTTCATGAAGTGTTACATCCAATACAGTTAGCGACGTCTATGGTTAATGAAGTGTTACATCCAATACAGTTAGCGACGTCTATGGTTCATGAAGTGTTACATCCAATACAGTTAGCGACGTCTATGGTTCATGAAGTGTTACAGCCAATACAGTTAGCGACGTCTATGGTTAATGAAGTGTTACAGCCAATACAGTTAGCGACTTCTATGGTTAATGAAGTGCTACAACCGTAATGTTTAGCGAATGATATTGTTAATGAAGTGCTACAACTATTACGTTTAAAGAATGCTACTAATAATGAAGTGATACCACCATTTGATTAACAACTGAATGCGCATGAACTAGGTAGTACCTTAAAGATAATACTAGTATTAAAGCAGTACTGACATCACTATCTGTATCTATGAACTAGATAGTACCTTAAAAATAATACTAGTATTAAAGCAGTATTGACATCACTATTTGTATCTATGAATAATTCCTTTAACAACAGGTCTTGTTCATAATTTAACGCTCTCAAATTTCTGTAAACAGTCAGGCAGGCAGACAGACATACAAAGGAAGATAGTTTGAAAGAGCACTGCGTGACATTTAAGTAGCTTGCTACTACACCCTCTGGAGTGAGCCACTCAAGCCCTGAAAGGAACAGAACTGCTCCTTTTCAAAAGGAAAATACATTTCTAAATAAAAACACCCAAGACAACACAGAAAACATGCAGCACCAGACGAAAAGAACAACAAGGAGAGCGAAAAAAGAAATCGACAACCAGAAATACAAACGAGAATTGAAAAATCGATATTTTGATTTGTGAACTCGGTGCTCGGATACATGTAGAAAAATGGAGAGAGCTTTACTCAGACATGAGCTGCTAAACCTAATTTGCGAAAGGGGAGGTAAGGCAATTTCCAAATTTCCTGTGACACCACCTCGCCCCGAGATAGAGAAACGGTGAAATTATCAGTAAATTTAACGTGCGCTCGTTCACTTTCTCGGTCAACCCAATTTGTGGCCATGGCACGTTTATCGCGAGTATTTTACGAGTATGTTATTTTGAGTGTCATGGCGAGTATGTTGAATGTCCATGGCGAGTATGTTACGAGTAGGCTAAGAGTATGTTACGAGTATATTGAGTGTCCATGGCGAGTATGTGGCGAGTATGTTGAGCAAAACGCTTACCTGCAACTCTTACAAGAAAGACTACATCATGAAAACACCAGGCAGTATATTGAAAACCATTTCCACAAGAACGTGTTGCATGTACTCTCATGATCATTCATTCTCTTTAATTATCCGTCAGCAGTGATCTTGCTTGTATGTTACCACATGTCGTGGTCTGTGTCTTGCGGTATTTTTACTCTCATTTTCCAACGTCTTTTATCTGCCAGAAACGTCTCTTATTTGCATATCTCTTTGTTGTCATCCGTGTCTTGGGTTACTCTCAAATTCTGTTATATGTCAGTCTTGGCTTTGCTTGTCTGTGTTTTGAGTTACTTTCAAATTCTGTTATCTGTCAGTCTTGGCTTTGCTTGTCTGTGTTTTGAGTTACTTTCAAATTGTTTTATCTGTCAGTAATGGCTTTGCTTGTCTGTTTCCATATGCTGAGATCCGTTCTTAAGTTACTTTCAAAATATACCTATCAGCTTTGAGTTTGCTTCTTTGTTTCCAAAATGTCGTGCACCATGTCTTGAGGTATTTTCACTCGTTTACTGTTTAAATGCATTCAGTTTTAGTGCACGTGCATAATTGAACACTTCCATTTGAAAGCGTGTCAGCTTTAGCAACACATTACAGCATGTGGACTATTGCAAGGGCATTGCATAAACCTCTGTAGTAATATGTGTTTAATTCTTTCAAGTAACACGTGACTGTGAACATCTCTCCCCTCCAATTCTTCATCTCAGACAGTATTCCAATATTTACAAAAACAATATCAACAGTTATATTTGATTTATGATTTAATAAATTTATTGTTAAATTTATTGACCTTAAATGTTGATAAAGTTATGTTGGAGAAGAAAGTGTTTGGATGGGGAAGATTGCTAAGTATATCGATTAAAGACGGATTTGAATTCTCCTTTAGTAAGAAATTTTCCACACACGGAAATATTCTGTGATATAGTAAATGTTGTATTAAATGTTGTGGAGATATTCCGTGATATAGTAAATGTTGTATTAAATGTTGTGGAAGGGAGAAACCATTAACAGTGCCCACATATCCGCCAAGTGAGAGAGATGAGTGGTAACTGCTGGAGAATTATTAATAACATAAATCAAAATGTTCATCACTTCTAATTAGTTATGAATATGAATGATTAATTAATTAATAATAATCATAATCAATAACTAAATAGCGTTGACGTTATAGATACTAACTGTCGACATATAAACCTGTATAATATGGTACTAACTGTCGACATACAAAACTGTATAGTATGATTCTAACTGTCGACATACAAACCTGTATAGTATGATACTAATTGTCGACATACAAACCTGTATAGTATGATACTAATTGTCGACATATAAACCTGTATAGTATGATACTAATTGTCGATGTTTCAGACCGATATGTAACATTTGAGATACAAACACATGAGGATCGCAAATAAGCAAAATGTTTTTGTGAAACAACAAAAGTACTCCACATATACTTGAGTTGCAAACAATAATGAAAATGCCGAAAAAATAAATCCTAACATAGACATAATAAAAAAAAAAACATGTTAAACAGCTCATAGTTATGTCTGATGAGAGATTGAATGTAGTACGAAGATAACCCAGAACTAGGGCAATTTCAGAGGTGACGTCATTTTATCAGAAAATCGTTTCGGGTGGTGTGGAGAAGATCTTGAGATCGTGTGCGACAATCAGCAATGACTGAAGAAAACTCGAAACATAGGTAAACCAGAAACCAAACAAAGCAGTAGATCATAGTTAGATAACCACAAGCTACAACCGAAACAACGCAAAGTAGATCATAGTTAAGTAAACCACAAGTCGTGGAAAGAGGCATAATAATAACCAATAATTAGGGTGGCGTTGCATCACTAAATAGGTTCACCAGTATCTTTCATGTATGATGACTCACCATTCTTCAGAAGTGATAACGTCTAGCATTTCTCTACTATTTCTCAAGATTAATTCTCAGCATTTCCAATGGGTAGCGTTGCTCATGTATATCTGAAGGGCCCTAACCATTACATGCGCAGGAACATTGTGGCTTTCGTATGTGTCTTTAAATTATTTAATTTAATCGTACCATGATTTGAGTGGCCAGCGAATCATTTGCAGCTTTACTGCATGATTTAATCACACATCCCCTTACTATGTGATTTAATCATGCATTCCCTTACTGTGATTTAATCATACATCCCCTTACTAGGTGATTTAATCATGCATTCCCTTACTGTGTGATTTAATCATACATTCACTGACTATGATTTAATCATGTATTCCCTTACTGTGTGATTTAATCACATTCCTTTACGATGTGATTTAATCACATTCACTTACAATGTGATTTAATCATAGAATCTCTTACTGTGATTTAATCATACATTCCTTTCCTGTGTGATTTAATCATACACTTTCACTTACTGTGTAATTTAAACGTACATTCCCTTACTGGTGATTTAATCACACATTCATGTACTGTGCGATTTAACCACAACTCTCCATTACTGTTTGATTTAATTATACAATCCTTTACTGAGTAATTTAATCATACATTCATTTACTATGTAATTTAATCAAAGACTTTTTGTCTTTCAGTAATTATATAATTTAGTTGAGCCATCGTTTGTCTTTAAATAACTACGAGATTTAATCTTGCTTTTGTTTCACTTTAAATAACTACATAATTTAATCATGCACTCTTTTGTCTTTAAATAGCTATGTAAGTTAATCGTGTCTTCGTTTATCTTTAAATAGCTATGTAAGTTAATCGTGTCTTCGTTTGTCTTTAACTAACTATGTAAGTTAATCGTGTCTTCGTTTGTCTTTAAATAGCTATGTAAGTTAATCGTGTCTTCGTTTATCTTTAAATAGCTATGTAAGTTAATCGTGTCTTCGTTTGTCTTTAACTAACTATGTAAGTTAATCGTGTCTTCGTTTGTCTTTAAATAGCTATGTAAGTTAATCGTGTCTTCGTTTATCTTTAAATAGCTATGTAAGTTAATCGTGTCTTCGTTTATCTTTAAATAGCTATGTAAGTTAATCGTGTCTTCATTCGTCTTTAAATAGCTATGTAAGTTAATCGTGTCTTCATTCGTCTTTAAATAGCTATGTAAGTTAATCGTGTCTTCGTTTGTCTTGAACTAACTACGTAAGTTAATTATAGCTTGTTTTTTGAGAATGATATCGAGCCTTTGTTCTGTTATGCCTCCATTTCAGATTCCCCGTATCGAGACAAGCTCTCCATGGCGATTCTGGAATTGCAGGAAGATGGCAAAATCCAGATGATGTACAACAAGTGGTGGAAGGACACAGGCACGTGCATTCGTGATGACGACACAAAGGGTTCCAAGGCCAACGCCCTGGGCGTGGAGAATGTGGGCGGTATCTTCGTTGTGCTCATGGCTGGCCTGACACTCGCCATCTTCGTGGCCATTTGCGAATTCATCTGGAAGTCTCGCAAGAATGCCAGAGAAGACAAAGTAAGTATTCCATCTGGCATAGCTATCATATTTCATGTTTGTCACTCATTGAGATCAATGGACCATTGTCGTTCAACGAGATCAATGGCAAATTGTCTCTCATTGAGATCTGTTGCAGAGTAAACTTGCCTATCCCAATTTCTAAACTTAATAATTATTGTTGCAAATATCAACGTGACCCGACCTTGGGCACTACTTATGATGATATTTTTTGGAGTAAACAAGTCATTGGAGAATACGCTAGAACTTGCTGATACAATCCCAACCAGACCCAAGCGATCAGAATTTTATCTGACTAATAATCGCACACGTGTTCATAGCAAATTCATCCAATAGAAATGGACAGAAAGTTACTTTGAAGAAGAAGTTCTAAATTCTAATCGCTTTGATTTTGACATAACTCAAGTCCGGCCATAAAGGCAGTTGTTAGTTTATGTAAGTAAACTGACTGGTAAAAAATGAATGGTCTGATCTATGATTTCAATTGGAGATGCTGTATGTAATTGAACAACTATTTCTATGTTCACTAATTTGTGGACTATAAAATACGGAATGCACTGAGACCCGAATTATAAGGACTATACAATCTGGGATATAATGAGACCTAAATTATGTGGACTATAAAATTTGGGATATAATGAGACCTAAATTATGTGGACTATAACATTTGGGATATAATGAGACCTAAATTATGTGGACTATAACATTTGGGATATAATGAGACCTAAATTATGTGGACTATAACATTTGGGATATAATGAGACCTAAATTATGTGGACTATATAAATGTGTCATTCATGATCGTTCAAACCGAAACTGTTTTAAGATTGAACAAATATAATGAATATTTTTCACAATTTTGTTTGTAGAAATAATTCCCACGGTTTGTTTTCTCTGTTCACAGTGTAAATTACGTCATCTTCACGAGAAGACTGAAACATGTTTAACTATTGCACGCATTATGCATATTGTTACAACACTGCAAACTGAAACATGTTTAACTATTGCACACATTTTGCATAGTGTTACAACACTGCAAACTGAAACATGCTTAATTGCATACATTATGTATATTGTTACAGTAGCTCAAATTGAAACACGTTTAACTATTGCACATATTATGCATAGTGTTCCAACACTGCATGCTGAAACAATCATAACAAATTATTACACATTTAATTACCTATGGCCTTGAGACAGCATCAAGTTTTTTTTTTCTTTTTTTACGTTCAGCTTCGGCTACCACGAGTTATAACATAGTGTGTTTGAGTAGCCTAGGTCATATTAATAAATATAATGCTTACATCCTTGAGATATCAGTTTGTGCATATTTTCTGTGTTCTGTCTTACATTATGTCATTTTCCAAATGCAGACATAATTATATTATTGTTACCTCTTTTTTTATGTCCTCTATGTGTCCTCCAGAGGTCGCTGTGCTCAGAAATGGCGCAGGAACTGCGATTCGCAGTCCGATGCATTGGGTCGTCCAAAAAGCCGCGCTTCAAGAGACGTTGCTCCAAGTGCAAAAAGGGCAGAGACTACGACAGTTCCGCTCATGTTTGTGAAGTGCCATTAACAGACTCTGCCAATGGTGCCGTTCAGTTTCGTGAAGGAGACCGGTCTCCAGTGGCAACAACAAGTAGACGATTTGAAAGTGAGTTTCAGCGACCACGTGACTATTCTGGGGATTACCTTCATGTGGATTATAGCGATGGTGAGGCGTGATGCATAATCTTTAGATTAGGATTGGAAAACAGTGGATTAGATTGGAAAGCGGTGGATTGGGATTGAAAAGAGGTGGATTAGGATTGGATAGCGATGGATTATTGTCTGGGTGTGTGTGTGGTGGGAGAGATGTGTGAATTAAAAGTGCAATGGTGCTTTCCGGAAATCCAAGCTAGGTTCACATATGTGATGGATACTGTTCTCCTTCACAGCACAGTATCTTCGATCACCTCAAGTCTTGTTATTCTCTTGAGAAGAATAATTCGTTACAGATATTTTATAGGGAATGTACAGGTTATTCCCACTGTGAAGACTTTAGATTATTCGTTCATTAGCGGGTAAAGTACAAGTTATTCCCCTTGGAAAGACTTTACTGTTTTGTAAATTTGAGTATTTTGTAATTTAAAATTACAAGTATTCAACAAGCCACCTCACAGATAAACGGTTAATGGGGATTAATCTTATAATACATTCTAAAATTGTATCTGCTAAACACGGTATTTTACCCCAGAACAAAACTGTAAACTATAGGAGAAATACCTTGGCATGAAAATATCAGTGAACGTTTGTGGAGAAAATCTTCACTGATTTCAAGACTATTGATGCTATAATATAGGTGTATCTTACGAATGCTGATTGAGCAATACTATGCCATCTTTACAAATAATGATGTTAGCACATTGGTTTACCGAACACATGATCCAAAGAGCCATGAGTCATTCAAACTTTATCGAACACACGATCCAAAGAGCCTTGAGTCATTCAAACTGTTTAAAAGCACAAAAAAAGCAACCTAGCAAAGTCAAACATCAGGTGCGCCACCCACACGTTGGCATGATTGAATCATTTGATTGGTCTATTTATGGACAATTCCAAATATGACATCAGACACTCAACCTCAGATAACTTTATAATTTTAATCCTCCAAAGGTTTAGTGAACACTGAACACAGTGATACTGCCTGTCCTGAAGAAAAAGTAGGGAAATGCATAAATATTGCTGGTAAATACTTAGAAGGAATATCTGTTATTTCCGGCAAAACGAACACTCATTTGCACTAAATATTAAGCAAGTAACAAAACATTCGTTTTCTCTTTCAAAAGAATGTTACATACTTAGCGATTCCTCGAACAAAGATTTAAAACTATGGGAGATGGAGAATGATAACAGCAGTGCATGTCTGTGTTTGTTTATGCCTGTGTGTGTTTATTTCTGTGTGGGTTTTTTTGTGTTTATGTCTGTGTGCGTATGTCTGTGTGTGCTTATGTGTGTGTGTGTGCGTGTGTGTATGTGTGTGTGTGTGTGTGTTCATGTGTGTGTGTGTGTGTGCATGTGTGTGTTTATATCTCTGTGTGTGTTTATCTCTCTGTGTGTGTTTATCTCTCTGTGTATGAGCCTGTGTGAGTGGAGATAAAGACAGTGAGAAAATGTAGAGTATGAGAAAAGAGAATACTAGTTGTTTTTACTAGTTGTTTCTACTAGTTAAAGTTGAGCCAAAGAATGAAGCGTTAAGAAATTGTACACAAATGAATCGGCTTAATGGGGGCGGGGATTATGCAAGAAGTGAGCAATCATCTTGAGAGAGTATTATAAGGAGAAATATCGAGATACTAAGTACATGCATGATTGAGGCATATATATGTGTATACATATGTTATGTGTCTGCATATGTATGTGTGTGCGTTATGTATTTGCTTACATATGTTTTGCGTGTTTATGTGTGTTTGTGAGAGAGAGAGAGAGAGAGAGAGAGAGAGAGAGAGAGAGAGAGAGAGAGAGAGAGAGAGAGAGAGAGAGAGAGAGAGAGAGAGAGGACAGAAGAGCAGCAGAGAAAATCGCAACAACGATTAAGTTTTGCAACTTCAAATTTAGTCATGTCTACGTGACGCACGATTGAATTGCGTCTTTAACGGTCCAGAAAACTGCAGACATTTCAGGACTTGGACAATCTACTGTAAAATGTCAGACATTTCAGGACTTGGACAATCTACTGTTATAATGTATTTTCAAGTTGGCTCTGATCACTCGTCGTAACAAAGTGCATCCCGAACATACACTGCAGGGAGCATGTTAAAATGCAATGTTGTTTTGTGTTTTACTTTCCGAATTATTTGAAACGTGATTGTGTCATGAAAACTATTGCACAATTCTGTTGTGTCCTAAAGAAACTGGGACTTTTTTCGAGACTTTCATTTGATTTCGCTTGACATGTCATTGAATAAAGATGTCAGTAACGATAATGATGAGGTCAACGGGTCTTCCAGCGAAGTGTGACAAATTTCCCTGTGAATTGTGGTTAAGATTTTAGAGAGCTGTTGTGGTTTATCCACCGAACTTTGCTTTATGTTCCAGTAGCATATCCCGCAGTAAAAGCAAATGCTTCTCAATTATGTTTTCTTTTCCAATTCGAAGTGATAAATACATTTAAAACAGCTTCCAGAGTATTGATATATTAATGCCAATGTACGATCAAGTATATTACTGACTCCAATTAAATATCAAATTAGATGTTAAATAAAAATTGTAAAATATTTAGGGTCACATGTTTAATTGGCCGTATGATGATTTGCTTAAAACTTTCAGCAGCAGTAAAGTGTGTACCCCTTGAAATTTTTCATTACTACACATCCCGGTTCAAATATATATATAGACACACAAATTCCGCCCAAACCTGCAGAATTACATATAGACACACAGACCTGAATAAATATATACAATTGGGTGACGTTGTAATAATGAATTATACCAAATATGAGCAATTAGTTAATGACATAAAACATCTACAAGTGCCGGTGCAGAATATGGGCCACTGGTTAAATATGGATATCTGCAACTGTTACACCGAAATTCTGGTATGCCATCATCAATTTGACTCACGTCCCCCATTCAGTTATTTAAACTGAGAAAATAGATTTTATAAAATAAATACATAAATAAGTATATATAGACAGAGAGAGAGAGAGAGAGAGAGAGAGAGAGAGAGAGAGAGAGAGAGAGAGAGACTTCATCATGAGACTTGCATCACAGGTTACGATAAAACAAAAACGTTTCACTACTAACAAATACGTGAGATTAAACAATTATTAAAAACTTAATGAAAATGAAATGTTTAACACTATATAGAAGGAATAAGCAAAATAGTCTGTTCTATTTTCTCATCATAAGCAAGCAACGTGAATAGTCTGATCAAGTTCAAGCTACACTCTAGTCACAGTTTACAATCAGAACTTTGCTTCAGTTTTCAATGAGCTGGCAACAGATAGACCGGTAGACGTTCAATAGCACACATCTTGAATAACATCAGCATCAGGCACCTAAAGTCCAATCAGAGATTTCAGAATAAAGATAGACTGAAATCAGGCACCCAAAGCCCAATCATAGATTTCAGAATAAAGATAGACTGAAATCAGGCACCTAAAGTCAGAGATTTCAGAATAAAGATAAACACGAGTAAATGCAGATTTTACGTATACTGCAAATTAATAAATACTTATTTTGGCATATGTCTCTGCAATAAATAAATTAAACATGTTTCAAATAATATAACATTCCTAATAAAACCTAATTATTCACACAATACAGAAACGTAGTTACCTTACCTAGACACGGATCGTCGTTTCTAACCCTTGACATGGAAGGACCCAGTCTGAATATTCACCGGAAGAGCCGTTTGCAAAGAATACAAAATTGAAATTCCACTGTGGTTTTCTAGCACTTGAAACCAAGCCATCACACTAGAACTAATTAATATTTATGACTTTCTCGCACCTTCCAACCTACATTCTGTCAGCACACGTGACTATCCACAAAGAAGTTCACACATAAAATGGTCAAGGCATAACAAGAATCCAGATCTAATGTTTTAAGCCCATCACTACTGCTTAGATTCCAGAGATTTGGTGTTCTCACAAACAATATCAACAGTCCTACCCAGCGGCTACCACTCTGTCTGTACTCACTCTCAGCTTAATCTCCCCCTTTCCCCTTGTCCATTCTTGACGTAATTCTAAACACAAACTTTATGCAACATATCCCACTTATACAAATTACAAATACCATCTCATTTACAAATTGTAGATCAAAATATGAAAACATATATTAAAATATTTGTGAGAATTCCCCATCATATCACAGAGACACAAAAGACTGCACAAATGTATTTAGACACACAAAACTAAACAAATGTACAAAAAAGAAGCACTAAAGCCAGCAAACACTCAACACAAGACCGTATATGGACACACAAAACTGAACAAATATACATAAACACTAAAGCCAGCAAACACTCAACACAAGACCGTATATGGACACACAAAACTGAACAAATATACATAAGCACTAAAGCCAGCAAACACCCACACACGTGACCATATATTGGACACGCGAAACCTGCACAAATATTCAAACATCATTGCTTCAACAGAATGCAATGTGACAGCAAAGTAGAGTAAGGTCACTTAAAAGAATCATGAATTATTACATAGCAAAGTTATAATTATGTAAATGGTAAAGTGCCCAATGCAGTTAAATGGTGATCATTAGATGATTATGATTGTGTTATCTTCCATCCTATTAAGATGTTTCGTGATGCCTTACATCTTACGAGGTTCACATCCCTAGGTAGCTCTGCAGGGATTGGATTCCCTTCACTACCTTTAGAAATCCCTACATCTTACGAGATTCATAGCCCTAGGTAGCTCTGGAAGGATTGGGTTCCCCTCACTACCTTATGGGATCCCCACAAGTAATGATATTATAAAGTGTTGATATGTAAAGTTATGATTATTTATGTAGTAATGTGACGATAATTAGACATTGGTTTAATCACATGGTGATTATTTTGTGTTAATGTGACGATTTATTATCAAATTAGTATGCATACATTTAATGGAAAAGTTGTACTTCATATTGAAATTTATTAATTAGTACATATATGATAAGTAATGATTATTGCATTACAGTTTGTTAAATGTTACATTGGGATTTGCTACACTGTAAATGGTAATTATCACATCACAGTGATGCTAACATTGTGAAGAGGAGAGTTTGACGTTTGAACATTTTATTTAAAAAGAATGTTGGTGTTACCGCTGCCATTTAGCAATATTGGTGTGAATCACATGGCAGTAAATAAGATCAGCCTTTTTGCATGGTACAATGTATGTATACAGCCTTCATCTATAGTACAAAGTATACAGCCTTCCTCTATACAATCAAAGCATACAGCCTTCATATACAATCGAAAATGTAAAATGTACGTATAATACAATTATTTACACTTATCGAATGATTACTATTAAACAAAAATCATGTATTTGATATATGTGTAGATGTGTATATTAGAATAAAGATTAAATCAACGAATCAAAATAAACATTAGAACAGTGACCTCAAAATATAATTAAGAAAAATTAAAATTATTTTTTTAAAACGAACAAAACACTCTTAATGTTTGCATTATAACTCTTCGTGCTATACCAATTTCGAAAGGATAAGTTTCTGACGCTGATTACATGATGTTTTTGTCTTAGCATATATCGACCCACATTAGAAATACATTTCAGGGACCCTAAATTTATAACGATATATTTCTTAGCGCCAATTTGTAAAATGAATCAATTTGTAACGCGAATTAGAGCATTTAGCATCAACTTGTAACACGAATTAAAATATTTAGCGTCAATTTGTAGCACGAATGAGATCATTTAATTTCAATCGGTAACAAGAATTAGAACATTTAGCGCCATTTGTGACGAAAATTAGAACATTGCGCGTCAATTGGTAACACGAATTAGAACATTCAGCGTCAATTTGTATAACAAACCCAAACAGCAGATTTCAGAGAATCTAAATTCTAACGCTAAAATCTAAACGTTCTTTGCACCCGTTTGTAACAGGAAGTAGAACTAGTATTTCTGAGACACTAAACGTCACAGGTTAAATTCTAGCATGCTCTTGTAAATTCCAGTAGTTCTAGGGATGAACTTTAACACTATCCAGTGACGTACATCAGAAATCATCTCTGATGTCTATTCTCGTACTCTGTGATAATGGCTCTGTTTGCCTGCGATATAGTACTTATACTGCTTCTTAAAGTAAATGCATTGGAAGAAAGAGAAAACGTGAACTGATATTGATGGTTGTCGGAGTTGGTTCAATAGACAGAGAAAATTAAGAAAAAGTTACTTTTATGCTATTGTTTCGTTTTCCTTTTTTATTTATTTCGCCATTATTGTAGTGGCAGGAAACCGGTTTTGTTTTTGTTTTTTGCTTGAAAGAAAAGCATTTGTAATGATCTGTTTATAAGAGCACCGCGCTAGTTTTTCTAGACAACGTGCGCTGTATAGAGACAAACATAATTATGCACCAGTATATATATATATATATATATATATATATATATATATATATTCCAAGTGCCAGCCGACTGGAAACATATTGGTTAATGTAGTAATGAGAGTTTTTCTTTATTCAGTTTGTCCTGAGAACCGCACAACATTGTCAGGACAACAGCCGAATGCTCATAACAGCATGATATGATAGAAGATAATTTCATTTCGTGGGATTTGTTAATGTTCTTTTTTGTAGAGATTAGTTTAGATATGTTCAAGAGTTTGATATTTTTGTGTATGCACTATTTGTATGCGTGATCGTTACAATTTGTAAGCTGGGTTGCACGTGCATATGAGTGTGTCTGTGTAAACATGTGTATTGATTAAAATGTAGAATTTCTAAGGTGTTGATCCTTTCTTTGTGTAAAAATGTGAAAATCATGAGAGATCATGATTCATTTGAGGTAGAAACAAATTTAGTTTCACTTTACATGGCTATCTAGATGGATTTTGTTTCGTTTTAGTTTTTCTAGTTATTTCACAAGCTGTATGCCTTTTAATTTGACTTGTTTTCGATATTTATTTAGACGTATGTTTATTTAAATATTTTGGTGCTCAATATATTCAGTTTTAATAACTAGTTACAATCACGTTAAGGTCTACTATACTAGAATTAAGTTAATTACTTGTATTTTTATTAAAAGAAAATTTAGTGTTTGTTATGATGGGTTCTAAGTTATTTCCGATCCATTTTTTTTTATTTATTACGTATAGTTCTGAATCCGATAAATGAAATAAATACCAACAGAGAGTACCGATACATACTGACATATCAACAACACCACCGTGTGAATACTTCTCACATCATACCACCACCACCCACCCGCACACCCACCCGCACCCACCCGCACCCACCCACCCACCCCACCCACCCACGCGCGCGCGCGCACACACACACACACACACACACACACACACACACACAGCAACTATAATAAATCACCACCCAAATATCTCTCCCTTCAAATAAATTCAATCAATAATTAACCATATACCAAATAAATGCAATCAATATTTTAACCGTATACATAATCTTACAGTTATTTTCTCTTTATTTTAATGGTACTTCTCTCTGACAATTAATTATCATACCTTGAACATAACGGAATTGTTATCAATAATTGCTTAACTTAGATTGCAAAGCTTTATGCTTCTATAGTTAACATAAAATACTCATAAACTGCTCACTATACCACATCACACTCAGTATCTGCTCACTATACTACATCACAAACTCATAATCTGCTCACTATGCCACATTACATACTCTGCTCACAATCTGCTCATTATAGTACATCAAAATAACATTCTGCTCATTACAGTATATCAAAATAAAAATCTGCTCATTATACTATATCACACTCATAATCTGCCCACTATATTACATCAATACAATCTGCTCACTATACCACATCACAATCTGCTCACTATACAACATCATAACAATCTGCTCACTATACCACATCATAACAATCTGCTTACTATACAACATCATAACAATCTGCTCACTATACCACATCATAACAATCTGCTTACTATACAACATCATAACAATCTGCTCACTATACCACATCATAACAATCTGCTTACTATACAACATCATAACAATCTGCTCACTATACAACATCATAACAATCTGCTTACTATACAACATCATAACAATCTGCTTACTATACAACATCATAACAATCTGCTCACTATACGACATCATAACAATCTGCTTACTATACAACATCATAACAATCTGCTCACTATACAACATCATAACAATCTGCTCACTATACAACATCATAACAATCTGCTCATTATACCACATCATAACAATCTGCTCACTATACAACATCATAACAATCTGCTCACTATACAACATCATAACAATCTGCTCACTATACAACATCATAACAATCTGCTCACTATACAACATCATAACAATCTGCAGCTCAACTGAGCGATTCCAGAAATCTACCTGTACATCGTTAGTAGAATGCAGCTGACTGTTGAGGCAACACGTACTTTGGTTTCCGGCCTTAATAACTTAGAATCGTATTACTAACCCCTATCCCCAGGTATCAACAGAAACCATCCTCTCTCTATATTACTGCTGAAGGATGTGGTTGTGCTTAACTAATTAATATTTCTTGACATTAACTATATTTTATATTGTTAGATTTCACTTATGATATTAAAATGTATGATCACAATGTAAATAAGAATGTTCTGTTAGAGAACACATGAGGATGAATTCTTAGCCCATGTGTATTTTACTGGTAGATTGGTATCTTATCTGACATTTTCATTCGACGAGCGCTGAGCTGTGAAACAATGCAAGAATGGAACTCTTTATCTTGGATGTTGGCTTTGACGAGTATTGAACCGTGAAGCAACACCAGAACAGAAGGATCCATGGGTCAAAGATTGGGTAAACAGACCACGTGCATGTCTCCTAAAGATACTCACTGTGACGCTAGATGACACGTCAAGTGATTCTAAGTTATGTAGCTATAAAGTCAACATCACAGCTTGAGTCAACGTTTCTCTGACTTGTTTTAGAGTTCACTCAGAAACATTCAGTGATGTCTTATAAAATCATTTATAGCTCACTCATATGAATGAAACAAATAATTACTACAGTGCCATGGGACTCAAAATGAACATTCTCTTATGACATCATATGGTTGTGATTATGTACTATTTATAAACTCAAATTGCAACTGTTGAACTATTCGCTGTATGGAACTGTGCTGCCTTGTTATTTCTTGTTTAATACATTTATTGTTGATACATAGACCACTCATGGTAGCGACTCACTTACATTGACTGGATTGTGACAACTTAAGATATAATAATTTAAATATTATTATTTACTTATTATTTATTACACATTTAGAGTATGGCAGGATCATCTTATGTGTAGTTGTGACACGATTATTATATCTGTAAATCTTAAACATTACGTGTATTTTGAACTGTAGTGATACTATGGAATTAATACACTACAAACATTGAACTAAACTCACTTCCTTGCACTAAATTAACGTAATTTTCACATTTTAATACTATATTTCGTTACTACAACACAACTATCAAGTTACGTTTATAATAATACACTGTAATGTCATACTACTGTAACATAGTAATTGTTTCGTTAGCTACATAGCAATATTTTCTGTATCAGTGAATGCAGCTGTCACAAAAAATAATGGGGAATAAAATTTGGCAAAGAATTGTTTCTTTTATTATTATTTTTAACCATGCATGACCTTTCCGTTGTCCTTATTTCTATTGTCGGGAAGCGGACTCACTCCGGGTCATCGCGTACAGCCATGTCGGTATCACGCCGGAGTTAAACCCAAATGTTTTTTTTTTTTATGCTAGTGAAGAATGTAATTTATACACAACAAACAAAGCTCTTATTATACTTGTTTACTGTGACTTATAATTCAAAGCTACACCGAGACTGTTATTAATAAATCTGTATTGTTAATTATACATGTAAGGCTAAGACGTATATTGTTAGTTTTTGCATTGATGTGCCTGTACAGTTTCTACTATTATAATGTTTTGAGTCAATGATTGATAAAGAAGAATTGTTATTTCTGAAATATTTAAAGTTTAGTGTGGTATTTTACCAAATGTATTCCTTGTAAATTTTGTATAGTAGAATTTGATGTGCACTGATGTACATGTGTTTAGTATTTGCCAGAGGTGATATAGGAGTGGAGGAAACTTTTCGTGTGCTGCGTGGACAGATAGACCAGCGTGAACAATAAGGACCAAGTGACTCTCGTGTATTAGAGAATTCTCTTCTTCAACGGAGTTTTGAATATTTAAACAGGAATAAAAAGTGAGTGTAGTAGTTTTTTTCTCATCACAGAGAAACATTTTTTTGCTGAGAAAGGAGATGAGGGAGAGACCCTTTTTTCTTGTGATCACTACGTCGCCATTTTTGAGCGCCCACACTGTTATGATGAAAAATAACTTGGCCGCTTAACACACACACACACACACACACACACACACACACACACACACACACACAAACAAAAAACCCAGTTGAAGTTCGCTGGGACGTGATAGTCTCCACTTTAAGTGGCAAAGTTCAACTAAACCTCTACAGTGCGGAAGTAAAACAAGTCAGACAAGACAATTTACTCTGAGACAGCCAAGGGCCTTGAACCAAGCATATTCCATGGATGGACGGATTGCACCCAGGCAGATGAACGACAGAGGGCAGTGCCATGCTGCACGGACACACCCGTTAAGTGATGATGCACGATATCAGTCATCACTGATATAGCGGTTGCACACTGACTCTTTGGCACTCGAGGGGTTAGCTATGGATGGACGACCCTGCATAAAACTGAGACAAAGGTCTACCTTTTAACTACAAACTCCAATTCAGTGATTCATCATTGCATTCTCTAGATGGCCGTGAATAACATCATGTGAAAAGACTTATTTCATTTGATTGTAATTAAACGAAAAAGCTTAAAAACTATTCTAGAAAACTTCAGTGCACATAGACAATTTATGAATATGTAAGACTGTTTAAATGCATAATCATTATTTATTTTGTGTAATTTTGAGAGGGATTAACAGCCCCAGAACTCTCATGACTTTTTGGTAACTTTAGATCATTGATAAGAGTTGATAATGGGATTCACTGCATTCTTGTGTATGTCAAGAATTATTGTTTTTCTTGATTATCACTTTTCATTTCATGTATTGCTTAGAACATTGCCCCAACCCCTAGAGAGTATGTTTATGATTGAATCGTTTGAAATATGAGTGACTAGAGCCACAGCACAAAAGAGAAATCCATAGATCAATAAAAGTTAAAATTATCTTATTCTAAAAGTGGTATCCATCTTCTATTGTTTTGAAAGGGGAGTGCTGTGTTCATGTGTCGTCTCGGAATGTCCACATGTTCCATTCCTAACGCAATCTCACATACCAACACGTCGATACATACGTAACCCTTGCATGGTCAATAAAGAGAGCCAGACAAGCATTCGTGGTGTGTGTGCGTGTGGATTGTAATAAACAGCTGATAGTCCTACAAAAGCACTGACAAATACTGCACCACCTATGCTTCTTTCTCGGAGTCGGAGGGGGGTTGCGGTGGCAGCAGCAAAACCTGAATTGTGTGTAAGCCAGGCAGACAGTTATTAAGGCAGGCAGACATTAATGCAGTCAGTTATTAAGACAGGCAGTTATTAAAGCAGTCAGTCATTAAGGCAGGCAGTTATTAAGGCAGTTCCAATATTAATGCAAATAATCGTTATTAAGACAGTTAGTTACTAAGACAACCAGTCATTAATGCAGGGAATCATAAAATCAGGCAATAACTAAGGCAGTCATTCAAAGTGAGCAATGTTCTGTCTACAGTTTTGACTATATTAATTTCACTAGTTCCTTAGTTTATATTATATTTCTCATATATATTATTCTTTTATTCTTAAATAATTGTAAAATTATATTTTTCTTGCAATAACTATTTATTTATCTTAAAATTGTGTGTTTTGTGTTTTCTTGAAGCACTGTAGGTTATCTGAAGTTAGATTAAAAATCTAAAATCCACTTTCTCTTGTGACAGTTTCTTCGATGAATAGATACTTAAAGCAACCTTTTAGTTTAGAATTAGAGTTAACAGCTTAGTATTAATAAATAAATATAATTAATTTGGCATGGTGCTCGATAATGAGTTAATATGGAACCATGAACTACACTGTGCTGTAGTGAAGGCTTTGATAAAGAGTTAACATGGAAACCACATCTGTGCTGTAATATAGTGTACGCTTTTTCTTGGAAGTGCTATGATTTAATAGGTTAGTTATAGGTCTGCTGTAGGCTTTTATAGGTCTGTTATAGGTCTTCTAAGGGTCTGTTAGAGGTCTATTATAATTATAGGTCTGCTAAATATCTGCTATAGTTCTACCATAGGTCTGTTATATGTCTGCCATAGGTCTGCTTAGTTTCACTATAGCCCTCTTATAGATTTGTTACAAATCTCTTATAGGTCTGCCATAGGTCTGCTATAGGTCTGTTTTAGGTCTACTTTTATGTATGTTATAGGTCTGTTTTAGGTTTGCTTTTAGGTCTGTTATACGTTTGTTTTAGGTCTGTGATAGGTCTGCATTTAGGTCTGTTATAGGTCTGTTTTAGGTTTGCTTTCATGTCTGTTATAAGTCTGCGTTTATGTCTATTATAGGTCTGTTTTAGGTCTGCTGTATGTCTGCTATAGGCCTGCTGTATGTCTGCTATAGGCCTGCTATAGATCTGCCGATTATATAAAGATTATACGCGTTCAGAATACATTTAAACTAATATATTTTTAAGCTTTCGTAATTTTATTGGTAAAAAAATTATATTTCAAAATCATGCATTAAAGTATAGCTTGGTAAATAAATGTTTCCTGATTTCTGAGTTTTGGTAATTTGAACTCTAACATCGGGAAATACTTTCAAATCAAGCAGGTTGGGTAACACGATCCAAAGTTAAACATGAATATTTTTTTTACTCTGCAGCGATTAAAATACACACAGACAATATCGAGCCACGCTGATTAAGGGCAGCTAACTGGCCGTTATCAGACTCCTTCAAGGAATACTAAACAAAAACAGCCGACAAATGTAAATTTTAACAATTTTAACGGAATTGTTCCTGTGTCTCACTCTTGTAGGTCAAAAAAGTGGCGAAATGATTGTAAGCGCAAAGTTATATGTTGAATAAATAATAAATATATTGTGTTTCCTTGCTGTTTACACATTATGTGATATCGTCACACAATATTTTGTGTTTCCTTGCTGTTTACACATTATGTGATATCGTCACACAATATTTTGTGTTTCCTTGCTGTTTACACATTATGTGATATCGTCACACAATATTTTGTGTTTCCTTGCTGTTTACACATTATGTGATATCGTCACACAATATTTTGTGTTTCCTTGCTGTTTACACATTATGTGATATCGTCACACAATATATTGTGTTTCCTTGCTGTTTACACATTATGTGATATCGTCACACAATATTTTGTGTTTCCTTGCTGTTTACACATTATGTGATATCGTCACACAATATATTGTGTTTCCTTGCTGTTTACACATTATGTGATATCGTCACACAATATATTGTGTTTCCTTGCTGTTTACACATTATGTGATATCGTCACACAATATTTTGTGTTTCCTTGCTGTTTACACATTATGTGATATCGTCACACAATATATTGTGTTTCCTTGCTGTTTACACATTATGTGATATCGTCACACAATATATTGTGTTTCCTTGCTGTTTACACATTATGTGATATCGTCACACAATATTTTGTGTTTCCTTGCTGTTTACACATTATGTGATATCGTCACACAATATATTGTGTTTCCTTGCTGTTTACACATTATGTGATATCGTCACACAATATTTTGTGTTTCCTTGATGTTTACACATTATGTGATATCGTCACACAATATATTGTGTTTCCTTGCTGTTTACACATTATGTGATATCGTCACACAATATATTGTGTTTCCTTGATGTTTACACATTATGTGATATCGTCACACAATATATTGTGTTTCCTTGCTGTTTACACATTATGTGATATCGTCACACAATATATTGTGTTTCCTTGCTGTTTACACATTATGTGATATCGTCACACACACACACACACACACACTCTCTCTCTCTCTCTCTCTCTCTCTCTCTCTCTCTCTCTCTCTCTCTCGTCCACCATGTACATAATCCATATCTATGCTAGTGCGCGTGTGTGTACAGTTTCTATATGTGTAGAACTAATTTTATTATCATTACTCTTGTATTGCTGGTGTTGGAAAAGGGGAAGCTATTAAGCTAAAAACAAAACAAGATTAAGTTGATGCATATTTACATATAAATAAAAAATTACGGGCCGTTAAAATACAGAAAAGTAAAAGTGAGGGCAAGACAAATGTCAAATCTCACATCCCGGCGCGTGAGAGGAAAATGAATGTCACCATAGGTCACATTACTAAGGAATGATGGGGAAGGTGACGAGTAAAATCTCTAAACAACTCCCACCGAAAAAAAAAATTCATCCCTTGTGACAAGGTCCTTTTTTGCCTTCCAAAACTGGCAATGGAATTTAATGAATATGTCATAGGGATTAGATTGCATCTCCGAGAATGGCTGGTTGCGTACGTTACTGTATTTATTATTAACAATTTGATACAATAGGGAACTGATGTGTTTCTGAGTATAGCTCTTGTCTACATACGTTACTGTACTTAATATTAACAAAGATTGATACAACTGGGAACTGAAGTGTTTCTGAGTATAGCTCTTGTCTACATACGTTACTGTACTTAATATTAACAAAGATTGATACAACTGGGAACTGAAGTGTTTCTGAGTATAGCTCTTGTCTACATACGTTACTGTATTTATTATTAACAAAAAGATTGATACAATTGGGAACTGATGTGTTTCTGAGTATAGCTCTTGTCTACATACGTTACTGTACTTAATATTGACAAAGTTTGATGCAGTTGAGAACTTGTGTGTTTCTGAGTTCCTAAAACGCTCTTTTTGTTATATGCCAATAAGTTACTATGGATTTCCTAAAACGCTCTTTTTGTTACATGCCAATAAGTTACTATGGATTTCCTAAAACGCTCTTTTTGTTACATGCCAATAAGTTACTATGGATTTCCTAAAACTTTCTTTTAGTTACATGCCAATAAGTTGATATGAATTTCTCAACGCTCTTTTTGTTACATGCTAAAAAGTTACTATGAATTTCCTAAAACGCTCTTTTTGTTACATTCCAATAAGTTACTATGAATTTCCTAAAACGCCCTCTTTTTTTACATGTTAATAAGTTACTATGAATTTCCTAAAACGCTCTTTTTGTTACATACCAATAAGTTACTATAGATTTCCTAAAACGCTCTTTTTGTTACATGCCAATAAGTTACTATGGATTTCTCAACGCTCTTTTTGTTACATGCCAAAAAAATTCTTTTGAAATTCATTATTAATTAATAATTCAAATTTTTGTCACAAGTTACGTACACAGAACCTGCCCCATAATTACACCACCTTATAAAAATATTTTAATAACTTGGTTCAAGGCATTAAATGATCAATTTGTCACATTTTTATAAGGTGTGTAATTATGGGGCAGGTACTGTGTACGTAACTTGTGACAAACTGGCCATTAATGCCGTGAACCAAGTTATTAAAATAATTGTTATAAGGTGTGTAATTATCGGGCAGGTTCTATATACGAACAAACTGAATAAGATGCTATTTGAGTGAGCATGCGCCATTGTTGTATTTGTACGCTTTCTGTTTATGCAAATACGATTTTCTAATGGCTATGTAACAATGGCTATGTAACAATGGCTTCATCTGATACTAACTGTCCTTGAGAGCACATGAACTTCAAGAACTTGCAATGGAATGTCTGCATATTGACTTTTATCTTCATGTTTTAAGCTATTTTTGCAATTTTCATACTTAATTTTTCAACTGCAGGAGTTAGAGGGTTAATGGTTGGCAATATGCCCGAAATTAGGTTTTACGGTGACGGCTGCTTCGTGGTGTAAATCACGCAAAGGGTTATTAGTCTGGACCTGTGCAGAGTACAGCTGACCTTTGAACTTTACAGATGCTAGAAAGGACTTAGTATTCCCAGGTAATGATATAAATTTTAAAAATCAAATTAGCAATATTTAAGATTATTTAAAACTGGATTTAACTACCCGGTATTTAATAAACATTTATGGGTGGTTTAGTTTTCATGTGTGTCATTTAAGCAGACCTCTGTAAATCTATGAGTTTGAATGTGTACATTCATACACCAACACACGGGTAATTTATTAGCAAGTCTCTATAAAAAAAATGTCGATTAAAAGCGAAATCCAAAGAAATGCTATGCGTTCCTCACACGCACGCACGCTCGCTAACATTAAATATCCTCACATTATGTACACACACACATTCTCACGTAATTCTAATACAGAATACACTTTCTGACAAATTAATTATTTAAAGAATTAGTCAAAACAAGCTTGGATTTGCCAAAAGAAAAACCACTTTCAGCCATGTCTGCTCTAGAGGTGTAAGAATGAGTAAGAGTTGTGAAATGCATTAAATGTCAACGTGTTCAGGTGTCATTGTCTTGTCGCGATTAATAAACGGGTGAAAATGACACCACCAACATAAGCATGATCTTGCTTTGTTTTGTTACATTGTCATTTTATTGATTTAGTAAGAGTACTTTGTTTTGTTACATTGTCATTTTATTGATTTAGTAAGAGTACTTTGTTTTGTTACACTGTGTTACACTGTCATTTTATTGATTTAGTAAGAGTACTTTGTTTTGTTACATTGTCATTTTATTGATTTAGTAAGAGTATTTTGTTTTGTTACTTTTATTGATTTAGTAAGAATAGTTTTTGTTTGTTTCATTGTCATTTTATTGATATATTAAGAGCACTTTGTTTTGTTACATCGTCATTTTATTGATTTAGTAAGAACACTTTGTTTTGTTACATTGTCATTTTGTTGATTTAGTAAGAGTACTTTGTTTTGTTACATTGTGTTACACTGTCATTTTATTGATTTAGTAAGAGTACTTTGTTTTGTTACATTGTCATTTTATTGATTTATTAAGAGTACTTTGTTTTGTTACATTGTCATTTTATTGATTTAGTAAGAGTACTTTGTTTTGTTACATTGTCATTTTATTGATTTAGTAAGAGTACTTTGTTTTGTTACATCGTCATTTTATTGATTTATTAAGAGTATTGTATGTTTGCTAAATTATAACTACCTTATAAAATTATAATAAATTATAAATAATTATCGTTGGATAATAAAAGTGGAAATGTACAGAGTTGGGAATATTTAGCATCGATATTTTCATGCGGACGTGAATATAAATTGTAGTATTTTAAAACTGATAAGCAGACTTATGCAATATATTCTCTGTTCCCTATCATTTTGTCTTGCATTGGTATATTTAACAATTCCATAGTGTAGGCATATTATTATTATTATTATAACTATAATATTGATGAAAATTATGTTACTACTACTACTACTACCACCACCACCACTACAATCATACACTACAACCACACCACCCCCACTACTACTACTATTACTACTACTACTGTCAGTATCTATCAATACTTCTGTCCTCTATGAACCTAAATCTCCACAGTCAAATAATCCAGAAAAAAAGATAAAAATAATGAAATCGGGGCAGTTAATTAGTTGCCTACTGCATAAGGATGATCTCAAACATATTATTCAGAAAGGAAAGATTAAATCCACAAGGGCCCACAAGTTAACCGTAGAAAAATGAGCGGTGCTTCAATAGAAAGGATACAAGTGTCTGTGCATACATCAGCTTTACGAAAATATCCTGGATGAAGTAAAGATCAAGGTTAATGAAGAACTTGAAGGAGGAATTAAAGAAGAACACAAGGGATGAAGTAAACAACAAGGGTAAAGGAGAAAATGATGGATGAAGTAAAGATCAAGGTTAATGAAGAACATATTATGAATGAAAGAAGAACATGAGAGATGAAGTAGAACACGAATAAAGAGACATACTGGATGATGTAAAGATCAAAGATAAAAAGAACATACAGGATGAATTAAACAACTAGCATAAAGGAGAACTCCCAGGATGAAATAAAAAAACGATGTTAAAGGAGAACATTCTGGATAATGTAAAGAACATGGTTACAGGAGAACATGGTGGATGAAGTAAAGAACAAGGTTAAAGGGCAACATGCTGGGTGAAGAAAATATCAAGGGGATGAAATTAAGGGTTAAAGAAAAACATCCCAGATGAAGTAAAGAGCAAGGTTAAAAAATATTTTGCAGGATGACGTAAAGAACATAGTTAAAGGAGAACACTCTGGATGATGTAAAGAACATGGTTAAAGGAGAACACTTTGGATGACATAAAGAACGTGGTTACAGGAGAACATTCCGAATGATGTAAAGAACATGGTTAAAGGAGAACACTTTGGATGACATAAAGAACGTGGTTACAGGAGAACATTCTGAATGATGTAAAGAACATTGTTAAAGGAGAACGTGGAGGATGAAAGGGGAGCATAAAAACCGAGCCTGTCAAGTTGTCAACAGAAAACTAATGCTACTAACACAATATAGTAAAGCAATTAATGTCTCTTCCATACACGTTTTGAGCTACATAGGATTGTTATCCGTTGGACAACAAAGACAATGATTTGGAAAGGTAAAGTATAGATTGTTCGGTGTGCAAAGGTCACTACACCCATAGCCATGCATAGACAGACTCTCTGCATCTTGGTAAAAGAGAAGCCGAGGAAATTTGAGTTAGAGTGCTGAAACATCGGAAATGGGAGTTGGAGTGCTGAAAAATCGGAAATGGCAGATAGAAGGGGCAAACAAGTCCGATGGGAGGTAGAGTGCTCAAACAAGGCAAATGGTAGATAGAGTGCTCAAACAAGGCAAATGGCAGATAGAGGGCTCAAACAAGGCAAATGGCAGATAGAGGGCTCAAACAAGGCAAATGGCAGATAGAGGGATCAAACAAAGCAAATAATAACTTTTCTTTTATTAAATTTCTTGTCATTATTCTTTAAACATAACTTCTATCGTTTGTTATAGTAGTCTGACGTGATAATCTACTGATTACGTCTTGTTCTCTGTTCGTCTATTCATAATCTTCATACATCTATTCATTAACATGGATTCTCAGCTATAAGTGAGTGGGGCCCGTGAGCCAATTTGGCGGCGTACTAGTATATCGGAGTAACGTTTGCAGATATACATATATAACCAGTGACCCTTACTTTACATCGGCACTTGTAGATGTCTTGCATCACAACCAACTACTGATATTTGATATAATTCATTTCTACACGTTCTCTACTATTCCCAAGGAATTGTTCTTATATTTTTGCTATGACTATAGTATTGTTACTATACTTTATCTGCTATGACCATAGTGTTGTTACTATACTTTATCTGCTATGACTGTCACAGTCTGATAAAATTGTCCGACTTCGTGACCCACTTGCCTTGTTTACTTCAAATTCGAATATTTGAAACCCTTGGCCCTTTGTTCAAAGCTTCCTTTTTCTAGGTGCTTCTAGAACAGGTCAAGATGTTATGTAACTTTAGGACCATTGTCCAGTTCTCGAACCAACCACATGCTTTGCGAACAGTCACGTGATACGCAATATACCTTTCTATATATGTACCCACACGCTTCCGCTCCCTCACTTCGAGCACATTTTAGCTAATTCCATCAGCTTACTCGGGTCGTGAGAGGCAGCCGGCGCCATAGAGAATCAAGGTACCCTTCGACTTCTCTCAAAGGTATCATTTTATTTAATAGTATTTGCCTATGTATTGTTTAAGTATGTATTTGTGCTATGTATTATATGATTTCCATATACACTTGAGCATGGTTCAGAGAAATAGCTGAAAACCTATATGTTACGGAATATAAATTTATTGTAACCATTTTTCCATTTCTGTACTTTAATTTATATTGTTTTAATTCACTAAGAGCCAGAATGCTGCGCTCGATATGAATTCTTCATGTAATTCAATTATTGCGTGTAATTTAAATTGTAAATTGTGAAGCGCTCTGTCGGCTTGAATTACCCTTTGTATGAACATTAATTTAACGTTGTATCTATTTTATTGCTTCATACGTCATGACTGTTAAATGGAACACATGTGAGACGATTATATTTTTCTAAAATCTAATTGTAAGCGACGCGAAGTCGAAACTCTTTGTTCAGCGCATTTAATTGAGCCATGCCTAAGTAGGGCCTGTTAGGTTGAGAATTATATCCAAACACGTTGCATCCACAGGTCGGCTCATGGTTCATGTTCACCCATGCCTCACCTGCATTAGCTTATTGGTGTAAGCGTGTCGAAATCCACTCTGAGGGCCATGCTGCAAAAATTCCAGTTCCTAGCCACTAACAAAGGGACATCATTCCTTATGCACCACGTGTGTCGTTAAAGGGGGACTGAGGGAACGAATCAGCATGACTGAGTGTTGAGACCAAGGATACAAGAATAGAGCTAAGTGCAAGATCAAGTGTACAGATCTCAAAGGAACACTTTTCTGGCAATTTAGATTGACAAAAATCAGGCATAGGCGCGTAAAGACAGAGTGAAGACTATTCGCGTTGCATTCGATTTATTGTTAATTTGTTAAACTTTATTAAATCTTATTTTCTTTGTTAATACCTCTTAGTAGTTGATTTCTATGCACAATAGACCAATTAGATTAATTCTTAGATTTGAATGGGGGCGGATGAGCAGAAAGATTGATGACGAGTGCATATTAATTTAGAGGGACTTAACTGTTTTCAAATCTAGCTAAAAGTTCGCAGTTTATTAGTCTGTAAATTTGTCGTCTGAACTACAAGACGCACTTTTAATTAGTCAGATAATAAATTGAGCAACCAGTCTGCGTAGAATATGAGAGGAAGAATTAATTATATTTAAAGTCTTTTAATTATTCTAAGCAGGGTCTTTAAATAAATACTGGAAACGTAACAATGACTATAGTGTTGTTACTATACTTTATCTGCTATGACCACAATATTGTTACTATACTTTATCTGCTATGACCATAGTACTATACGTTATCTGCTATGATCATAATATTGTTAATACTTTATCTGCTATGACCATAGTATTGTTACTATATTTACTCTGCTATGACCAATACCTTTTACTTTCTTTCAGTCTAAGTCTAGTCTTAACTCCCTATTTCTAGTCTAAGCACTCATTATAAGAGTAGACAATTTCATGTCTAGCACTTGGTCTAAGACCGGTCTCTAGTCTTTGTTTCTGTCTGTTAAACACCCACGCTGTGTGGTCCTACGTGTTTAGAAGTTAAGCCTGGAGAGAATTTGTTTGGAAAAGTAAACCGGGAAAATACTAATAATATAAAAAGTAATATTCAATCTCTTCGAAGTTGGTATTTTTATTGGATTAAAGTTCTCTATGTGGCAGGCATGATTGATAGCGTGTCGAAAATCATTAGTCGGGGAGTAAATGGTTATGGCCCCTGTTTATAAACGCGAAAGGCAATGTGCACGCTCTTGAGTTGTCTCTCGAAAGCTTTCTCATTGTTTTGACGGGAAAATCATCTTTTGATATTTGTGTGCCGGGTGTTTCCACAAAGATGTGTTCTGGCGGATTGGAATACTGGTAGGTTTTGGGGGAAAAAAGAAAGAAAAATGAAACTAGAAGAGAAATAATATGCATTTGTATCTCCTTTTTCATTGTTCTTCATTTTGCTGTCTTTTTCAACTTCTCAGTCATTTACAATTTCACTCAGTTTTTTTTTTTTATGTACATCAATGTTATTTATTCAAAGAATTGAAGAACAAATGCCAGTTATAGAGTTCGGGCGTGAGACACTGCGCAGTCTGAAGAAATGCGTGGAATTTAAACGGAATAATGAAGGTTGGGGTGTGCTGTATGATACCTGGGGTGATCTATATTTATGAGGTTACCTCTGATGCGCGTGGGCTTAATACACTAATCCACCTGGAGATGACGATATGGGTCATCGATTCTGGTTATTATTGGAGCGCCGGTGTGGAAATGCTGTTATTTTTGACTCGTCGTGTCCTAATGGAGTACAAAACAAACTAGCAAAGCTAAAGATACACTAATAATAACTGCAAAGACATTCCTATAATTAACAAGTTAAAATGTAATATAATATAATTATTCCAATAATTAACATTAAAATTTAAAGCAATATATACAAACAATTATTATTAAAATTTAATATAAGATATTCCAATAATGAAAAGCTAAAATGTAATTTAATTTATTGCAATAATTAACATATCTTAATTTAAGATAAGATATAAGATAAAATAAGATATTATTAAAATTTAATACAAGATATTCCAATAATTAACATATTAAAATTTAATATAAATGAAGAATAACTCATCAATTAAATGAATTACACACATTTTTCAAGAGAGGTCAGTGTGACCTAACAATTCAATCGACTTAATACTTCCATTCATTAACTGTTCTCATTTCTGTACATTTTGCACTCTAGATTCTGTACAATGTGCACTCTAGATTCTGTATATTTTGCACTCTAGATTCTGTATATTTTGCACTATAGATTCATAGTTCATAGTTCATTCTATTTTGCACTCTAGATTCTGTACAATTTGCACTCTAGATTCTGTACAATTTGCACTATAGATTCTTTACAATTTGCACTCTTGAGTTCTGGACAATCATTCATTCACTGACTTCAGGGTTTTCTCCTTAAATGAGTCTCCAATATAGGTCGTGCGGATCTGTCGCATTTGATACACAGCATATGTAGCTTTAGGGCTGACTTGCACTGGTCCAATACACAACATATTTATCATCAGGCTGAGGGGGTACTTAACTAGTATACAACATATATAGTCTCAGGATGTCTGGGCACTGGTCCAATACACAATGTTGTTCACTTGTTATTTGATGGACAATACGAGCAACACAACAATTGAGGTCAACCACTTCCGGTAGCTCCTTCAAGCCCCCAAAGGAAGGAATTCCTCACATATATTAGACAAGGACAAAAGACTGGTACAATGAGTACAATTAATGAATTTTAAATGAAGTGAAGATGATAAGGAATGATGCAAGACAGGAGAAAAATCAATAAAATATTTATATAAAAGAAACAATAAAAGAAAGGAAACAACAATCAATTACAAATTTCATGAATTACAATTCTACAACATCTAATCAGAGAAATGTTAACCTTCCCTAGATATTTCCACTGAAGAAAGTCTAACAAGTTCATAAATTCTCTTTTTCAGTTAATTTTCCTGTTCAATATTTCTAAAATGTTTTCACACAGTTTTCTAAACAGTTTTCACACTCATAACCAATGTAACTATCCCACTTAACTTAGTCACACTGGTGGAGTCTCAGGGTATCAAAGCACTCTTTGTACTTCTGACGTGTCGGTTAGGGACCACACCTCTGGTTCTCAAGAAAATGTAGTATAGTGTCTGTACAGACTAATAGGTTGATGTAGCAAAAGCGCCTTCGACCAACTGAATGCAGTGCAATATGGCAGATAGATAAACAAATTGATGGATGGATGAATGGATGGATCCTGCAGTTAATAAAATGCAGTAATCAGAGACTGCTAAATGCAAGCTATAAAGTGCTATTGTGTAATGGTTAATCTATTTCTCTGAGCACAATTTCACTAAACTGAAATAAATATGATTATACATGACAAATTATCCTGCTTACAGTTTACACAAAATATTAATCATAAAATTTCATGAAGCTCTACTTATACCTCAAAGCCAAAAGAACCAAAACATCATCCATAAAAGTTCATGGATTTTCCAACAGAATCATATTACTCTTTTTTCAATGAGGCCTTTCTTAGGCTACACATTCATACAGATCTATATCTATTTTTACACTCAGATGCGTCCTGGGGATGAGAAAAGCACATGTCATTAAAATGTCTGCTCTATTTATCTGGCCTAAAGGTCAAGGTTACTTCTCACATCTACATCTTCATTCATGTATACTTATAGTCAAAGCTACATTTCTACACCTAAGCCTGTTTACTACAACTGACTGAACGGTTTTCCACCTGATCTTTCGATTGACATGGTTCATGACCAAAATTGGATTACTGGAGATAAAAAGAATACATTTACTTTAACTAACCATCTTCTCTGTGATCTAGCAAAACATCTGATTCATTACTGATGACGTAAACAGCCATGTCAAAAATGTGCACTTCTATTAGACTTCCTCTTACATCTGTATTTAGATTTTATTTTTTTATATTTCTTTTTAATATCTATTGATGTGAATCCGGGCAACACAACACACATAGCTTCAGGCTGACTTGGCACTGGTCCAGTACAAAACACTTTAGGTTTAAGCTGATTACACACTGGTCTAGTACATCCCAATTTCTATAATTTCCAAAGGATCTCTAAGGAAAGTGGAAATGGTTGAGCTTAAAAGCAAACACGATTATTGCTATAGTTTAAAGAATTAATGAAAACTGTTATTGCTTACTATTAATGTTAACAATGATTGTGTTATTTTTAAAATTATCAATTAAGTCAACTATGGTGCATGTGCATAAACTTTGTTTGCACCATATCCACACGCAACACACACTAGAGAAACAGAAACAGAAAGGAAGACAATATGAATAAGCTGATGGATGACTAGAGCCCCAAGTTATCTCCCATTACTGTCTTCAAAATTTAATGAACACGCAATAAACGATAAATTAACGCCTACATATATTTGTACACAAACAACAAGACAACTATTTATTAACTAGTGAAATATTGAGGCAAACACTAAACGAGTGACTACAATGAAAGGACGCATGAATAAAACAGTTTTACTGGAATGCCACCCGGAAAGTGCAGTAAGCGTGTACTGCCTTTGCATGCTGTACTGAACATCATTATCTCGTCTTCCAGGGTAGTGTCTATTGCCGTGTTTCGTGCGCGTTACTTCTTCTCGAGAAGATTGGTGGCACTGTCACTGTAGTCAGATCATTCGGTCAGCGTCAGGCACTGTCAGTGTAACCAGATCATTCGGCCAGCGTCAGGCACTGTCAGTGTAACCAGATCATTCGGTCAGCGTCAGGCACTGTCAGTGTAACCAGATCATTCGGCCAGCGTCAGGCAACAGTCATTGTAGTCAGATCATGCGGTCAGTGACAAGCTACAGTCACTGTAATCTGGTATTGCGGCCGGCTTCATGTAGCCAGATCATACGGTTAGCAACAAACACCGAATACTTGAGGCCGAAATAGAAAAAAATAAAATAAACAATGCCGAAAAACCTGAAGGAAATAAAAAGTAGTAGAAAATAAATCCAAATAAGCAATAATGACAATATCTAATATCTCACAATAATCCGAAAATAATTCCAACTATGAAAGGCAGTCAAATATGAAATGAAGTATTTTGATAGTGTACTTTAGTATATATAAGATAGATAGGTAGATCCAAAACCGATGTGTGACACAACACCAATCTAGTTAATGGTTATTATTATTATTATTAATAATCATCCATAACTAATTACAAGTGATGAGAATCTTTATTTATGTTATTAATAATTCTCCACAAGACATTCCTTGTCTCCCTCACTAGGCAGATTTGTGAACGCAGTAAACGTTTCCTCTCTTCCACAACATTAAAGACAAACATTTACTGTCACACAATATTTGCGTAGGTGGAAAACTTGTTACCAAAGAAGAAAAGAAATCCGTCTTTAATCTATATTTAGCACCCATCCATCCACTGCCTCGCTAAAATATGGTTATCAATATGTGTAAGAAGGTCATTTAAAAAAAAAAATTATTAAATCAACAATCAAATACACACACACACATACACACACACACACATACACACAGACACACACACACACACACACACACACACACACACACACACACACACACACACACACACACACACACACACACACACACACACACACACACATATATATATATATATATAATAAAATGGATAGATTAATTATTTGACATCAATATTTCCATGAACCTTGTTCAAATAGTTTCAGTATTTATAGTCTTATATCCTACCACATAATTTAACAGTTAAATATCGATATAAATCACACGGTAATTTCTTATCAGAGAGTTTATAGTGATAATAGTTTAAACATACCCATGTCAAGGCAATATTGCAATAGTCTTTCATGCACTTCATAATAAAGTCTCAATGTTATTGTTCACAATAGAATTGCCAGTTCTTCACATGTTTCTCTTGCATCATGTAGAACACCGGCGAGTCTCTATTCTCTGTAGACTAATCTGGATGTTCCTTCACGTATTAGTTCCCTCAAGCAGACAACAATGTAGCAATTTCCAGTAACCTTCTTGTATCAGAAATCCCTCGATGAAGTCGAGCATACTTTGCCATTGTCAGAGATTCATGGGCAAATTATTCCTATTTTAATAACTACGTTTCATTCTTATTCATTAATTATTTTTATTTGATAAGACGTTTTCCATTTCTGTATTGTATATTTCTCTATGTTGGCGATTGTGACCGTGTAGTGCAATGGATTATTGGCATGTTAAATGAGTAATTGTCATGATAAACAGATTATAACCTATGCATGAATGGTCCTGGAGTGAAGGCAAGGAGGGAGCGGTTTGCATAGCCTGACGCTCAGCGACTTATGTTAGAGATATGTTTCCTGCCAATGACACATGGATTTGTATAAATAACAGGTGTCACCAACACCTTTTGATCTCATGTGAAAGTGGAGGCAGGTGATTGCCATTTTAATAGCGTAGGAGATTGCATTGGTGGAATTAAAGAATCCACACACAGAAGACACCATAGATGTTTGCCTGTGTAGAGTATACTTTTATTTTGTGTGCAGGGTTACGTTTGTTGGCGTGTGTGCATGTGGGCGTACAAATGGGACTGTTCAAGTAAGATGGTACAGACAATACAATATAGAAAACAGAGACAGGACAGACCACACTTTTCTCTCAAAACAAAGCTTATAAATTTGAAGATTGAAAATTGGTGTTTATTTATCAGAGGGGGGTGGGTCTTCTCTTTCAAGGGTGGTTAATCAATCACTTCAAAGACATTCACAAACATACACTCTGGGGTTAGAAATGATGATGAATGAAAATAAAAATTAAAAATACAATATAAATCAATTCTATCTGACATTCCATTCTCAAAACTTACAATCTCCTGCAACAGTAGTTATTATCCCCATGCACACATGGTACAATAAATACAATGTATCAAACAATACCACATATTAATACAACATATGGGCGCAGCTTAGTTAAAACATTTGTAGTCAATAAATCAACTTACATAGTACATCTTTACATAATACAAGTATAACATATCAATAGAAAATGTATGAAATGTTTCCAAGGACACTCTCAATCAGTCAGTTTAAACTCACCACTCAAGCTAAAACCGGACTTATCTCTTTGTCTTCAAATCCAAAAGTGAATAGACAGTAAAATTATCTACTGTAAGTAAACTCCTTAAACTCAGCCCATTGGCTAGTCCCATTCTCATAAATCATAATCATTGGATATTAAAGGGTATCTGGAAACTTGAAGTTGAAATTCTAAATTGGAAACTTGGAAGTCAAACTCAGAAGTCCACTTGTTCACTGCTAAATATAATTAAGGATCAAACCTAAGTTTCCAGTTTATCACAATATAACTCCATTCTATCTCACATCCCATTCTCAACTTACAATTTCCTGTAACAGTATTTATTAGTCCAATACACACATGGTAAAATAAACATGACATATCAAACAATGTCAAGTGTTAGCACACTACTTGTGGGCAGCTTAGTTCAAACATTTGTAGAAATAAAAGTCAGCTCACATAGTACATCTCTACATTAACACAAGTATAACATATCAATAGTAAAAACGCATGAATAGTCCTAAGTCCATTCTCTCTCAATCAGTTTTAACTCATCATCAAGCCAATGACTGCCTTTCAAAGCTGGACTTTTATCTTTGCCACTCAAAATTCAAAGTGATCAGAAAACAGAATTTTCTACAGCAGCACTTTTTTAACCTGAACCCATTGGCTGGCCTCGTTCTCGTAAATAACAATCATTGGACAATAGAAAACCACTCACTCAGTTTGTAGCACATTAGCATATCAGAATATTCTTGCCATGAGCTATTTAATTCAACTCATACACTTTCAAACATAACACAAAAGGAGTGCCCAAGGCAGGTCACTTCGACAATTTAGCAATTTATATAACAATTTAAATTTAAAAATATGGAGAGGCAAATTTACTCTGTCACTGTTAGATACACGTTATAATTCTTGTTGCTTGCTTAGCATGTGTTGATAAATGTAATACATTCCTTGTTGCTCGGATGACAGGTGAGTTGATATATTTGATAAATTTCTTTTGAAAAATGTTATGCTCTTTGTTCATTGTTTGACAAGTGTGTCGATAAATATTATAAATGCTTTGTTGATCGTTTGAGAGGCTTGTTGATAAATATGTTATGATCTTTGTTGTTTGTTTTACTGGTGTGTTGTTAAATATGTTATGATCTTTGTTGTTTGTTTTACTGGTGTGTTGTTAAATATGTTATGATCATTGTTGTTTGTTTTACTGGTGTGTTGATAAATATGTTATAATCTTTGTTGTTTGTTTTACTGGTGCGTTGTTAGACAATTTGTGATTCTTGTTCCTCAACTTGCATGAATGTTTATAGATATATTATTATCGTTCTTGCTTTCTTGATGGATGTGTTTGTAGATATGATCGTTTTTGCTCTCATGATGGATGTGTTTGTAGATATGTTTTAGTCCTTGTTGCTTTCTTGACGTGTGTGTTTGTTGATATGAATTGATGCATACTTATTCAAACGTGTATTAGATAAGCACCCTTCCATACCAATAGTGAGTTGATCTTGCTCAGACTCATCCAGGGTTCGATTCCCACACTATCGCACTATCAATAAAAATAACATATATAAGTAACAGTGTCAATTGTATTACGCGTACCACAAAACCAATTTCTTGAAAATATTCGAAGAGGTACTCCGTAGAGTCTAGCTGTCGATTCGTTCCACAAATTGCGAAACAAACAACTTTCTTTGACCGATATACAGATCCAGACAAATTGATTTGATCGTCAAGGCACTGATCTGGCATTGAAATATGGAGGGATGTGGCTAATGTATCGAAATTTAATTACCCAGCAAGAAAATTAGGCGCATTGGGAATCCCGCTCTCTCAGACATCTTTAATGGTCTCTTCTCAAAGACTGTAGGCTCGTTGTTGGTGTCCATGTTTGAAGGCTTGGTAATTATATTCATAATGCATAAAACAGGAAATATATCAACGCATTACTGCAAACAGTTTCTCTGAATCATGAATCGGAAATTTGAAAGCCAATCCATACTACATGATATAATAAGTGTGCAAAGACCTCTAAAGTTCTTTATCTCATTAGTCATGCATGAATGTCATAGAGACTATCTTCAGCTGTCAAATGATTGGATATACATTTACTACATCCGAACATCTGAAGTTGATGATATAAAGACTGTGTGGCGTTCATCGCTGACGTCATTTCATGAACGCTCTGGCACAGCCCATGTGTGTCACGTGGTGCCTTGAGCAAGGTTAAGATTAACTATCAACTTATCGTTATTAAACTCAAAACACATTTTTCAGATCCTGATCCTGATCCTGATCCTGATAACTTTTATAACGATAGTCTCTAATAGCAACACTATCCCCACTCGCCAGTTATCCATGTTGTATAAATATTATTCTTGCTAATACAATCTCACGCCATCTCGTAAAATACACACGCCTGTACTCTGCTAAATAAATTTATTGTAGCCCACCAGTATAACCTCACACCAATTAAGTAATCCTTAACCATCTCGCAGAGTTCACACGCCTTAACACAGTCATTTAAATTTTTCAAAACACCAATATACCCCCCACACCTAATCTTAACTAAGATTGTAAGACTAACAATCACGCCTTTAAAGTGCTCTATTAATTATTTAAACGCACCTAAATAATCTTACACTACTTAAGATAATTTATATGTCACATATCACACACTTTTATATATGTTCACAAATATGAACATTATTCAACCATTTTAGTGGAAATTAACAAACACGGACATTATTCACAAACTATGGTAAACTCTTACAAATAAGGACATTACTAACACATTTATGTAGACACAAACACGGACATTAATGACGATTTAATAGAAGCAAGAAAGGACATTACTGACACGCTATAGTATATACACTTATGGACATCAATGACACGTTATAGCGAAAACCAATATGGGCACTAGTGACTCATTATAGTAAACACAAATATGGACATTAATGACTCATTATTGAAAATTTACACATTATAGTAGACACAAACGCGACCTTGTATACACATTTGGATATTAATGACACATTGCAAAATTTCACAAAATAAAATATATTAAGATATGAAGTAAGTTATTTATTAGAAAGTTATTGGTTATGATTATGATTATTATTATTATTATATTATTATCAACTCTTCTTAAGTTCTTAATTTTGATTATCTATTGGTTGATTCTTATTGATCACTGTTTACATTTTTACTTCTTAACCTGATGTGTAGCTTGAAACCTGTTGTATGGATTGAAGGATTTTATTCATTACAATCCTCTGTTGAAGCAGCATATGTGAATGTTGAATTTGCATTTTCTACTTAAGATAATCATCTAAGTGAGAAATTTGACCAAAGGAGTTCATGATATATCTTTTTAGCTAACTTGAACGGTATGAATAGGTTACAGTTTTTTTTTTAAAATTCCCATTGTGCATTGATGTTAATAAAGCATCGTCATAAAACATTGGGGTATTGATTGCTTTTTGACTCAAGGGTAAAATACATAAGGATAATCATTAGGAACATCCATCAAGGCTCTACACACACACACACACACACACACACACACACATTTGTGCAGCAACTAAGACATTTGCCAAACTGAGTGTTGTGCCAAGTGACACAGATACTGTGTGCGCAGTATTGATGTCGGTTTACTTGTTGAGTGTTGTGCCAAGTGACACAGATACTGTGTGCGCAGTACTGATGTTGGTTTACATAATGTGTGTTATGCCAAGTGACACAGATACTGTGTGCGCAGTACTGATGTTGGTTTACATAATGAGTGTTGTGCCAAGTGACACAGATACTGTGTGCGCAGTACTGATGTTGGTTTACATAATGAGTGTTGTGCCAAGTGACACAGATACTGTGTGCGCAGTACTGATGTCGGTTTACATAATGAGTGTTATGCCAAGTGAAATTGGTGCGCGTATTATGCCTTGCCTGTCCTACATTTTGATAACAGCTAATAATTCATATTTAATATTGTAACCTCTTTGCGAGTGATTTAGCTTTATTAATGAATTTGCATTGTTTATTTATTTCTGCAGATAGTGTACGTTTTTCTGCTATATATTGATTTAACGTTGATATTTCGTGGAGAGGCGTACAGTCATGAATGGAGCATCGGACAATATTGTGGAGCATGCGGAGCATTCTTATAGTGCTATCGAGAATAGAACAGTATTGTGAAGCATTGGACAATGTTATAAAGCAATGAATTATATTGTGGAGTATCTGAGAATATTAGGGATCATAAGAATATTGTGAAACATCTGAAAACGTTATGGATTATTTACAAAAATTATGAAACATTACTGACATTATAATGGAGCATCTGACAGTACTGTAGAGTTTATACCAATATTACGGAGCATCTGAAAATATCATGAACAAAATTGTGAAACATCTGAGAATATTGTGATGCATGGCACTGCTATGAACAATATTGGGAAACATAAGACAATACTATTTTATTTCTGAAACATGAAGAATAAACACAACACGACTTTCTTTAGTACGACATTTTGAATATATAAACAAAGCTCACCAGTCACCAAATGCATAAATCACCAACAGCAATAGACACACGAAACTACGTTCGAAGGTGGTGAAAGGGTGGGGTAAGGAGTGGGAGTATGTATGAAAAATTACTAATATTACGGGTGCAGTTAACTGCTGGACCTCAATATAAAGAAGGTGTACTCACTTCAGTAATACGTGCTTCAAGAAAGAAAGAATTTCGTTTTTATTTTTATGTCTTCTTTGTATCAAGAAAGATATGTGCGAAAGTGTAATGTATTATTATTGGCGCATGCTGAAGGCTCCTCGTTTCCGCCTCGTTTTCGCATCACTCAGTCAAGAAACAGCCAATTAATGTAAGCTCATTAAATATCGTCCATTTGACTATAAGTTTATTTTGCATATCCATATTAAATGCAGAAATAATATTACAAGTAAGTAATCGTGTTAACTCTCTCAAAATTTGCCTAACAGATGCCAAGCGATTTACGAGATCAAGGTAGAGGGTGGTTGTTCAGTGGAGAGGCACGCGAGTGTAATGACTTTACGAGACAATATGAATATTATTTTGCATCCTATTTCAAAGCAAACTATCCGAAGACTAAAACGGTCGTGCAATTGAATACAACGCCTAAGTGCGCGTCTCTTTGATTATATTGTCACACCCCAACACTTCCAGACCTGTGAAGGAAGCGCTCGATGTCGATCTGGTTATCTTCTGGGAAAACTAGATTACTTATCTTGACACTGCACGCGCCGCTAGTTCAGTCTCTAGTACATTTCACTGGTTAACATACTGTGTTACACAGTATTACACACATACACACACACACACACATACACACACACACACACACGCACGCACACACGCACGCATGCACACACGTGCATTGGCACATATAATCTTCAATAACTTAAAAATAAGTCTTTCTCAGGAAACAGAACTCGAATAACATTCTGACTTTAGCCTACTTTTTCTTCAATTTTATATTCTTCAATCTTATATTCTATATAAGATGTAAATGTACTCCACAAACCTGCATTTCTTAAATATGTTAAAACATTTTTCAAATTATCAATAGGCTACACCAGCCAGAATTTTCCATATATTTTATGAACTTTGTAAACTGCCACTATGTTACTACTTTACATTATTGGAGATCCTACATATGCTTATGTACATAGCAAAGTAGCTATGCTTTTCCACCAGATTGTAACTCACAGTGTACAAAGTTCAAACATTTACAAACTATCAATGAGAGTTAATGCACATTTTTCTAAGTATAAATAGGGACAACCTTTTCGTATTTTAAAAACGTGCCACACACTTTACAAACTATCAAAAGGTTCCAACAGCTTGTAGTTTATACTCGTTCTGTCGTATTAGTTTAGACAAAATACTGTACATTCCTTCAGCAAGTAGCTCCTATTTATTCTGACATGCTACAAATGTTTAATTCGCTCCATCGACCTTAATGTCTGGCATTTTTACGTTGAAACATTTTCAAAGTTTCTGTCTCTTTATGTCATCAATCTACACTCCCCGCGTTAGAAACTTTGAAGCGTTATTTATTTCATCAATCTACACTTCCCACGTATACATTGCAAACTTTGATGTGTTATTTATTTAATTAATCTACACTTCCCACGTATACATTGCAAACTTTGATGTGTTGTCTCATTTCAAAAAGGTATGCTGACGCATTATATGTTACATAAGATATGCAACGTAATATATGCTGACGCTCTATACACATTATGCATAGATGTCATGAGCTACTTGAGTGTTTACACACTTTCAAACTATCAATAGTTTCCACCAACATCACTCCATAATTATGTATTCACCCTTTCTCAGACAATTAACATAAAATCCTACACATATGATCACATTTTAAACTAGAAATTGAATAGACGTGATGGCGGTGTTCTGGTATGGTTAATTAGTGTCAGGAAATTACATTAGACTACTGTATGAGGAGTCGTGTCCCTTTGATCTGGCTGTTCTCGATTCCATACCAACTTATTTACATTTTAAAATATAATACCAGTTCGGTTGACACACCTCTGCTACCCAAATACATTAATCTAATATTTATGCAAAATCCCACCAGTAAGTGACCATATACATGCTTGCATTCTCCGTTTTATAAGCACACTCCAGCAGCTGTCAGTCGATATAGAGAGCATAAATGTGCTATCTAGTATAACAATGTCGTGACAAGCATTGAAATAAGAAATATTGTCAGCTGTGGCATTAGTGGAGGACAATACAATTGCATGTTGCACCACTGTAACTGCCTCACCAGCTGTCCTATACTGGCATTTATAAATAAGAAATATTGTCAGCTGTGACATTAGTGGAGGACAATACAACTGTACATTGCACCACTGTAACTGCCTCATGAGCTGTCCTGTACTGACATTTATTATTAACCTTTAATTATATCTTAAAGTTATTGGACATGGACATTAAAAGTTAGCACGCTGACAGAGATAACCGAACGTGTTCATGAGTGAGCATATGCAAGCATTGAGAGTTGTCTTCCAACTGTGTGTATTTGTTTACCTTTCAATAGCATTGTTAATTGTCTTCCCATCGTGTACCTATTTATGTTGATCTATCTTTAGCTTGAATTGTTCTTAAATGAAATGCTGATTCATATTCTAATTTCAATGCATTCTATTCGATGTTTCACAATTGGTGAGAGGGGGTTATGAATTAATTAATGTAAGAGGCAAATACAAATTATTTAATGACATTTTCTAAGATAGTTCATCAAATATTTGACGTCTATGAGCACTGTGGTGGGAACAAAGAAATAGTAACAGGTTGAGTGTTAGGTCCTTCCAATTGGATAGGACAAAGAAATGGTGACAGATTGGGTGCTAGGTCCTTCTAATTGGTTGGGAATAATGAAATGGTGACAGGTTGGGTGCTAGGTCCTTCTAATTGGTTGGGGATAATGAAATGGTGACATATTGAGTGCTAGGTCCTTCTAATTGGTTGGGAATAATGAAATGGTGACAGGTTGAGTGCTAGGTCCTTCTAATTGGTTGGGAATAATGAAATGGTGACAAGTTGGGTGCTAGGTCCTTCTAATTGGTTGGGAATAATGAAATGGTGACAAGTTGGGTGCTAGGTCCTTCTAATTGGTTGGGAATAATGAAATGGTGACAAGTTGGGTGCTAGGTCCTTCTAATTGGTTGGGAATAATGAAATGGTGACAGGTTGAGTGCTAGGTCCTTCTAAATGGTTGAGAATAGATCAAAGGAATTTCTTCTTTACCACCTAACCAAGTTTATATCGCCCGAATGTGGACATATAATCCATATAATTAATTTAGTTAATGTAAATAATCATGATTCTTAATATAAACGATGGTCTTCAGAGGTCTGTTCACAGTTTCTCTGTCTTTTGTGACGTCAATAATCCAGAAAATATTCATTAAAGTGTGACATTATATATGTCGGATGAAGATATATCTATTTTTTGTATTACATGGTAGTTCAGACGTAATGAAATAGAATTGAAAGTACATTTTGATTAAGAGGAAGACTCGTGCTTAGAAGAAATATGAGAGAGAGAGAGAGAGAGAGAGAGAGAGAGAGAGAGAGAGAGAGAGAGAGAGAGAGAGAGAGAGAGGGAGGGAGGGAGACTGAGAAACAAGAGTATTAAAGGAAAGAACTGAAAAGACTACATTATTTGAAAACCGTAAATTCGGTGTGCAGTAGACTTCCATATAAGCTGGTTACTACCGTTCTGCCAATAAAATGATTGGTCGTGTGAAGGAGACCTCAGCTAAACGTCACTGCAATGTGCCAGTCTATAATTTGCATGATTGCTGTTGCAGTCAAAGATTAAAGATACTTAGGGAAAAACAGAGATTGTAACACATAAAGACTGTCTAACTCCTTGTGGTAGCTAGACAGCTGTTGACCCTAGTAGGAAACCCGGAAGTAATTTTTGGTACCACGAGTCACAGTAGAGGATACTGGCAATAACAGCCAGGCTGGACAGGTGATGAAAGCAAATGGTGCTACCAGATGTGTTTGAAATACTTTCCATAGACCCAAGGAGCGCTCCAAGGGAAGTGGTCAGGGTGGCAAATCAAATAAAAGTGGAAAGATCTTAGCTTATAACTACACAGAGAACAACTCTCAAGAGAAAAGGCTGTCGAGAGCAGAAGTTAGAGAGGGCGTCTCCGAGAAGAGAGGTCTGGTTGAGTACTATTAGGAAGTTGGTGCTGCTAGCAGCCAAGCGCTGATTTTCAACACTTGTAGTGCAGACTTTAGCATAGCTCAAGATTGGACAAAATCCTATGGAAATAGTTACATTCAAACGAGAGCGGCACTTAAGTCTCACTGACCTGAAATGTCAAGGCTCATAAGTGGGATTGACCAACAGGCAGCGAATGAGAAAGTGATATTTCAAGTTCCAGACACTGAAGCTCCTTTCATGGGCTTCGATGGAATCGAGATGCAATTGAGACATGGCTGTGAGATGGTGCACGAAGACATGGCTGTGACGCGATGTGATGCAGTGAAACAAAGATGTGATTTGATGCATCGAGTCTCAGCTGTGATACGATGTAGTGCATATAGGCCTGTGTGTATATGCGTTTGTGTGACCGCGTGTGTGATGGAGATTATCCACAATAAGCACATATACCTATGTGTTGATGAGTAAGCGATAATGACAGTTAGGAACATAGTAGCTAAGAGAAACTAAACATCGAAGTCTACAATCTGATTTTTTTTCTTTGAAGAGTAGCGAATAATAGCACCATTGCACAGACAAACATAAGGCAAAAGCTAGATGCTAGTGATTAGAGTAAAGATTGTTAATATGTTCTTGGTGGTTTTCATCATTGCAATACATGCCTGACATCATTTAGATATGTATATACCTTCCCGTCATATTCCAGTCACATACCAGTCAAAGACATTGGCAGCATTAAAAATGTATAAACATTCCAGTTAAATTGCAGTCAAGACAATGACAACATTCAGACAGGTTTAAACATTTTAGTCATATTCCATTGAAGACATGTAACAAATAGAACCATCACCTGTCATTCTCCTGCCTAAGCACATCACGTGAACATGGTTTTACAATGCCTTCAGTCCAGTCTGATACCACTACTGTTTCTGACTACATGGACACCCAGAAACCAGGGTGTTAGTAGTTTAAAATGCTGCCCTTTGACACATTGTCTTGGAAAGGACATGATAGACCAAAACACTGAGACATGACGTTAAAAGTGTTAAGAGATGGGAAGTAAATATACTGCCAAACTTTTCAAAACGACAAGTGAATATTAGAGAAAAGATGCAGGAATTAATATCTTTTAAATATCAATGTGCTCACATTTGTTGAAAACGAGCATATGTACCGCCGGTAGTGTACGAATGCGGTAGGTCCGGATAATGAAACAGCAGGTAGAGAGTTAAAATATACAATTATTGTATAGAGATGTTAGAAATGCAACTGAAGGAATGGACGTATAGTTCTATTTCTAATGTAAAGGGTCAATCATTCTTGAAGCACGACAGTTTCCGCACACCAGGTCCATTAACCTCCTCAATTTACTCATTAAAATGAGCAAATCAACAATATGTGACGAACAATTTACACATATATGTGGATCTTGCAACCATTTCTTCTGTAAACTGAGGGAAAAGGGTTGTAATATCAGGGAAAGGGACACTTAGTTGGGAGCCCCCCTCTCCCCGGGACGTAATAAGCGTGGCTGAATTTGTGAGCAATCCCAACTCCCGTGATGTCTGCATACATTAGAGGACAGTGTAAAGAAAATGGAGAAGGGGCGCTGACACAAAGAAGATTAACAAAAGATACGGGTAATTTTGATCACTTGTAACAGCACCATACTGAACCTGATTTTGCAAAATTCAGGTTCTGTATAGTTTCGACAAATAAATTAAATGTGTGTATTTCTTGGGTTTCAAATTAACCAATATTTGCTTGGGGAATGTTGGCTTCACACCCATTTTGGAGATGCCGCTCACTCATGACATCTAGTTAATAACTTTGAAATAAATTTACAAAAATAATCTTATCATGAAATTAGCAATGAGAAATTATTCAGTCAAATACCTTTGACGAGCAAGGTTTTACTGGGATCTCCGTCAGACTCGATAAGAACATTCATGAGGAATGTAAATATTCTAAAGAGTTTTCTTGTGGTGTTGAAGCTAATTCCTGATCCAAAACTACACTTATAAATCTCCGTCCTTGGTAAGACTGTGAAACATGCAGGAATGAAGGTAGATGTGTTATGGTAGTAGCTTGATGTCAGTCTCGCGTGACGTAACATTACCTACCGTGTAGAATTAAAGACGTAGTGCAGGAATGAAGGTAGATGTGCTATGGTAGTAGCTTGATGTCAGTCTCGCATGAGTGCAGGTGTAAAATTTCATGGTGAGGCTAGAAGTTGCTGTCATGGTGAGAAGAGGCTCTAGGGTTGCTACTGCTGACTATAATGTAGTGACATTTCTAGAATCAAGTGCACAATTGCAACGTGTATAGACATCTTGACTCAAGGGAAGGAACTCACAAGATTGGTGTCTTCTTATACCTGAATACAAGGTTATGTAACGTGCTCTGTTCTTTAAAAAAAAAAAAGATATTTGCAATATCGTAACTTATGCAAGTTGTTGTTAATTTTTATTGCTTTAATTATTATTTTAAAAAATTAGTTTGAATGAATAAAATTGAAGAATTAAATCTTGGATTAGAAATATATTATATTGTAACCAGATGTAGAAACATAATTTAAACTTCGATTTCAATATCGGTTGCCACATAATGTATTTAGTGCTGAGTGTTAGACCTGTTCAGTATCGGGTGTCACGTCATGTCTTTGGTGCTGAGTGTTAGATCTGGTCAATATAAATTGACACAATATATTTAGTGCAGAATTTGCTATAAATGTTCAATATCGGTTGCCACGTCATATATTTACTGCAGTGTGTGTTAGATCTGGTCAATATCGGTTGCCACATAATGTATTTGTGCTGAGTGTGTTAGATCTGGTCAATCGGTTGCCACATAATGTATTTAGTGCAGTGTGTGTGTTAGATCTGGTCAATATCTGTTGCCACATAATGTATTTAGTGCAGTGTGTGTTAGATCTGGTCAATATCGGTTGTCATATAATGTATTTAGTGCTGTGTTAGATCTGGTCAATATCGTTGCCACATAATGTATTTAGTCTTGTGTTAGATCTGGTCAATATATGTTAATGTATTTAGTGCAGTGTGAGATCTGGTCAATATCGGTTGCCATATAATGTATTTAGTGCAGTGTGTGTTAGATCTGGCCAGGGACAAACGCCAGAAAATTAATCAGCAAGGTGAAACAATGGTACATGATGTAGGAAATTGTGTCTTGCCAAAACCGTTTAAAATAGCACTTTTTAAAGAATTATTATTTTCTTCCATCAGTGATGTAAATAATGAAAGTCGTTTGAAGGAGTAGGTTACGCGTGTCACGTGTTGCACGTCGTATTTCAAATCATTTCACAGTGTGATTTAAAACTTTTCAGATTTAAATTATTATTTCATTGTTGATTTTAGTTTTGTTTTAGTTTTACACACATTCTGCTTTATCAAGGGATGGTTGAGTTTAGCGTTTATGTCGAGGGCTATATAAATATAGCGAAATAAGAGAGGCTTTTTAAATCGTTTAAAGTAACGGCACATACGAGAGGCCTAATTAATTAGTTCTAAGTATAATGAAGCCTAAAGTTATAATAATTCAAACTCTGTCACGAACTAGAAACATTTGGTGCATCTTGCCTGCTGGAGATTGGATAAAACATAATAACGGTAATTATGATTAATTAATGAGAACGTAATTAATGCGAATGTTATCCGTATAACTTACTGTACGATTGCTGTTTGTCTTTTCGTTTTTCTTAAATTATGAAAGATGACGTAAAGCATTCACCGTCAGTCCATTTGATACTTAAGGAAAAGATGTTTGGTTGTTGTTTTTATTTAAATTATTTCACGATAATCTATGCCGTCTTATGAGTGGTATTTTGAAGCTATGCCTACGGCTATCTCCAACCGTACATCTGATGCATACAGTCTATTTTTATTTGTTGGTCACGTGATCTCTGTATTTCCGCAAGTCCGAGAAAATGTGGAATTACCTCTTTTTTTCTCAGCACTGCTTCTTGGCGCCAGTAAGCATGTACATGTTTTATATATATATATTATCTTTTAGCAGTCTACTATTATTTTTTTCTGACACATTAAATACATCCCTAAATGTTTATTAGTATTTGTGAAAATTCATCAGTCTTTAAGTATGGTACAATATCTTAGAATGTCACTTTCGATTTCATTGTTCAGTCTATCGACTGGTTTGGTTCATGAAACATGCCAATTGTGTTTCCACAGAGTCCATTTCTCTTTTCATTAGTAATTGAGTTTATTTTAGGGTGTGTTTTCTTGTATCTATCACACACACACACACACACACACACACACACACACACACACACACAATGCTTTACCAAAACAGCTATCATATTGTGTTTGTCGCCTGAAAATTAATTAGATTTAGGTCAACAAAACTTTGAGAGAAACACCTCTCAGCGGCTCAGTAAGCAGTGAGTATTCAAAATATAGAACAAAACAGAGACAATACACATTACAAGGTGATAATTTTTACATAAAGTGAAGATGTTGCAGAAAAAGAAATGCGTCAATCATACAATTTGCTGCCACTTATGATCGGTACTACAGCAGTAGGACGTTCACAACAGGCAGCCTGAGACAACCAAGTAAGCTTCAAGTGGAGTTATTGTGCGTATCGATTATTTCCCCAGTCGTTTCCAAACACATCTTTGGTGTTAGGGACTAATAGGTAGTAAGGGATCTGTTTTAGGGACTAATAGGTAGTAAGGGATCTGTTTTAGGGACTAATAGGTAGTAAGGGATCTGTTTTAGAAACTAATAGTGTAGTAAGGGATCTGTTTTAGAAACGAATAGTGTAGTAAGGGATCTGTTTTAGAAACTAATAGGGAGTAAGGGATCTGTTTTAGAAACTAATAGTGTAGTAAGGAAACTGTTTTAGAAACCAATAGTGTAGTAAGGAAACTGCTATCAGATGCATGACTGAGGATTCCTCGAGTTACATTGTTAACTGACCTCCTACCATTTTCCTTTTTCTTACGGTTGTCTGTATTTATCTCTGCAAATGTCCTTTACTACCTTTTACTGACAATATATTTGTCTTTTCAAAAAGCCGTTACTGCAGTTTACTGACAATATATTTGTTCTTTAAAGGCCCGTTATTGCCGTTTATTTCAATGTTAACTAATTTGATTACATTGTACATTATACTTATGAAATGTATTCGATGCTATAATTGTTTTGCTTCATATGTATAGAGCTAACGAATATTGTTGCAGTATTTGTAAGTTGCGATTGTGTGTAAGAGAGAAAGGAGTTTGAAATGAAATGTGCCTGAAGCTTAACACTGCCCTTATTTGACTTTTGCAGAGAGGAGTGTGCCTTTTTGCTTTGTAACATTGTATCTGCTTCAGACTGCAGTGCCTACTGTACTCTACTGGATCTCATTCATGTGTATTCAGCATTATCACCGAACTTATCAGTAAACGTGTTGCTATAAGTTGATTTATGTAATTTTCATTCTAGAGCCAATACGACAGAAATTGAAGTTTGAGTTTGGTCCCGAGAATTAAAGAAAACATTTTTTGAACATTCCTCATTGTGTGTTGAGTAGCACACACAAATATTGCATAATACCCCTCGCAATGTGCTTTTGATAGTGCATGCAGACTTCTGGATGATTCTCTTGTCAGCGCTTCGAAGATTCTGGAACAACTGCGTAATGTGCATAGAAGTACATTGGACCTTCATTTAATAAAGAAAGTGACTTGATGCAAACAGCGTGATTGTGAAAACGTGCCAGCTACCATTATTGAAAAGGTTATGTACCTTGACTATAATTATCTCCCTAAAACTCCACTCTTATTTCTTTTATAAATTATATATAACCCTACTTCCAGCATTAGGGAGACAATGCTTTAAAAACCAGCATTAGGTGGACCTCAGAGCATATATACAACCTTCAAAACCACACGAATTCACAGAAAAAACGATTGTAATATGAAATATGTCAAAGGTCAAAGGTAGCTACAATATAGATAAGTGAATTTGAGAAAAATGACAAAATGAGGTTTTATTTATACAAATAAATAGTACCAGACTAGGCAAACCACATATATGTCTGCCTAATGCTGTGGGTCAACATAAGGCTGGGTTTTACGCATGGTTGGTCTGCTTTTATATATAAGTTGATTTGACTGCTGATATCTTTGTTAGAATAAACTCAATACGTATCTGTAAATGTCAATGCTCTTTTGATTATATTCATGAGTTGTATATTTGATTGCTGATTTAATACATTTCTGAAACAAATCTTGCACATATATTAAAGCCTTATGTTGGAGTAATTGTGGGTAGATAGGGGCTGCTAAATATAAATAAAAGGTGGATTTTTATTACTCTTAAGTTTCCACCTGCAGGAACATTTTGCGACAGCACAACGTCTATCTTATTATTGTGTAAAGAATAGAGTTTTATGACCCCTTATAATCCTCCAAGCTACAGACCTTTTGGTCACGTGCGAGAATTATTATTAACTATAAATTAAGACTATCGATCACTTGTAATTAGTTACGTGTTATTAATTAATAAATAAAAATCATAACAAGTGAAGAATGCCCAGAGGGGCCACAACTTGGCATTGAATAATTCGTATTTGTCGAAGGAACAATGTCTGAAGAATTGAATATGTTCGTTACTTTAATTAGCATTTGCATTGAAAATGAATAATTGAATATGTGCATTATTTTAAATAATGTTGCCTTTATAATGAAGAGTTAAATATCGCATTATTTTAAATAATGTCTTTATAAAAAATAATTAAATATGTACATTGTTTTAAATAATGTTGTCTTTATAATAAAGAATTGAATATTTGTATTATGTTAAATAATGTTTGCATTTATAATGTAGATTTGAATATGTGCATTATTTTAAATAACGTTGCATTTATTATAATAAAGAATTGAATATGTGCAATATTTTAATTAATGTTTGCAATCATAATGTAGATTTGAATATTTATAATAATGAATTGAATGTGTGCAATATTTTAAATAATGTTTGCATTGATAATGAAGACTGGAATATGTGCATTTTATTGAGTAACGTTTGTATTGATACATGCATACCTTCATTTGTAATATTTTTATCGATTCCAGCAGTGTCTGCTTTAGATCAACACGTTTATAAATAAATCTATATAAACGGAAATTATTAACAGAAGTAATAAACACGTATAGGTGAGATTGATTTCTATATTTAAGGATAACTTGAAAAGCCAACATACTCTGATAATTTATAAATATCACCTGAAATATGTACAATCAGGATTTCTAAACAGCACCTGAAATAAAATAAATATTGTAATAATTTCTAGGCTATTTGCCTAACCAGTGTAATTACAATTAAAACCGCCAAACGTAAACGATTGATGAATACTTCTAAATAATGTCAGAGCTAAAGAAATATGTTACAAGAAATGTCATGAAAAGTAAAACTTTATAAAGCTTCATAACTAACTGACAAAAGTAAAACTTTATAAGCTGTCAAAAGTAAAAATTTACAAGCTGTCAAAAGTTGCAGTTTTAAGAATGTGTAAATAACTGTCAAACGCTATTCTTTATGATTTTAAAATAATTGTCAAACATTAAGGTTAAAATGTCTAAATATGTGTCAACAGTACAATGTAGCTTTGTGAAAAGCAATATGAAAATTTGTAAAGTATCCACAAAACCATTATAACTACTTTATAATAACTATTAAAAGCTAAATTTAATATGATTATCTTCCTAACTACTCTGGGTAAGATTATTATGATAATTCATTAAACATTAACTCATCAAAGTAAAATCGTTTCTCAACACATTAAACAAAAAACAAATACTGTGAAGAAACAAAACAAAGGTGAGCAATAACATGTTAACTATTTCGAAATAATTCCTCCGAAACAAATATAACGTTTTAAGATGATTTTTATTCACAATCCTCTTTTTAAAAAAAAAACAAAACAAACTGAGAATGGAAAACAATAAGTTCAACCAATAATCAAACGTGGATCATGTGAGAGACTAAAAATGACATACCAACATGCTGCGACATACACTGACTGAAAAGGAACACCACACACGAGTTGACTTTACATAATTTTAAATGACATATCAATAACGTGTTCACCGATATTCCATGTCGGCAACACAAAAGGCACTTTAAATGTCACTATATACGGCGGGATGTGTGAGTCGATCTTGGTGCAAAAGACAATGATGAACAAGGACAGTTGATAGTATTCGTATTTTTTAAGACGCATTTATGACGTAGTTTTGAATGCACTGATTACGCATTACACGACCAGCTTAGTGCTTATATTTAATTAATAATTAATTACAATAATTAAATCTGATTACTTCAGAGACGTAAACACGGCTTCAAGCTAATGACGTGACGAGGACAACAGGTAATAATTAAAACAGAATTCCGAATGTTTCTAACAAGATACAGTAGAGTTATGCAGGCATTTGTTCAATATTATTCATTCTGTTATAGGAAAAAAACTTACAAGAAATAGCTCCAAATATGAAGAGAAAATGTGTTATAATTATCATAATGTAAAGTCTGCATTCATAATAACTGAGGACAGTATAACGATTTCATTAGGTTAGAATATTCACAATACTAAAAGAAAAAAACATGCATTTACATTTCAATCGTAGTAACAAAATCACAAGGCAAACCGACGTAATACCAAACTGAGAGATATAAAGGTCAGTCGAGGATATCAGTAACTGAGACCATTTTCACATTGATCTCAATGAATGAGGCCATTGATCTCAACAATTCCGATGCGATAATTGTATAATCCGCACTAGATTCACTCAACATATTTTGTTTCTTTAATTACTAAAACTGAAACATTAGTTTTGGTAGATGAAAGTGTATACTATTGTATCATTGTTTTCAATTGACACTAATTGCTATCGTTTTATTAAGAGAGAAGGTAAGCTAATATGTTATGGTGTCATTAAATGAGAACAGATATAAGTCTATGGGTTTCACTTAATGAGATGTAAGAGATTTAAGTCTATGGCTTAAATTAATGAGTTGTAATGGATTTAAGTCTTTGACATTATTTAAATAAGATGTAAGAGATTTAATTATGTGTCTTTACTTAATGAAATGAAAGATAATTAAGTTTAAAGCTTTTGTTAGTTAGATATGAGGGATTTATAAGTCTATGGCTTCACTTAATCAGATGTAAGAGAATTAAGTTTATGGCTTATTAAATGAGATAGAAGATGGTTAAATCTATGGATTTTGTTAGTGATGGAAGAGGGTTAAATCTATGGATTTTGTTCGTGAGATGTAAGAGAACCAGGTCTATGGTTTCATGAAATAGATATCTAAAGCTATGACTTCGTATCATGAGTTTAGGTATCGATCTCATTATCTCAGAATGAGGCTAGGTATCGATCACACTATCTCAGAATGAGGCTAGGTATCGATCTCATTATCTCAGAGAGAGTTGGGTATCGATTTCATTATCTCAGAATGAGGCTAGGTATAGATTCCATTATCCAGATTAAGGCTAGTTATTGATCTCAGTACCTCAGAATGGAGTTAGGTATTAATCCCAGTATCTTAGAATAAGGCTAGGAATTGATTTCATAATGAGATTGGGTACTGACTTCAGTATGTTAAATTGATGTCGGATATTGTCAACAGGTAACAGTAAGGCTACACAATCGTTATCATATTTGAAAATTACGATTTACTAGTTATAATCCTATTTGTTTTGGAGGCAAAGGGCTCACTGTGTCGGATACAATTAATACAAAAAAATAAACTTACATAAATTGATTTCATTAAATGAGTAAAGTAGCAGATTCTTTCTAATAAAACCCCATTGTAATTCGATTATGATGTAAAGTGGAGATAAATCGAGAGAAATAGGTTTCTGTGTTGCGCTCCCTCTAAATAGTACATAGTTTCTCTTGTAAAACGGAAACAAGTATTAATCGAAGAGAAAAATATTCATGATTGTTGTGCTCTCTAACACAGAAAACAATAGATCACATATAAAGTGTATATCAAGCGAAAACATGTATATGGGTTATACTCCCTGACAAAGAAACGTTCTCTTGGATGGTGTAAACTAATTGGGCGACAAAGAATGTCTATTTAATCATCTCCCTAACAATAAAATAAATAGCTTCTCTTGTAAGTATGTAACTCTTGCTAAATAGAAAACAGCCCTCAGAATAATATCAAGAGCAAGCTTCAGAAATAGAAAATAAATTATTTGTGATCAACTAATAAATAATCAGGCATCACATTGTCACGCAAAGTTTATAATATTCTAGAGAGAAAAGAAACACACATGATCATGTCACTAAGAAAGTTTATAATATTATAGAGAGAAAAGAAACACACATGATCATGTCACTAAGAAAGTTTATAATGTTCTAGAGAGAAAAGAATCACAAATGATCATTTAACTAAGAAAGAAACATGTAGTCAATTTCTCTCTTGTCAAGTGTCTGTTTAAAAGAGAAAAATAAATCATATATGGCCATCTCATTATAAATAAAATCATATTATCTTTATTATTGAGAGACTAATATTATGATCATCTCATTAATGAAGAAAATATTTATATTCTCTTGATGATTGAGAGAAACAGAATTCCTATTTCATTTCGCCACAAAAAACAGTCATATTCTCTTGACGATTGAGATAAAATGAATTCCTATATGATCATTTCGTCACAAAAACAGTCATATTCTTTTTATGATTGAGAGAACAGGAATTTCTTTATGACCATCTCATAATAAAGAGAACACGTATAATCAGGAAAGTTTATGATAATCGAGATAAAACAAATTCATGTCTTTTCACTAATAAAGAAATAGAAAATACGTCATCTTGTAAAAAAAAAAAAGCTACAGTGATCAAGAGAATAAAAAAGCAAACTATTTTTCATTTAGTCATAAGAAAACATGCAACAGATTATCATTAAAGCTTATGATAATCGAGATAAAAACAACTCGTGTACGATTATCTAGCTGATAAAGAAACGTGTAATCAGAAAAAGAATTTTGTATAAATGTATATATTGAGAGCAAAAGAATTCTTGTATTCATGCGATAAATTTATATTAATATTTTTTATAGGAGGTCATCGTTTCTAAAACTAGTGATAAAAGCGTAATGAATAATACGATCTATGAATTGAAATTATTATAATTTTTATATTTTATATCTCTAAACTTACAAAGAAAGAAAATATAAACACAAAATACAATAAAACTACATCTTACTTTAGCAGTTATGTCAGCTGTTACTTAATCCAGAAATAAGAACCTGTGTTTTGAAAGCGAAAGGGGTTATATTGCATTTATATTCATCTGTCACCAACATATGTTTAAGTACGCGTTGCTGTTGTACATGTGTTAGCGCTATGTGCATCTGCAATGCTTGTTACGTTCGCTAGTGCATTCTATTCTCTGTTAATTTACGTCGGTATAGCAGCAAAGCACTTCTGCACATTGCTGCTATTAAACCGAAGTGGTGAAAACAGCACACGTGTGTTTCATAATAGTACGTGGAGGATATTGTCGTTAATCATCACTTAGTGGTTAATATTATCAATCATCATCACGCAGTGGTTGTTGTCGTGAATAATTTCGTAATGGTTATTATCATCAATCATCATTACGTAGTGGTTGTTGTCGTCAATCATCATTACGTAGTGGTTGTCGTCAAACATCATTACGTAGTGGTTGTTGTCAATAATCATCATCATGAGGCGGTTATTGCCATCAAGCATCACATAATGGTTGTTATTATCAATCATCATCACACAGTGATTGTCATCGACATCATGCACTGGCTGTTATCATCAATCATCATCATTTAGTGGTTGTTATCATCAAACATCATCATACATTCGTTATTACTATCACATATAGTGGTTATCGTCATAATGTATGGGTTGTTATCATCAATCATCATCACGTAGTGGTTGTTTTCGTCATCATGGATCATCATCAAGTAGTCGTTATTGTTTCAATCATCGTTCAAACAGTGGTTATTTTCATCAATCAGTGTCGTCAAACATCAACACGTAGCGATTATTGTCATCAGTCATCAAACACATAGTGATTATTGTCATCTGTCATCATCAGGAAGTTAGTGCTAATTGTCAACTGTTATCATTCACGTGATGAGTGTCGTCATCAGTTAGAGATTATTGCCGTCAATCAACCTTCACATAATGGCTATTGTCGTTAAACATCATCACTTAGTGTTTATTGCCATCAAATATCGTTACATAGTGGTTATTGCCATCAATCAGCGTAACATGGAAATAACTGTCATCAATCATCGTTACATAGTGGTTATTGTTGTCAATCGTCGTCACATAGTGGTTATTGATGTCAATCGTCGTCACATAGTGGCTATTGATGTCAATCGTCGTCACATAGTGGTTATTGATGTCAATCGTCGTCACATAGTGGTTATTGATGTCAATCGTCGTCACATAGTGGTTATTGATGTCAATCGTCGTCACATAGTGGTTATTGTTGTCAGTCGTCACATGGAAATAATTGTCATATTCGTTACATAGTGGTTATTGTCATCAATCATCGTTACATGGTGATTATAGTCAGTCATTGTTGCATATTGGCTATTGTCAATCATCGTCATATAGTGCTGTCGTCAGTTATCCTTACACAGTTGTTATTGTCGTCATTCATTGTTACATAGTGGTTGTTGTTGTTGCCAATCATCGTCACATAGAGGTAACTGTCATCAGTCATCCTTATATGGTGTTTATTGTCGTTTATCATCTTCACTTAGTGGGTATTGTTATCAATCATCGTCATATTGTGGTTATTGCTGTCAATCATAGTTTGCGTCGACATGCTGTGTTTTCGTTTTCTCTGTGAAAACATGGGTA